>OZ024724.1:14515791-15179499 GCA_964016875.1 Fallopia convolvulus
AGTGACATCTAAGTGTGAGAAAACCTTGTATTAAGGCACATTCCATACTTAGAGTCAACTCGTTTGATTTTTGTTAAGCACTTCGAATTTGTTGATTTCTCTCCGAGAAGATTGGCATAAGTGTTTGTGTTAAATTCAAATCGAGGGATGGGGGTAACAATCCTTACAACTCTAAGATTTGGACACCCAATTCCCCTACATCGAAAGGTGAGGGATGAATTCAATGTGGAAAGCCAAGGTCATGGAGTTGGAGAGCATAAATAATATCCCATCAAGGTTTATGCTCTAGACCACATGAAACCTAGTCTTGAAACAAAGTTTTCATTAATGAGTTTTGGTTGCTAATGTGGAGCATGATAGGAAACTCAACTATGCATATGTGGAAGTATAAGGCTTCTTCCAATTTAGAGTAATTAAGGATGACTCGACTAAAGCATATGTGAGAGGATATGGGACGAAAGAGCCTTGTTTACAAAAGCGTCAAGTAAAAGGATGAGAGTAAAGAAACTCATGTGTAAAAGTTACTACATGTACTTAGACAAGTTGATGTGGTTCAAACCGAAGGAGCACCACGATTCATTAGTGCATGAATGTGATGATTACAAGGTGTAAATTCAAGTCTACGGACATTTACATCTATACGTAGAGTTTGTTTCATAAATTTCGAGTTTTGATGACATGGCTCAAATGGGGGAGGAATGTTGGTGATTTGTGTCAAGTCATCAAATCCCTATAAGAGCATGTTGAGGTTATTAAGTCATATTGGTAAGGTCGATTGGAGTATTGACATATATGACTTTCATGATGGTTTAAAAAATTGTCATAGATCCAAAAGTGAGTTGCACACCAACACCGAGATAAAAGAACCTCGTGTGCACCGTCGCGTGCAAGGGTGCACCTTGTGGCAGGTGTCGCTCGAGATCGGCACGATGCAATGGCACAGTGCAAGCGCGGGGCATGGCGAGGACCTCGAAATTGAGGTTCGAGGCTCAGCATAGGTTGGGGCACGCCTTGTGAGTAAACATGAGGTTCAACCTAGGGTGGTGCGATGACGCGGAGAGGCTAGTGACGCACATGCGAGGCTGCGGTGGAGCACTCGGCGCGCCTAGGGCATTTGTCCAAGGCGTCGAGCATGAGTTGTGAGACTAAGGTAAGTATTTGAGCTTTGTAATTGAGTCTATTAGCTTTGTGCATATTCTAATGTGAATTAGGAATCTTCTCTAAGCTTGGTAGATGTTTTAAGCAAGAACCAAAGCTTAGCTTGGCACATAGTTAAATATGCTAGAAAGAAGTTTCTAAGCTTCATACTAGCTTAGAGTAAGCTCTATGAGCTTGGACAAGCTCTAGACTCATTGTATAAGCTTTATAAGAAGATCATGTAGCTAAAGACTCGCTCATGGAAGCTCAATCTAGCTCACACTAGTTCAAATTAGCTCAACTAGCTAGAAATTCAGCTCAACCTAGCTCACACTAGCTCAAGCCAGCTAAACTAGCTAGATGCTAGCTCATGGAGCTAAGGGGTAGTGACACTACCTAGGTGACCTACCTAGGTACCTAGCTATGCTAGCTAGGTGGTGGGCTTGGTGGGCCAAGGGGTGTGCCCATGGGTTGTTGGGCCGCATGCATGCACGCATGGCATGGGCTTGGTGCCTTGCCATTTGGGCCGTGCGTGTGGGCTTTTGGATTGGGTTTTTGGACTTCTCTTTTGGGCCTTTTATTTGCTGGAATTAAAAGCATTTTGGAGTCCAAGGGGGATGCATCTAGATGCCCCATATGACAAGGAAAGAGAAAGGGGAAGTTACAACTTCCTTTCCCTAAAATCACTCTCGGCCACACATGTGTGCAACCGAATTTGTAACCGCCTCAAAGGCAATTTTATGACAAGTTTCTCACACCTATTTAAGGGCAAGATGTCGGCTATTTTGGACATGAAACACGTGAGAAAAACCAGAAACTTGTCGACAAGAAATCGGTGAAGAAAACACACTAGAAGTCGAGTAAGACTAGTCGCGTTTGAGTGCAAATACACGAGTGGTTCAAGTAAGAGAGTGGCATCATGGATCGATCTTCTACATCAAGGAAGGAACCTCAAGAGGCGTGGAATGGGAAGTATGTTCGATTAAAGGACGAACCCCAAACGTCGATAGAAGATGACTTCGTTAAAGTCAAAGCCGAAGAGAAATCAATAGACTCAAATAAGGTTCGCTTGTTCTCAATGGTTGTGTCTTGCCAACACTTCCATTGGTTTGTTTGTTACGTTTTATCTCACAACGGTATTGCATAACCCTTGGCATGGAATAGGGGCAATATATGTTGAAGGAAGGATCGATTTAATCGTTCGACTCGTAGTTTTATCCAAGTCGATTAATAAAAGATATAATAAGAGGTCGACGGTGATTTTCCTCGGGCCTACACCCACGAGACTACCCTTCAATGGGCCTACTTGTCTTGTCTTGATTATCCTATGGATCTACAAGGGTCGAATTCCCTTCAACTAAGACAAAGTAAACATACTTATATGATTGCATGCAAACCCTAAAAGACCAACAATCAGTACGTCCTCGTTGCCTGACAAGTTCCCTCCATTTTTGGACTCGTCAAAGACAACATGAATTCTTTCTACAAATTTCTTAGTTCTTTTATTGAACACCTTGTAAGCCTTGTTGTTGGATGTGTACCCTAGAAAGATGCCTTAGTCACTCCTAGAAAGATGTGTACCCTAGAAAGATGCTCGTCTTTTATGTTGTTGTGAATAAAACACATGCATCCAAAGACTTTCAAGTGGGAAATATTTGGCTTTCTTCCCTTGATTAGTTCATATGGAATTTTAGAAAAATTGGAACGTATAGTAGCTCGATTAATGATATAGTAAGCAGTACCGACTGTCTCAGCCCAAAAGGACCGAGGCAAGTTACTTGCCAACATCATAGTACGAGCCATGTTTTGCAGTGTTCCATTATTTCTTTCTACTACACCATTTTGTTGAGGAGTCCTCGGCACTGAAAAGTTCTCAGACACTCCATGTTCATCATAGTAGCTATGAAACATGGAAATCTTGAACTCTGTTTCGTTATCCGACCTGATAGCCTTCAATTTCTGTCATGTTGATGCTTCTACCTTCTTGATCCATGTTTTGAATACCATGAACGTCTCATCTTTGGAACCTAGAAAGAGAGTCCATGTATATCTAGTAAAATCATCAACAATAACAAATACCTCCATGACTTTCACACACTCTTTACACAAGCTTTCCTTTTCTGCAAGAACTTTGGGGAGTCCTATCACTAGATTTTGTGAGTAGAGTTTGCGAATTCCTCGATGATTTGCGTGACCAAACCTCCTATGCTAAAGATTAGTCTTATCAACAACTGTAACAAAACATAATTCTTCTTGTGGTTGGAAGCTTGAGTCTACAAAATACACATTATTGCGCCTCTTTCCCTTTAGGACCACAAGACCTGAATTCTTGTTCTTGATCGTAAAGTCATCTAAGGTAAATGATACCTCATTGTTCCCTTGCTAAAAAAGTTGAGCAATACTCAACAAGTTGTAACCAAGACCCTTCACCAAGCTCACGTCTTTAACGTTGGTCTTATCATTTAGCTTGACTTCACTTGTTCCAATGATTTCTCCTTGATTGTTGTTTCCAAAGGAAATGTTTCCTCCAGCATTGAACTAAAGTGAGGATAGAATACTCTCGTTCCGTGTCATGTGACAAGAACACAAGCTGTCAAGGATCCAGCCGATGTTCCCCCCTCACTTCAACCTACAAGAAAGAAATCACATTTTAACGACCCAAGCCTGCTTAGCCTTCCCGTGTCGGTTAGCAGAGCTCACAAAATGATAAATTTGAGATTGAACTAAAGTGTCTTTATGTGGACTCTTGGAACTAGAAGCAATATTTGAGGGATCAACATGGTTTTTCCCTTTATCAGTTTTAGAATCTTGCTTCTTTTGTGGTTGATAAGCTAGTTTCTTTTTGTTCTGATGAGATTTGTCATACCCTTGATTTTTCTTACCAGACCATTGTTTCTTGTTGTTCCCTATATTCTGTTTTGAGCATTTTTGTTAGACATTTCTAATCTAACCTTACAGTCCTTTTGGACATGACCTCCCCCACCACAGTGATAGCACACCCTATAATATTTGCCAAGATAGAGTTTAGGATGTGGTTTCTGGAGGGTTCATTCCTTCGCACATTCCTTGGAAGGAACTCTGTGCTGGTTTCCTTGAGACTATTTTAGATATATCTTATTATTCGTTTTAACAAAGTACCATTCTGAGTTATCATTCAAGCTACTCTCAAGAATCTTAACCCTACCCTCTAGATAAGTAACTTTATCTCTAGCAGATTGAAGTTCCCTAGCTTTTCTTTCCATCTTTTCTTCAAAGCTAAGGTCATCTAGAGGATATTCAGATTTATCTTTACCATAACCAATACCACCTAGCCGGATTAAACACAATGTGAGTTCTTTTATCAAGCTCATTCTCTAATTTCTTTCCTTTGAGTTTGTAGATGAGCACATCCGTCCTAAGTTCATTATTGGTTTCAGTGAGAGTCTTAATATCTTTCTTTACATCTTTACACTCAGGACAAGGAACAACACTAGTAATAGTTGACTCTGATAATTTTTCTTCAAGATTAAGACATTTCTCATCAGCAGCTTCTATCTCATCTTGCATTTTCAAATTATCTTCAAAAAGCTTTTTGACAAAAATGACAAGATCAGATTGTTTAGCATTTTCTAAACTAGCAAGGAATTGTTCAGAAGTAACCTCTTGGTCGACATCTTTAGTCTTCAGAGTCATGGCACAAATTTTTTATTCAGATTCATCATCTGAGTCAAGATCCCATGCAACGATGTAGGCCTTCTTTTTCTCGTTCCCAGACTCGTTATCTTTGGGACAACTTTTGGCATAGTGACTCCTTTCTTGATAGGTGAAGCAGGTAACATCCTTGATCTCCTTTTTCTCAGAGTTGACCTTTTCATTTGCCTTCAAGGACTCTTGCTTCTTCCCTCTCTTATAGAATGACCTCATGGTTTTTGTTATGAGAGCCACATCAGAATCCTCTTCTAAAGTATAAACTCCCCTTCCAGCAGTAATGTTCTCAATGGCTTTCTCCACTTTGAGAACAATACCCTTGTTGGAGCTTGAGCTACTACTTTTGATTGTCTCATACCGCTTGTAGTTTGTTAGCTTTCCAGAGATCTCATGGAATGTGCATGTCTTCGTGATTGGATTTTCTCTTAGCAAGCCTCACAACATACTTGGGACCAAGACCATCAACAATCGTAGAGATTTTCGATGACTGTGTGATGTCCTTTTCGATACCAAGATGATTAATGCGATTCACCAATGCCTTGAACCGAGATTGGTAGGTGGCAATGGTTTCACCATCTTTCATTTGAAAGTTATAGAACTCCTTCTTGGCTTCTTTTTGATGGCTTTCTTTTAGATTTGTACTGCCGATGTGCATTTGCTCAAGAGTTGCCCATGCCTCTTTAGGGGTATTGCAGTTCACCACCCTCAGTAGATCTTCAACACCCAAGGCATTGTTTAGCAACATTTGTGCCTTGTAGTTCTTCTCCATTCCTGACCATTCAGTTAGTCTCCATTCGGACCTCTTGTTCTTCTTGTCCGCAGGAATGACATAGTCTCCATCTTCAATGATCGTCCAGGCTTGGTAGTCATTGCTTTTGAGCCATGTAGCGAAGAAGTTCTTCCAGTGGTCATACTCTCCAGCAACAAGCAGTGGAGGCTTGTTGTTTCCAATTCCGATGTTGTGAGTGTTGTTTGAATTCATATTGTATTCCATCACTAACACACAATCTAGATCAAACCTGCTCTGATACCAATTGTCGGATCGTGACGTGTTAGTAACAAGTCAGGGAACTAGCAATGTTCCCTGGGCAGCGAAAATAAACAATAAGAACACAAACTTTAGAGAGGAAAACTTTTTGTCGGACCAACAAGTCGTAGAAAGAAAAAACCTCTACCCCTGAGACTCCTTCTCAGACGATTTTCAATAGAATACTTTTATTAAGTTTCAACGGTTACAAGGCAAGTCAAGTTCCCTGGTAATTAAGGCACCCACCAAAGTTCAACCAACTTGATTTCTACGACCCTAAACGTAAAGCTAAGAGAAAGCAAACTACTGACTTACTTGTGGATTCTTCACCAGAAAAAGCCACACACTTGTACAATTGAAAAGATCTCTTTTCAAGTTCGTCATCTACAACCACACTTAAACCCTAGCTATAACCTAGCTATTTATAAGATATGTCAATTCTGATCTCATACGTAATTCTTGCCAAATTACGCAGATATTCCACTTAACACATCCCACACAATAAGGAGAAAGTATTGTTTGTGATTTGGATCCTCAACCATGCTGATTCTTGCAAAAATCGAATGATCTCGGATTTCTTTAGATAGATTGTGTGAAGTTTGATCTTATCCGTCCTTTGATCTCTTCAAGCAACCGCCTACAGCTGTCGTATCTTCATAGAAGATTGCTCGTAGAAGATCTGGTAACTTGCCATTAATAGAAAGACGTGTTCCTTCCGATACTCACTTCTTAAATCTGTCACTCATTCCCTCCATCGTTCCTCACAATGTTCCGTCACTCATGACTATGTTACCTGTTTTCCTGAGACACTTACATGTAGAAGCAAGTTATATTAACTAGGTTTGTTATCATCAAAACTAAGAGAAACCATGGAACAACCATTGTTTCAACAATAAGCTATTAGTTTGGATTTTAATCTTCTTTCTAAGTCTAGATGAAGTTATTTTGGAACTAGAAAATGTGTCATATTTAGTCATTAAACCTTCTTTATTGAGTTTGAAACTTTACTGGAAATTCCTTATTTAATTGAGTTTGATACGTACTAAGTGTAGACTCACTCTGAATTTTAACATTAATGGTATATGAGAGAATCGAATAGTAGTTACAGTGCCTAATCCTCCGGTTTTGTACTTTGTTTATTTGTTTTATCATTCATATTGTATAATTCCTCTCTTAGTGGACTTATTCTATTTGTACTAACATTGGAGAGGTGAAGAATAATTTTCTTATAGTTTGTGTGTTTTATCGGGTTTGGTCTACATGAAAATGTAGATGTGAAATGCTAGAATTTATGAAGTTGGTGTTTGTCTCTGTATGAAAATTGCTTTGCTTTTTCTTGGCTTTGTTCAAATATCAAGGTGCTTTCTCTCCCTTTTAGCTAGGGTGATTGGAACAAATCTATATATAATTAAAACTGTTAAGGATTCGAGCCACCATATTGCGTCAGGTTCTTGTAAACCATATTATGCCACATAGGATTTTGACACGTGTCCATATTTCCTTAATCCGTTTATTTTACACGTCATTTAATTTTTAACACGTCATATTACACATTATCATTTACCACACATTAATTTACAAATCATTTTGTCTTACATTCCTTCAATCTAATTGATAGAAAACATTTATATATATTGAAAGAGTAAAAAATCGATCATGAAAAACTCAAACAAGGCTAAAATCACCAAAAAAATACTACTCTAATTCCGCTCATCTTCAACCCTTTCGGTTCATATTTCCTTGCTATTGGTAATCTTATCGATTGATTTCTCGCTATTTTGCAAAGATTCGCATAAAAACATGATTTTGTGGCTGATTTTGAGGAAATTGGAGCGAGAAGTAGAGCGGACAAAAGAAGAAGACGAATAATGTATTTTGGTGAGGCACTAGAATAAGTTGGTAGAAGAGTCTATAAAAGGGGTGAGGAGTATTGTAAATTATATGTTTGGAGGCATTTAAAAGTGTTATATGATGACTAGGCTGATGAAGGATACATTAGAGTGTTTGTGAAGCCAACAACAACGAATTCGGTTAATTCGTATGATTTTTATCCATTGTGTGTATGATGGAACTTTAAAATCAAGCACCAAGCTTCTTTAAAAGTATAATTAGTTGAATTTCCGTGATACTCACGGGTTGATTTACTAAACATTATACAATAATCTGATATTAATGTAAAATATAAAAAACTTTTATTCTTTCTGTGGCCCCCATTATACAATATAATGCTATAACTTGGGAGGAGTTCCCTGCTCACATGTCTGGCCAATCCTCGCAAGACATTATTGGAGAAGATGGGACTTTTTTCACAGTAACAGTGTCTTGGGGGAGGCCACTACACCTGACGGAGATCGAGGGTATTCTTTCCGTGGCCCCCATGATGAGATCTGAGTTAATTGGTTCCACAACAACCCTTCCACCATGTATGTTTTACCCGTACCCTATTGTGTTATTGTACGTATGTACTCAGCGGCGGATCTAGGGGGTGCATGGGTGAGCAGTCCCCCCCCTCCCCCCCCCCCGCCGTTCGCTGGAGAATTCAACAGGGAGGGCTAGGACTAAGGGGAAAGAATGGGTCGGGGTGGCGCACCGGGGCTAGACAAACTGAACCAAGGGGCAAGAATGGGGGCAACGATTGACGACAGAGGTATGAGGGGCAATGGTACCGGCGACGGCAGGCGGTAACCTTAAATCCCTAATTGAGATCTGACTTCTGATGGAGGAGGAACATGAGTAACACAACGTCATGGCTAATTATTTTATTTTTAATGGGTAGATTTAATAAAGAAAAGAAAAGCATTTAAAAGCCCCAATTTTGTAGTAGGGATCTCTTTACATGATGTGATATCCTCCAATTATATAATAACACATGTTCTATCTTATAAGCATTTTTTTACATAAAATTACACAAAGAAATAGCAGGCACTAGGCAGTTCAATCTATGCATTTTTTTAAATTCTAGTGAGTATGATGCCTTATTGCCTTACCTAAGTGGCTAAGTCTAAGTTTAATGAATTCAAATTAATAATATATAATTTTTCTTGGTAGATAATTTATAAGTAATTATAATATCAAAAGAATAACAGTAAAATACATCACAATTCACACAACCAAAAAAATACTTGAATAAAATAATATATAAATTAAACAATTGAGGATGATTATATATTGTTAGAAAAGTTGGAGGCTTTGATTTTGATGGTTCCAAACGTCTACCACGTGAACGACCTCGAGTCTGTGAATAGAGTCGCCAACTTCAGTCAGGTCGTCGACGTGTGTTGAAGGCAAACTCGGAGATTTTGAAGACGCATAAGATCTTGTGAGTTTGGATAGTATAATCTTGTTTTAGGAAAAATCTCATGAGAATTATATTGTTAGCCGATTATTGCCTTTGCCCTAAGCCATATTCTATTGCAATCTTGTATTATGCTTAAGATGATTTTATAAGGATAAAAGAAATAATATCTTATCATAACCGAATTGAAAGATATTATTCTCTTTTATCTAACCTAGTTTGTGTGTATTCAACCTAGTTCGAGAGACGTAGGCTTGTTAGAAGGGTTGAGGGTTGTAGTTACTCGGTTCACAACGAGTTCTAGAGTGCTTGGGAAGTAGGTCTAGATCTAGGGTGTTCTTGTAAACAATCCAAAAGATCAATAACACAAGCTACGACTTTTAATCCTTCCAAGCGAGAACTTGGAAGGGAGTGGTTTTCACACTTGATTGATAGAGTTCATTGATCAAGTGTTTCCACTATAAAAATCATTGTGTGCAAGTAAGTCTTTCTTTAAGTTTATTTCCGCTGCATTAAGTTGACGACCTAGACGTAATAACGATCCCACATATATAAGATTCACGATCACACACCCAATTACACAAAAATTAGATAGATTGTCCATTGAAAATTTGTTGGATTTAAAGTTATAAATTTGCTAAAAAATCAATCATAACTATATACTAAAGCGGAGGTTAAAAAAATTATTAAACGACACATATCGCTTTTAGATCGGACCACATCACCCATTTTATTAAAACCAATATTTGGCAAAATAATTAAGTTTCACTATAATCAATGGATAGAAAATCCCATTCTTAAGTTAAAATAGTAATGTTTTATTTTTGGATATGATAAATAGGAAGATTATTAAGATATTTTTATACTATATATTATTCAAATATTAGGATATTTATTTTATTTTTAGATAGAATGCATATGCTAGGTTCAGATAATGTACGTATAATTTTATATCACTATAATCAAGAATCACGATCAGATGCATAAACTTGCTACAATGCTTTATGCGAGCACGTGTGAGCCGTTCGATTGATGTATTTTAATGGTCCAGATGTGTATACGTGTTAAGTGATTTTTTATACACGGAGAGGCATTTTCGTCTTTCACCCATTAAATTAAAACACAAGATGCAACCTGTACGGGTTCTTCTTCTTCCTATTCAACATGGGGTTTCATTTGCCTATTTTGATCGAATCTTTTAAATTCTTGTTGCATCTTTGCTTCTTCTAATTTGGTTCACCTTTTTTGTTGATTTCGGCCCAAATTTATGTTCTCTTTTCATAGATTTTGCTATAGATCTCATTTCTATGGTTTCAAGTTCACATTTGGGGGGGTTTCGAAATTTGGAGCTTGGTAATTCGATTACATGTTTTTGTGTGTTTTGGACTGATTTTTGTTGATTAGAATGAAACCTATGAAGATTGTGTTTGTTTTTGCTTTACAATTTTAAGTTTTTTATTGAAAAAAATGACCAATGCACATCTAACCGCCCACCGTGTGTTCGACAAAATGCTCAAGTGTTCAACTTAGAGTATAGATCATTTTTTTTACCAATTGTTCATAAATTATGAACCTAGTATACCAAAATTATTAACTTATACCATTTATGAACTAGATACATGACACAAGTAACATGTATATGTGAATTATATTTTCTGAAGCTTATTGATAATTGTTATGCACCTAATTTTATAAAGACGTGAACCAACACAATAAGTTTATGTACTAGATCACGTGATAAAAATAACAAATATTATGAATTAAATTTCATGACCTTTATTGAAATTGCAATGAACTTAACCGTATAAAGACATGAACCAATAGAATATCATTTATGAATACATGGCACAAAATAACAAGTATTGTGAATTAAATTTATGAACCTTATCGACAATTGGTATGAACCTAACCATGTAAGCAATTAAGGACATGAACCAATACACCAACTTTTACGAACTAAACGTCATGTACCGTGATATGAAATATTACGAACATCAGAACATCTGTTAATAATAACATGAACCAAACGAACAAATATCATGAACCAAAAATGTGAATCAAAATAACAACTAGGATACGACTTAAAAGACATGAGTTGTAAGATAAACTATCATGAACCCAAGCATATAAAAATATGAACCAAAAAAGAACTACCATGAACCAAAAGACATAAATCGTACGATGAGTTAGCCTATGTGGGATTTGAACTCACATCTATGTGCACATGCACATTGCTCAACCATTTGAGCTAATAGGCTACCAAATGACATGAACTATAAGATAAACTACTAAGAATTAAAAGTCATGAACCATAAGAATTATTATGAACCTAGCTTACAAAAACATGAACCGGAAGAACAAGTACCATGAACCAAAAATCACGAAAGAAAATAATAACTAGCATGAACTAAAAGACATGAACCATAAGATGAACTTTGATGAACCTAAGGTTATTCAAACATGAACCAAATGAACAATTGTTATAAACAAAAAAGCATTGATCAAATTTTATTAAACATAAGAAGAAATATTATGAATCATACCTTAAAAGTTTATGAACCAATAGAACAACCGATATGAATAAAAAGACATGACCGTATCAAGAATTAGCATATGTGGGATTTGAACCCACATCTATGTATACACGCACGGTGCTCTACCATTTGAGCTAATAGGCTACCAAATATACAATTGCTCAAGTGTTTAATGCACATTTCTCATTTCTCACCAATACAACAAAATTCATACAAACATACAGAGAGATTTCTCCTAGGAGGACTTAGTAAACAACTTCAACAATGAACTAACAATCTTCTTTTCACTGACAAATACATGTGAAAATCAGTGAATACTTCTTCTACTTACAAACAACAAAGGGTTAAAATTTGGGAATTTGGGGTTAATTGATTTTACTAAAAAAAAAGATTATACGATTGAGTTGTTTCTTTCCAACTTAGAATTTTAAACTATAAAATTAAACAAACTTGCTATCATGAACAAGAAGAACTTGTATATTGCAAGCAAATTTCTACTTGAACCCCTAAAAACAAACCCTAGAAAAATCCAATTAATGCATACCTTTCTTTGTTTCCTTCTTCATGCTTTTGATCAACCTAAATCAACACTTTTGATTGAGCTAGAGTGCAAGAGATCTCTCAAGTTCTTGGTAGCTAGATTTCACCCACAAATGTGTTTGGTCGCTTGGTCGAGGAGATCGTGGTTCGCGTGTGGCGTTTCGTCCAGACAATAAGATAGGTTGAAGATGATGCGTGTTTAGTGGAATTTTAGGTGAGGCGTATTTTTGTCTTGCCAAACAAAATTTACCATTATTACGTTTCGTGCCATCAAAACTGACGCGCGTCCCTTTTTTGTAGTTTTTACTGAATAGTTTTATTTTAATCTCATCCGTCCATGTGTGTAATCTAAGGGTCCAAAATTGCTCGCAATTTTCACCCTATCAAATAAATCCACCCGAGCTAGCGTGACTCCTATAACCAATGGATAGAACATCCCATTCTTAATTTTAAAAAAATAATTTTTTATTTTTGGATATGATTAATAGGAAGATTATTAAGATATTTTTTATGTTATATATTATACAAATATTAGGATATTTATTTTATTTTTAGATAGAATGCATACGCTATGTTTAGATAACTAAGTTTAATATAAAGATAGTGTAATGTACGTACAATCTTATATCATTATAATTAAGTTTATTTTGAATGGTCCCAAGTATATAAGTTTTTGTCTTATTACTTATCTATTTTCATAATTAAATAAATTATCATGTTTTTGATATTAATTTAAATCGTAATACTAATAAAATATCATTGTTTCAAATAAACAACTTTTATAGTTTATTGATTTTAAATATTTATTCAAATTTTATATTTAAGCATTTACATGATTATTTTTCTAGGATAATAAATATATTTGAAAATATTTTATTATTAATATTTTATTTAAGAAAAAGTTGTACAAGGTACAGGAATACATACTAGTAATCCTTAAGGAGAGGAGTCCCCATGTAAAGTTTATGCCATGAGTTGCCGAAGATCGAAAATTGAAAATGAAATAATTCATTTGAATGTACATTTGTACAATCTTAAATTTGTTGGTCAATCTGTCAACTAATCAAATGTACCATCTTAAATTTGTTGGTCAATCTGTCAACTAATCAAATGTACCATCTTAAATTTGTTGGTCAATCCATCAAATAATCTAAGCGGTCTTGAATCGAAGTCTGCCCCCATCTAGATGATCCTGGATCCGCCAGTGTACGTACTTATGAATTGTGTTCTTTGTTGAATGGCTTTAGAATTAGAGTTTTTTTTAAATCCCCGCTAAATGGTACTTCCTCCGTTTATATAAACTTGTCGTTTTAAAGTTTGTCTCAAAAATTAAGAAATTGTTTGCTTCGACTAAAATATCCTCAACCTTTGGTTAAGATCTTTCACATTCTATTGTAATTTTTGTAAACATTTTTAATTAGTATAGACATTATTGGAAAAAATGGGCTAAAATATCTCAAATGACATATTTTGTTGAACAAGAAAATCAAGCTAGAATGACAAATTTTTGTGAACGGAAGGAGTAAGAAATTACTCGTTAAATGACTATTTGTTTTGACACATGTATTAAATGTAATTTTGTTGCGGTGAATCACCCAGCCGTGTACTCTATTAGTTTTCTCATTATACGCTTTTACCAAATTATTTCTTTTTTTAAAATTTACAATTTTACTAGGTTTCCCCTAAAATTCAATCGAGTTATTGAACACTCTTCTTCTCCATTGTTAATTTACAACAAATTTTGGCTTTAGAAAATCAAATTGGGGGTTTGAAATTATCCCAACAGATTTAGTATTTAGGGTTAATTGATATTGTTTGCGGATATAATTACTATATATTTAGGGGATAGGCATATTATTAAGGGTTTAGGGTTATACTTTACGGTTTATTGATAGAGCATATAGGTATAGGTCTTAGAGCATGTTTTTATTCCCGTTTTATGCATTATTAGATAGAGTTTTACTTTAAGTTGTAGTTTAAGTTTTATTTCGGTTTAGTTCGGAAACTACGCGTTTGTGTGCTATATTGTAGGATGAAAGGTGAAGCGTGGACGGGACGAAGTTTAGTGGACAATGGTGGAGAGCATTGAAGTGAAGATTAGAAGAGCTAAGGCCCAAGAGCTTGTGTGAGAAGAACGCTTAAATCCGAGTGATGCATTGGAGTCTTGTTTTGACACCTCTATCTTGCCGTGCTTGGTTTGGGAGCTACAGTGGTCAAATGAAGCTGAATTTGGTATCAATGGAAAGTTAACTCGAAGAACTACAATTCATAATTTTACTCCGAGTCCAAATTCCAACTGGAAGGAAGTCAAAACAGCCTCCGAAGTGTCACTAAAGTTGCTGCAGGCAAAGCGCGGGCAAAGTGGGCAGAGCGCCCTCACGCTCTCAAGTGCACCAAACCGCGCTCCGGCGCGACGACGCGGCAATGACTTGGGCCTCGGGTGATCTTGTGGGCCGACTCTAGGTTTGCTTTTAGATATTTTTACACATAATATAAATACTTTCTTTAAAGTTTTATTTGGAGGTTATGCTATCTTTGACTTGTGTTCTAAGTTTGAACAAATTGGAGATTTGAGGGAGACAAAAACCCTAGTTTTGCAATTGAAGATCAATTTGACTCTTGTAAGTTTTGTTTCTCTTCAATGACAATTTCTAGCTAAATTTCTCATGTCCAACTAGATAGTTGAAGTTGCGTGCATGATTGTTTGTGAGATTTGAATTATTTTAGTTTGCCTTGACTGGATTGAATCTCTCCATGTTTAATTGATTAAATTCACTTAGGATTATAATAGCTTGATCACCTATTCTACTTCTAGGTTGAATGACAACTAGAATAATTAAATAGACGGTGGAATTTGATTATTCATGGATGAATCCTTTGATTAAACTTATAGACGGTGGAATAAGGTTAATCAAAGGCGGAGAATTTAATCACAAGACTTCATGAATAGACGGTGGAATTCATGAATATTGTTTCAATTGAATGCTTTGAACTTAATTGCATGATCAACTTGACATAGAAGGTTTTCTAGGTTAATTGATTAAAAGGTTGTTAAAGACGGTGTATATTAACAACCACAATAAGCTTGAATTCATAAATTCACAATAGATTAGTCAAGGGAAATTGAAATAAGGATAATCGATGATCAAAATTCATGTATGCAATGTATACGAAACTAGTTGGACGCTCTTCTCTAATTTGAATCGTAAACCACTTTACTTGCTTAGCATTAATTAGTTTAATTACTTAGATTTTAGTTTATAATGACAAAATCCCCCTTTAATTTAGTAATATTACTTAAATACAAATATTCCGAATCTCTGTGGGTTCGACCCTTACTTCCACTTTGCTAAGGTTAGGAAGTTAGGAATTTTCTTTGACAGTGCTTTTATAGCGACGTAGAAGTGCTCGTCAAATTTGGCGCCGTTGTCGGGGACTCGGCTACTTATTTGTGTTTATCTAGTGTTACTTTTTTTTGGTGTTGTGAACCTATCTTACTGTTCATAACACCCGTGCTACTAATCCATGGCTATGTTTGTATGTAGACAACTACAGGATGATATTTTCATGAGTATTTTGCTAGAGTACAACAAAAGATTCATGAATATGGTACTTTGTTGGGTTATTATCCATGTGAGAGAGAATTATGTGAATGCATCCTAGACGGTTTGAATTCTCAGACTCGAGGGCTTGTAGAGTACATGAGCAATCATAGGCTTTGGTGTATGGAACCAGAAGAGTGTTGGGATTTCTTTTGCTACTTGAGCTATCAATGTATGCTAGTCGAATTATCTCCACCAATTCCCTATCCAATGATGGGAGAGGTTGCATTGGAATCAAATGCCCTTGAGTTAGACACCCAAGTGCAAGTTGAGGAGGAATCCGCTAGAGTTGAGTTTGGTTATGAGGAGGACTTTAATGTCCACTATGATTTTGTTCCTATAATTGAACTTGAAGAGAGCACCAAGGAGCCAAGTTTAATCCATTTTGACATGGAGAAGCCTATAGTACCAAGTGAGTTTAAGGTTGGTACTAGAGAATACTCACAATTCATCTTAGAGTAAAGTGGTGATGGTGACAAGTACTTTGACCCATACTGTAAGCATTTTATGACATCACCGCTTGTGTTAAATTTTTTTGAGCATATGCCATCTCATGAAAATTGGGCACACACGTTTGATAAATTAAAACGGTCTTTGAAAGTTATATAATGCATCTTTAATTTATCATTGTGTTACTTACGCTTTTCTGAGATGTGTGCACAGGGGTTTGACAGGTTGCTAAGGGCATTGACAATGTCTAATCTTGTCTAATCATGCTAAGAGTCAAGCTAATGAGGTTAAGCAAGCGCTTCTTGGGAGGCAACCCAAGGTTTTGAGTAGTTTTGTTTTTCAGTTATAATCTTTTTCTTTTTAGGTAGTTTTGTGTGTGTGTTAGATATCCCAGGTCTGAAGATTGATAACTCGAAGAACCACCACCGTCAGATTTTCCGCCGCATTACTTGGATCACTAGAGTTTTGTGAGTATTTCTTTTTCCATTTCTTCTTACTATACTTTGGGGACAAAGTACGTTTTAAGCATGGGGGATGGGAATTACTTTTGCATTGCATATAGTTGCCTTAGATTAGGTCATATTTAAAAAATTTGCATGCATTGATTAAAAGCTTGAAAAAAAAATCAGAAAATTTGAAAAATTACAAAAATATTGCATTTAGGTTCTTATTTCCCCATTATTTGTTTCCTCTTGTGTTTCAATGTTAAGTATAAGTTCTAACCCATCATTTGCATGATATGCTGAAATTGATATGATATACGCATGATCATTGATTAATTACCTTGATTATAGGATGGAGCATGTATTTAGTTTGAGTATTTGATTCATTCTGAAGTTCTAGACAACGATTAGCCTTGTGAGATATTTTTGGCCTTTCATGATATATTTGTTCTCTATATTTCTTGAGTGTATCACCATGATTATCTAGCTCTAGAACTTGCGTTATGACTCTTTGTCAAGACTGCTTATATGATTGAATGCATAACATTAAAATGATTGAGGTAATGTTTCTTATAAGCCTATTATTTCCCTTCCTACCCTACAAGATCCATGTTCTTGACACCCCTGTTCTTTTGAGCCTGAAGCCTATTTTTATTAAGCTCCACAAAAATTTCCCTAGCCTAATAAGTTTGACCCATCCGGGATTTAGGACTTTAGGTTGTGTTATTGTTTTGTGTGAGTTATGTATAAGTATGGGGGAGTTGGAAGAAAAGGAGGAAAAGAGGAAATAAAACTCTTGTGTGTAAAGTGAAACAAAATGAAGATGAAAGTGTTGCAAAGCAAAAGAAAAAAAAAGTTAAGTACAATTGTTAGTAGTCTTCATAAAGCAAAGAAAGAGTTGAGGAAAAGGCAAAAGAAAAAAAAGAAACAAAGAGCTTGAAAGTGTTAATGGAGTTAGGAAAAGAAGTTGAGAAGAGTTGTAAGAAGAAGTGTGTTGAATTTTGGGTTAGGATTAGTTCTTTATTCCGGATCACCACATGCCAAATGTTATCCCTTCCCAATTTCTCTATACCTTGGCCCCATTACAAGCCTTAAAAAGACCTCTTGATTTTTGTTATGTGTTTGATCCCCAGCGGTGGAGATTTAGAACTCTGATGCAAGCTTATGGTAGCCTAGTTTTCATGGTTGATTTTGAGTGAAACACATACCTTTAAACACTTGAGTGTTTGAGTGCAAACACAATTACCTTGGTGAGGTCTAGAATGAATGAATGGTCTTTACTTTTTGCTTATTATAATGCATGCTAGGAAGTCTTGGTTGGGTTTTGATTATATGTGAAATTCTTGTTTGACTTGAGATGGATGTATGATTGCATTTCTGTGGTGTGTTTTGGATTTATGTCTTGCTTGAGGACAAGCAAGGTTCAAGCATGGGGGAATTTGATAGAGCATATAGGTATAGGTCTTAGAGCATGTTTTTATTCCCATTTTATGCATTATTAGATAGAGTTTTACTTTAAGTTGTAGTTTAAGTTTTATTTCGGTTTAGTTCGGAAACTACGCGTTTGTGTGCTATATCGTAGGATGAAAGGTGAAGTGTGGACGGGACGAAGTTTAGTGGACTATGGTGGAGAGAATTGAAGTGAAGATTAGAAGAACTAAGGCCCAAGAGCTTGTGTGAGAAGAACGCTTAAATCTGAGTGATGCATTGGAGTCTTGTTTTGACACCTCTATCTTGCCGTTCTTGGTTTCGGAGCTACAGTGGTCAGATGAAGCTGAATTTGGTATCATTGGAAAGTTACCTCGAAGAGCTACAATTCAAATTTTTACTCCGAGTCCAAATTCCAACTGGAAGGGATTCAAAACAGCCTCCAAAGTGTCACTAAAGTTGTTGCAGGTAAAGCGCGGGCAAAGTGGGCAGAGCGCCCTCGCGCTCTCAAGTGCACCAAAACGCGCTCCGGCGCGACGACGCGGCAATGACTTGGGCCTCGGGTGATCTTGTGGGCCGACTCTAGGTTTGCTTTTGGATATTTTTAGACATAGTATAAATACTTTCTTTAAAGTTTTATTTGGAGGTTATGCTATCTTTGACTTGTGTTCTAAGTTTGAACAAATTGGAGATTTGAGGGAGACAAAAACCCTAGTTTTTCAATTGAAGATCAATTTGACTCTTGTAAGTTTTGTTTCTCTTCAATGACAATTTCTAGCTAAATTTCTCATGTCCAACTAGTTAGTTGAAGTTGCGTGCATGATTGTTTGTGAGATTTGAATTATTTTAGTTTGCCTTGACTAAATTGAATCTCTCCGTGCTTAATTGATTAAATTCACTTAGGATTATAATAGTTTGATCACCTATTCTACTTCTAGGTTGAATGACAACTAGAATAATTAAATAGGCGGTGGAATTTGATTATTCATGGATGAATCCTTTGATTAAACTTATAGACGATGGAATAAGGTTAATTAAAGGCGGAGAATTTAATCACAAGACTTCATGAATAGACGGTGGAATTCATGAATATTGTTTCAATTGAATGCTTTGAACTTAATTGCATGATCAACTTGACATAGAAGGTTTTCTAGGTTAATTGATTAAAAGGTTGTTAAAGACGGTGTATATTAACAACCACAATAAACTTGAATTCATAAATTCACAATAGATTAGTCAAGGGAAATTGAAATAAGGATAATCGATGATCAAAACTCATGTATGCAATGGATACGAAACTAGTTGGACGCTCTTCTCTAATTTGAATCTTAAACCACTTTACTTGCTTAGCATTAATTAGTTTAATTACTTAGATTTTAGTTTATAATGACAAATCCCCCTTTAATTTAGTAATATTACTTAAATACAAATATTCCGAGTCTTTGTGGGTTCGACCCTTAATTCCACTTTGCTAAGGTTAGGAAGTTAGGAATTTTCTTTGACAGTACTTTTATAGCGACGTAAAAGTGCTCGTCATTTATGATGTAAGGTTTAGGTATACAATTAGTATACAAGGGATAGGGTTATGATTTAGATTTAAGGGTTCATATATATGAGTCCGGTTCAGGTGCGAATGGTCACCCAAGTGCGAAATAAGAAAGAACAAGTACCGTTGGATGAAGAAAAATCAAAGGCGCTGATCATTTCACTTAAACAGGGGAAAAAAGGGTAAGGGCAAATTATTAGGGAATTATTCGCGTATTTTTGAAAAAAACGAAAATAGGACGCGCGCCCAGATTGTTCATCAATATTGTGGATTTATTCATCAATAATGTGGATTTGTTCATCAATAATATGATTTTGTTCATCAAAACTGTGATTTTGCGCATAAATAAACTATTGCTTGTGCATCAAAAATCTATTGTTTGTACATAAAAATGAACAAATGTGTCTCAAAATTGCATGCAATATGTTCATCAACATTGTGATTTTGATCATAAAAAACGAAAATATTTGTTCATTGGTTTTGGCATATTTTTTCATCGGTTTGTGCATATTTGTTCATTAGTAACATCAATTTGTTCATTGGTTTATGCATATTTGTTCATTGCCTTTTTCATATAATTGTTCATTGCTATATGCATCTTTGTTCACTAGTAACCTCAATTTGTTCATTGCTATATACATATTTGTTCATTAATAACATCAATTTGTTCATAGCTAAATAAGGCACAAGCACTCCTCTTCGATTTGTTGCTATCTCATTCTCTTTTTTTTCGATGGGCTGGGACTTTGCCTGGTTCAGCACTTTCACTTTTTTGTGCCTACGTCCGGACCGGAGATTGGTTGGACCCCGTAAGAGGTGTTGCTCCTCCCAAGCCTCTCTGATGCATACACACCGCCAGAGAGTCTCAAACTCGAGACCTCTGGACAAATGCTTAAGCGATCTAGTGCTAATTACCACTAGACCAAGAGGACAATGGTTTGCTATCTCATTCTCTTAGCATACACCATATTATTGCAAAGTCAGATTATTTATCTATTATCCTTTGCATTCAAGGTTCTTCATCAAACTTATCTTATTTTGGTACTATATTGAGCACTTCATTCGTATTGATAAGTTAGCCTTAAAGCACTTCAATGGACAAAGAAAGGTTAAATCAATGAACAAATAAGTTTATATCAATGAACAAATAGGGTATATTAATGAACAAACAATGGTATACCAATGAAAAAAAATGAGTATATCAAAGAACAAATAATGGTATACCAATGAACAAATAATGTTATATCAATGAATAAATTAAATAAGGTTATATCAATGAACAAATATTGGTAAATCGAAACTAATTATATGTGCATAAAAAACTAGATAATATTTTATTCATACACATAAATAAGGTTTAAAAATAAAACTAAAAATTAATAAAGTTCAAAATCGATGAACAATGTTATCAAAAACTCGATGCACAATGAGTTAGTATTGATGAACAAATTGTGAATATTGATGGACAAATTGGGTGCCTCTCATAAAAACGTATTTTTCGAAAAATACGTTTGGATGATATTCCATTGGATGGGTCAGATTACATATCTAAAATTGACTCTTTCTCCATATATATATATATATATATATATTGAGGTTCAATAGAGAACAATTAAGTATGAGAGAACAAGAGAGCAATTGTAGGCATTTGGATGATATTCCATTGGATGGGTCAGATTACATATCTAAAATTGACCCAATTTTAAATTTCAACCCAATCCCTTAATTATAGCAAGTATTTATTGATTTTCGGATTTATAGCAAAAATCACAATGTGTTGGATACGTATAATTTTCGGATTTATAGCAAAAATCACAACCCCTTAATTATAGCAAGTATTTATTTATGAATTTTAAATTTCAACATCTGATGTGTATAAATTCTCTTCATTCAAATAATTGAATTCATCTCCCTCGAACTCTGAAATTGTATTACAAAATACGTCATGTATAATAAGTAATACCGATTGTATATAAGATAAAATTCCATATATATAGACATAAATATGGTGTATACAGAGATCATTTATACATGTTTACGTAATACATATATCATATACTTTAATAAAGATGTTTTATACAGATTTAGGACATGTATATACACATCAGCGTATATGGATCACAAGTGTATATAACATAGAGGTCATGGGCATAGAAGTGTATATAAATTTTAATAATTGTATATAACAATACAACTATTGTATACTCATATCAATATAGACACATCATACTCATTCGTGTATAATTGGTATATTAATTTCTAATAATTGTACACGTGTATTAAAACGGTGTATATGCTTAACATTTGTACATTTTTTTTGATTCAACGTAAAATTAAAAATAGTTTACAAATAAGTCATGTATATTAACTGTGAATTACATGTATATACGCTAATAACGAATTTATACATAATTCAAATTGTACATGTAAAAGACATGTTTTTATTAATTGTACATACAATAATGCAAATAGTATCCAGCCACATCAATTTTGTATATACATTTATTAAGTTGTTATATACAATATTACAATATATACAAAGGATTGGCGCTTGCTCGGCGTGGTGGTTCGTGGTGGCCGGAATTCTCCAACGAGCAGTTCCGACGTTCAGCATGCAGTTCTAAGCAGTTCGACGTGGTGGTTCGACGAGGTGGTTCAAGCAATTCCGACGGCGCTTCCAGCGCAATGGAGGTTGCAGGTATCCAGCGACGGCGGGTCTCCAGCGACGGCGGGTTCGGTGGTGGCCAATTTCAACGTGGCCGGCGCAATGGAGCAATGGAGCGGTTTATAGCGTTGATTTGTCTCTAGAGATCTTCTCCCCACAATGGGCGATTTATCACGTTAAACACAATTTTCAATTTTTCCAAAATTTTAATTATGGTAGTTAGAAGGGATAAATCATGGGGAGAAAATCTTTCCTATTTTTTATTTTTTTGCTATTTTCCTATTTTTTATATTGTAAATACTAATCCTACCATCCATCCCCAATCTCATCCGATGGATGAGATTTGTTCTCTTGTTTTCTATAGGATCTTGTTTTCTATAAAACCTACCTCTATATAGAATATGCTCAAGTGAAAACCCCTATTAGAGTGTAAGCATGTGGTTAATTGACATTTGTCAGATTAGAATAAATGGATGGTGAGGATTAAATAAAAAGGGGTGCAAAAAGCTTTGATGGGGGTGATTTACTGAATCTGATCAATAAAAATTAAAATCAATTAATATTTTTTATTTTGGGTAAAATCCCTTGATTTTAGGCAATAGGGTTATTCTTTCCTCAAAAATTGTCTTATCTCTCCTAATACAATTTATTTCTCTCTCTCTCTTTCTCGATGAGATTTTGGGAGCAGACGAAGAACAATGGCGAAAGCATCTACAAACCTTGGCTATTTTTCACAAATTGGTAAGTGAAGATTCAGTTTTGATTTGCTATTTCGATAGAAATCGGTGTTATTGTCGTTTCTGACCCTATTTTTTCAATTTTTAGTTCATATTGCATGAATGCAAAATTAGGTTTTTAGTTTGATGAATGTAGATTGAATGGTTGCATCTCTTATGTTCTGGTTTTTTAGTCTTGTTTTAATTTGCGAATCGGTTGTTTTGGTGCATTATGATCAAAGAAGAGGATCGGTTGATAGAGAAAGGTAGTTTTTTTAATCCAGCTATGTGTTGTGTGAATTCAATTCGAATCAATATTTTGGTTATTTTCATCTTTATGTGATATTGATTTTCATTCTAGCAATTCAGTATAGTAGATTTCTTAGATTTAATTTGGTTTTCCACGATTAAATGTTTTTCATACATGTGTGACATGTCTTCATATATTCATTCGTTGTTATTCATATATACGTATTTTGTTTTTCGTATATACGAGTTTTGTTTTCGTATGGCCGACATGAGATAATGATCAATATTATTCACAATAAATACTATGGCTTTTCAAGAGTAAGGATTAACTAGATAAGCATATGAAACGAGTGTTTTTCAATTTGGATAGTATGATTTTGACACTGATATGTGTATGACAGTTTTGCAATTGTTGTTCAAGTATCAGAATATACTTTTTCACTTTGGATGGTATGGTTTTGCAACACTGATGATATGTTTATGACAGTTTTGCAATCGTTTTTCAAGTCTCACAATATAGTTTTTCACTTTAGATGGTATGGTTTTGCAGCACTGATATCATTTGTGTTTAACCGAGTTTTCAAATGGAACATGTTGTAATGATCAACAATTGGACATTGGAGAAAAGTCAAAGCGCACCAAGGTCCTATTTAAAAGACATCACACCAAGGAACATGTTCCAAATGATGATAATGTTGATGTATTTGACCTCGGTCCAAAAAAAATTGTACTTCATAAGCATTGTAATTGTTATTTCAAAAGCAGTGTAATGATTATTAATAGCATAAAATACAAATAATCACATATTTTTCATAATACTAAAGATTGTTTTTCAGAAGCATTGTAATTGTTATTCAACAGTACACATTATTTATGTCAATACATTCTAATAATACTAGTAAAAACTATTGAATAAGTTATTCATGGTAGTTATTCAGAATGAACAATGGTTTTTTTCAACTACCTTTATTTAGTTATCCATGGTAAGACGAATACTTATTCAACCTAAATAATGCAAACGTTAAAACATGTTCAATCCTACAATTATTCAAACAATTATATTGAGTTATTCAAACATCGACTATAAATATTTTATGATTCTATAATCAAATTGAGTTATTCAAACAATCATACTGAGTTATTGAAACATCAACTATAAATATTATACGATTAATGATTCTATAATTATTTAAACAATC
This sequence comes from Fallopia convolvulus, assembly GCA_964016875.1. Lineage (NCBI taxonomy): Eukaryota > Viridiplantae > Streptophyta > Magnoliopsida > Caryophyllales > Polygonaceae > Fallopia > Fallopia convolvulus. The sequence continues at coordinate 14,540,310 of OZ024724.1, forward strand.
ATATTGAGTTTTTCAAACAATCAAACTGAGTTATTCAAACATCGGATATAAATATTATACGTTTCTATAATTATTCTAACCATCATATTGAGTTTTTAAAATGTCGACTAATATATATTCAATGATTCTGCAGAGGTTTTATGTTTTTAAAAGCCGGTTACAATGTATTTAATTGTAGAAAAAAAAATTTGCTTGGATTTTTTTTATAATTGTACCGATTTTTATCTCACTCTCCTAAAATTTTAGGTGTTGCCTTTTTCAAATCAACCGAGATTTGATTCTCCACATCACCCCCATTTAGTCTGTAATGTTGCTTAATTACTAGCCACTGATTTATCCTAATCCAACGCCCTACATTCAACCAGACGCTTACACCATAATATGTATTGTACCGGGGCGTTGAGGTTCAATAAAGAACAATTAAATATGAGAGAACTAGAGAGCAATTGTAGGCCTTTGGATGATATTGCATTGGATGGCTTAGATTACATATTTAAAATTGACCCAATTTTAAATTTTAACCCAATCCCTTAATTATAGCAAGTGTTTATTGATTTTCGGATTTATAGCAAAAATCACAATCCCTTAATTATAGAAAGTATTTATTTATCAATTTTAAATTTCAATATCTGATGTGTATAAATTCTCTTCATTCAAATAATTGAATTCATCTCGCTCAAACTCTGAAATTGTATTACAAAATACGTCATGTATAATCAGGAATACCGATTGTATATAAGATAACATTCCATATATATAGACATAAATATGGTGTATACAGAGAACATTTATACATGTTTACGTAATACATATTGTATACTTTAATAAAGATGTTTTATACAGATTTAGGACATGTATATACACATCAGCGTATATGGATCACAAGTGTATATAACATAGAGGTCAAGGGCATAGAAGTGTATATAAATTTTAATAATTGTATATAACAATACAACTATTGTATACTGAGATCAATATAGACACATCATAATCATTCGTGTATAATTGGTATATTAATTTCTACTAATTATACACATATATTAAAACGGTGTATATGCTCAACATTTGTACATTTTTTTGATTCAATGTAGAATTAAAAATAGTTTCAAATAAGTCATGTATATTAATTGTGAATTACATGTATATACGCTAATAACGAAAATATACATAATTCAAACTGTACATGTAAAAGACATGTTTTCATTAATTGTACATACAATAATGCAAATAGTATCCAGCCACATCAATTTTGTATATACATTTATTAAGTTGTTATATACAATATTACAATATATATATACAAAGGATCGTTGCTTGCTCAGCGTGGTCGTTCATGGTGTCCAGAATTCTACAACGAGCAGTTCCGACGTTCAGCGTGCAGTTCGACGTGGTGGTTCGTGGTGGCTTTGGCGACGCGGTGGTTCGATGGGATGGTTCCATTGACGCTTCCATCGCAATGGAGGTTGCGGTAGTTGCCGGAAATTGGTGGTTCGGTGGTTCGGTGGTGGATGGAAATTATGGGCGATCGCGACTGTGAGAGGCGATCTGTGGTTACAGTGGTGGCCGAAATTTCTCAATGGAGGTTTTATGGCGTTGATTTGTCTCTAGAGATCTTATCCCCACAATGTGAGATTTTACACTTTAAAATAATTTTTGATTTTACTAAAATCTTAATTATGGTAGTTACAAGGAGTAAATCATGGGGAGAAGATCTCTCCTATTTTTGATTTTTTTTTCAATTTTTCTATTTTTGTATATTGTATATACTAATCTCACCATCCATCCCAAATCTCATCCAAATGGATGAGATTTGCTCTCTTGTTCTCTATAGAATCTTGTTCTCTATAAAACCCACCTATATATATATATATAGGGGAGGGATCCAGAGAAACGTAAATTATGGAGAAACGGAAGTCGTAATAAGAGTCGTTGAATTTGCAAAAATGGATGGCTAGGATTAGGGTATATAATAATAGAAAAAAAGAAAAAAATGCATGATATATTTACTAAAATGGAAGTTCCTAGATTCTAGGCTAAATTTAAGGGGGCGTTTTTTGATAAAATTTGAATTTTCGAACAGATTTTGCGAAAAAATCAGAAAAAATCTTGCACACATTCAACGTTACTCATTGTAAATTCGATTGTTCTGCTTCAATATTCGAGTGCATTAACATATGAATTTATCATGTATATATTTGAATATGTGTTAACATTTTTTGAATATTATTCAAATATTTTTCGTATTTGTCATGGTTTGAATATCTAGTCCACTTTCTTGAATGTGTATTATGTTTTGTTTTATTGGAAATAAAATTACGTATCGAATATAAGTGTAGTGAACCTTGAATAAGTAATTGTAATATATTGAATATGATAAAAAAAAAGGGTCATTACATAAATTGCTAAAAATTAGAATACAATATTTGATTCACAATTCATGTCTATGAATTCAAAAAATAACATATAAACATTCAGAGTAAAATGACGTCTCTTTAGTGTAAAGCGTCATCTTTGATCTTTATCATCCTTCTTTCATTCTCTTTAGGCTTCTTTATGTTCTTCAACCATCTCGATATTTGTCGAACTTCAAGACTGCATATTCAACATATAATACATAAACATTCGAAATACAATAACTATAAATTCAAACTTGCATGTCTAAAAATCGCAACTTCAAATATCTTGTATTTTGTGAATTTCAACCTCATATTCGATTGTTAAGAACGCATATTCAGAATATCAAATTGCATATTCAACAAAATATATATACTCAATATGCATATTTAATCGTTTAGTATGCCTATTCTTTCATTCACAAATCAATCTGTTCAGAATTGTATATTCAACAAAAAACACATAAACAATCAAAGTAAAATGCCTACGAATTCAAACAATATATGCATATACATAGATTCAAATATGTGGTAGTACGTGAATTTCAACCTCATATTCTATTGTTAAGAATGCATATTCAGATTATCAATTTGCATATTCAGAACTTCAAATTGCATATTCGATAAAATATACTCAATATGCAGATTTTAATCGTTTTTTTAGAGGAATTTTAATCGTTTAATATGCATATTATTTCATTCACAAATCAATCTATTTAGAATTGTATATTCAACAAAAAATACATAAACATTCAGAGTAAAATGCCTACGAATTCAAACAAAATGTGCATATATTCATTCACCGAAGCATACGAGTTACTACGTTTTTCTAACAAGGTCTCTGAATTTCAATTCAGATTTACTCACAAACACCATGGGCCTCATCTCATCCTTCTTGTAATCAATCCACACATTGATGGAGTGCCCACTTTTTAATTCCACTTCATAAGACTCTAGATTCGCGGTTAACACTGAAGCGTGATTATTGTTCGGATTTATAACCTACAATAGACAAATTTTCAGTATGAAACACAACGTAAATGCAGATTAAATCATGTAAAAAACAAACAAATTATTGACAAAAAACGAGAAATATATAATTACCTAGTTGTTAATCCGAATTCATGGTTAAAACTGAAATCGGGGGAGAGGAAGAAGGAGAGCACATCGCCGGAAGATCCAGGGTTGAAATTGGCGATGGAGAAGACGGAATTTGTGGAGAACGAGTCATCAAAGAAGAAAAGGTCGAGAAGGAGAAGAAGAGAGCATGGACGACGATGGAGAGAGCAGAGAATCGAGAGAGAAATATGATTTGCAAAAATTAAGGATTTGGATGTGTTTTTATTTGGAAATAATTAATATGGAAGAGATAAATCTGATTTAGTATAAAAGATATGGAGAGAGAAAGTATTAAAATCTAATAATTCAATTAATTTGGATAAATCTGAACCATCAAATTTTTTAATCCAATGGCTCTTATTATGACACTAATTTCTCTATAAGGAGGTGTTTCTCAAGATCCTTATTCTATATATATATATACGCGGGGTACATACGCACATAAATTTTTAAAAAGCGCACAGAATATCCGCGCAACGCCATTTCGCGCGAAATGGCGTTGCGCGGAAGGGCAAAACCGTAAAGTGGTAAATGGGACTCGGGAAATGAATTTGGGCCACGCGAAATAAGCATGCGCGTATATTGGGCCGCGCGCAACGGGCTTTCGCGGATAATTAGGGTTTTAAAACAAATGGAGTCGCCGCAGCTTTGGGCCGCACGAAATGGGCTTGAGAGGCCCCGCGCAAGCCCGTTTCGAGGGTCTTAAGGGTTAAAGACGCGAGCGCGCCGCCATCGTCTTCAACCTCTGGCTTCGAAACGCCATTTCGCGCAAACCAGATCTCGAACCAAAAAAAAATCCGATCCCCGATCCCGTCAACAACCATGGCCACCGATCCCCGAGCCACCACGAGCCCCGATCCCCGAGCCCCGAGCCCGTCGCGACGGACCCCACCGAACCCGTCGCCACCACGAGCCCGTCGGCTCCGGCCACCACGAGCCCAACGGGCCCCACCGAACCCGTCTCCACCACGAGCCCGTCGGCTCCAGCCACCACGAGCCCGTCGGATCCCAACGCGTCGGCTCCGGCCAGCGAGCCCGTCGCCATCACGTCCGTCGCCATCGAGCCCACCGCGCCCGTCGCCACCACCATCGACCGACCCGATCCAGTTCGTAGTCGGATCCGCACCCGAGCGACATTTACGGCTGAGGTAAGTTTCAAATTGATTACGAAATTTTATATTATTTAAATTTTGTAAAATTTCGTATTGAATTTTAGGTATTAAATTTCGTTTATATAATTGAGTTAATGAATTTGAATATGTTGGTAATCAATTTAAATCAATTTGCCTTATTTATTAAGATATTCAATTTGATAATTTGTTTACTATTCAAATTCCTAGTTATAATTAGTTTTTGTTATTGTTATTAGTTGTTTAATTTAATTTATTTTTATCAATTTAGAGTTATATTTAGATTTGGAATTATTAGTTATGAACTTGTAATTAATATAAGTAGATAAGTAGATAAGTATGACCCTAAAAGAATTGATAAATAATTAAATTAAGTAGATAAGTATGATCCTAAAAGAATTGACCCTAAAAGAATTAAATTAAGTTAAGATAGAGAAATATTAAAATTAAATTAAGTGAACATTAGAGTTAAAATCTGTAGCTAAAATTTGTTGTGAAGGTTAGAAAATTGTAAATAATTGAGTAAATAAATTTCGCTTATTTAGTAAGATATTTAATGTCATAATTTGTTTATGATTCAAATTCCTATTTATATTTAGTTTTTTTTGTTGTTATTAGTTGATTTATTTAATTTATTTGTCTTAATTTAGAGTTATATGTAGATTTTGAATTATTAGTTATGAACTTATACTTAATATGAATTCATAGTCGTATGTTGAATTCTTGATTTAAAAAAAATAATTACAGTTATAATTAGAGTTTGAATTATGGTTTTATTCATTTTTCATTACAAACATAATGAAAATTGAAATAAAATTAGTAATGATAAATGAGTTTTTGGTTCGGAATTTTAATTCCGACAAAAACGACGAATTCATTAGTTGAATTCATATTCATAGGGTGAATTTCTAATTAAAAGAAAAAAAAATAATAGAAAACTTACTAATTTAATTTGAACTTGTCGTCTAAAGGACGTACACACTAGTTTGAGCGCCGTCCTCCTCGATAAGAGGAGGAAAAAGCAGGCGCTCAAGCTCACGTGCGCCGAGATTGCACATGCGTTACTTGCCAGAGTGCCGCCTACCGAGCAGCAGCGGATAGCTACTGATCCGGAGTTGATGCGTGCACCGGAGATAGATGAAGACCCCTCCGTCGAGGTGGAGGTTGATTTTACGGAGGAGCTCCTGCAGGACGACTTGCCAGATGACGTTGCAGGGGACGACATGCCCTTCACGGAGCAGGACGTACAGTTTGATGCTCCCTTAGGTACAGCGGAGGATTTGTCGGTTGACGATTACCACATATCCGAGGCCACTATTTCTATTTCACCTCCCACCACGACCCATGTCCCGCCACCACCACCGGTCTTTTCCAGTCCTCCACGTACTTCTTCGACCGATCCTACTACATCCGTGGCGGGACCCTCAGCTCCTCCGCTCACATCCACATCCCCTCCTCCCGTTCCAGCAGCACCCATCCCTCCTCCCGTTCCATCATCTCACATACCTCCCCCCGCTGCGGAGGTACCCCCACCCCACCCCCTGCACCAGCAGCAGGGGCCGCTCATGAGGACCCTCCTGCTGCGGAGGGCTTTCCGGGAGGTCCTATTGACGACAGCCTGTTGACGACATATTCCACACATGTGGCGGGCAGGATTTGGATCGACCGTACCGTATGTAAACTTTTCCAAACTACGAGTATTTAATTTTTTTCGAAAGCAATGCTTAGTTTTTCTAAGTTACATTTATTTTCCTCTGTTCAGTATCTTCAGGTCATTAGAGTCTGGTCTAAGAACTTGGATGCTTTAGACTTGTTTCGAGAGTATATGCATGGAGGACCCGATTCTTGGTGGGGCCTCGCCCAGCGGAGCGGTCTCACCGGGCTGATTGGCATGGATTTTGGCGCGACGGACCACATTCTCATCTCTGCATTTCGGGAGCGTTGGTATCCAGAGACCAACTCCTTCCACTTCCCGTGGGGCGAGATGACCATCACCCTCCATGACATGCACCGCATTTTCGGGCTGCGTATAGATGGAGAGGCTATGGTACCCCAAATGGATATTTTGCAGCTCGAGGCTCGTTTAGGGGATTTGCTCGGCCTAGATCCACAGACAACACACGCGTGGAGGACAGTGGCCCCGAGCAAGGCCATCGCATCTATTCTGTTGGACATGTTTAGTGGGACGCGACCCGCATCCCCAGGGACCATTGCCACTGTGTTTCTATGGTACTTTATTGGGATGACGTTATTTGTCGACAAGACCGGGAACAAGATCAAGACGTGGATATTGGGGTTTCTATTGGACCACGAGAGGACTGGTCAATATGCTTGGGGGGCGGGTTTATTGTCTTTACTATTTGGCGAGCTGGGCAAGACGTCGCGCGCCAAGACTAAGGGATGCTCGGGTTGCGCTCTTGTTTTGAGGGTACGTGCTTCGTCCTAAATATTTCATTCTTCGAATTTGGTTGGATTCAATATCTTATGAGTATTGTTTCAGACTTGGATCATGAGTTATTTCGAGCACACCCGGGGCCGGATCAAGTTGGCTATGGAGGTGCTAGCTGATCCTCTTGCAGCCGCACGACAGCCTGGTGAGCGGGCCTCCAGCCGAGACGTGAGGAGGCTAGATGCAATGCGACAGCTTCTAGACACGATCCGTGCAGAGGAGGTTAGACTTCGAAATCAACCTGACGTACATTGTATAGTGTGAGCGACGATTGATGATTTGTATTCCACTTTGCAGATTCACTGGATGTCGTGGGGCAACGAGCTGGATTTTGATGGCACGTACCGGGTGTCTCGCTTTAGGGGCATCCTGGTCATTGGGATCATACAGGAGGCGTACCATCCAGATAGGGAATTGCGGCAGTTTAGTCGCATCCAGACTATCCCTCCTCCACCATTGGAGTCGGCTGCTGTGGTCCGGCATTACGCGGTTCAGAACCGCCCATACATTGTTTCTTATGATCCGGCGGACCATCACTGGGCACAGCGTATGGAGCACCTGATCGAGTTAGATGTGCAGCGTGCGGAGTACGCATGGCAGGTGGAGGAGGGCTACTTGGCATGGTTTAGGGCCCGATCTCAGGTGGAGAGGGCCCGATCCCATAACAATCCATCGAAATACATGAAATATGAAAGTTATTCTTAAGAATATCCCATAACAATCCATAACAATCCATCGAAATACATGAAATATGAAAGTTCATAAATCTCCTAAACAGAGCACACAATACATCGAAATACATGAAATACGAAAGTTCTTCTTAATAAAGTACATATCCCATTACAATCCATCTTGCCACAACACTGTCCTAAGCAAATGTCTCCGGATCCCGACAGATGTCCCTTCGACAAGCCTTCCAATTGTCAATCCTCGGGGTAAGAGCCTCGAGCCAGTAGTCGGCGCTGGGGTCGTGAAATTTACACCATGCATGAGGAGGTGGGGGGATAGGCGCGTTCCTCGTAAGCCATACTTGAAAAAAAATGTTATGTCACATATACGCAAGCAAGATGTACCTAAACAAAAAACTTTTTAAAAAAAATGATTACAAATTTCTCACCGGTATGAAGTGGTCCCGTTGACCAACGAGGGCAATAGCAACGAAAGGTGGCGGTATCCCATGTCCTTGATTGTTACCAAAAATTCGCAACGGTAAACAAGTGTAGGAGCCTCGATCCCTCGATAACATCACAAGTGGCACTTGATAAAAGGTAGAAAACACAAGGCCGTGTAGCGGCATGTCTAGCCAGTAATTGTTCGCGCAAGGAGACTCCACATGGCCAATCTGCTCCAAGAAGTCATCAAATGATGTAAGGCCCCTAGTGAACAAGACTTGATACATATCTCTGTTACGCCTCAATTCTGCCTGAAGCTCCCATCGAATACTGTAATACTCCTCCTCTAGCTTCCCCAATACGCAAGAAAGGGACCGAAAACCACAATGACCGTCTCCCATCACGTCTCTAGCATCCTCAATGAACGGAAATACAAAACTATCCACATTACCCATTCCAAAGTTAACCCCGCGCCATTTGACGCTCGTCGGGGGGCCACGGTGGTTTCCATCGGCGGGGGTAGCGGTGGTAGGAGGCGCGGTCGCAACCGGAGGCGTATCAACTCCAACTCCGGTCCGTTTCTTATTCTTAGATCCTTTAGGTCTTCCGCGTGGTCGGGATGGCGCCGATGTATTTGCTTTGCTCCGACTGTCGTTGTCTTTCCGTCTTTGTTGCTCCCTCTCGTACTCTTCCATTACGTGCTCAAGGTGTGTTTTCTCCCTGGTGGTTGAATACTTGTTGGCTCCATCTGGCGTCTCGTATGGTATCGGCTCAATAAGGTTTGTGTCTTCAGGATGCTCTGAATCTTTGAACGCTGATGTGATATGCAAATACTGGTCTCTACGCATCTGACCGCTATTTCGCTTTGCCACCATTTCGTCCCACGTGGGGTCTTGAATGGTCAAGGGTACGCATGCAAGGGCAAGATCGTTGTCATCGCTAAGGTCATCCCATTCGATCTGTTTCCAAAAAGGATGTATCTCCTCCAGATTGATGGGTACTTTAGTTATGATAGCGTTTGCAACTCGATGCTTGCATGGAAGACCGTGACATTCCCTCCAAAAGTAGTCGTGGCACTCCATATCGAGTGTACCCTGCGTCAACTCAATTGCTATATCATAATACATGTCTAACAACTTACCTAGGCATTGCCTTGAAACGTGTTCGCGTATAGGACGAAATAGCGCTTTGAACTTATTCGCCAGTAGTCTGTATTTTGTTGGTTTCTGTATTCTGCTTCTCTCAAAGGCTGTCCTCAAAGTGTTGGTTTGAGATTGCATCTGGATGTGAATCCTTAGTATCAAGGTGTTGAAGCCTCCTCGAGATGAATCCAATATCTTTTTCAGCACAGCGTGCATCCCTTCGACCCTGAAAAACACATGTCAAAGTTTAAGTATTGAACATATACACTTTCTAATATTCAAACTGAATTCAAATGCTAAAAATGAAATTACCTATTGGTGGTTCTCGTCTGAAAGTGGAGTGTATGATCCGTCCAAGCACGAACTATGTTCTTCTTGAATGGATTAAGCCACACCTTCTCCACGTATGCAATAAGCGTCGGTCGCCATCTTCTCTTCAATTCTACGTACCGTTCTTCAAATGTCGCCTCTGTGGTGGACGAAAAGAGCGCCCAACAAGCGTTTGCAAACCCGCGTGACAACTCGTGTGGTTTTTCAGCGTTCGCAAACACCTTTAGGTCGTACGCAATAATTTTGTGTTTGATGTGCACCCAACACAACAAATGTTGGACTCCGTCCCCGAAAACTTGACTTATTGCCTTGATTAGAGCCTGCTCGGGATCTGTCATGATTGTATTGACCTGGACTCCAAGCTTGTCGTACACGCCTTTCAATTGAGTTAACACCCACCTATAACTAGCGACATCTTCGTTTGAAATAAATGCAAACCCGATGCTGAATGTATTTCCGGTGCAAGTGAAGCCAACCATCTCCAATAAAGGCATGTCGTACCTAGCACAACAAGTTGTTTTAAGCATTTATACTGTAAATATACTAATCAAGTCGATTACATATTAAAATAACATACCTATTGGTCTTGTATGTGGAGTCCATAATAACGACATAGGGAAACTTCTTCAGCATGCGCAGACTTGTGGGGTGCACAAAAAACAAGGCATTCATAACATTAGAACCCCTTACTCGTCTTGGACGCACAATGTATTCTCGGTCTTTCAAGAACTTCAGAGACCATTGTGTCACCGTCAATTCTCCGCAATCCTCAAGAAGTAACTTATCCCTCATATTGTAGATTTGTCTAATTGAGGTCACATTTCCCGGGTACCTTGACCTCAACTCTTCAAGTATCATCTTCGGGGTGGCTAGATATAGGAACTTCTCTTTCACAAACTCCTTCTGCTCAGCTGTCAATCGGCCCGCATATGGATGAGCTAACAAACTAGTGGGGAAGCGATGATTGTGTTGTCCACACTTTACCGTTAAGATCCATCCATTTTTTCCCTTGAGGCGGACCCCATTCAATTCAAACGGACATCCACACTTCCTAGTCGGTGTATCGGTAAGTGGCTTATAAATGCTCCTATTTTCCAGTCCGGGCAACACCCTCTTGCCACATCTATATCTACCGGCTAGGTCACAAGTGAGTATGACCCTATTTGGATTTGAGGTTTTTATGACTAGTACAAAAAATTTCGAAATTGCAATTTGTCTAGCCCAATCAAGCATTTCTCTTCGATCACTCCACAACCCATCGTAGTGGAAAGCAATTGAAAAATCTATTCCAACAACCTATGCTTTCAAAATGTAAAAACAAAATATTATAAATTACACTATCCTAACTTTCAATATACTACGTTCGTAAATGACATAATATTATGGGTTCTTTGAAAAATACCTCTTCTGGCTCGCTTGATGCATCGGAGTCGGTTCCGTATTCTTCTCCCGATACACCTTCCTCATCCTCAGCTATGAAACTATCAATTGACGATGAATCTTCCTCCTCGGGATGATAATCGCTCGATGACGTATCTTCTTCTCCTGACGACATTCTTAAGCAATGATGTGGAATGAAGGTATACTCCAACTATAATGTGGAATCGAAATGGGTATTTATAGGGGACAATTCGACCGTTTTTTTTACCGTTGAGATCTGCGCAACGAAGCCTCGCGTCAGTCCAACGGTACTTTTTTTTACCGTTGGATTGCGCGCAACACCGATGCGCGCATGCACGAAACGGTGTTGCGCGCGCAACACCGTTTCGCGCGCATCGTCGTTGCGCGGCCCTTTCCCGTTCCTCCACGCTCTCGAAACCCTTTTTTGATATTCCGGAATTGCCCTTTTCGCGCAACGCCATTTCGCGCGAAATGGCGTTGCGCGGATATCTGTGTGCGCTTACCAATTTTCTCGTGTGCGCAAATCATCAGCCTATATATATAGGGCATGGTTCTGATGAGGACCACCCTTGTGGTAAGACACATTGCTTAAAATGAGGACCAATCTCAACCATTGGATTTACCCCTCTATTATGTATTCAATGGTCAAGATTTTTTCAATTTTTTTCATTTTTCAATTTTTTTTATTTTTTTTATTTTTTAATTTTTTAATTTTTTAATTTTTTAATTTTTAATTTTTTTGTGTTATTTTTTTAATATTGCGAAAATCGAATTATTTTAAAAATAAACTTAAAACAAAAAATTGAACTTATCATAGATAAAAAATGAACTCGTAGAATATAAAAATTGAACTCATACAATATTGAATATTGAACTCCTAATATAAAAAAATTGAACTTCTAATGTATAAAAATGAACTCGTAGTATATAAAAATTGAACTTTCCTATTTAACGTTTTTAAAGCTTTTTTCAATTTTTTTATTTTTTATTTTTTTTTCATTTTTTCCTATTTTTTTATTTTTTTATGCTATTTTTTTAGTTTTTCGAAATTTGAATTATTTTAAAAATGAACTCAAAGCACATAAAAATTGAACTTATCATAGATTAAAAACGAACTCGTAGAATATTAAAATTGAACTCATACAATATTGAAAATTGAACTCCTAACATAAAAAATTGAACTTCTATTGTATAAAAATGAACTCGTAGTATATAAAAATTGGACCGTCATATTTAACGTTTTTAAATTTTTTTTTCAAATTTTTTCATTTTTAATTTTTTTAAAATTTTTATTTTTTTTTTGCTATTTTTTTAGTCTTGCGAAAATCGAATTATTTTAAAAATGAACTCAAAACACATAAAAATTGAACTTATCATAGATAAAAAAGAACTCGTAGAATATAAAAATTGAACTCATACAATATTGAAAATTGAACTCCTAACATAAAAAAATTGAACTTCTAATGTATAAAAATGAACTCGTAGTATATAAAAATTGAACTGTCATATTTAATATTTTTAAAGCTTTTTTTAACAAAGAATATAATATAAAAAATACGAAAAAAATTCCGAAAAAAAAATCAAAAAAAATAAAAACAATAAGAAAAAAATAAGAAAAATTAAAAAAAAAATCTTGACCATCTAATATATAGTGATGATGTAAATCTAATGGTTGAGATTAGTCCTCACTTTAAGTCCATGGTCTCACCACAAGAGTAGGTCTCACTTGAACCAAAACCTATATATATATATATATAAAGGTGGGCTCTATAGGATCTTGTTCTCTATATAACCCACATCTCTCTCTCTATATATATATATTAATGTATTTTTTTAAATTATTAATTGAAAATACACTGTGAAATACGAACAACAATATAAATAGTTTCAAGTACACAACAATTTTTGATCCGTGGGAGCAAAAAGTCTTAATTCAATATTCAAAAATACAACACAATCACAACGTACTTTTGGCGCAAGTTAAACTAGCTATAGCTTTATTTGTAGTAGATGGGCGCGCAGTTGGGTGGTTGATCATTAATTTATATCCTGCGCGCGCAAGGCAAGGAAAGCAAAGCATATATTAGTGGATCATTTCAAATTTGATCACACAACGCATCCAGTGCCGACATAAATAAGTACAGTACTACGGAGTATTATATACACTTACCTACTTGATTGATGCCCTCTACACTACTGTTAAACGTAAGAATAATAACATATATACTCCGTACGTATGAATCATATATAGCTAGCATTCATTTTAGGACATACAAATGGAAATTAATTAAGGTGTAATTAAATTAATTGATTAGTTACCTGTTGTTTGACATAAATGCCAATTGAGTCAAGGTACCAGCCTGATTTTCCAAAGAATCCAACTACTTCACTCCCTTGTATTGGGATGGAGAAAGATGTTCCGGTCTGAGTTCCATACGGTCCGTTCATGTTGTCGTTTATTCGGAACGATAGCGATGTGATGACCGTATATCCATTGAAATTTCCATATGTCCCGTTGATAGATGTCAAACGCTCAGAGTTTCCAATCTCAATCTACAAATTAATTACAAAGTAGGTAGGTACGTCAATGAGAACTTAGTTATGTACATACATACATACATATATATAGGCTTAAAACATATACGACCCCCTGTACTTGTGCGAATTTGTCACTTAGACACCTCACCTTTGGTTTGGACCTATTGAGCACTTAAACTTAACAACTTGGACCTATTAGACACCTGGTCGCTGACAATCTCGTTGAGTGTAACACACTCGCGCTGACATGTCTAATTTTTTGTCCACATGTGTTCCACATAAGCCTATTTTTTGTCCACATATATGCCACATAAGCGTATTTGGTATTTTGCCACAAAGGCATAATTTATGCCACATAACAATTTGGACCTCCGTCAACAGCTGGTTCACTCCCGTCGTTCTCTTCGTCGTCCTCAACCTCGTAATCGGCACCATCGCACTTCACCACATCAGCGAAGAGGTGTTGAATAGGTCCAAATTGTTAAGTTTAAGTGTTCAATAGGTCCAAACCAAAGGTGAGGTGTCTAAGTGACAAATTCGCACAAATACAGGGAGTTGTATATGTTTTAAGCCTATATATATAGCTAGGTAGGTGTATAATCTTACGATGTCTAGTACACCCTTATTAGGATCCCGTCCACCAAAAGGTCCATACTCCCGACTATTTGAATCCTTGAAGGATAAGGATTTGATGTTTCCTCCTCCATGATGAACAGTTATCTGTTGTATGTAACTAGGATCCACCTTGAAGGTAAAAGAGTCTCCACCAAAGCCTCCCCATGGTCCCATTGAAACGCTTCCTCTTGGATTCATCTATATGTATTAAACATGGATTTGACGCACGAAAGCAATTGAAAAGAGATCGACTATATATAGTAATTAATTAAGTACGCGATGGCCGGGTACACATCTCGATCATACCGGTTGCACATGGATACCAATAGAATCAAGGTAGTAGCCAGCTCTCCCATAGAATCCAACAACAACACTATCGGCTATGCGGATCGAGAAAGCCTGACCCCTGTTGGAGCTTCCAAAAGGTCCATATGTGGCCAGATTGGTGATGAACGATAACGATAACATAACTTCAAGCCCTTCATATTCTCCGTACGTTCCACTTACGGACATCAAATATTCTGAACGCCAATTGATGCGAATCTAAACACATATTATACATATATAATTAATTAATTAAACATGCATGAATTTCATAAATTATACTATAGTACGTTTATAAATATCATTAATTAAGCAAGCATATATATTTAACTAGGTACATAAATATAATTACCTTTCTCTCCACACCCCATTCATTGGGATCAGGATTCCTGCCCCCAATTGTGCCAGAAAAAACGCCACTAGCATCACTAAATGAAAGCGTCTTAATATTAGTCTGTTCCCTGATGGTTATCTCAGTTATACCATTTGTAGCCATGCAACTCCAACGATCCCCGCCCGGACCACCCCACGCCCCCAACGAAATCACCGTCGATGACGACTGATCGAGAAACCAAAATTAAAACCGGCCAGTAAATAAATATATTAATTGAATAATTTTAAGCATCACACGTACTCAATTAATAACTTAATACATCATACCATTTGCTTATGTTATATGAACGGAACGGAACGGAATGAAGGAAGCGGCTGCACAGACAGATGTGTTTTTTAGTGGAATGAATTTTAATTTGATGTTTTGAGTTTATATACAACTTACGCTATTCATTCATTGCTGTTTTTTTCTTTGTTTTTGAAGAAACATTGATTCATGTTTTAAATAAGGTGGGTTACCACAAGTGTTGACGGATGGTTGTTCGATTTTCTTTGCGGGACCACGTCACGTGGTATTTGAACAGCACCCGAAGAAGAGCGTAATGTTCTGCCTGCAAACATACGTGAAAGCTCTGCTGTTTATCTTTGCTTGGGCCTTTCCCACTTGTAAATTTAAAATAGGAAAATTCTTTTTGGTACCTTGTATTTTAGGCTTTGTTCTCTTTATACCCCAAAGATTTCATATGTTAAAAATCAATGACAACTTTTATACTGAGAGCCTATTATGTGATAGAACTTCAATTTTTTGATGAGGATTGCAGTTTGGCACTCCGAGCTCGTATTTGGTGGCCTTATATAGTGCCTCGAGAAAGCTAAGTGAAGAATCGTCGTACTCTTTCCGACCACCTCGTCTTCACCGAGGATCGCCCAGACATTGCAGCTACACGAATCACATCCTACAAACAGGCAGTTGTAGCCCAACGCGTGAAATACCGTACTTATCAAGTCGATGACCTATATGCCAGAGGGTCATGGAGAGCACGCGTGTATGGCGTAGATCGGCCCAAATTGGGAGGAACTGTGTTAAGCGGTTGCCATGTATGGTCAAGGAGCCTAATCGTTGAAGAGTCTTGAAGGGAATGTCGTCCCTTGGACTTGGGATGTTACTCCTATAGAGCTAATCGCGATCGTGAATTATCGCCACGACCGCAGGTTTGTCAACCTTGATCGCGAGCCACGTAGCCACAGTCACGCATCGCCGACAAAAAGCTCTTCCTAGGATCCCCTCGCATGGATGACGGTTTTTGAGAATTGCTAATGGGACAAGCTCGGATTTTTTTTCATTTGTTTTCGAAAACAAAATCCTCGGACGGGAACCTTTTTTCAACATTATGTTGTCCCTCCTCTGTTTTGCTTGTTCCAATGAGTGTGTCTCGAAATTTGGCAAATGAAATGCTTAAGGGTGAGCATGGATCCCTTGTATGAATTTACGAATATAAGAAAACACACGTAAGGGGACCTCGTCGACTAATCCGCATGGAAACTTTGTGTAGGACCTAAAGGCTACAATACTTACGTCTTAGTTGCTTTTTAACGTAACTAACACCTAACTAGGGCATTTGTGAGCGGGTAAAATTAATTGACATAATTATTTTCACTATTATCCGCCATAAAGGTACTTTTAATTATTATGCTTTTCTATCTTTAAATATTTTATTATAAAATTTAATATGACGGTTATTCGTTATGAATTTATGATGGAGGATTCTATCTTAGTCGAAAGATAGAATTTCCACTTGGATTGGATAGCAAGAAATCACTTGTTGGTCCTGGAGCATTATCGACCCGCCCTTAGAGATAGAGTTTTCGACTCTCTCTCTCTCTCTCTCTCTCTCTCTCTCTCTCTCTCTCTCTCTCTCTCTCCTCCATTATAAATACATGTCATCGCCATGTATGTTGAGCACCTCATATTCGCTGAGCTCATACACAAGTCTTGTCCTTTATCTAGACGTTCAATCGACAAGTCTTGTCCTTTACCAAAAGGAATATGTTTTTTTCTTGGACACCAAAATGAAAACACAAAAACTTAGGGACCAAAAGGAATTTCCCTAAAAAAATTTGATTGTAATGCAAAACATACATAAACTTCATAGGTTTGATCAAATTCAACAATGCTAATTCCATAATAGCTTTAATTGAAAGTATCTATTTATCAAACACTTGTTGTGCACATCATAAATTCAACCAAAAAGACCTAAATAGGTAAGAACAACAAGTTTTTTTTTTCTTTCATCATATAAAAAACGTTGAAGTTTCAAATAAATGAAAACTTATATAAAAACACAAAAACATTCACTGATTCATACAATTTAAAGTAATTAACGAAACCATAAAAACGAAAACTAAACTCGTATTTTAATTTCCGGGTCATGGAAATACAAGAGACGGTTCATATGAAACTAGTAAAATCAAAATTCAAATCGGATTTCAAAAATGGTGAAATCACAATTAAAATTAGTAAAATGACAAGATATTCAATGAAATAACATAATGATATTGTCTAATCCATACAATTTAAGGTAAAACAAACCCCGAATCAAAAAGACCTTAATTGAATGCCCCCAATTCAAAAAACTCCTAAATTGGACATTCAAACTCTATGAAACACAAAACTAGCTAGATCCATGAATAAAATAACTCAAATGTGGTCGAAAATTATCACTACATTCAATTAAAACATGCAAATGGAGAGGAGAAAGAAGAAAATCAATGGAAGATGGGGGACATTGGAAGGACAGAATGAGGGAGGAAGGAGGAGGATGAAAGGAGAAATTCTATTTTATGGGGTAAATGAGGAAATTACTCTTCTGATTTAAAAAACCCCTTAAGGGAGTGTACATCACCTAAAACCTTGATTTCTCTAATCTAATGTCTCATATTTGTTCTCATTTTACACTATAAGAATTAGGGGCAGAGCCACCTGGTGTCCATTGGGGGTTGTAGCCCCCACGGAAATTATAAAAAAAATAAAAATACACAAATTATAGAAATAGTAGAAATGAAACATATAAGTTCAACTAATATGAAAGATTTAAGGAACTAACAAGATACATTGAATCATGTTATTTGTCTAATTCAAATATATCATAAATAAATGGAAAAGTACATAAACGGCCCCCAGTACTTGTTCCAATTGGTCACTTGCCCCCTGTACTTTAGCCCTATTCGTTTGACATCCTATAGTTGCACATTAGGACCTATTGAACCCCTATTTGTTGATTTGGCAAATCGCGTGCTTATCAAACTCTGTGGAGCGAGTGAGGTTTTAATATGGGTGACTAATCTTGCTGAGGTGGAAACAAGAAACTTGTAAAAACATTGTTTTATGTATGAAATAGGAGATTTAAATTGTATTTCTTCTTCCTCACTCGTTCTTCTCCTTTGTGTTTTCTCCTCTCCTCCGACTTGCCCTCTTCCTTCCCAAGTTGTGTCATCTTCTTCGAGCTTCGACTGAACACCCAACGCTTGATCCTCCATTGTCTATTTCATGGCGTCATCTTCATCCAACAGCTTTTCCCGGACATATGGACGACACCAATTTGTGTTTCCGGCGTGCATGTGGGGAGTTGTAGCCGTGATGAAACATTCATGGACGGTAAAAAATCCGAGAAGGGGCTTCTTTGGTTGCCCAAATTATGGGGTAAGTGTAATTTAAGGAAATTTTGAAAAACCCTAATTTTTGCAATTCTAGGGTTATGGTTCTGAATTTGAACAAATTACTTGCAATATGTGCTTATTAATTAAACGCGTATTTGGTTACAGAGAGTAGGGGCATGTGGTTTCTTAAGATGTGATCAGCCATTGTTGGAACATGCTAGCCATGTTATTGCTGGTCTACTTCGAAGGATCAAGGAAAAAGAAGCAAAGAGGGATAAGGCTAGGTGTCGGGCTAATGTGCTTTTAGTCATTCTCTTATTGATTGCATTGGTTCACTGTCTGAAATTCATCCTATCATATGATAAATGAAGGATAGCTTAGGTTGCCTTATTTTGTAAGGTGGTTGTCTTAAGTTGGAATGTAGTTGTGGTTGTGGCAAGTTAATGTAATGTGCAACATTTGTATCCTCTCTTAATGTGTAATGTGCAATGTGCAACAGTTGTTACAAATCACTTGTATTGTGGCCCCTTGTTTTTATCTTATTTTCAGTTTACATCATCTCATGTTTGACAAAAGCATTAACAACAACAATTTGACACAAAATGTGGACATCAACTGGTGTTTGACAAAAGCAATAACAACAATAATTTGAAACAAATAGTTGGCACCAACACTAACAACAGTTGACACAAGCACAATTTGACACAATTGGTGTTTGACTAAAGCACTAACAACAACTGACAACAAGTGGTTGACACCAACAACCACTAACAAAAGCACAACAACAACAACATAACAGTAACAACAATTTGACACAAGCATGGATATAATTAACCATCAACATCCTGCTAGTTCCAACTTCATTTATACCATAACCAACAAGAGTTTGACAATATGCTCAATCTGAGCTAGCTGTTCTGATACTAATAATACAAAAGCCAAACAACTTCATTGTTCCACATGTGGTGGCAAACTAGTAACTAGGTCAAAAAGTGGTTGTTCTTACAATATATGCAAAATGAGACAACCTTAGTCTTTACTAGTTATACTATACTTCGACAAGTTATCTGTATAATCACTACCCCCTGATGCGACCCTGGTGTCACAAGGAGCAGATCTAGGCTCGAAATGTTCGGATCTTCTCCAACAAATAGTAACCAGATAGATTTGAGGTCGAAGCCTAGACTTTGAGATGAGAGGTGAAGTGAAAGGATTGAGAAGGGGGGCTAGTTTGACGAGGGCTAGGAGAATATGGGGTCGGGAAAAGAATAGGGTGACACCTGGGCCAAAGGGGAGGAAAAACTCGACTCAAAGTTTTGGCTTAATTCATTTTGGACTTGAAGATTACAAGGGGGCATGGCTCCTTTATATAGAGTAGGTCCCACGAAACCCTAGAAGCTAGTTGGGAGTGGACTAGGGTTAGCAACATGCTAGGCCCAACATCCAAGCCCAAAATACTACTAATAGTAACTACTATAAAAGGAAAGGTGCAACAAACCCTAATGGCCTAATGAGCCTTATGATAGCTTAATGGGCCGGTCTCTTAAGCATAAGAAAACACACGCCCAAAATAGAAAATACGGAATGTAAATGACGAAAATAGAAATAATAATATAAATAATACATAAATAGTCTAAGTCCTAATCCAAGGGGGTCTCCAAGGTCTAGGTAGTCTCGGGTCCGTAGGAGTTGGATCCGAGCTAGGGCAGAGTCGCATCATTCTCCCCCGCTTAGCTTCGAAGCGTCCTCGCTTCGACGTGGGTTGGACAAGGCATGGCTCGGCCCTTCAATTTTTATTTTTTTTTACAATATTACGAGATCTTCCACAATCCGAAAGATTCTCTTAAAATAAGAAAGTAATAAAACTAAACTATAAATAAAATAAAATGAGATCTTTTATAAGATAAGATCTCGTACAAAAGGGAAAAAAATCAAAACAAACAAAATAAAAAGATATAGGATCTTTTATAAGCAAGATTCCTTACAAAATAAAATCATAAAAATCGGAAATAAAAGATACGCTCTAACCGAAAATAAACCACAAGATCTCGAAAAAATAATCCCGAGATCTTGTGTTTCCGTCTTCGGCGCGGGCTGGCACACGGGGGATGCAACCTTGGCACACTGTTGGCGCAGTTCTGCAGTGCCACGACTCGGATCCTGGCACGCTGGAACTGGATCCTAGCGCGACCGTGATGTTTTGGCCCTTTGGAGTGGCAAACGAAGTCCGATTTGGGCGAATGTTATATGCCCGGACTCGTATCGAAAAGATCTACAATATTCTAGAAGAAAATTGCAGAAAAAATAAATTTGTTTGGTCGAAATCTGGATAGAAGTCGACAAAAGGATATGCTCGACTGATTCAAGGGCAAGAAATCGGCGAACAAGGCAACTATGACCATGCAACTAGCAAGCAAAGATACAATTTCACCAAAATCAATTGAAAAAGTCGAATAGGGGTGGTTTTGTTTTGGAGACGGAGCTCGACGATCAGGGCAAGAAATCGGCAAACAAAGCAACTAAGAGCATGCAACTAGAAACACCCAGATGCAATTTTACCAAAATCAATTGAAAGAGTCAAGCAGGTCTAAGACGGTTTTTTTTGTTTTTTTTTGTGGAGACGGAGAAAGGACCGTTCGAACCGCCTGACGCTCTGATACCAATTGATGTGACCTTGGGGTCACAAGGGGCAGATTAAGGCTCGAAATGTTCGAATCTTCTCCAACAAATAGTAACCGGATAGATTTGAGGTCGAAGCCTAGACTTTGAGATGAGAGGTGAAGTGAAAGGATTGAGAAGGGGGCCTAGTTTGACGTAGGCCAGGAGAATATGGGGTCGGGAAAAGAATAGGGTGACACCCAGACCAAAGGGGAGGATCGGAGAAACTCGACTCAAAGCTTTGGCTTAATTCATTTTGGACGTGAAGATTACAAGGGGGTGTGGCTCCTTTATATAGAGGAGGCCACACAAAACCCTAGAAGCTAGTTGGGAGTGGACTAGGGTTAGCAACATGCTAGGCCCAACATCCAAGCCCAAAATACTACTAATAGTAACTACTATAAAAGGAAAGGTGCAACAAACCCTAATGGCCTAATGGGCCTTATGATAGCTTAATGAGCTGGTCTCTTAAGCATAAGAGAACACACGTCCAAAATAGAAAAGACGGAATGTAAATGATGGAAAAAAAATAATATAAATAATACATAAATAGACTAAGTCCTAATCCAAGGGGGTCTCCAAGGTCTAGGACGTTTCGGTCCATAGGAGCTGGATCCAAGATAGGACAGAGTCACCCCCCCCCCCCCACCGCGCCTAGATTGAGATCAACTTCATTAAATTTTTCCTTGTGGGCCTTCTTTATGGCCTTACTCCCTCTAGCTTCCTCTCTTAGTGCCCTCAACTCATCATCTACTTCATTGACATCACTCGCCTCTATTGTCAAGCTATCCGTATCATCACTACCCCCCCCCCCCCAATCATAATCAATGCCATCACTGTCATTCTCTCAGCCTTCATCATCTTCACCAGCTTCTTCATCTCCACCAAACTCAGAGAAATCATCACTAGACTAAGAGACTAGATTCAGCATTTCCACCAATTTCAACATCTCCACCAGATTCATCATTAATAGCTTCGTCAAGGCCATGTTTGATATAGAAATTCACTTCATCCCCATCTTTAAGGGTGTTTGCAAGTTCAACCAATTCCTTATCATCCATTAGCCTAAAGCATCCCTCTCTCAACCCCTTGTAATATATCCCCTCGAATGCAGTATATCCCAAATTTTTGACGTACCAACCCAATTCAAATTCACTCATCACATCTGTATCCATGTCACTGAATACCCTAACCTTCTCGTCGACATAAGCTGGTTGTGGAATATCCACAAACTTGCCCCCAGCCCCCATGGTGCCAGACAACGTCAACCCTTGCATCACGTGTCCTACAACAAAATGCAAGTCCAAACTATAAAATTTGCACCCTAAACAAATACAACAAAACCCTATAATACCAAATGCATGTTCATAAGATTTGGGCCGCCCTATTGCAAACCACAATTTCCCCAAATTCGAACAACTAACTATCCTATAGATAGATAGCCACAACTAACCTTGAGGATTTCGTACATGTACCAACGAGTTTTCCTCCTCTTTCTTTAGCGAGATCGCCAACCCTTTTGCTTGAAATTCGTTGGATTAGGGCTCTTCAAGTTTCGCCCCTTTCGATCGATTGTATGTGAGATAGATGAAATTAGGGTGAATTGGTGGGGTAATAAATAAGGTAAATAGGGTGATTTTTTTATCTTATTACACGCTCGAGGTGACATGGCGTCCATGTCATTGCCATTGTGGCAACACAATATAACACATCATCGCGCCTAAAAAAAGGTAGGATAAGTTGCTTAATAGAGGTTTAAAAGGTCTCAATGTGCAACTATAGGGGCAAATGAATAGGGCTAAAGAACAAGGGGACAAGTGACCAATTGGCGCAAGTACAGGGGGGCGTTTATGTATTTTTCCATAAATAAATAGATTAATTGAAAGTAACATTTATTTATTACTATAACAAAATATCATCAGTGTAAAAAGTACTACTATTACTAGATCAGTGACTAAACATGCGCTATAAAAAAGGGTTTTTAAATAAAAAATTATTTTTATATAGAAAAATATAGAATTTTATGAAAAAATGCAAAATTTTCATATGAACGTTTTTTATATAGAAAAATAAAAAAAAATTATATAGTAAAATACAATTTTTTTCTATAACCAAAAATTTGATAAAGAGGAATTTAGCCCCCTTTGGGTAAAATTACTGGCTCCTCCCCTGATAAGAATTGTTCTCATTTAATCTCAACTCATATTTATTGTTATTTTTTAATAAATGAGGAAAGAAGTATTAGTTGTGATATTGAAAAATCAAAAATTAAATAGAAGTATAGAGTTTGGTTCAAATGAAACAAACTCTTATCCTAAAACGAACTCTTATCCTAAAACGAATGCACTTTTTATAGTTAGTAATGCACTTTTCATATAAAAGTGCATTGAAAAATACAAAAAGTGCATTACGAAAAAGTGCACTAAAAAAATTTGAAAAGTGCACTAAAAAGTACGAAAAATACAAATGCGAAAAAGTGCACTACTAACTACAAAATGTGCATTCGTTTTAGGATAAGAGTTCGTTTTAGGATAAGAGTTTGTTTCATTTGAACCAAACTCTAGAAATATATATATATATATATATATATATATATATATATATATTTATTTATTTCAGGTTTTAAAAAGTGTGAAATTGTTTAGAAAAAAATAATTATTGTGAAACGGAAATGTGGAAAAACAATTATTATGAAAAACGGAAATGTGAAACCATTTATTACACGCGTTTGCATGGTAGATGCAACGTATTTAGGTTGTATTCTTTGAATTGTAAATAGCTCCCACCACCAACGAATTTATGCACTGCATTATTCGTAACTAAGTACCAAAAGTATATATGTTGACTTGTTGACTTGTTGACTTATTGTGTGCCAATATGAAACGAATAACAAATGCTTTTCTAAGATTTCTAGCACAATAATTGAATAAATTTTCATTACAGTACTGACATGTTGGCGTTATTGTAATAATGATCCGCGGACTGTGGTCATAAATGCAAGAAATTAATATTTTTACATTGCATTATTGAAAGCGTCAGTTGGCCTTTTGTATTTTGATAGCCATGGAAACAATTTTATTTTCTTGAGCTTGATAGCATGCATGTTTCTTGTATATGCAAAAAAACATCTTGCTTACCATTTCGTGGTTTGTACACAGTTTGAGGAGCTCCAATGTGGACTTAAAATAAATATTGACCGACTTCAATTGGATTGTCCAGTAGATGACAAGGAAGAAATTAAAACAAAAGGACAAACAATTATATATTGGTTGATAATTATAAGATAATAGATATGATTTGTGTGAATTTGCTCAATTGTATTAATTGTCCTAAAAAGCTTTATATACAAGTGTACAATATCCTAAGAGATCTTCTCTATTTTGGAGAACAAGTCAAATATAAAATAAGGAAAGATATACATAAAATATAATTATTAATAATTCTCTCCTAATACCCCCCACAAGCTTATGGAGGGGCAACGACATGAAGCTTGGAGCGCAATTGAAGGAATCGAGCAGTGTCAATGGCTTTAGTAAAAATGTCAGATGTCTGATCATGAGCCCTAACATGACGAACAACAAGAGATCCATCTTCAACCTGTTCCCGAACAAAATAATAATCGATCTTGATATGTTTGGACCGCTGATGAAATACCGGATTCGCAGACATGTACATAGCACTCAAGTTATCACATAAAATAATAGGAGGCTGACGAAGAGGAGCTTGAAGCTCGTGTAACAACTGCTGAATCCAGATTAGCTCGGTTGAAGTAAAAGCAATGGCACGATATTCGGCTTCAGTGCTTGATTTAGCAACAACATGCTGCTTCTTGCAGAACCAACTGATCAGATTACCACCATAATAAATAGCAAAACCATGTTGAGATCTGCAGTCGACCCCATCAGATGCCCAACCAGCATCGCAATACGCAATTAAACGATGATCAACAGAAGGACGAATGATAAGACCAGCCAAAATTGACCCTTTTAAATAGCAAAATACGCTTAACTGCAGACCAATGTGTATCTGTAGGAGAATGCATATACTGGCATACACGTTTGACTGCATAAGAAATCTCAGGACGTGTAATAGTAGCATACTGTAGAGCCCCGACAATACTGCGATAAAGAGAGGGGTCAGATAAAGGGTCACCTGAGCGCTACAACTGAGAGGCCAGTTCGGCTGGAGATGAAATGGGCTTCGCATCCGTCATCTTGCTTCGAATCAAGAGATCTCGAATATATTTCTGTTGAGATAAGAGGACATAATCACGACCACGTGAGATTTCTAAGCCGAGGAAATAATGCAAAGGGCCTAAATCTCGTAGAGCAAAGGCAGCATTAAGCATCAGGACAAATCGATCAATCTCATCAGAATGGGATCCTGTAATAAGAAGATCATCAACATAGACTAAAATGTAGAGAACAATGTTGCCCTGACGTCGAACAAAGAGAGATGTGTCAGAACGACACGCCCGAAAACCATGTCCAACCAAAAATTGTCGCAGTTTTTTAAACCAAGCCTGAGGTGCCTGCTTTAGACCATATAATGCTTTCCGTAATAAGCAGACATGATTGGGGCGAAGAAAATCAGTGAATCCTGGAGGTTGGGACATGTAAACCTGCTCAGAGAGATCTCCATTGAGAAAAGCATTATTGATATCAACCTGCCGAATTGGCCAAGAATTTTGCAAAGCAATATAGATGACCATGCGAATAGTGGTTGGTTTAATAACAGGACTGGAAGTATCAAAGTAATCAACTCCTTCCTTCTAATTGTAGCCTTTTGCCACTAAACGCGCCTTGTAGCGCTCAACCGACCCATCTGCCTTTCGCTTAACCCTGTAAACCCACTTATAGTCAACAATGTTAGTATTACAAGGATGTGGTACAAGTGTCCAAGTTCCATTACGTAAAAGGGCATCATATTCTTTTTGCATAGCATTCTGCCATTCAGGTAATTTGGAGGCTTGAATAAAGGTTTTGGGTTCATTGTAAAGGTCAGGGGAATCAGGTAAAGGATGTTTGGTGGCATTTTAAGGACTTTGGTTTGAGATTGTTGGTTTTGGAACGGGTAATCATTTGATGAGTGGTGGTTTCAACAGGGCAAAAATAAGATGGAATAGAAGAAGAAGAAGGAGGATTAGCCATACTTGATCTTGGAGAGGCAGCCGAGGCGAGCTCACCATCTAAGGACCGCGAGGCCGAGCTATCACTTTGATTTGATGGGCTATTTGTAGGCGGTGGTGAGGGGGATTGCGGTTGTATGGAGGCAGGTGGTGACGGTAATGGTGTAGAGGATGCAGCCGGCAGAGGTGCTGATGTCTTGCATGGAGGATTTGGCGCTGGTGGTGGATTGTGCGGCCATGGCGAGGTTGCAAGCTGAAGTAAAGAGGGTGGTGAGGCAACCGAAGGTGTGAAAATTGTGGTGGTAGGTTCGGGTTTTTGAATGTGAAGGGGGTACGGAAAAATAGTTTCATCAAAGATGACATGACGCGCAATGTAGACCCGATTTGTAGGAACATTAAGACAAATATAACCCTTATGTTTAGAACTGTAACCCAGAAAGACGCAGGGAGAGGACCTATACTCAAGTTTGTTGGACATATATGGTCTAAGGAAGGGATAACAAAGACATCCAAAGCTTTTGAGAAACTTGTAGTCGAGAATTTTGTTATACAGAACTTCAAAGGGAGATTTGAACTGTAAGAGTGGAGTGATAGTTTTGTTATGGCGGTAGTATGAAAGGCATGTTCCCAAAAGAGAGGAGGAAGTTTAGCATGAGAAAGTAGGGCGAGTCCTTTTTCAACTATTGTACGATGACGACGTTCAGCCGCCCCGTTTTGAGACTGTGTATGAGGACAGGAGACCCAATGTTGTATGCCATGAGATTGAAGAAAGTTGGACACATTTCTATATTCACCGCCCCAATCAGATTGGAAGATTTTGATTTTGGTAGAAAATTGTGTCTCAACCATTGTCTTGAAAAATTGAAAGGTTTGGAGTACTTGAGACTTATTAGACAGAAAATATATCCAAACAAACTTGGTGCAATCATCCACAAAAATTAGAAAATAGAAATTGCCATTGAAAGATAAACTAGGGGCCAGACCCCAAACGTTTGAATAGATTAACTCAAAAGGAGAACTACTAGATAAATGACGATCCAAAAGGGGAAGTCGATGACTTTTCCCTAACTGACAAGACTCACAAACTGACTTAATATTATTCAAAGAAACTGGTAATTGAAACCTAGAAACTAGACGACGAAAAACTGACTCATTCGGGTGACCAAAGCGTTCATGCTAAATTTGAAGGGACGTCTTTTCACAAAGATAGGCACAGGGAGGGTGGACATGCGGCGGTTTGGAGGAGGACAAGTGATAAAGCCCATTTTCAACGGTTCCTTTGAGGAGTGTTCGCCCCTGCTTGTCCTTCACAAAACAACAAGTAGGATAAAAATTCATGTAAGCATCAATGTCTTTGGTTAATTGAGAGACACTGATAAATTTTTCTTAATTTGAGGAACAAACAGAATATTATGCAATTGCACAGGTTGATGAACAAAATTTAAAGAACTCTTGCCCAAATGCGTAATAGGAAGGATCATACCATTACCGACTTGTAAGCCATCATTGCCAGTGTAATCAGAGTGCACAGAGAGGTTACCGAAATCAGAGGTGACATGGCTGATAGACACGGAATCAAAGCACCAATTAGGGTCAACTAAAGTGGACGGTGATTGTCCAACAAAGTAATTTTGACGAGGTATCTGATGTTGGTAATGTGGTTAAGGAGCGAAAGTTTGTTGCTGATGGCCGTAATATGCATGGGAGTTGCGATCAGATGAAGACCGTGAGGAGCTACCACGGTCGCCTCGTCCGCCACGTCCGCGACCCCGATTGTTGTAGTTAGGGTTGGTGGGTGGAAAATCAGAGAGATTGGATCGTTGCCAACAGTTGATGGCCGCATGATTAGGCCGCGCACAATTCTGACAGATCGGACAAGATGCCGAACTAGAGTCCGAAGCTGCCGTGCCAAAATTCGAAGAAGAAGATGTGCGAGAGAAGCGAGACGCCACATTAGCCGAGGGCGTAGTGTCAAGGGTTGGCTGCAAAGACGCGTTAATGCTCTCCTCCTCCCTTAAAAGAAGGCCTAAAAGTTCATCAGAAGTAACAGGTTCTTTTTGCATATTGAAGGCAGTGAGAAAAGCCGCATATGAAGAATCAAGGCCACTTAGAAGGCATTCAATAAAATCAGCATCAAAAACAATATAATCACATTCAGCAAGAGCATCAGAAAAACCGCGCTTCTTTTCAATATATTCAAGGATAATAAGAGTACCCTTCTTGAGATTCTACATTTGTTGCTTGAGATGCATGGATCGGGCCCTATTCTGAGCGAAGAACATACGCTCAAGGATAGTCCATGCCTCACGTGTGGTTTTGGCCGGGCTACTTGAGCCAATAAGGGCGTTGAAAGAGTAGAACGAATCCATAGAAGAATAAACTTGTCTTTTTGAGTCCAAGTAGCGAAGGCTGGATTGACAATCGGGGGATCTTTGGAGCCGGCGGCGACAAGCATGGTAGACGGAGGTGTTGTGTTAGGTTTCAAGAAACCTTCAATAGCGTAAGCCTCGAGCGATGATTTGATAGTATGACGCCAAAGTGTGTAATTGTGGCGATCAAGTTTGAAACCGATGTTCGGAAAGCTCAGATTGAAGCCCGCCTGGGAACCGGATGCAGCGAGAAGCAGGGAGCCCTTTGTGAGATGATCACCGGTCTGGATCACGCCTTTGGAGCCATCAGAAGGAAGACCGTCAACCATGGTGGCGTGGAAAATTAGGGTTTTGTGATGGTGGGATTAGATAAGGATCGTAAAAGCTGATACTATATAAGATAATAGATATGATTTGTATGAATTTGCTCAATTGTATTGATTGCCCTAAAGAAGTTTATATACAAGTGTACAATATCGCAAGAGGTCTTCTCTATCTTAGAGAATAGGTCAAATATAAAATAAGAAAAAATATACATAAAATACAATTAATAATAATTCTCTCCTAATAAATTCTGGTTTTATGTGCATACAAAGGTTTGAATTTATATGGACACTTGCCAAATTTTGGTCAACACGTACTGAATACTCGGTTGGACTGGAATTGTAACGCATTTATGCAAGGATGTTTACTTGTGTGGGCCAACATGACAAGAATGACAAATCCTTTTCCGAATCCAGTGAGATGAGATGCAGACGTTAGCTGACGTGTTGACGCGGCAATAATCATCATGTTTTATGCACCCATGGGATGGGAATAATCACAAAACCAAAAATAAAGCTCCGCTACTATTATATATAACCGAGGAGAAATCTGCACTCAAACGAGGAGGAAGAAGAAACAATACATACAGTCATACACCACACTGTACAAGTGTAGAGCGCGCCGGTAGGTACGTACGTACGAATATAATACTAACACCTAGCAAGCTTTTGCCTTTTTTTTAAATATATTTATGTGTGTATATATGTATGTGTCCGATTACTTTCAGAGAATCTGTCCAGCTTTAGGAATAGGAATTGGATGTTGATATGCCCGGCCATTCTTTTTGAGTTTAAGTGAACACCCGATAGCCAATTGATCAGAAGACGGATTAGCTCGATCGCCTATATATTTTCCCTTTTTCGTTTTGTAGAATATTTATATTTTTTGAGAGTGTTAAAATATTCAGTTGGACAATAGTGGAGAAATAAAAATATGAAAAAGGATCATGTGCGAATGGGAACTCACTCGTAAAATGAAAAAAAAATCCCGTCCCTTCCCGAAAACAGTACATATCAAATTAAACTTTAATTAAAAGAGTTAAAAAAAAACAGCACATAGGTATTTATTTCGAATTATTTATGTATTTTTTGAAAAAAAATTGTTTTTGAATAATTCACACATTATGTTCATCAATGTCGCCTTGAATGTGCATGAAAACCAATTATTTATTTGTATGTTTTTTATTCACATCGTGCATCGATTTGGAACATTTTTTTATTTTTAAAATTTTTAGTTATGTGTATGAATACTATAGTGACTAGTTTTTTATACACATACCATTATTTCGATGCACATATATTGAATAAGACACACTAATTTATTTTTTCGATACACATTCGACGAGTTTTGATGCACTCACAAATGAGGCACGCTTTTTCGGGTTAGTTTGATGCACATACAAGTAATTTTGATACACAAATAAATATATACATGCGCATAGTTTTGATGCATAAATTGTTTGTTTTGATACACATTCGACTAGTTTTGATGCACACACTAACCAAATACACTTTTTAGTTGTTTTATTCCACACAAGGCTCGATTCACATATGTCAAAGTTCGGCCGGCCACGATACGGACGGAGGGGGAGACCGTCGCAGCGCACACATGCGCGACAAGCCCATCACATAATCCCAAGGGATTCCATATATCCTAAAACCAATTGGTGATATGAGGAATAACCCAAGGGAATATAGTTAGGTTAATTTCTCTTTAGATTTTCGATGTGTGAATTCGTTCTTCCACACACACACACCCTCAAGTGGAAACTGACCTGACCGAGTTAGCACTTGACAACATAATGGCCTTAGAGCCGACGAAACGTCAATGAGCCCAAATACCTAGCCCAAATTGCTAGCTCAATATCGCGGGTGGGGAACATCCTTGCCCGACCCAAACCAGCAGGGACCCAAGATCAAACGCTCTGATACCATGTGAAATTCCGTGGGCCTCCATGTGAAACTTCATGGGCCACGTGCATACGTAATCCTAGTACATAAGCCCAGTGGAGTTCCATCCTAAAACCAATTGGCGATAGGAGGATTAACCCAATGGTATTAAATATATTTAGGCTAATTTCTCTTGCTTTTGGACATTTGCGTATTAAAAAATATTTGGGCAGATGGGTACTCAAAAACAAAAATTTGGACATATGAATATTAACAAAGCAAAGATAAGTCATTTTAGTACAATTCTACCAAAAAATCAATTTATAAGCACAAAACACTTATTTATTATTTTAAAATATTTTTATAGTTTCAAACTAGATTTAGGTTTATTTATAATTAATAAAAAATACTCACATTTTATTGAAAAATAAAAAATAATTTTTTTTTGAATGACATGATCACACATTTAGTAAAAATTTTGACAATAAAGTTTTCTATGCAAATGGGAGTTTGATTTTCTTTAAAGCATAATTTTATTATCTCGTCAAAATATATGTATTTGTTATTTACAATAAACAATAATGTCTTTGATGTTGCTAATTTTGGAGATATTATGGACACATATATAATGATAACGAGTTGATCGGATTCCGCTTTGACGCAAACAATTAAAAATCTTATTTCATTGAGAATTTTTATTTATTATTTTATTTATTAAAAAAATGTGAGTATGTATTTATTTGGGAATTTTAAAATTTTATTAACAAAATGTGAATGACTTCATTTGAAAAAAATTAATTTGCAATTTAAAAAAATTTGAGTATTATTTATTACTTAGAAAGGAAAGCAAAAAATCTAGTTTTAAAAAAATGAATTTTTTGTATGAAAATGAATTTTTTAAAAAAAATTACTTAAATGACTTATTTTTTAGTTTTTTAATACCCAAATGTCAAATTTTTATTTTTGTAATGCCCAAATGTCCAAAAGATTTTTTTAAATACCCAAATATCCAAAAATGACACTTTTTAATACCAATTCTGTATATATAAAATACGCTTAGTGTGCAATAATCAATAATTGGTATGAGAAATACTGTAAATAAAAAATTTAAATAGTTGAAAATATTTAATTAATAATAATATGATTACAGTCCACCATTGTCCTTCAATTAAATTTTTTTGGTAGGAGATACAGTACTCTTCGTCCCCTCAGGCCAGGGGGATTATATTAAAACATGAAAAAAAGGCTAATTAGAAATCAAACGAGAGGATAGTCCAACCTCTAACATCAAAAGACAAAAAATGTAAAACACCCTCTGATGTGTCAAACAATAATACATGAAAATCTAGGATAAACGAAAAAGCTGCCAGCTACACTGTTTGTATCCCGATAAATATGACGGAATTGGACTCGCCAATTCCCACATAATAAGATCTGGCATTGGGAAACAAGGCTAAAAGAGGGTGGTAACAATCCACAGAATTCCCTAGGAAATTGACGACCAACTCGAAATCAATCTCTAGGCAAATCCTTCTTTACCCCTGCTCTGCTAGGCAAGCTGCAAACCTTGTAAAACACCCCATAATTCCGCCATCGGAATGGTACAAATACCGATATTATGAACAAAACCCACCAACCATCGACCATTACTGTCACGAACTACCCCGGCAGCGCTTGAAAGACTACCATTCCTTACCGAGCCATTCGTATTTAGTTTGACCCAACCTTCCGTCGGCTTGGACCACTAATTATAATTAATGATCGATCAATGTCAGATATTCGTACGTTGTACATATAATAGACAAGTGTAATATAATTGGTGTTTATTTTGCTATGTAGTAATATCGAATCCTCTTGAAAGGGAGGGGTTCCTTCGGGAACGCGGATACAGGTGGTGCATGGCTGTCGTCAGCTCATGCCGTATAGATATATCTTTAATTTGTGTATGGCTTTTTCTCAGTTCCAAGTTGCACAGAAATGGGGGAGGAGTGGAACGTCGAGGAGTTTTTGACCGGATACAAGGATTTCATTGGCCGCCTACGCCAAAGGTTGCGTGGTTCGAGAGAGTCATTCGGTGTACCTTACCTTATTCCTCAGCAGCTAGGAACACCAACTGAATTCTTTGATTTCACATTAAGGACTAGCGCTCGCCATGTGACATTCAGATTGCGAAGGGACAACCTGTACTTGATCGGTTATCAGATGGAAAATGGGCAGTGGTTTGAGTTGGGTCGTGACGGTGACACCCATCTAATTGAAGGCGCTAACTTCCTAGGCTTTGGCGGTAGCTACGATAACATGGCGAGGGCTGCTGGTCGCCGCTCGCCGGAGCGCCTTAATGTTACTCCCGAAAGCCTTGAAACTGCTGTATCCAACCTTGCTACCAAATCTGACCATGCATTGAGGGCGCAGAGCCTGATCGTTGTGATTATGATGATATGCGAGGCAGTTAGATTGAATCCTATACGAGACGCTGTAGCCATTGGCAATAGTAGCATCGAAGGCTGGATGATGGACGCCGTCCGCAATTGGGGAAACTACTCCGATGCGCTGAGGGGAAGTGATGCCGATCCGAATCACATATCCACCCGACGAAACGATTTAAGTCTCCCGCCGGGAAATAGTCGAGTGTCCAATGCTTTCCAGGTTGTCCAAATACTTGGCATCATTTTAAGCCCTTGCTACGCACCAAGGCACTTCCCGCGCATGATCCTTGATAATGAGGATGATGATCCGTACTGCTTCCTGGGACGACCGCTTGTAGAGGTATTCTCGGTGCGCATTGACAACATCGATAAGGAGGATCCAGGTCAACTCTACGGCACAATCGTAGTCAACGATGGACTCACTCAAATCATTTACAACCGCCCACGGTCCTACGCCGAATCCGTCCGCCCGGGTCAAAACATTACGATCACTGGACCGCATCAAAGCATTTGGGCACAGAGGAGCTTTACCATCCAGTTCCTTCTCACCGACAGTGACTCGTGGTCTCCCGACGATGAAGTCGTCAATGACAAGATCTCCTGGGATGCCTTTGACTTCCGCAACGCGTCTATGTATGACAAACCAACATCTCAAAAAGTGAAAGGCAGGTACGGTTCTGCAACCGTGAATTACGCGGTGCTGAGAAATGCTTCGACTGCCTTGGTGACCATTAGTCTTCAAGAGGGAGGGGAAGACACGGTCGAAGTTTACGGAAATGTTGCCGCCAGCTATAGCGATTGGAACGACTCTCCTAACGCTAAAAGCGTATTGTTCAACAGACCAAATGATGACTACCTTCAAGTAAGACGGTGGCAGAACATTCCACTTCTGAAATCCATTGTAGCCGTTCCCTTGGGTTCCTCTTTGAAAATAACAGCAAATTTATATGATTATGATCCAATCAGTGCAGATGATAAAATTGCTATTGGCACTGTAGAGTTTCCGGCTGACATATCTGGACAATCATCCAAAGTCATTACTGGAGAAGACGGGAATCGGGTCACCGTAACGGTCTCTTGGGGGGAGGCCATAGCTCCTGACGGAGATCGGGGGTATAGTCTCCGTGTCCTCCATGATGAGCTCTGATCGAGTTGCTACATGTTTTACGATATACACAAGTACTTTGGTGGCCAGTTTAAATATAATATATATATGTTTCAAATGTATTTCCTTTTCTTTGCATCTTTGGTTTTTATATGTAATAATTAATGGTGACCCGGGTTGTAGCACTTCCGCCATGCATCATGCATGTTTGATTTACCCTTACTTAATTGTGCTATTGTACGTACTTGTGAATTGTCTTTTTCTTTTTTAGGACCTTAGAATATTATTAGTTTTGAGAATATCGACATTGTTCTTGAGGAAACCGTGAACTAGGCGGTGGAATTAAACTAAAACATAACAAGCAAGTAACCAACAAGACAAATACTTTTCCAATCCATTTCATTATTTTTATAAGACAAGTCAAACATACAAACACAAACATGGATTTCTAAAAGTATCACAACTTAGTAAGTGACTTGTACGACTTAGGCTTTGGTGAGAGAGATAATTTCTCTGACTTTCCTTGATCGTATATAAAAGGTTACAGTTACAAGATATCAGGAAATAATTCTTTATCAGAATATTATCTAACTTGATAAAAGGAAACAAGATATACACTAATAAAAGGCATTATTAATGTCAACCTGTCGTAGAGGTCAATCATAAAAGGCTTTATTAATATCAACCTGTTGTAGAGGCCAATCAAAGGTGAGAGCCAAACTCAATATCAGAAGAATAGTAGTAGGCTTGATAACAGGGCTAAATGTATAAAAATAATCAACACCAGCCTTTTGACTGAATCCCTTAGCAACCAGACGGGCTTTATAACGATCAATTGAACCGTCCGGCTTTTACTTAATCTTGTAAACCTACTTACAACCAACAATGCTAGCACCAGAAGGCTGAGGAACTAAGTCCCATGTTACATTTCTCAATAAAGCATCATATTCAATCTGATTTCTCAATAAAGCATCATATTCAATCTGCATAGCATGCTGCCACTCGGGATTTTTTGTAGCTTGGTTGAAATATTTAGGCTGAGAATGAGCTAAAAGGGCAACGGGGAGAGGGTATTTTGTGGCATGGAGAGCTTTGGGTTTGATATTATTGGTGTGGGATAATCATGGTGTAATAACCCTCTCTTTAAAAGAAGGGTACATTACTACTTTTCCTTTTTTTTGTCATTCTAATTTCAAGTACAAAACACTTTTTATGTACTTATTAATATAATAACTCTTAGTTTTAAAGAAAGGTGCTTTTAATACGTTTTAAATCATATCTCCTTTAAGTTTCGAGGACGAAACTCTTTTTAAGTGGGTACTAATGTAATAACCCTCTCTTTTAAAGAAGGGTACATTAGTACTTTTCCTTTCTCGTGTCTCTCTAATTTCGAGGACAAAACACTTTTTAGAGTGCGTAGTATTATAATAACTCTCAGCTTTAAAGAAGGTACATTAGTACGTTTTTAAATCATATCCCCTTCCAGTTTCGGGGACGAAACTGTTTTTAAGTGGGTACTATTGTAATAACCCTACTTTTCTATAAGGGTATTTATGTAATTTCTCTTGATTATATTTTGTTTTAAAATAAATATATGTGACTTTATTAAAAAAAAAATTATAACTGCATTATTTTATTAGCAAATAACTTATATATGTTATTTGGATAAGTGGATCTTACCTGAATGGCCATAGTTATAGTTTATAGGTCTTATAAAACAAAATGGATGATCAATTTATTTTCGTTATAATATGATATTGGATTTAAAAAGTATTCTTCTAG
This sequence comes from Fallopia convolvulus, assembly GCA_964016875.1. Taxonomy (NCBI): domain Eukaryota; kingdom Viridiplantae; phylum Streptophyta; class Magnoliopsida; order Caryophyllales; family Polygonaceae; genus Fallopia; species Fallopia convolvulus. The sequence goes on from OZ024724.1 coordinate 14,576,534, forward strand.
AATAAATTAATATTTTTATAAGTTTCCATACTTTAAAATAATTAAATTAAAAAGATAGTTTATCTTATGAATAAATTCATTTTGGAAATTATAAAGGTCTTATATCTGTAAGATCTTATATCTTTAAGATTTTATTTTCTTATAAGGAATAATTTTCTTAGAAATTTATTCTTTAAAGATATGGGTGATTTATATAAAAAAAATTATTATTTTGAAACTACTTTTACTTTCCTCCTTCCTTGGTTGTTTTCTTATAGATTCAAATCCGAAAATCAAAGATTCTGGGCTACGATTGCGAGTCTATCCAACTAGGAAAGTGAAGATATCGATTTCCTTAACCTCCACGAATTAAAAGCCCTTTAAATCGATGCCCCATTTGCTTGAAGTTCTCACAGCTTAGACTGAAACCCTAGAATGTCGCCTCCCTCGTTCAAACTCGAAATTCTCTCAATCCGTGAATCCAATCCTAAAATTGAAGACATATTCGGAATCCTCATAAAAACCCTTCGAAAACACTATACACCCATTAATTTTCTCGTGACCTAAGCCTTCCAAAACCCCGATTGAAAGTCCCGGATCTGCCCAGAAAAACAGAGCACAACGTTGCTTGTGAGGCGCTGGTGTCCGCCTCCTTTCGCCGTCGTCGGACCACCTACGCCTCCGCCACTGCCAACAGTAGAGAGAGGAGGTTGCATCCTTCCAATTGTCGCCGGTCCCGTCCCGATCCGTCGCCGGAGCCGCCCTCACCAAGCCTCCAAAAACCCGATTGAAAACGTCGGATCTGTCCAGTGAAAAACAAAGCATGATTCGTCTCAGTATTTCGGTAATATCTTCCTTGTTTCTCCACCGTTTTACGATCCGTTTAAACCACCATATGCTAGACTTCAAGGCGGTTCCAACCATACCTTATACGCCTCAAACCGATTCATAACGAGGGAGAACGAGCCACTTGAATCTCGCTGAACTGCACACATCATTCTGTTCGAACTGCCTCGTTAATTGGGGTTGTTCTCTCTCCATACACAACGAAAAATTTCCCACTTTATATAGTTAGAAATCTCTCGAAGTCACGGTTCTAACGCCTCTGGCCCCGCTCCATTTCGTCATCTGTAGCATCCTTAGCGAGCAGAATACTGCGGTGGTGTATGATTAGCCGTGAACAGTAACATGCACAAGGTTGAAGACGACTCATCCGTTTCATTCCGTCCCGTTCGGTAATTTTTTTTCCGACTCAATCAAGTCAATAAATTAATTATTAAAATTATTTAATAAATACAAGGATTATAGTTATTGAAGTTTATAATTTTAATTATTATCGATCCGTTTAATTAATTTGTCAATTAATTAAACTTTTCCACATTTTCTAGTGCATCGTCTTTCGGCATTAAAGGCGATATCAAATCTTCGAGATGATGAAGTCCATAAGTAAATTTCCGAATCTTGAATGTCGTATTGAAATCTAAGGCAAATTCCCATACTTGCTCGGCTATGTCTCTTATTTGATTTGTGTGAAAAGTCTAATAACCATGTGTGTTTCCTTGATTGATTTGATTATGTGTAATATAATTCATGCATAATTATATTCAGTAAGTTAGAAATATAATCATTGATGAACTTGCATAAGCATTTAGTTATATTATTTAACAAGAATAAAATTAAGAATAATATTGATAATAATAGTTAGGATGGTGTTATTAGTTGAACTACGATTAAGTAAGTCTTGCTCTCATTTGTATTCGTACTCGAGCTTGTCAAATGCGCCTGTAAAAATGGCAAGGAGGGCTTGGTGTTGTCCATTGTGTGACTATCCTCCCCTTTTCTGGAGCTTTGAGTATGATACAGTAAGTCAAGACCGAAATCAATAACTGAAAACATAATCTAGGTGCTTGGCGTAGTGAAATTGATGACCTTAGTTAGGTTGTGGTGTACTAGAATTTACTAGGCAACACTAGTTTTGTTTAGGTCTTGATGATTGTGAATTTGTGTGTTTATCGTGTCGATTGAGACTTGTTTTGGATTATCTTAGTACCCAGGGGAGTGAGCCATAGTTGCTCTGGACGCCTCTTTATAACATTCGCATTAGGATGGTCCTAAACCCTAATGCTGGTCATGACCCTGCCCGTCTCATCTGAATATGAGGGGTGTAGCACCTAGCTAGTGCTCTTTGAAATTCCGGAATCAATCTTTTGGGACGTATAAGCCCACTCATCAGGACGTAAGAGCCTCGATGGTTTAAAAATTGCAACCCTATGTGTATATGTGTGGTCATTAAAAGATAAGTGTGAGTAAGCACCATAAAGAACTTAGCCTAGTGTTGACTACCGTTATTAATATCTTGGATTCGACGTAAGGTAAAGTGCATTAGATATTTTTAAAATGTACATCACTATAATAATAGTTATGATTTAATTAAATACTTTGACCTATATAATATTGGAGCCGACCTAGCTGACCCCGTTGAGGGCTGACCACTTGTGGTACCAGGTATTAGCAAGCAGCTAGAGTCATTCCAAGAGCACTCAAGGTGATGATGAATGGAGCCTATGATACTATACAAGAAGGTTTTATCTGTAGTTTTGTTTCATTTCATTAAGGAAAATTGATTTTTAGACGGAATAGTTTTGGTTAATCTTCCGCTGAATTTTTCGTATTGTTCATGAAAGTTTTATTGGTGAAAGAATGTTTGAATATAAATTGAGTTTACTTTCAAAAGTCTTCCGCTATTGTTCATTTATATGATTTCATAGACATCTTTACAAAAATTTAAAACTGATGCAAAACCTTGGGTGGCTTCGGACGTTAAAATCCGAGGTCACCGACGTGTGACATTCCCGAGATAATTTAGGGGTGTTACACATGGTGTGAGTGGACTGGTCAGGTGGTCGAAACCACAAGGGAGCTGTCGGGTAAGGGTCATGGCTCGGTGATGAGGTAGCCGTGGATGACGGCGATGGCATGGGACTTAAGGAGGGTTGTGTTGTCAAATGCAATGAGCCAGTCACGAGAGGAACCAAGGGCAGGGACTGATGTGCAGACTCAGGAGAAGACGGGTTAGACTCAACGAAGAATGACTCGAAGGCTGACCCGAAACGAGAGAGTATGCCGGTGACGGGGGTGAGAGGGAAATAGTAGGTGAAGAAGAAGGAGATGAGGAAGGGATAGGAGGTAATGGAGAAGAAATGATTGCAGCTAGCTGCAGAACCGCCAATGGAGGACTAGGACACTAGTCCTCGGCCGTAGAGGGCAGGTTGGTTGAAACCATAGAAGGGTAAGTAAAAATTGAATCATCAAAAATGACAAAACGAGAAACAAATATTCGACTAGTAGAGACATGAAAACAAATATAGCCTTTATGTTTGGAGTTGTAACCCAAGAATAAACAAGGAGATGAGCGATAATCAAGTTTAGAGTTGTTATAGGGTCCAAGAAACGGATAACAGAGACACCCAAAAGATTTGAGAAAAGCATAATCCGGTGTCTTGCCACATAATATTTCAAAGGGAGATTTGAATTTAAGAACAGGTGTGATAGTTTGATTAGGGAGATAGACAGAAGAATGAAACGCATTTTCCCGAAAAATAATAGGCAAGTGAGCATGAGCAAGCAATGCAAGACCCTTTTCAACAATAACCCGATTTTGACGCTCAGAAGACCCGTTTGGTTCAGGGGTGTAAGGACATGAGACACAATGCTCAATCCCAAGTGATTCAAGATATTTAGACACATTTCTGTATTCACTACCCCAGTTAGTTTGAAAGACATTAATTAGAGTGGAGAATTGTGTTTAGATAAGTTTGATAAAAAAGTTGAACAACAATGAAGACTTGATCTTTGGACTTTAGAAAATAAATCCAAACAGATTTTGAATAATCATCAATAAAACTAATATAATATTTATTTCCACTAATAGATAAGTTTGAGGAGGGACCCTAAACATCAAAATGAATTAAATCAAACGACTTAACAAAAACTGACTGTCTACTAGACAAATGAAAGCTACGACTCTTGCCAAGTTGGTAGGCACCACAAATCGGTTCCATTTAATTAGACGAAATAGGAAAACTAAAATTTGAAGCTAAGCAACGCAAAACAAACTCATGTCGATGAGCAAAATGCGTACGTGGATTTAGGGTTGTTGTACGTCTGTGGTTCTGGCTGATTTAGGGCTGCAGCAGCATGCGTATTCGTGACCGGAAAGTCCAAAAAGTTCACACGATTGATGCCATTGAAAGCTTCATGGCCTGGCTTATTGCACAGCTGACAGATAGGACACCCCCGGTCACCCCGTTCTCCACTAGCACAAAAGAACGATCTATAAATGGTGCGATCAAAAGACCCTCGGCCAAGATTTTAGCGGTCGCAACCGCCGCTCCCGTGGACAGCAACAATATTGGTTGACGACAACTAAATCAGATAGAGCCCTAGTATCTTCTTCAAGTTGGTGTTCTTCTTGGAGTAGCATACCGAGAAGTTCATCAGAGGACACCATATCTTTGCGAATAGATATAGCGGTGCGAAAGGATGCAAATTGCGACCCGAGACCATGACAAAAAAAAGAAAACATGAAGGCACTCCCCATGTTCATCCGCAAGAGCCTTTTTCTTTTCAAATTAATCAAGGACCGACATTAATCATATCGCCAAGATTTGAAGTTGATGACGAAGATGCATTTGACGAGCCCGAGTTTGGGCATGAAACATCCTTTGAAGGATTCCCCGGGCCTCGGTAGTGGTGGTAGCACAAGCCACATGCCCTAGCATTGAGGTGGTGAGGTTCGATTGGACCCTCTTGTCTAAAGTTCCCATTGGAAGGACAGTGTGACTTTCGACGTGGAGAGGGCGATTTCCCTCTTGTCTTGTAGTTAGCTTCTTCCAAGCACGCATATTGGTGTATGCACTCTTGAAGTTCAGCAACGGTGAAAGGAAGATGAAGTGTCGAGTCTTCCCTTAGCTTGCTCTCATATGGGATTGCCCTCTTAAAGGCGATAATTGTTGTCTTCTCATCACATCCATCGATCTCGGCATAGCATTCCATGATGCGATTGGCAAAGCGACGCAAGCTTTCGCCCTTATCTTTTCTAAGGCTTAAGAGTGTGTCTAGAGATATCGCATTTTTATGTAGTGCCTCACAAATTCAATGGCAAGTTGATCCCATGTCCGGATTGATCCTGGCTTCAAACTTTGGAACCACATTAATGAACCCTTTCCAAGGCTACCTAGAAACTTTTGCACATTGAAGCATCCTCAGAAACCCATAATGCCATCTTGTGAGAGAAGGAAGCTATGTGGTTTACGAGGTCTGAATGTCCATGATAGAGAGTGAATGATGGTAGTGAGAACTTTGCCGGAGGCCTGGCGTATTTGATGCTTCTACGGAATGGTATCGATTTCACCATAGCCAGCTTGTGCTCGGCTTGCTCTTGAGCCGATTGCAAGGTTCCACCTTACGCTCTTCAAATATCAAGCAGTATCCTTTCAGTGTGCCTCAGGGCTCGACATTCTCCTTCACGCCTTTCGTTGCTTTCGCTTCGACGTCGACTACGTCGTCTCTTCTTATTACTGCCCCGATCATGGGATGACTCGGGTCTTACGGGCGGGTCATAGCGATCCAAGTCACAGCCGCAACGATTTTCACGATGATTGCTCTGGCCGCAACCGTCATTGGCAATGTTATCAGAATCCCGATCCGATTTTACGATTATAGCGATCCTACGATCCATAACACGCGAAACGATCTACAATCCCAAGTAGAATCTTATTGGAGTAGGATCTTAAATGATTTAGAATACAATCTCGACCCAATCCCGAATTTACATACAGTTTTAACGATCCTATAAACGATTCTAACGATCCTACAACTGATTCTAACGATCCTACAAAATGACAATTTTAACTATATATTATTAATAATTTCACGGTTAACGTATCATATCCATTAAAATAGTTGACTAGTCCATCCTATGATATTTTTAATAATCAAATTAGAAATGTTTATCATTTTCTACTTCATATATAACAAAATATACAATATATTAGGTTATTTTTGCATACTTTTAGTTATAATGTAGGGCCTTACGATTCAGCGATCCGGTCTTACGATCTGATCCAAAAGACCCTCAACGATCCAACTTAGAATACCGATCCTGATAACCTTGGTCATTGGGGCTATTGCGGTCACCGCTACACTTTCCGAGGTCGCGGTAGGGCCTATGCGACCGTTGCGTTTTTCGCGATCGTTGTAACTTTTCGAGTTGATTGAGGTTGAATCGCTGGACTAAGGAGGGTCCACAGCTCGGGACCTCTTACGTGGGGGCGACTCATGTTGTTTGTCCATTCGTCGACCTTTAGGCACCCTACGATCGCTTTTGTAGTCAACTTGCATCACCTCAAATTCGCCAATGCTTATTGTTTCAGAACCACAATGGTTATCGACGAATTTGATAACGCTAGCGAGCCGTCGATTGGTCCTTTTGATCATCGATTCAGTGACAGTGCACTTCACGTGAACTTTATCCAAGGTATGCTTCAATCTAGCGATTTCGATCCAAGGCCTGGTTCAAGCGGGACTCTGTTTGGGCTCGCTTACTTTGAATTTGTTCATTTTCTCTCAAGAAGGAGGCTAAGGCGTGCGTGATCTCATCTTACTCCTAGTTTTCGGATGTGGTTGATGCCCTATTCTCGCCGTTTGGCCTAGATGCCAAGGATATGTGTAGGGGTGTCAATCGGGCGGGTCGGGTCGGGTTTGGTTCGGGTCAATTCAATTTCGGGTAGGTTCGGATTCGGGTTAAATTCGGATATTTTAAAAATCGGGTCAAATTGGGTTTGATCATTTCGGGTTGGGTGCTCAATTAATCGGCCAAAGTCGGGTTTCGGGTCAATTTCAGTCGGTCATTCGGTTTTCGGTCCAACTTGATTTCGAATAAGTCAGGTTTCGGGTTTAGTTAGATTTCGGATTTAGTCGGATTTCGAGTAAGTCGGGTTTTGGATTTTTCGAATTTTGGGTGAATCGGATTTCGACTTTGGCCGAATTTCGGGTTAATCTGATTTCGAGTAAGCTATATTTTGATTCAGACCATATATCAATGATAACTTTTTGTAGTATAACAACTCTAGTGTCTAAATATTTAATGTAACATTTAAATTAAAAACATAATTATAATAAATATTCACTATTTTTAATATTTTAAAACATAATGTAATTTTCGGATGGTTTCGGTTTAGGTAACTTCGGATTTTCGGATGGTTTCGGGTCGGGTAAGTTCGAATTTTCGGATGACTTCGGGTCGGGTAGCATCGGATATTGGGTTGCATTAGGCTAGTCCATTCGGATATATTCGGTTTTGGGTTAATCTCAAGTTCGGGTTTTTTTCAGATTCGGGTCAAATCGGTTCGGGTCAAACATGCCTCGGGTATAAAACTTTTTATTGTTTTTTTCGGGTCAGGTCGGGTTCGGAGTCAGACGGGTCGGGCGGGTTTCTCGGGTCGGGTCAAGTTTTGATAGCCCCCGATATGTGAGCATCAACACGTGTAGGATTGGACCCAGCGTGGCTCGATTGACCATGCTCGTAGTGTGGGCTAACGGAATTAGAACTCCGCTCTCAAATTAAGGTTGACGTGGGTTTCGAGATATGCAGTTACGCTCGACCGCGGTCGTGACTCTCTAGGCCACGGACGCGGATTTCCTGGCTGCGGTCACGGCTACGATTCGTGACTGCGGTCGCTCGTCCTGATTCGTACGATTCTCTAAGATTTCGTAGACTTGGATTACTCTTGAATTCAGCAACACGCATTGTTGATTCCCATAATTGGCCAACCCCATCATATTCGGATAGTGTAGAATTACGGTCGTTGATTTTGTCGCTCGACTCGGACCCTTGACGGCTCGCGCGATAAGTGGCCGTGCTTGTGAGAGGGGCCGCGTCAATGTTCAGGTCGTCTTCAAGCAAGGCGCCTTGCTCGGTGCATACTAAAGTTCGATCCTCCGAGTGAATATCGGAGCTTGAGTGAGCGATGTGTGCTAGGGTTCGATCCTTCAAGCGAATATCGGAGTTCGTGCGATCGTCCATGGTGATGCGGTCACGGTCTTCGGTTTCGCGGTCGTGGTCTTCTGATCCACGATCGCGCATTCGCTCGCTTAGGGGATCGCGCTCGATTTCGCTTTGCGTGATTGACACAGTTTTACTAAAAGTCACTTCTTGCTCTTCTAGGGTGGATTCCGACACCATAACTGTGTGGGTCGATTGCTTGTTTCCCATAGAAGGCGCCAACTGTTAGTGCACAAAAATTCGCCTTTAATGCACTGATTGAATGCTCCTCTTTTCTCTCCTCTTCACGTTCCACTCCAAGCTCCTCTTCATCCTAGAATCTATAAAACAATGGACACATGGGGCTGGGACCCCCTAATCCACCTCCGATGCGTAATTCAAAAAAGAGCAGTTTGTCAATCGAACGTCGAGGTAAAGGATAAAACTTGCTAGTGAGCTCAGCCACTCTAAGTAAACTTTACCATACATGGTGAAGACATGTATTTATAATGGAGGAGAGGGAGAGAAGAGATCGAAAATCTATCCTCTAGGGTCGGCTGATAATGCTCAAGGCCTAACAAGCGATTTCTTGTTTCCCAATCCTCGCGGAAATTCTATCTTTCGACTAAGATATATAGAATTCTCCGTCATAACAAATAAATGGCATATTTAATTTTAAAACAAAATATATAATTAAAAACCTTATTAGAAGCATAATAAATAATGTTAATATGCCTTGAATTAGTTAGGCCTCTCATACTCTGTTTGGGCCTAGGGCCCATAATCTGTACTAGGATTATACTAGGGTTTCTTGAGTCTCTATATAAACTCTTGAAATGTCTAATATTGTAACTCTTTGAAATCAGCCTCCATAATAATATACACTTTCTCTGCCCGTGGATGTAGGTAACACACTGTTACCGAACCACGTAAATCTCTGTGTTGATCTCGTTTATTGTTCTCGTTCGATCTCTTGTAACAACAAACTAGTATCAGAGCAGGGTTTCGAATTCCGCCGAGAACGATGTCTGAATCCATGATGAAGATCGACAAGTTTACTAGAAGAAACAGTTTCAGTCTGTGGTAGATAAAGATGCGAGCTTTGTTGATACAACAAGGCCTCTGGTTGTCGTTGGCATATGATAAGAAGGGAGCAGATACAACCACCGCTGAATATGCTACCCTGGAGGAGAAGGCTCACTCAACAATTATGGTGTGCCTTGCTGATGATGTTATCACAGCAGTTTCAGATCAGGAAAAGGCTGCAGGTTTGTGGTTGAAGTTGGAAAGCCTCTACATGACGAAGTCGCTGACCAACAAGTTGATGCTAAAGCAGCGCCTTTTCAGCCTGCGCATGTATGAAGGTACGCCTCTTGGAGACCATCTAGATCAATTGAATACTATTCGGTTGGAATTGCGTAATATTAATAAAGAGGTGGATGATGAGGATGCTGCCTTGTTATTGTCGGTGTCTCTGCCTCCGTTGTATGATTATTTTGTGCATTCTTTTATGGGTGGAAAAGAGACTATGACGCTGGAAGAGGTTAGATCTGCTCTTCACACCAGAGAGATGCACCATAAGGCTGCTGGAATAGGTACAGAAAATCAGGCTTCTGGATTGATGGCCAAAGGAAGCAAGGATGGTAAGAAGGGCAAGAAAAAGACAAATCAGAGCGAGCAGAAATCAAGCCCTAAATTACCAAACGTCGTTTGTGCCTACTGTAATGAGAAGGGTCATTGGAAGAGTGATTGTCCTAAGAAGAAGAAGCAACAAGGGCAGAACTCCGGATTTGCAGCAGTAGCAGAATGTGGAAATACTTCTGAGGAAGATATTGTTTTGCTAGCAGATGATTACGCACATTAGACTGATGTGTGGTTTCTTGACTCGGGGGCATCCTATCATATATGTCCCAAAAGAGAGTTGTTTACAACATATAGCTGTGTAGATGGGGGTAGTGTCTCCATGGCAAACGGGTCTGTCTGCAAGGTTGTTGGGATCGGCTCAATCAGGTTTAGGACACATGATGGGAGGTTTTGCATATTGAAGGAAGTCAAACATGTGCAACTATTGACGAAGAATCTGATATCTTTGAGTCTGCTAGACAATAAGGGTTTCAGTTTCAAAGGTGAAGGTGGAGGTCTACATGTTTGTAAAGGTTCCGATGTGATTCTGAAGGGAGTCAAGCAGAGAACTTTGTATGTTTTACAAGGTTCAACAGTAATAGGTTCTGTAGTTGTTGCATTAGTTGAAGTTCAAGGATCTGATCTGACTAGGCTATGGCATATGAGGCTTGATTGTGTGAGTGAACGGGGAATGCAAATTCTTTCAAAAGAAGATCTTCTCGGAGGCCATAAGGCCAAGAGTCTTGAGTTTTGTGAGCATTGTGTCTTTGGGAAACTACATCGCAGCAAGTTTCCTAAAGTTGTTCATCAAACAAAAGGCACTTTGAATTACATCCATTCAGATTGTTGGGGTCCTTCTCGTGTTGAGTCTTTGGGCGGTCACAGATATTTTCTGTCTCTTATTGATGATTACTCTAGGATGACATGGGTATTCATGATGAGGCATAAAAGTGAGGTGTTCAGTAAATTCAAGGAGTGGAAGACGCTGGTTGAAAATCAGACTGGGAAGAAGGTCAAGAGGTTGCGAACTAATAATGGCCTGGAATTCTGTTCATCGGAGTTTGATGATTTCTGCAAAGATCAGGGTATTGCTCGCCATCACACAGTCAGACATACACCACAACAGAATGGTGTAGCAGAAAGAATAAATCAGACACTCTTAGCGAGAGCAAGATGTATGCTCTCCAACGCAGGTCTTGCTAGACGGTTCTGTGTAGAAGCAGTTTTAATAGCTTGTTATCTCATCAATCGGAGCCCACACACAGGTATTGACTGCAAAACACCTTATGAGGTGTGGACTGGAAAAGCTGCTGATTACTCAAATCTGATAGTTTTTTGTTGCAATGCTTATTATCATGTAGATGAGGGTAAGTTAGAGCCAAGAGCTAAAAAGGGAGTTTTCATGGGCTATGGTACATGTGTGAAAGGGTACAGGATCTGGTCTGACAACAAGATTATACTGAGTAAAAGTGTAGTCTTTGATGAGAGTTCTATGCTGAAATCTAGAGAGGAGATCAGTGATACACCAGGAAAAGAGGTTGTTGATGAGGAGGTGGAGGTGCAATTCAGTCCAGAGGAGAATCAGGCACTTAAGTTGGTTGATGACCAACTACCACCACCAGTTACTGATGAGCAAGATACAGATGAGTCTGAGAATGTACCACCAGAGACAAGTTCAGAGGAAGTTGAACATCGGAGCATTGTTGTAGACCGACCTAGATGGATTGGAATCAGGCCTCCAACTAGGTACAGGTTTGATGATCTGGTGGGATATGCATTGCAGGTGGCCGAGGAGGTGGAGGATAATGAGCCGTCCACCTACAAGGCTGCAATATCTGGGAATGAGTCAGCACAGTGGCTTGCTACAATGGGAAAAGAGATGGAGTTCCTTCATAAAAATCAGACTTGGGAGCTTGTAAAATTGCAAGCTGATAGAAAGATAATTAATTGCAAGTGAGTTTTCAGAAAGAAGGAAGGAATTTCAACTGCAGAGGGTGTCAAGTATAAAGCACGAGTGGTTGCAAGAGGGTTCAATCAGAGAGAAGGAGTAGACTACAATGAGATTTTCTCGCCAGTGGTCAGACATACTTCCATCAGGGTGTTACTAGCAATAGTTGCACATCAGAATCTGGAACTTGAGCAATTAGATGTGAAGACAGCTTTCCTACATGGAGAGTTAGAAGAGGAAATATACATGAGCCAACCAGATGGATTCCAAGTTCCAGGAAAAGAGAACTATGTTTGCAATTTAAAGAAGTCCTTATATGGGCTAAAGCAGTCCCCCAGGCAGTGGTATGAGCGGTTTGACAGTTATATGGCACAAATTGGCTATCACAGGAGTCCTTATGATTGTTGTGTGTACTACAGTGACTTGCAGAGTGGTTCACGCATTTATCTGGTTTTGTATGTTGATGATATGCTGATTGTTGCTAAGAATAAGTCAGACATTCAGAAGTTGAAGGGTTCTCTTAGTGCAGAGTTTGAGATGAAAGATCTAGGTGTTGCTCGAAAGATTCTGGGAGTTGAAATCTATAGGGACAGGAAGAAGAGAAAACTCTTCTTATCACAAGAAGGGTACATCAAGAAAATTCTGAGCAGGTTTGGAATGTCTTCAGCCAAGCCTATAGATACTCCAATGGCATCTAACGGTAAGCTGGGAATGTACACAATTCAGACTGATGAGGAGAAAGAGTACATGTCTCGTGTCCCATATGCTAGTGCAGTTGGGAGTCTAATGTATGCTATGGTTTGCACTCGACCAGATCTAGCATTTGATGTTAGTGTGGTAAGTCAGTTTATGGTTCAACCTGGAAAGGAACATTGGCAAGCTATTAAGAGGATTTTCAGGTACCTTAGAGGCACTTCAGATGTTAGATTGTGCTATGGGAATGATATAGAGTGCTTGGTTGCTGAGTTTTCAGATTCTGATTATGCTGGAGATGTGGACAGTAGGAGATCTATGACTGGTTATGTGTTCACTCTTGGAGGTTCCGTGGTAAGCTGGAAGGCGACTCTATAGCCTACAGTTACTTTGTCTACCACTGAGGCAGAGTATATGGCTTTGACAAAAGCTGCTAAGGAGGGAATATGGCTGAAAGGACTAGTTAATGATTTAGGCCTACATCAGGATCAGGCTTTAGTGTATTGTGACAGCTTGAGTGCAATATGCTTAACCAAGGATCAGGTCCATCATGAGAAGACGAAGCACATTAATGTCATGTACCATTTTCTGAGGAATCAGAAGAGAATCCAGGTGAAGAAGGTAGGGACAGCTGATAACCCTGCTGACATGTTCACCAAGCCAGTTCTAGAGAGCAAGTTTCAACATTGTTTGGACTTGCTCAATATCACAAGTCAGTAATCTGAGCCCTTATGGGCAATCTGAGCCCTTGTTTAGGGGCAATCTGAGGCAGAGAAATTTTGGCATTGTCATGGTGCATCTGATTCTGTTTATGAGAGGATTCAAGTCAAGGTGGAGATTTGTTAATATGCCTTGAATTAGTTGGGCCTCTCATACATTGTTTGGGCCTAGGGCGCATAATCTGTACTAGGGTTGTACTAGGGTTTCTTGAGTCTCTATATAAACTCTTGAAATGTCTAATATTGTAACTCTCTGAAATCATCCTCCATAATAATATACCAAAGAGAATCCAGGTGAAGAAGGTAGGGACAGCTAATAACCCTGCTGACATGTTCACCAAGCCAGTTCCAGAGAGCAAGTTTCAACATTGTTTGGACTTGCTCAATATCACTAGTCAGTAATTTGAGCCCTTAGGGGAAATTTGAGCCTTTGTTTAAGGGCAATCTGAGGTAGAGAAATTCTGACATTGTCATCTGATTCTGTTTATGAGAGGATTCAAGTCAAGGTGGAGATTTGTTAATATGCCTTGAATTAGTTGAGCCTCTCATACTTTGTTTGGGCCTAGGGCCCATAATCTATACTAGGGTTGTACTAGGGTTTCTTGAGTCTCTATATAAACTCTTGAAATGCCTAATATTGTAACTCTCTGAAATCAGCCTCCATAATAATATACACTTTCTCTGCTCGTGGATGTAGGTAACACACTGTTACCGAACCACGTAAATCTCTGTGTTGCTCTCGTTCATTGTTCTCGTTCGATCTCTTGTTACAACAAATAAAAAATACTTTTTAGCGGATAATATCGAAAATAATAAGGTAATTAATTTTATCCGCTCACAACATGCTTTATAGGTACCTAAAACTGGTCTCAAGACACCATTTCGTGATGGATATGTAAAGCATCTTGCTGAAGATGTCCTGAAATTAGCAAAGATAAGTTTTCATGATGGATATTACGTACTCATCACAATTCTTGTATGTTTTGTATACCTATAACTGAAGGTCTAATTTTCTTTGTAGGACGGCCTTGAAAGAAGAGGCTACAGAGAGGTTGGATTCTTATATATGTCTTAGCAAGTGTGTTCAATTCTAGCATAAAATGCTGTACTTGTGACTACATTGGGTATGGACTGCATTGTCGATCATTTCTAAGAGTATGAATGAAGCAAGTGTTAAGAGTATGCAATTGATGTAATCAAATCTCATATGATTGTAATGTCTTGCTGTCATTTATCTGTATCTACCAGCTCAAAGTCACTAATTCAACTCAAAGTATTTTTCCCCCTTTTACAAATTAAACTTCATTGCTCTGAGTACTACTAGTACAACTACTCAGAACAACATTCTTGAAAAGATTGTGCTGTTCCCAGTCTGATGGCATTGACATAATCTCTAGGGGAGTGGGCAGATAGCCCAGGAAACACCAATCCCACCAGCCTTATCCAAATGGAGAACCAGCTTTCTTTGTACTCTGACCCTATCACGTAGCCGATCAAGAAAGCTCGTATCAGCTCCCATACCGCATTCAAGTGTGCGAGTATCATGTGCTTGAATCCGAAACAGTTTCTGTCTGGCTCCTCATCTACTTCCTTTTACAATGCCAAGACGCGACACACAAACGAAACAACAACTGGTTATATAGTGAGCAACGACAATGGAGCTCATTTGGAAATTAAGGCTATTAAATCACTCAAGTGGTTGATTGATTACCTTTTGTTTGTACAAGCTGTTGAAGTAAAGACATTTTCCAAATTGCTTGAACAAGAACGTTTTGTCGTCGTAAGGAATCCTAGGCACAATATCATAGCAGTAGACGACCCTAACATATTCAGGGCAATTCGGCTTATTAAGATAAGCTTCCATGAAGCTTCCCAACACCGTATCTCCAATCCTAGGTTGGCCGAACGTTTTGTCGTCGTAAGGAATCCTAGGCACAATCTCATACCAAGAGTAGTCAAAATCAGTGCTCCAATCATCAGCATCATAGGGTTCAGTTCCTCTGAAGCTTACTACTATGAGCTTTGCATCCTTGGGCTTATCACACAATATGAAAACTTGGGTGGAGCTTCTCTTCTGAAAATCTGTCCCAAGTACAAACACAAAAGAATCAATAAGTTGAGAAAAATGAAGTGACAATGTTTTATCATTAATATTCTTAATGGAAGAGTATTATCAACCGTTCCAACAGTTGAAGAAGTCCACAAAGTGCATCTGTTAAGAGGCCAAAGAGAGTGCAATTGATGCATAGTTAGACAACGGAGTAAATAGACAGAGATTGGAAGGCAAGTAAGCGAGTGATCGAGAAGAATGATGCCTACGTTCCAATGATTGATGACGACATCCTTCACAAGGTGAGCATTTTCATAGGCAAGCTTGGAAGCCAAAATGCAAAGGTCCATGAGGGCCTTACTTTTATGTTCTAACAATGTACAAGTGACACCGTCATCTTCTTCAACCAAATGGTTTATCTTCAATAGATCTGTTCGCTCGTCCAAGTGGCCGATTGAGCTTATGAAAGTTTCAGAATCCCTTTTTGGTATCACCACTTTTCCTAAGTACAATTTTCAGAAACCCTAAGTACAACATGTGGATCAAATTAAATGGAAGCTTCAAAACTACATCATTTTTTTTTTGGTTTGTTTGAATAAACAATAATAATACCTTGGATGAAGTTGAAGATCAAACCAATGAAATTTCCGTTGAAGTAAAGAAGGTTGAGAATGAAGTCCACAAAGTAACCAAGCCATTTCATGGGCAGAGCAAACAGAGAAATGATCTTCCTGATCATCACTGAAACAACAATTACCCACCTAAGATCTCCTCCCCCAAATACATCTACAAACCTGGGATTGCTAATAATAATACTCATGAATCCAAGCCTTGAAGTATCAAGCAATCGCCTTTCTTGATCGTCCTCCATTTCAAATCTCTCTCTTTGTTGTTTCATTGTTTAATTTGGAAGTGTTTGTGAGTGAGAGGAATAATGAGGAACTTGATTAATTGAGAGGGATAATATCCATTAATATGTATTTTGTAGAGATGGAAACGGAAATGAAATGGTATTCATCAACAACAAGTAAAGAAGGAAGAGAAGATCTTGCTTATTGAAGATGAGAACAACATTTTGGACTCCTACACAAGTTATATCCAGTGACGCCTTAAGAAAACCTAGCGTGTTGTTATGCCAACATGAGATGTGTCTTATGTTTTGTGTTCGCGTTTCTATGATGTTTGCTTTTTGTTTTTTTGCCAGATGACTCACCATTCAAGACAACTTTCACATCGGTAATGGGAATAGAAGAACAACCACCTTCCAAAAGGTAATGCATGTGGGCCGTCCCTTCCGCCGCGCGAAGACTGTTGGGAGTTGAATCGATGTTGGGCGAGGTCGCGGGAGGCGATTCCACTGAGGCGCGTCGCACGGGAATGCCATTGACAGGAGGAGAAGAGAAATTATTGCTTGTGGCGATATTGAATTGATTGAGTTTGTTAATGGGGAGGAGACGAACAGAGGTTGGGGAAGAAGGTGTTCTTAATGTAAAGTTGAAAAAGGCAAAAGGTTTTTTTATTTTCATTTGTATTAGTGGTAAAAATATATATTTTGTGTAAAAATTATGTATAGTTATATTATAAAGTTTTTGTTAAAAATAGAAATTTAATTTTTATATGATATTATATATATTTTTTATAAAAATAATATATTTTGTAAATAAATAAAAAAAATTATTAAAAATAATATATTTTATTGATAAAATAGTAATTCGGTTCAAAAATGGTCCAAACCTGGACCGGACCGGATCGGACCTATTTTTTCAAGAAGTCGGTCCCGGTCCGGTCTTAGACCGTTGCCCAGCCCTAATTGGTTACTAACCAACTATAAAGAGGAAAGGGTAATCCGTCGCCCACGAGATTCAAAATGGTGACCTTGGGGTACTACTCCAAAGCCTTAATCACCGAACCAAATGTCCGAAGGCTATGGGCTAGGCTTTTTATTTAATGGTGAGTTAACTTTTAGAGAAAAATGTTGGTTCTCTGCAAGTATTTTAAGGTATGTGTGGTTTTATGAAAAAAAATTATTAGGTGACAAAGTCCGGTGGGCCGATAAGTTGGGGATTGTGTGTGTAACGGGCCTAGAATAGGTTTTTATAAAAAAAATAGTTTTTTCTAAGAAAATTCGTTGGGTTTGCGGGTCGATTCGTAAACCCGACGAATTTTTCAAAAAAAAACATGTTTTTGGCTAAAAAAAATATTTTTTTTGAACCCATTAACTTAGTCAAACAGGTCGATCCGCGACCCAACCCATAAAACCTGCGACCCACGGGTCAATTTTTTTTTCGCGGGTCAAGGATCGACCCGCAACACGAGTTGCAGGTCGAATCGACCTGACCCGTTAAACATCCTATGACAATGGGAGGAGTACTCATAAAATTATATACTAGATAATTTATGTCTAAATTTTCTGGTGGAAAATACACCCTAAACAGGTATGCTTTTTTTTTCAGACAAAAGTGGCTTTTTTGGGTTTCTTGAATAGGTTAACTTACCTTGTGAGGCTCGCAATGCAACGTGTGAGCACTGAGCGGGTAGTTTGCATTTCTTTGTGTTTAGTCGACTTTTCGTATGTATAGATTTTGCTTTGAGCTCTCTTTGATTTAAATGTTCACCATTTTCTTATGGTTTGACACGGATATTTACTGAACTAGCTAGGTTTACATATGTAGTTCATTACGTAAATTTCATACTAACTAAAAGTCTGAAACATGATAACTTTATCCTAAGAGTTTAATTTACTTGTGAGAGATACATTTTCAAGTACATGTAGTATAATAAAATATTTTTTTGCTAATAGTATAGATTCTAAACATACATGATGATCAAAGGTTTGTTATTTGAATTTTTTTCATTACGTATCTTCGGAGACATCATAGGGAATGTGCAAGACGTGTACTTGAATAGGGCTGCAATATTAAGTCGAGTCCTAGAAATTATAAAACTCAGTATGATTATATAATAAAAGTTTAGGCAAATAGAAGCCGGTAGCGTAATTGTTTTCGAATCTTGGCAACAACATCTATATTTTTCCATTATTAGACCTTTGTAAGTCATCCTCTGCATATCTCCTTAGTCCTTACTCATGTAAATTAGTGAAGCATTCAAGATTTCAAAATAAGGTATATATCCAACTGGGTTACAACTTCTGCCCACTTCTACTAAGGCCCCATTTCATGGAAATCAAAGAAACAAATGACCATCTCCCACTCATCTATGGAAGAAGAATGTTGTTTAATTCATTGTCTAATTGCTTAATTAGCATGGACAACCAGCTTATTGAATGATTTAGATGTTTCTTTGATCACTCAAGATCATATTCAATGTGACACCCAAGAAGTTATACATATTGCAAAGAACCAAATGTTTCAAACACTTGAGAACTATATCAAGCTTGATTGCCACTTTAGTATGATCGAAACTCTCATAGGGATTATTCACTATGTCATGTGTACCATCAATAGCTAGTACACGTGCTTACGAAGTCTTTGACAAGCCCTTCTCGTTCCTCTACTTTGTTCAAATTAGGTTTGCCCCGCGAGGGAATATTAAAACATTAGGCCACTTGTTAAATTATTAAACATTAATAAGTTGGTAGATTAGTCTCTAAGTCTCTTGCCAAAGGTTTTCACAATCCTGATCTGATTCTACGATTCTAACGATCCTACGATCCATAATTGGCGAAATGATCCGCGATCCTAAGTAGGATTATTTGAACCCTAACGCTGAGCCCATATATCATAAACCCAAAACCCAATCACTAAACCTTGGAACTACATACAATCATAAACTCTTTTACACAATCCTGAACAAAAATAACCTAAACCCTAACCCCAAAACAATTAACCTAAAATCCTAGACCTAACACTTATTGACCCTACACCTCAAAACTTGCCCAGATGTTTGCTCTATTCAATTGCCTAGAACCCGGCACTAATGGATATTAAATATGATGCATTCTTTTGCTGCAACTATCCAAGCTGATGATGATTCACAATCACATCACGGCTTTCAAGTGAGAGACTTTACACAAAATTAACATTATCTTGAAACATCCATCCAACAAATGAGTCTAAGAAACTACACAAACTAATTACAGCCTATCATCCATAAGAATGGTTAGGAGGACTGTACGATGAATTCAGACGTGTTCTAATGACTCCAAAAGCAAAAATGCCCTCAGACAAAAGACCCAAATCTTTAACCCAAAACAGTTCTGACACTTGCTAGACCCCAGTCAATCTTCATTTGGAAAGAGAATCAAGTCACAAAATTTACGAGTCAACACAGCTACTACGTCAAACATCCATGTACACTGCAAAAGCTGAAGGAAAACCCAGAGTTAGAGATGAATAGTAGCGCAAAAAAAGGGTATAAAGAAAAGCCATCTAAACTAGGGATAAAACCTTGCAACCATAGTCCACATTACGAGCCGGTGAAGTAAACATTTCTTAAGGTCCATTGCCTAGGGCTCAAAGTGACGGGGCAAGGTGCGCTCTAACGCAAAAGAGCCAACTCAATATATTTAGAGGCAAAAGAAATCTTGCAAGTTAACCACTTGTCCACCAAGAAAACAAAGTCACCTAAAAATGAAATTTTGTTTTTGATAATTTTATTTTGTACTATATCTTTGTAAATATAGCTGAATATTTTTAAACTCAAGTACGGTTTGGCAATTTCGCCTAAAGCGAGGACCCTTCTTTAAGCGCAAATTGTAGTTGTATCACTGGCCATAATTAGTGAGGAGATACAGAAATGTGAGGGTAGTCTACAAAAGAAAACAAACCTTCAACAAGGCATAAGAGGTGGAGAGGAGTCCATGCATCCCCTTTTTTGGGCACAAAATGGATGAGAAAAATGTGCCCCCAGCTTCCTTGGCCGGCTTCGCTGAGCATCACATAGAAATTTCAAGTTTTATAAACTTCTCATCCAAAGATCAAAAGAGATGTAAGAATAAGGCCGTAAATGAAACATCAGGAGGACCACACAGTATAGAATCCATTGAAGGTATAATGTAAAATATAAAACTGAAGCCAAGAAATGTCCAAAATGAATAACATCAACTGACAACAATCAATTCTATATTGACTAACCAGTCAAGATTCTACTCATAAATATATCAACAGAAACAAATTAAAATTTGTAGAGCAGTTCAGAATAATGACAATGATGAGCATTGTTATTTTACATTCGTTACTCAACATTAACAACAGGGTCAGTCGAAAAGCAGCTCAACAAAGGGCAAGTTGAAACCAATTCAACCCAACCTTCCTTCAGAGGGAGAAACTAATATAAATTTATCAGCACAATAGACCAACCGAAAAGGCGAAAAGCAGCCCAAAATAAAGAATAAAACATAACACAACAAATGCCCAAGGAAAAGAGTAAAAGTGACTAAACAGGAATACAAGGATTAAGCATATACATGCAAACACAAAGTGGTCTATAGTAAAATATTAAAGAATTCTGCAGTTTTAAATCAGACATTTCAGGATTACTAGAGCTGCTAGAAAAAGAAAAAGAAAAAGAAATCCCACTTTGACACAACACAACAACATCAACCAAGTGTTAACCCGCCTCAGGCGGGATCTGGGGGGCATGATGTACACACCCTTGCCCCACTTTGACACAACTGATAGTAAAATATATACTCCAAGATTCACTACACTACAGAACCAAAAAAAAAAAAAAAAAGCAAGTTCTTCAATCAATACTGAGCAAGAATAAAGATAAGCAACTCTCCAACAAGATTAGTCACATGGAAACAAAGAAGAGTTCCTGAGAAAGATGCATACCTCACTGTTTTTGTTCACAGCCCCCACCATTGTGAGGTTCTTGTTCAGGGTCTCCGACATTGCTAGGTTCTTGTTCATGCACTCCAGCATTGTTAGGATCTTGTTCACAGCCTCCAGCATTGTTAGATTCTTGTTCACGGCCTCCACCATTGTTAGGATCTTGTTCACGGCCTCCACCGTTGTTAGGTTCTTGTTCACGTTTCTGTGGCTTTCTCCAATATTTAGGAATGAATGCTTCAGCATAGTCAGGATACTTGGTCTTCACTAAATTTTCCAGACACTTTATGTAAGAAAAGTCTTGCTTTTGGCCATCAACGGAGACAACGTACATGCATCTGCTATCTTGAAAGCTGGTGTGCTTTGAAACCTGCATTACAAACTCATTAAACCAGCTAAATACATTTCTCTAGACAGCCCATGCAGATCAATATTATGAAAGCAGAGGGACAACTGTGAACCAAGTAAAATGATCTGCCACTCCGCTCGATCCAAGCTTAATGAAGACAGAATAAATTTGTCAAATTATTACCAGATGCAATTCTTATTCAGTCTAATGTTCCATCTTCTAAAATTGAACTTCCATCAGAATATCTTTCTACTGTTCATCAACTACAACTACCATGTGTCTTTTTTCCTCTTCTTCAAAGTTGCACAAAACTTTGTCCACTGATACAATGTTATCCAATTCTAGTTTTATTTGGTGATGCTTTAATCACAGCAATATTAGGTGGCATCCTTAACCGCCAAAATTGTGAACAAAAGAACCCTAATTAAAGCGGATAGCATTTCTTTGATCAATTTCAATCCATTGCTCACTACTTGCTGATATTAGCAAACACAATGATAGATCCCATTTTAGTTGCTTTGCTGGATAGCCTAGATTCATTTAGCTTAAAAACCAAGCTAGCCACGAGCACCACATCCTCAGCACGACTATACACACAGCAGGACAAGTTCCAGACATAAAGGCATGTTCAAAGGAGGCATCAGGGTGATGCATTAAGGGAAATATTGTGGGTTTAGTCAACTAGAGCTAAATGGAATCTATGACCATGATGACATTATATACAGGAACATCCAAATAAGTGATGATTGCTTCCATGTAACTAGCAAAAAAAAAAAAAAAGTTACAGCCGAGGGCAACATACCATTATGTGATCTATTCCACCTCCCAATTTTGCATCTTTATCAGGATGATAAGCGAGAACATTATCCCTTATGTAGGATTGATCTTCTGTAGGAATCGGATCTCCGTCAGTGTACCTGAAAATGAACGCCTCTAATTAGCTATTCATGGACATAAGTTTGAGCAACATGATCCAACTGATGAGGAGGCTTGAGCAACTATTAAAATAATCAAGTAAATTTGGTTTTACTATATGCATAATGGAATTTAAGATTGCAGCAATGTATACGGAGCAATAGTAGAACTTCAAAAAGTTGGGGATACCCTTCTTTGCGCATAATGCTTCTAATCGACTGCATTATAGGCTCTACTTCAGTGAGTATATCTTGTTCTTCAGCAGTAAAGAGATCTAGACGTTGCCGGGTAACAGTAAACATCTTGTTTCTAGAACCATCAGAAGGCCTTGGTGGCCTGGGAGGCCGATTATTTTTATTCTTCCAATCACTATTATCAGATGAACCCCATGGAGTGCTCGGGCCTTTTTTCTTCCATGTGGAGCCACCACTTTGTCCCCAAGGAGATTGGGTTACATTCTCACCACCATTGTCAGACTTTGAAGTCCCCCAACCCTGTGAGTTTGCTGCTTCCTGCCATTGATCTGATGAGCCTGAACCACTAGGTTTTCCCCACTGGGACTCTATCTCCATTGAAGCCTTGGCCTCAGTTCCAGAAATTTTGGCATCCCAACCCTGAGAATCCGAAGGCATGGATTTTTCATTGGCAGAAGAACCCCAACCAAGACCATCTACATCGTTAGTCTTCTTGCTTGGTGCATTCCATGAGGACTCTTTCTCCCCAACACTGTTAGCATCTTGAATGGAACCCCAACCTGAGTTATCCTGAGACTTATCAGAGGCATTCCAATTGGAAGAACCTTCAGGAGCAGCATTGCCTTCATGTGCAGAGCCCCAGCCTTGGGAAGCTGTTGGTGGAGGAGTTAAGTGCTTTGAAGAACCCCATGCGCTAGAAGTTTCTACCTTCTTTTCCTTTGATCCCCAGCTCCCAGATTTAGAGTTCCAATCAGAAGCACCTTCATCAGTACTTTTCTGCTTAAATGTGTCAACCTTGTCAGTGGTAGGTGTAGGTGAATCTTTTGCAACCCCCCAG
Organism: Fallopia convolvulus; assembly: GCA_964016875.1. Lineage (NCBI taxonomy): Eukaryota > Viridiplantae > Streptophyta > Magnoliopsida > Caryophyllales > Polygonaceae > Fallopia > Fallopia convolvulus. The sequence goes on from OZ024724.1 coordinate 14,599,678, forward strand.
GTATTCGAAGTTTCTGTATTATCTTTCCTAGAAGTCCAACCCCCAGGTTTGTCACTATCACGTACGGAACCCCAGGGTTTGGACCTCACAGGTGTTGGAGATTCTATTGCAGAACCCCAACCACTGGATGTTTCTGACGTATTTTTCTTAGAACCCCACCCACCAGAAGCAGCAGGAGCAATAGACTTGCCTCTCTCAATTGCAGAACCCCAGCCTTCTGAACTCTCAGGCAACTTCTTTGAGACCCCCCAGGTATTAGAAGCTTCTGAATTATTTTTCTTAGATCCCCAACCAGAAGCATTATCATCGTTGCCCTTGTTTATAGAACCCCAACCAGAAGCAGAAATCTCCTTTGAAGCTTCTGAATTATTTTTCTTAGCACCCCAGCCAGAAGCATCATCATTGTCAACCTTGCTTCCAGAACCCCAATCAGAAGAAATCTCTTTTGAAGCTTCTGAATTATTTTTCTTAGAGCCCCAACCAGAAGCATCATCATTGTCACCCTTGCTTCCAGAACCCCAAGCACCTGAAGCCTGTGGGATATTTTTCTTGGATCCCCAACCAGAAGCACCTTCCTCAGTATTATGACCCTGTGATGATTTGCCACTGTCATTTGCAGCACCCCAACCCCCTGGACTTGCAGGTGCACGAGAGTCCACTGCAGAACCCCAGGCAACAGAAGTTTCTGGTGCAGAAATCTCCATTGAAGAGCCCCATGCACTTGCAGTTTCTGGCACATTTTTCTTGGATCCCCAACCAGAAGCACCTTCATCAGCAGTATCAACCTGTGTGGATTTTCCACTCTCATTTGCAGCACCCCAACCTTCAGAACTTGCAGGTGCACCAGATCCCACTGCGGAACCCCCCCAGGCAACACAAGTTTCAGGTTCACTCTTCTTGGAATCCCAACCTCCATTCCCACCCTCCGTAGCATGCTTATCATTACCAGAATCCCAAGCACTACTCTCCCAACCACCAGACTTGTCTAATTCCAGTTCAGCATCTTCAAACACAGCATTCGAGTCTTTTGGAGACATACCCTCTTCCATATATTCATCCTCCACATCAAATTTATCCACATCAACTCCCAAGCAGCCAATATCATCATCATCTCCACGTGTACTTCTTACCAACTGCAGGAAATCATAAACATCAATCCCTCCCTTCTGTGGCGTAGCCTGCAAAAAAAAAATTGACATTTCAATGTTAGAGAAGTAGTTAAGCAATGAGGTCAGTACCTAAAGGTGTACATCTATAGAGCATTATTAATGGTTCTACTAGAGATGCAAAACATACCTCTTTTTCATTCCAAAGAAGGTCAAATCTTGCACCAGTTCCAACTGCAACTCGTTTACCCCAAGAGCAGGATGCAACAATACTGGATAAAGAGTCGAGATGGCACTTCTCTGCAGCCCTCTCAAAACACTTCCGTGGGGTATACAAGGTTGCTTCTGTGAAAGGTACTTGGACACCCAATGTCCGGCACATGGCCTTAATTCCAGTGCTATTAAAACCAATGAGAGTACCTGTAGAAGTCATGCTACTCGCCAAGAGGATAAGATGCTCCTTCAGAATACCTTTTGCAACCATTGAGACTGATGTGGAAAGTCTTTGAACTGCTTGATCAAAAGCACATGAAATTCCAAGAAGTTCCTGGATCTGTTTAACTGCATATGGAATTGACCGCCTAGTATCAATCAAATGAAAGACTGGAAGGCAGCAATCCATCACTATCCTCCAGGCATCACCACTCTTTTTCACTGCTTTCTTCTCTAGAACAACCTCAACTGCCAACTCACCGAGCAGACGGTCACTAGAATTTCCAATCCATGTACTTGTGTCTGGATTAATCCAAATTACATTTACTGCCCCAATCCTAGGGTCACCTGAATTTCATGGGAACACAATTTGTGACCACCAGTCAGTCAATCACAACAGTTGAAATAGTCTAGAATATTGCAACACATACTATGTTCAGGGTCAGAGAGCAAATTGAAGGTAAACAATCACATTATAATTATTAAATTGACTAAATTTACATGGAGAGCAAACATACAGGTCCCAAAATGCAAACACTGTCAGATACAAGTCCACATTAAAATCTCCAAAAATGAAGTGCACCATATCTCAATTTTAACCAAGCAAATAATTACAGGGTACCAATGATTCCTGACATTTGCAGTTATGAAAATGTGCAGCTATTTTGGGTCCAGTAGGGAACTTCAATGACCAACATACACAACTTCATTAGATTTGCCTGAGATTTTTACAATTCATCAATTTCCTTGTAGAGCTTAGTTTATTTTGCAATAATTTGATCATAGTATTTTTGAGCTCAAGAAAGACAAAATGGCACATCGATACTCTTAGAGAGGAACTGTTTTACTATTACTCGCGCATTATCCTCTATTTAATAAAATTGGTCAGATCAGTACCATGTAATGAAAGGATATTTCCCCTGCAACATGAGAATCAAAACCTAGCATTTCCCATCCACAAAGTAGGCAATAATTAAGAATAATTTAAGAGAAGGGTAAAAAAAGCAAGTCCAACTACGCATTTTTTTCAAAACCATGAAAGAAAACCAGAGATGATAGCAAAACAGCCCCCAGCTACAATTATATGATTGCAAACTCTAAACAGTAAACATATAAATATAACTTTGATCTGCCTAAATTATCGGACAAAGCAAGACATTCCTCACAAGCATCAAGATGTTTAAATCTTTGTCGACCACACATGCACACACCATAAGCAAGTTCAGCACATCCTTTTTATTCTTTCCAAAAAAGTGACTAAAAGATCTTCCAATAAGGAAAGCCCGCACAAATATGAAACAATACCTTTAACAACTGCATCCAAGAGGACAGGACAGATCACATCAGCCATAATATGCATAACACGTGATGTCCGATCCAAGTTAATATTATCTTGCCAAAAGAACTTCAAGCATGGCATATCAGACCACTTGCTTCCCTGACAGAACGAGCAACACTCACTGCCACGAAACAAAATTCGGTTCAAGTATACCACCATAGCATTGTAATTATGGCTGCCCAGCAACTGATACAGGCATAACATAACATACAAACAATGTAGGAAAATGAAGCATTCAGTTAATCTACAACAAGGCAAACAAGTTAGAATACATGCATGTCGATATTGAAAGGTACAAAGCTGTTTGATATTGTTTATTTGAAAATGAAATATATATGTTCCAAGCATAAAGCAACACAACTGAATAACAGCTTAATGTGGTGTAATGAAAAAAAAAGAAAGGCAATACAATCAACAAATTAGCACCTCATCTCTTTCTTACACGTTGAAGTTCTATAACTGAAAGGAACCAAGCATATGATCAAAAACTTGTTTACATAGACTTAGGAAGAGAGAATCAAAGCAATAGATTAAGTAGGGGTAGATATGTGTACAATACAAGTCCAAGGTTCAAGCAAACAAACCTGACAGACAGAAGAATTCCCTTGAAAAAAGGAGCAAATTGCTTCTTCTTCTTATAGTTATTGACCTCATCTTGGCATTTTTCAAGAATATCGTGCATACTGATGTTGGAATCATTCAAGAGAACCTACAAAAGAACATTACTTCTGAAGTTTGCAGGGAAAATTACCAAATATCATCAATATATTCAAAATAATGCAACAAACCTTGCTTAGATGGATATGACCAACAAGTCCCTTATCTAACTCGTAACTTTCAGAAGAAACCACCGGACTCTTGTACCTGTTAGCATATTAAATTAGAATATCACATTCTAATACAAATGAAACATTATTTGAGCAAGTAAGTAGTATAGAAAGCACATACTAATTTTCAAAGATAAACTTTATACAGGGCATGGAAAAAGAGTCAAAGACAAGTGAGGAAGAAAGTGACAATATAATATGCTCAATTATCTAGCAATGCTTATTTGCCTCAGTACAGTATACAGTGACCCTATAAAGCCAATTACCTTTAAAGAACACAATAAAAAGATTATTAAAGCCAATTACAAAATTAGAACTATATATGCATCACTTACTCAATCAAAAACTCTACTGCAGCATCCCTCAGGCTAACTTTTTTCAACAAGTTCTTGACTACACACGATGCATTCTCCCGGCAGAACTTCCTACCACATTCACAAGCACTTAGATATAGTATGACTCGCCGGTCCAGTAAGTCATTCTTGAAGTTAACACGACAAAAGAGTATTTCCTGAAAAAGGAAGCAAGAAAAAGCATTAGCAAATAGAGGTATATTTAAGTCAAGCAGAATACAAGTACTTTCATAAAAAAAATTGCAAGTACGAGCAGCAAGATTTATCATTTAAAAGACAAACTGATAAAATAATACCTTCATCATGTCCCAAGACGAATTACTACTTGCAGATGAATCAAGAACAGCCCTATATGCAGGATTAGACATAGCTGTTGCAGCTAACACACCCACAGGCTCTCCTGCAGGAAACAAACTCTGGGACTTTTCACCTTGCACCCCATAGTCAAACTGTATAACAGAATTACTGCTAACATTTCTGACTGTGCCATCATAACAGATAACAACGTCTCGAAGAATGGCCATCAGATTTTTAAATAAAGTTCCTGGTTCAGCCAATCCTCTAGATGAACGGATTATTACCTCCCTACTAGCAATTGAATGAACCATCTCCTCATAAGGGTCCAATCCATTAAAGAAGGCACTCTTCACCAGTCCATATTCCTCACAAGGGAACTCATCACGATATGGATACTTCCTATGAAAGAGCCGAGCCATGTCATCAACCAAATCTCTGGAGTAGAACTTTCCTCTGTCATATAATTGAAGACCCAGGAATCCAATCTGCTGTACAATCTTACTCATAGCTGACTCACTTTTGGAGTCAATCAAACCTCCAAGAGAAGATGATGTATGTACAAAAGTGACTACAGGTCTTTTCAAGCGCCGAAGGTAGGTATCCATTTGTCGCTCAATAAACTCATTGTAGGAGCTCCTAAGCTGAAACAGCAATGATGAAATGTCCTGAATCTGTCTCTGAATGTCCTCAATTAAAGTAGAGGGAATGATAAAATCTTCCAGGCCAACACTGAAACCCTCAGAAAATATGTTTTCCATCAGCAAGGGCTGTAGAGAATCAAAGAAATCAAGAGCTTCTTTGGGGCCTTTCTCAAAGACAATAGATGTTACAATCTCGTTTAGCATAGACTGCATTGCATCCCTATTGAAGTCTATTTTGAGTATTTCACTCATCCGGATCATGTGCCTATCTCCATAGCAATTGAACTGAGCTGGCAGAGTACTCTGAATTACTTGTAAAGCAGTCCAGCAAGGGGCGGAGGCACAACCCTTTCGGAGCGCAGGTGGTGGCAATGGATTTCTGGCAAACATACTTAACTGTTGTGCAGATAATTTGCCAAAGAAATAAGCCTTGAACATCATTTTCAATGATAACAAGGCATCATTCGCAAGCTGCAAGTTCAGGTTGCCAGTGTGAGAGCTCAATAATTGCTTCTCAACTGAAAACAACTCTAACACTTCTGCTCTGGCAGCTAGTGACTGGGGATAGAACAAGTGGACACAATCACCATCAAAATCAGCAGCTAAAGGCCCACACATAAGAGGATTAATCTTAACAGTGTGATCCTCATGGATATATATGCGTAGTGCTTGCAGGGCATGCTTGTGTGTTGTGGGAGGCCTGTTAATGAAGACAACATCCCCGTCCATGATTCTTCGATGCACCACTTGTCCTGGTCTCAGAAAAGTATGACCCTTAGATCCTTCCCTCAGAGAGTATGATGATTCACCATCTTTGTATGAAAGGCAGAGGTTGTTATCCACCAAAGATTGCAGGAAATTAATATTGTAGACATTGACCCTCTCTTCAAATGTAATCCTCTGTGCAATCTCCAACGGCAATCCAACCTCATTCACATTTTTGTATGCCTCACCTGTTATGACAGTGCGTGATGAAAATCCCGATCCTTTGCTTATAAACAGAGTTCTTATTTTCTCAAGCCAAGCCTTTGTGGCAGTCTTGCTGGCCTCTTTGTTGACCCCGAATTTATTTCCAGGTTCATTAGATGCCTTTTTATAGAAATGGGAACAAGATGGCAGTAAGAATCAGACATGCAGTAAAACAATAAAGAGAATCAGACAAGCAGCAGAGAAAGAGGAAGGCAAATAATTGCGATATTCAATTGATCATTGGGGTTTCACAAACACTATGGACCCATGGTTTAAGACCCTACATATAAACCAAAATGTCAGACCTAATTCGAGCAGAAAGTATAATAAGTTTTCCAGATATCTTAAAGAAAATAATATCTTTCTCACAGTTTCCTAATACTTATTTTCATCTTTCTTTTTCGTCCACCGCCTGTATAAACTATCACAAAATAGAATAGATTCAACAGAGCTTCACATAAACCACATACAAAGGAAAGCTGTTAAGCACAGATATCAAGAGTGACTATTCAAAACTCAGACGAAAAGTGGAACAGATTCACCACACTATCAGTACCCCGGCAACCCCCCATAATCAATAGCTGTGCAACCATCTATTGTTTCTGAGTAGACACCCAAAGTAAACATGTGAAAATCAACTAAAAAACCTGAAAAGATTGTTTTACAATATATAAAGGATAGAAATATGAAAGTTCATCCCAACAAGTATAGTAAATAATTACCGTCCCAGCACCCCGGACTTGAAGATACTGCAGAACGGCCACTTGCAGTTCATTTGTCTCCACTTCATGCGATTCAAAATTTGGTTCACCAGATCTTGTACTCTTAATTATCTCAATTTGCCTCAATACTTTCTTCAACATTGAGGAAGCTACATCCTGTAACGAATTTAGGACTTAAAATACTGAGAAACCATCACATAAAACTTAAAAGTAGTTGTGAGCATTATAATCACACATATATCAGAAGTTACGCAATAAGAAAAGTATGAATGTGACTCACCATGGATAGCACACTAACTCCATCCGAAACGTCAGGAATTGACAGACAGTTTGGAGGAACAGGTAAAAAACGCAAAATGTATCCCTCCTGAGGGAAGTATCCTTTTTTGACAAGCTTCCTTTTTGTTTCCTCTGGTAGCTTTTTCAAGATAGCCAGCACCTGAGGACAAATGGATCAAGTGTCAAAAACAGCACCACAGCAGTAAACGCAATAAATTCAGAAGCATTCAGGGGCACAATCATCCAAAATTAAGCTCATCCAAGGATATGATTTGACAAAAACAATGCAATATCAAAGTGGAGGAATAAGGACATGAACATTGACAAATAAGCACAAGAATAGCAAATTAAACCAACCTAGACATAGTCCACAACACAAGAAAAAAGCCCAGAGGAACAACATAACAAAAAATTCCCCATTTGGCACTTAAAACTAAGGCAACCGCTGAAAAGCAACTGATGCTAAAACGGAAAGATTAATAAAGTGAATACAAGGCAAAAAATTCAATAACCTTTAAGACAGAAAGCCATGGCCATTCTGATAATCTATGATGCACGGAAACGGCATTTTTTGATGCCCAGCCGTGTCGGAAACGCGGAAGCGGGGAAGCGGCGTGGAAACGGCACGGAAACGGCTCGAAACGTTTCCGATTGTTCGGAAACGTCTCTCATCTACTAGAAACGGCTGGGACACCGGCCGAATGAATTTTGGAAACGTTTCCATGTATTTCGGACACGGGCCGGTGCGAAAACTTAGCTTTTTTATAATAAAAAAATCATTATTTTGATCTTTTCTTTAACCCTAATTAAAAAACGCCGCTTAGATTTCACTTTCTAAAGAAAAGTCCCGAGTCCCGACTAGGCGACTACCCACCTATCCCTCCAGTCCGACACCGGCCTTCTTGTCGGCGACCAACTCCGGCCAGGCGGCCACGTCTCCGGTAGGCGGCAACAACTCAGTGGTCGACAATCGTGTGGTCCACTTGTTGATTTGGGTGTTAGTATTTACTGAATTGTAGTTAATTGTTGATTTGGGTGTTAGTGTTTACTGAAGGGGGTTGGTATTTGTTAATATACTATTCTACTTTTATTATTTATCTTTTTATGTTTTGATTGTCATTAGATAATACTATATATTGCTCTAATTAAGATATAAGTATACATGATGTTTAGAACTTTAAAATAACATATAATTTATATTGCCGTTTCCTCGCCGTTTCCGTTTCCTCTATTTTTTAGAATTGTCGCTTCCCCGTTTCCCGCCGTTTCCGTTTCCCGTGTCCGTTTCCGTGCAACATAGCTAATAATTCAAAAGTACTAACTGAGCAAAAAAAAATGAAAACTCAAAGCGTACCTCCGATGGAAGCAATGTTCGAGAAAGTCCTTCTCCATACTGGTACCCATATTTTTCAAGAAACGTCCAGGCACCATTCGGCACTTTGGACCTGCCTGGTAGCTTAAGTTGAATGAAGCATGCACCATCTGTATTAGTGCTGTCCTTCACCGTAATATTAGAAGTCTCCTGTAGCATGAAGCCATGTTCATTAACACTATTATTTCCCTTTTCTCCGAGCACATAAAATATCCATGGATCGCAAACAGCTTGCAAACATATCTCGTTCATTTAGTTTGCTATTCTGTTCCTACTCATAATAACTAGTTGCCTGGAGTGAGAGCAAGGCCCTCAGCAACAAAAAGCAGGTAATATATGTGTGTGTATGTGCAAAGATGATCATAAGAATATATTATATATCAACTAAGAAATCATTCCTAGCAGATAAAAGCCCAAGCAGTGATATCAGAAGCTCGTAAACAGGAAATAGTACACCATGCTGACTCAACAAACAAAAATGGGAAAGAAAGAATTGTGATGTAATGCACAAAGCTGCCTTTCAACAATTTGCCGGTTCGTAACTTGTTTCTTTTTCATTTTTCTTAGCACATAAGTTATAGATGGAGAAACCCCTCTAGCTACTAGATACAACACAGATACACCCATCCATGGACCCCAGAATTATCCACCAGAATAGAGACATCTTCAAACAAACCCATGACATTTCCTAGCTTCTATTAGCAGTGTAGAACATCAGGTACCTTTATGGAATACTTGTTCAATAAACATTCCCATATCAGGCAAATTTATCATAATTGCATGCAACTTTCATTTGGTTCCACCTCATAGCAAAGAAAAGACAGAATATATACAGGTAGATACTACTTCCTACGTCTTAGGGCTTGCTATAGTTTGTTTAACAAAAAGTAATTTTGAAAAAAAAAGCATGCTTTTCACATTATCCAAAGCAAAATATAACTACAATTCACGTATCTCAATGTGAATAAACATGCTTTTTCCAAATTTTGCTTTTTAAAGCAACTATTGCAAGGCCTTAGTTTATTGCGGCAATGTACATAAACACCTAGATTTTTGGTTGAAGAGGCATGAGGATTATATATTTATGTGTCACAAATACATCAGTTGATTCTACATTTATCTTTGCTTTTATGTGGTCTCACTTGCTCATGCTTTACGAGACAATACCTGTGTGATAGGCTGGAGTGTTTTGCATTCTCTTTATGTTATTTTACTTCAGGGCATACTATCCTTTTCAACATACCCTTCCTCTTTTTTGGTAATATAGGTTATTTGATTTGATGAAAGAATTTAAGAAGATAAGGTAGCCAAAAGACTGAAAAGAGTAACAGAAGGAGGTTAGCACTAAGGTCCTTAAGCAGAAAAGGCTTTAACATGTTAGAAGAATGTGCCCGATAACACCAACATTATCGCCATAGTATAGTCCCCGCACAAGCAAGATCTGGGGGGGGTCAAGATGGGGACCCCCACCCTGAACATGTCAGGAGAATGCACCCAATAGACCCAAGGAAAACTGAAATTCAGCTATGTGACAATAACAACTGAATTTTGTTTAAACTGAGCTATCATCATCATCATCATTGACCCAATGAGGCAATGAGGCTCCACTACAGCGGAATTTGGGGGGTCGAGATGGGGGTACCCCTGCCCAAGGGAAAGGGGGTATGCCCGATAGACCCAAGAAAAACTGAAATTCAGTTATGTGCAATAATAACTGAATTTAGTTAGAATGCACCAAAATTGATATAGGGATTAAATTCATCTCAAAGGCAGTGTATAAAAGCCAATGAGCATGAGGATGAGCTATAAGAAGAAGAAAAGTTTTGACTTGCCGAACATTGTCATGAGTATTATAACAAAGTTTTAGAAAAATTGAACCATATTCCAAACAGAACTTTATCAGCAAAATGAAGAAGCCCCCCAATCAATTTTGAGAAGAAATGCATTCATCACATGTCCATTTAAGTAGGAAAAAATGAAGCAACACACTAAACATACCTCACAACATGAGGACAGCAACTTTTCCAACGAACCACTGCTCTTTGTTGAGAACTACAGGAATACATAGAATACAAGTAAATTACATATGATATAGGAACAATTTCACAATTAAAAAAATAAATACATTAAGCGAATAAATAGATAGATTGATATGAAAAGGAGATTGTCAATTCTAGAATAACTCTAAAAGAACACTTAAAAAAGCAAATAAGTTATTGATCTCCGGCAGTATATATTAGAAGGAGAAAAAGCATTTCAATCAGTCCTCAGATATACTAGTCTGAGAAGCCCATGTAAAGTTCTCACATATTCAACAACATATGTATCACATCATGCATGCCCCGCATTATAAACTTCAGATATGCTGCAACTAAGAAATTGGGGGTTGAAAAGAGGTTCCAAATGGAAAAAAAAAAGCACTATTTTCCAAGTGGGAAACACAGTTCCTCGAAGATGTTTCATCAGCAGGTACATATGTGCATAAAATGGAAGGGGTGACAAAACATTCACCAGAAGATGGTTTTAAAGGAGCATGACAAACCAAAATACTCCATATGTCATTAACATACAATAAAAAGGAATAAAAACATAGGTACCATTTTGATATACCTTATTATTCTTACACTTCAAACACTTCAAGCATAGTAAGCTTAGCATCCGTTTTAACTCAGCAACATGTGAAGGATGGTAAATTGGAAGGGGTAATTCGATAAATCCAAAATGACCTGAAAATAACAGATATAATAGATGAACCCTCTAAATCCATAAAAGTTACAATTGTTAGGCTTTAAACATCTAAAAACCAGTTGAGATAAACAAAATATGCCTGTGTAATAATAGAAATGTCAATACTAATGCAATGATCATCCACCCATTTCCAAATTCTTAGAACATCTTATTCCAGCCCATCAAGGGGATAAGCTTCATGGCAATTAAGTATCACAAACGCATCAAACAGACATCTTATACTAAATTTAACTTTGTTTCACTCCCTGACTCAAAAGTAACTCTTTCCCATAGCTTATAGCTTCACATACCTTCACATTTTTGAGGTTCAGCAGTACCACACGATTCACATTTACCACTTTCCAAGGGTAGACCAAGGAAGGGATTTGTCAGCTGACTAGAATGACCAATAGGGCACTCGTTAATGGATGCTTTGCTCTGCATAAAATTAGACCATGTTACTCAACTTTGCTCAGTAATAGAATATCAGGGACCACAATCAAAACACTCTGCAAGTGGCCCACGGTCAAAACATGGCAGCCCTCACTTTCAGAATCAAAGAAATTCAGTCTGCCAAGAATGATAATAGAAAAAAGCAAAGCCTATACAAGATATAACTACAAATATAACAATCATAACAATAAAATATATTGTACTTGCTGCAGTTAACTTTCTCATCTAAATATTCCATCAGTTGGACTGTCAAACAAGAAGCTACTATAAACTGCTAACTACTTATCAGTAAGTTTGCTACTTGAAAATTATCTGAGAAAAAATCATAATAGCAAGTACCATTATTACACAGAACCCTAAATGGAGATTTTGTGTTACTTATTCAGTCTGCTTGTTCATAGGACTTAAACATATCATAAAACCAGTGCTTCAAAACTTCAGAGTTCTTGAATACAATTAATAGTCAATAGAACTTTTACTCCTAGAAAATTGAGAAGACAAGAAGAATAAGTCATTCAATTGCACATATCATCACGCACTTTATGGAACAAGAAAACAATGGAGAAGACAGAAAACAAATTTGTGGAAGTAGATCAACTGTAATTCAAGCAAATAAGCTAGAATTGTGCTTACAACTTCTTGATGACTTGCCAAAGCAAACTTAATTCCTGTAATCTCCCCATCCAACATTTCTGTGCTTTCCTCCATCTGCTTGTTCTGACACTATAACCAGCAAGAATCTGAACAAAAAGAAACAAAATTAAGATTATCACTCTCAACTTTAGCTCACACTAAAATCAAAGATGAAATTAGCAATTCAACAGATGAAGATAAAATTTTCAAATCACTTGAAACATCCCATTAATATACAAGCATTAAATTACCAATCACAACCAAATCGAAACAACCATACGCCCATAACTTTTTAATATATTTGTCTTGTTTTATTTTTAAATAATTACAAATTGCATTGCAGGGATGAACAAGTGCTCAATTAGGCAGGCATCATTCAGGAGAGGGCAAAATTTAGGGTTTTGTACGTAAACTGTCAAGAGAACTAAACAATAGACTGAGACATCTATCATCCCGAGACACCACACAAAATTAGCCCAAAGAGACGGACAGAAGGTACTGCTGAAAATTGGGGGTTTTATCTTCAGTAACAGCTAATCATTCACAAGGGATTGGATTACATCCCATCCAAAATCAAGACCCACATGCAAACAAACAGCCAAGTCCATAAATAAACAACTATAAAAAAATAAAAAAAATCGTCCAATTTCACTGGGAGAAAAGTTTGCCAGAAAATATTACTCTAAAAAACTCCACATTTTTGCATAAAAACAACGTCCAATTTCACTGGGAGAAAAGTTTGCCAGAAAATTTTACTCTAAAACCCTCCACATTTGCATAAAAACAACGTCCAATTTCGCTGGGAGAAAAGTTTGCCAGAAAATGTTACTCTAAAACCCCCGCATTTGCATGATCCAAGCCATCCAACCAAAAGGCCTTCGACTCAGTGGCGGAGGCAGGTGGGGGCCCGGGGGGACGGTCGGGACTTCTCAGCCAGGCGCCAGAGGCACAAAACAAGTGAGAATTTGGATCTTTCTCAATTGAGAAATAAGGACCACGGTTGACATAAAGACAGTAGGAAACAAAATTCAATTGAGAACAACAAGTTCAAACCGATCAATTTTGGTGACGAATTTGTAGACTTTGACGAGGGAGAGAAGATATGCCGGCAGTGAAGAAATCAGAACTCTTTCTCCCGAATTCGTCGTTCCATTCTGATTCTCTCTCACTCTGGTTCCTTCCTAGCTTCCTAGGGCTGTTTATCAGTGGAATGAACTTGGGCCTGTTTAAAGACAGGCCCGCTAGACCAAAAAAACGAAGAAAAGGTATGGGGTGGACGGACGGAGTGATGTAGAGAGAGACGGAGTGATGTAGAGAAAATAGTACGAGAGTGTGATGGAGGAACAAGACGAAGGTAGAAGGAGGGTTTTGTGTGTTTTTTATTCCTCTCCCTCTGGTTGTGAGTGAATATGAAATTACCATTTTACCCTCCATTGTTATTTTTGAAATGTTGGGCTCCTCTGATTATCATTGTATGACAGTCGGTACCGATATTAATGAAATTTGGTTACTCCAAATCCGGATCTAGTTGGATCGGATATTTTTAAACATAGCAGCTATGCAATACTCCACCTTTTTAGTTTACAACTCTTTATTTTTTATTTATTATAAAATAAGCCCAAATTAAAATCTCTTTTAAAGAAGACTAGGGTTTCACAATTCCCCTCTCTTCACTCAAAACTCTTTGAATCTCCATTCAAAATCCTCTTTTAACGTTCAAACTTCTCCTCGCTCACTCGCTAATTGATTTCGACCTTCGTCGGGCTTTTACGCGTTTCATCCTGCAGCCTTCGAACGAAGCACACAAATTTTTCGTGTGCATACAAATTTTGCACGTAACAATTTGATGTGCATTTCATATATGCACACAATCTTTCTGCGTGCACTGCTTCTTTGCACACAAACTTCCTGTGTGCACTGCTATTATACACACTTGCAAATTGCGTGCACAATTGTTTTGCACACAATCCGCGCACGTGCATAAACAACTACGAAAATAAAAAAACGCTTATATGAATGGTGAACGTACCATGTAATTTCGATTACGTAACTCATATTCGGAGTTTCTTTCATTGTTACTCGATATTCTTTAAACAATAAGAGTATGAAGAGATTTAGATTTGAATTAGAGTTGTGTACAATAGAGAATGAGAAGGGAAGGATGAAAAAAGTAAATTTGGACTGATTTTGTAATTTTAGAAAAATTAAAAGTTGCAAACTAATTTTAAGAATGCTGCATAATATGACCCTTTTTAAAAGGGAAATTCCGGTTGGTGCCCCTCAGTTTTGTACTTTTCCGAGTGGTGCCCACAAAAAAAAATTATTCCGCGTAATACCCCTCAGTTTTTAACATAGTTCGTTCCGTGCCCTTTATTTCAATTTCTTCTCACTTGCCGTTAAGATTGCCATTGAAAAAAAGGGAAAATAAATATAAAACACAAAACAAAAAGGAAAATAACTAAAAATAAAACCAAACCTTTTACATTGTCGTCTTTTCCTTTGAACATAAATTGACAGAGAAAAGTGACAGAGCGAGCGCAGTGACAAAGGGCTCCGGTTAAGGGAAACGGAGGAGCGAAGGCTGAGTTCAAGTGGCGTTCAACGCAGGTTGGCACCAGGAAGATGGTGGTTGCAAACGTCATTCGTTGGGGGTAGACGGGCGCGACCCTAATTTCCAGGTATCAAACAAAAGACGATTTAGGGTTTTTTTGCAATTGATATGTTAATGGTTGAAGTTTGAGCGGTTTAGAGTATAATTCAATTGATTTCTACTCTCAATTTTCTAATATTGCTGATTTGGCTGATGAATCTCTTGTGTTTTTTGACTGGGCAGATCGGATTTTTCGAATTCTCCTTGGCTGACAGACACATATGGGCTTGTCTTTGTTGGGGACTCTGGAAGGCAAGGAATTTTATGCTCTTTGCTGATGGAAAAGGGGATGTCAGTGAAATTATTCATCAATGTACTGCTTTGGCGGAAGAATACCAACAACACACTGGTAAATCTCCGCAAGGTTTGCTCAAGGTGACGTCTTGCACCAAATGGACGAGACCTTTACCAGGTTATGTTAAAATAAATGTGGATGCTCGGTTAATGTGCAAGATTGTGGTATAGGTGTGATCGGGAGATCTGAGACTGGCGATGTCATCTTTGCAGAAGGTGTGATCGGGAAATCCAAGACTGGCGATGTGATTGGGAGATCCGAGACTAAATGCATTGAGGTTGGTACAACTGTGGACATTGCGGAAGCTGAAGCAGCACTTTGGGGACTACGCCTCAGGTTTGAACTAGGCCTGAATCATGTTGTTCTAGAATCAGACTCCCTGAAAGTGGTCCAACTGGCTGAGGAGGGTGATGTACCACCAAATCTATTTGGCAGGGTTATGGCTTTGACGATTGAACAGAGTTTGATGTTTGAATGTAGCAAGTGGAGTCATTGCAGGAGAGAATCCAACAAGGTTGTTGACTGGCTTAGTATATGGTGGCCACATGAACCTTTCGTTGTGTCTTTTTCTAATGTTTATTTCCCTCTTGACTTTTATTGTAGGTCTTATGTATTAGCTTTTAAATCCTTTTCAATGTCCTAAATTATGGTATTGATGTATTATCTATATATCCTTTGCATGGGGAAGTAGAGTTGATGTTTAGAGCTCGAATGTATTATGTACTTTGTAATGATATATAAGTTATAGAATTCATCTTCACATGTACTCTTAAGTTACATTTTACATTTCTTCTAGTGTTGTTCAAATGACATAAGATCTAAAAAATAAAAAGGAAAGAGAAGAGATGGAGAGATATATTGAGCAAAGAACATTGGTGGAAAACCAGCAGCATCACAAAAAGACGAACAAAAGGACGTGTACATTAATTTGAACTAGTCAAATTCAAGTCAACAGTAAACATTAGATGCTTACAATCAGGCATCAATGCCTAAAACTCAAAAAATAAACTATTCTTTCTTTCATCTTGGCCTTGTTTTTCTAAACGATAATGCCAAATACATCTCCATAAAACATGATTCTCAAAGTAACATCACAAAAACACCAAAATAATGTCTAATATATCTACGATGAAGCAGATCCCATAATATCTACAAATTTTGGCGTGTCAGAATTGCTCGTTCCCACATCTCTTTATTGAACAACCACTCCTTGTTCTCTATGCTCTCTCGAAGTGAGACCTCCCTTACATCTCTTATCATTATGCCCAAATGCCTTACAAGACAGAATTTATGCATGTTACAAATTACTATATGCATAAGAAAATTAAGCAATTCAAGATACAACTATTAATAAAATTTAACATTCAGGATACAACTATTGATAAAATTCTTGACATCAATTAAGCCATCATAAGAAAAATTCAGGTTAATGCTCTATTTCTGATTTTCATGCAGATTTTGGCCTTGTTAAAAACAGATCAAGGAAAGAAAATTCAGATTTTGGCCTTGTTAAAAACAAATCAAGTAAGAAAATTTGGCAATTCAGGGTACAAGTATTAATGCTCTATTAAGAAAATTCTTGACATCAGTTCAACGGCCATCATAAGAAATTTCAAGTTAATGCTCTATTAAGAAATTTCGTAAATGTAACACCCCGACTTCCGTCGAGGCGCTACTAGGGAATAGACCTTACAAGGTACTATTTATTAGGTTGACAACTACACTGTAGGACCTTACAACTCGGACACGACGAGAAAACATAATAAAACATCCAACCTTTATTTAGTAAAACTTAGAAAAATGTATCATGCATGAATCCCCGAAAATTATAAATAATCAAATATGTCACAACCCCTACTGAACTGAACTATCAGAACCAAAAATAATAATAAACGAAACACGATACCAACTCTGTCTAACAAATATTAAAGCCAACATCCTAACTATTATAAATAACTAGTAAAAACCAAATCCCACTATGACACGCGCTCTTTACCGCTCCGGCCCGCCATCTTGCCTCGGTTCCTGCACGGCTCCCTGATTCATACCTAGAACTGAAAAATATTCCCCGAAGGGTCAGCGTCTAATCTACCAAGCTAGAAAGAATATGGAAACTGTAGAACGCTTTGAAATCATTTCTCTAAAGTCAGCATACAAATCCACAACCGCAATCATAACTCTAGAGGCCAATACCTAAATTAATTATGTCAGTCACAACAGTCACATACGCATTTGCAATCACAGTCACACAACAATGCAATTCTTCCTTTGTCCACAATCCGTCTTCCAAGGCGCTCATCACCGCGCCGAGTGCAGAGGCAGGCCCTCCCACTCCACTTCCCAATCTCCCTTCTAACTCCGGGCTAAGCCTCCACTGGAGCGCTTGCCAAAAACACACAGATAATAATTTTCGTTTGAAGGGGTACGATTTTCCCAGTCACACGGGTCAAAGTAGCCAACTCTTCCTCAACACCAGCTACAATGGGCCGTGTCGGAAACGGTACCAACACAGAGAAAACGTTCCAAAATAATTTCCGATAAAACACATTTAAAATCATTAACTCACACAACACACAAGGAGTTCAAAACAATTTAAAAGGTATTCGGGACTAGTTCCCAAAACCCGCCCTACAATATCGATACGCAATCTAACAAGGGAGAAAAGAACCGAGCAAGTCGAAAAACGACTTACCTCGAATGGAGAATCCTCGGAAAGGCGAAACTACGATCTCAAACGGAATGATTCCCTAAAGAATTATTAAGGAAAAGATTAACTTAAACACAAACCGATATGCCTAACTTTTATTAAGAAATTCTAATTAATAAATATTAGAGTATGCTAATTAACCCCTTATAATTTATACCCCACTTATCTAGCAACTTAGCCCACCAAATAAATAATTAAATGAACCCAGCCCAAGAATATACTCTCTTGCCCATTATTCAAATTAACCGGCCCAACTCTTCAGCCCAAAGAATTAGCCCATCTAAAACCCTTCTCCCTTAATTCGGGCTAGCCCAATTCAAGGAGAAATCAGCCACAATTTTGGGCCCAACCCCCCGGCCCATCTCCCCCTCACTTATGTTTGACCGAGCAATGGAGAATTGACCAAATTGGAGCTTTGACCCCGCGGGCCCCCCATTCCCGTCTTCAACCTCTTCTTCTTCGCAGGAGAGCCAAGGCGGCCGGTGCCTCCGTTCGCTTCCTCCGTCGAGCTCGTGGTCCCGCCTGGCCACGCTCCCCCTCCCCCGTTTCATCTTCAACCTAGCGAGACACTTGTTCTTCGCCGCGCTCCACGCCTTCTTCAACCTCCCGCTAGTGCTCGATCGGCTTTTACATCGCCGGCGTCTCTGCGGCCCGCGAACCGGATCCCCACCCCTTCCTTCTCCGACTGACAACTCACAGTCCGACTCCCCCTTGATTTCCGCGCTCGTAGCTCTTGCCCGGCGGTATCGGAGGGGGCGGAGACGAGCACTCCATCACCCCCTGTTTCCAGCCTCCGGCGTTTCCTCCATAACTCATATGCCCTCTCCCCCTGACCAACTCCGTCCCTTAATCCGACTCGTCCCTGTACCCCCGATTCTAACCTAACTAATTTTTGAGCCAAACAATACGATAAAAGCAGAGGAGAACTTACCGGTGATAGTCTTCGACGACGCGGTTGACGTCGGCCTCCCCTACTAGTGTCTAACCTGCAGGCGGTTCGAAAGAAGACCGGTCGGAACCAATTGGGAACGAACGAAAGAAGGACGGATCGTACAGTCGCAGGAGAAGGTAAACGGAACGAAGACGACGACCTTACCGGACTCCCTCGTTGATAGCGTCTCGTCCACAAGTTCGAAATCGATGGCGTAGAGGGTTGATCCGGCGTTTTAAAAAGAATTGTTTTAGGCCAGCTATGAGTTGGTTAAAAGAAATCGATCGGGATCAAGCGTCTATTTAAAAGATAGATCTTGAATAGATCTTGGGTTTTAGTTTAATAAGGATAGGTTTAAATTAGATAACTTAATATTAGATATAGCTGATAACTAATTTGGTTAAAAAGGATAGATTTTGATTAGATAGTATTAGTGTTAGATTTAGCAAATCTGATTATTCAAACGGATTACTAAAACGGGTTAATTGCGGGTCAAAAACTCGCTATTAGTACCTCAAGAAAATCATTTTTCCTACCTAAAGCAAGATCGAATATTACATACTACTCCCCTTAAGAAAGTTTCGTCCCGAAACTTTTACGCGAAGGAAAAGATATTCGAGGTTTTCACAAACCTCTCCCCCTTAAAGAGGTTCGTCCTCGAACCAGAATTGATTGATAACGATAATCATAACCAGTACTAGCCACCCAAAACATACAGCACGTCAATCAAGAATTAAACAGTCAAACAAACAAATCAAGCAACCAAGAATCACGAAGCAAACATCGAATCTCAAAACAACACACTAATTACTAACCTTCTCCTCAAACGCCTCTACTAAACCCGGGTAGATCTCTGGATAGCTCTCACTCATTCTGGACTCCGTCTCCCAAGTGGCCTCCTCGACTCCCCGTCGAGACCACTGGATCAATACCAGAGGAATCTCCTTGTTCCGCAGCTTCTTCATTCGTCGATCTAAAATCTTCAGCGGTTGTTCCCGGAAAGTGTGATCTGGTTCTACCACCAAATCCTCATAATTCAGTCTGTGACTAGGATCTGGAACATACTGTCTCAGCTGAGAAACATGGAATACAGGGTGTACTCCCTCCAAAGCAAGCGACAATGCTAGCTTGTAAGCCACCTCGCCTACTCTCTCCAGAATCTCAAACGGACCGATATATCGAGGACTCAGTTTCCCTTTCACTCCGAATCTTCTTACCCCGCGGGTAGGCGATACCCTCAACCAAACATGGGCTCCGACCTCAAACTCTAACGGCCTACGCCTCTTGTCTGCATAGGACTTCTGGCGACTCTGAGCAGCTAACATTCTCTCCCTGATTAAGGCCACTTTCCCGACCGTCTCCTCAATCATCTGTGGCCTCTCTCCTACTACATCCGAGGGATCATCCCAACACAGCGGTGTCCTACACTTCCGACCATATAAAGCCTCATAAGGAGCCATCTGAATCGACGAATGCCAACTGTTATTATAGGCAAACTCTACCAAAGCCAAGTGATCCGACCACTGACCTCCCCAGTCTAAAACGCAGGACCTCAGCATGTCCTCTAAAGTCTGAATCGTCCTCTCTGTCTGACCGTCTGACTGTGGATGATAAGCAGTCGTGAAATGTAATCTCGTCCCCAATGCCTCATGCACTTGCTGCCAATATCTGGAAGTGAAACGCCCATCTCGATCCGACACAATCGTCTTAGGCATTCCATGCAGCCTAACTATCTGATTAATAAACACCTCCACTAACTTGCTCACTGGCCATGTCTCCCTGATAGGCAAAAAGCGAGCAGTCTTCGTCAGTCTATCCACCACCACCCAGATGGCATCATGGCCTCTGCTGAGTCTCAAACCGGTGACAAAATCCATGGAGATGTCCTCCCATTTCCATTCTGGAATAGGAAGTGACTGAAGCATTCCTCCAGGTCTCTGATGCTCTATCTTCACCTGCTGGCAGACCTGACATTTAGCGACAAATCTTGCTACATCCGGCTTCATGCCATCCCACCAATAAAACTGTCGCAAATCCTTGTACATCTTACTCGCCCCGGGGTGGATTGAGTAAGGTGTAGCATGAGCCTCTTGCAAAATCTTCTGCCTCAACTCTGGATCTCGAGGCACACAAATCCGACCACGTAAAAACAAAATACCATCTGCTCTCTCTGCAAAGTCGGGTGCCTCTCCACGGCTCAATCTCTGCCTCAAATCCTGAATCATCGGGCAATCTTCCTGCTTCTGTCTTACTTCTTCAAGTAAAGACGGCCGACATTCTAGGGTTTTTCAGACTACCCTGATAACGCTGAATTTGCACTTCGATTTCGTACCTCATCAGCTCTCTCTGTAACTCTGTCTGAGCCGTCAGATGAGCCAACATACTCTCCTGAGGCGTCTTTCTGCTAAGGGCATCAACGACTACATTCGCTTTCCCTGGGTGGTACAGAATCTCAAGGTCGTAATCTTTCAGTAACTCCAACCATCTCCTCTGTCGCATATTCAACTCCCTCTGAGTGAAGATATACTTGAGACTCTTGTGATCTGTCATCACTTTGCAGGTACTCCCATACAAGTAATGACGCCAGATCTTCAGAGCGTGTACCACAGCTGCCAACTCCAAATCATGAGTAGGATAATTCTGCTCGTTCGGCTTCAACTATCTAGAAGCATAAGCAATCACTCTGTCCCTCTGCATCAGCACACAACCCAGACCTATCTTAGAAGCATCACTGTAAATCACAAAATCCTCATTCCCCTGGGGAAGGGCTAATATAGGAGCCGAAGTCAACCTCCTCTTCAGCTCGTCAAAACTCCGCTGACAAGCTTCATTCCACTCAAAACGAGTAGTCTTCTTTAGCAAATTGGTAAGTGGTTGGGCTATCCGAGAAAACCCTTCCACAAACCTCTTGTAATACCCTGCCAATCCTAGAAAACTCCGCACCTCCTTCACATTCTTCGGAGGTTCCCATGCCTTTACAACTTCAATCTTTGCAGGATCTACCATAACTCCCTGAGCAGATACGACATGCCCTAGAAAGGTAACTTCAGTCAACCGGAACTCACACTTGGACAGCTTAGCAAACAATCGATGTTGCCTCAATACTCCCAACACCAACCTAAGATGCTCGGCGTGCTCCTCCTTACTCCGAGAGTAGATCAGAATGTCGTCGATGAATACTACTACAAATCTGTCCAAGTAGTCTATAAACACCCGGTTCATCAACTCCATAAATACAGCGGGTGCATTCGTCAATCCGAACGGCATCACTACAAACTCATAATGTCCATACCTTGTTCGGAAAGCCGTCTTAGGTATATCTTCCTCCCGAATCCTCAGCTGGTGATAACCTGACCTCAAATCCACTTTGGAGAACACAGTAGCCCCCTGCAACTGATCCAACAAATCATCAATACGCGGCAGCGGATACTTGTTCTTGATGGTAACGCAATTCAACTCCCGATAATCGATACACAGACGGAGAGAACCATCCTTCTTCTTCACAAACAGAACTGGAGCTCCCCATGGCGACGCACTCGGTCGTACGTAACCCTTCTCCAACAGCTCCTCCAATTGTGCCTTCAGCTCCTGCATCTCCATCGGGGCCATGCGATATGGGGCTCTCGAAATCGGCCTCGTTCCCGGCTCCAACTCAATTCCAAAATCCACCTCTCTCTGAGGAGGTAATCCTGGGAGTTCGTCAGGAAAAACGTCCTCGAACTCGCACACTACTGGTATATCCTGAATGTGCGGTTCCGCCTTGTCCCCCTGAAGGACATAACACCAATATCCAATACATCCGTCATTGATCAACTTGGCGGCCTTCACCATACTAATCACCGATCTGGGCCCCTCCTGCTCTACCTCCTGACACACATGTCTGGTCCCATCATCTGCGATTATTGTAACCGTACCTCTGTGTGTATCCAAAACCGCTCGATAACGCCTCATCCAGTCCATCCCCAGAATCACGTCATCATCCGACGACAACTGCATTACTATAAAATCTGCATACCAATCTCTATTCCCTATTCTAATAGGGCACTGTAAAATCTCCTTATTCCCTCTTACTTTACTACCGTTAGGCAGTCCCACAACAAAAGATACCCCCTCAGTGCAAGTCAGTCCTAGTCTAGCCACGCAAGCAGAAGACATAAAAGAATGGGTAGCACCCGTATCAAACAGTATGTGAACAGGTCTAGACTGAATCCAAATCGTACCTGTAGCAGTCGGCGCGTGTAGGGCATCGACCCTCCTCATCTCAAACACTCGGGGCTGATTGCCCCCGGTGTTGCTAACTCTTGCGCCGCGTACTCTGCCCTGGCTCGGTGCCTGCTGAAACTGCTGAGGCTGACGACGAGGCATCTGATTCACCGTTCCCGGTGAAGATCCCTGTGAAGGTGCCCCCACAGTACAATACTGCTGCAAATGGCCAGGCTTCCCACAACTGAAACAACTCCTGACTGGCTTCGGACACTGACTCTTCAAATGAGCAGTACTTCCACAGTTGAAGCACTCTCTCTGCCCTCCAGTGGACTGATTCTGACGACGGTGGTCCTGACAACCCTATGGCTGAAACCCTGATTGTTGCGGCTGAGAAGAGCCGTGACGACTATCTCTCCTAGATTCTGCCGGGGCAGACAACTTCTGCCTCTTGCTTCCCGTGGTATGCACCTCCAGCTGACTCTGCCGGGTCGTGGCCATAGCATAAGCCAAAGCAGACTGTTGAACGGCTGTCAATGTCGTAAGTCGGAGACCAGACACATAAGCACGTAGATGCGGTTGCAACCTTTTTAGAAAGGTCGCAATCTTCAACTCCTCAGTTGGGGCAGCATTTGGCACCGCTGCCAACTCCTGCTGAAACTTCAGAATAGTCTCACATACTGTGATATTTTCGGGTCCAACATCCCGAAAAGCAGCCTCTCGTGCCGCCCTCACCACCAGAGGACAATACTGATCTCGAATCTGCCTCTCAAACTCCTCGAAAGTAACCTCAGTCAGGTGGTCCCTACACAGCTCCCACCAGTCAAAAGCGCTCTCCTGTAGCAGACTCTGTACTAAAGACATCTTCCGCTCCTCCGGTGCCTTAATAGAATCCAATGCAGATTTCACTCTCCTCAGCCACTGCTCTACGTCAAAACCCTGAGCTCCAGCAAAGTTCGGTACTCCAGTCTTCCTAAACTCTGCGAGCCACTTATCAGGTTGAGGCTCACGATACTGTCTCCTCGGTTCGACCACCTGATCAGCTATCACTGGTCCTCCAGAAGCTGGCGCTGCTCCCAGCTGGGCAGCCAAAATAGAATCTGGTCCAGGTGCCCTCCTCTCAGCTCCTTGTTGCCCCGCAACTGCGTTCAGATTCGGTGCAGCTCCCGCACCCATCAACGTCTGCAATAACAGCTGAATCGCAGCAGTCACTTCTGGGGCCAATCCTACTGGTGGTACTCCTCCTCTCACCTGAGCCCCGTTTGCAGGGAGACCTCCTCCAGCGACAGAGGCACTGTCCTCTCGATGAACAGCAGCAGCCACATCCTGACTCTCAGCAACCTCCTCCTGATGGTTATCCTGTTGTACCTCTGGCTCAGCATCTACAGGGGCCTCTCCTCTACCCCTGCCACGACCTCCTACTCGACCTCTACCGCGGCCTCTTCCGTTAGCTGCAGCAGCTCTAACTCTGGTTGGTGGGGCCATCTATAATAGAAAGTCCCACAGTCAAAACTTAAACAATCTATTTTTCAACCTAATTCTTACTATTCTACGTGAGGTTCTTCGGCTGATGGGGCGGAGTCGCGACGTGTCACCTACCCCCTATATGCAACATGTCTACCCCAGTAAAAACATTTGAAAACACCGACAGGTTTTGGTTTTAAGTTGGACCTCGGATACTCTTTGTTGGTCAGTTCCATGTGCCCTGTTGTCAACCTGGCTCTGATACCAATTTGTAACACCCCGACTTCCGTCGAGGCGCTACTAGGGAATAGACCTTACAAGGTACTATTTATTAGGTTGACAACTACACTGTAGGACCTTACAACTCGGGCACGACGAGAAAACATAATAAAACATCCAACCTTTATTTAGTAAAACTTAGAAAAACGTATCATGCATGAATCCCCGAAAATTATAAATAATCAAATACGTCACAATGCCTACTAAACTGAACTATCTGAACCAAAAATAATAATAAACGAAACACGATACCAACTCTGTCTAACAAATATTAAAGCCAACATCCTAACTATTATAAATAACTAGTAAAAACCAAATCCCACTATGACACGCGCTCTTTACCGCTCCGGCCCGCCATCTTGCCTCGGTTCCTACACGGCTCCCTGATTCATACCTAGAACTGAAAAATGTTCCCCGAAGGGTCAGCGTCTAATCTACCAAGCTAGAAAGAATATGGAAACTGTAGAACGCTTTGAAATCATTTCTCTAAAGTCAGCATACAAATCCACAACCGCAATCATAACTCTAGAGGCCAATACCTAAATTAATTATGTCAGTCACAACAGTCACATACGCATTTGCAATCACAGTCACACAACAATGCTTTTCTTCCTTTGTCCACAATCCGTCTTCCAAGGCGCTCATCACTGCGCCGAGTGCAGAGGCAGGCCCTCCCACTCCACTTCCCAATCTCCCTTCTAACTCCGGGCTAAGCCTCCACTGGAGCGCTTGCCAAAAACACACAGATAATAATTTTCGTTTGAAGGGGTACGATTTTCCCAGTCACACGGGTCAAAGTAGCCAATTCTTCCTCAACACCAGCTACAATGGGCCGTGTCGGAAACGGTACCAACACAGAGAAAACGTTCCAAAATAATTTCCGATAAAACACATTTAAAATCATTAACGCACACAACACACAAGTAGTTCAAAACAATTTAAAAGGTATTCGGGACTAGTTCCCAAAACCCGCCCTACAATATCGATACGCAATCTAAAAAGGGAGAAAAGAACCGAGCAAGTCGAAAAACGACTTACCTCGAATGGAGAATCCTCGGAAAGGCGAAACTACGATCTCAAACGGAATGATTCCCTAAAGAATTATTAAGGAAAAGATTAACTTAAACACAAACCGATATGCCTAACTTTTATTAAGAAATTCTAATTAATAAATATTAGAGTATGCTAATTAACCCCTTATAATTTATACCCCACTTATCTAGCAACTTAGCCCACCAAATAAATAATTAAATGAACCCAACCCAAGAATATACTCTCTTGCCCATTATTCAAATTAACCGGCCCAACTCTTCAGCCCAAAGAATTAGCCCATCTAAAACCCTTCTCCCTTAATTCGGGCTAGCCCAATTCAAGGAGAAATCAGCCACAATTTTGGGCCCAACCCCCCGGCCCATCTCCCCCTCACTTATGTTTGACCGGGCAATGGAGAATTGACCAAATTGGAGCTTTGACCCCGCGGGCCCCCCATTCCCGTTTTCAACCTCTTCTTCTTCTTCGCAGGAGAGCCGAGGCGGCCGGTGCCTCCGTTCGCTTCCTCCGTCGAGCTCGTGGTCCCGCCTGGCCACGCTCCCCCTCCCCCGTTTCATCTTCAACCTAGCGAGATGCTTGTTCTTCGCCGCGCTCCACGCCTTCTTCAACCTCCCGCTAGTGCTCGGTCGGCTTTTACATCGCCGACGTCTCTGCGGCCCGCGAACCGGATCCCCACCCCTTCCTTCTCCGACTGACAACTCACAGTCCGACTCCCCCTTGATTTCCGCGCTCGTAGCTCTTGCCCGGCGGTATCGGAGGAGGCGGAGACGAGCACTCCATCACCCCCTGTTTCCAGCCTCCGGCGTTTCCGCCATAACTCCTATGCCCTCTCCCCCTGACCAACTCCGTCCCTTAATCCGACTCGTCCCTGTACCCCCGATTCTAACCTAACTAATTTCCGAGCCAAACAATACGATAAAAGCAGAGGAGAACTTACCGGTGATAGTCTCCGACGGCGCGGTTGACGTCGGCCTCCCCTACTAGCGTCTAACCTGCAGGCGGTTCGAAAGAAGACCGGTCGGAACCAATTGGGAACGAACGAAAGAAGGACGGATCGTACAGTCGCAGGAGAAGGTAAACGGAACGAAGACGACGGCCTTACCGGACTCCCTCGTTGATAGCGTCCCGTCCACAAGTTCAAAATCGATGGCGTAGAGGGTTGATCCGGCGTTTTAAAAAGAATTGTTTTAGGCCAGCTATGAGTTGGTTAAAAGAAATCGATCGGGATCAAGCGTCTATTTAAAAGATAGATCTTGAATAGATCTTGGGTTTTAGTTTAATAAGGATAGGTTTAAATTAGATAACTTAATATTAGATATAGCTAATAACTAATTTGGTTAAAAAGGATAGATTTTGATTAGATAGTATTAGTGTTAGATTTAGCAAATCTGATTATTCAAACGGATTACTAAAACGGGTTAATTGCGGGTCAAAAACTCGCTATTAGTACCTCAAGAAAATCATTTTTCCTACCTAAAGCAAGATCGAATATTACAGTAAAGATCTTAGGTTTTGAACTGTAACAGGTTAAAAAATGGCATGAAAACATTGATTTGGCATAGCACAACAAATACAATTCAGTAGTCAAATTTATTAACTCACGATCAGTACTTTCATTAAACTTTGTGAATTGGAATATATATGCCCAACACTTTCATAAGCCTATATAAATAGAAAATCCTAAAACTAAAAGTAGCTTAAATTGCCCTAATTTCAAGTTAGGAGTGGAAAATCAAAAAACCCAACCATATTATCAAATCCTAATTTTAATTAAAATCAGAAATCATGTCAAATTGAACATAAACATGCGTATTGAGAATAGAAATCAACTCAATCATACCCTAAACCATCCTATTTCTACCATTAACCCATCAATTGAAAATAAAAACTTAAATCCTCTCAATTTCATACCTGAAAATTCAGGGCTCTTGTTCGTCCACCACCATCTAACTTCCGACGTCCGCATCCACGTCTTTCGGCACCAGTCCATGTTGAACGCGCTCGGCCTCAGCCTTCTCGTCGGCTTCGTCACTAACTCTTTCTCTCCGTCGTGTTCCTGAACACTCTCACTTCTCAGCCTCAACCGTCATGTATGTTCACAGGAAAAGAACGACAGTGTAAAAGGTTTGGTTTTATTTTTAGTTACTTTCCTTTTTGTTTCGTGTTTTATATTTATTTTCCTTTTTTTTCCAATGGCAATCTTAACGGGAAATGAGAAGAAATTGAAATAAGGGGCACGGGACGAACTATGTTAAAACTGAGGGGTATTATACGGAATAACTTTTTTTTGTGGACACCACTCGAAAAAGTACAAAACTGAGGGACACCAACCGAAATTTCCCTTTTTTAAAACTTGATTTTCACTTCTCTTTAGGCAATTTTTGGTAACAACTTCAATATCATTGCAAATTGAAAATTTGAAGCCATAAATGCAATTTGGGAAGGAATTGAAAAAATATGACAGATAATTACTTCGACAACCAAACAAACCCTTAAAAAAGGGGTGAATTTGGTAATTATTTAAAATGGCATATTTTTGACCTATGATGATTCAATGATGATATAATCAATATCCATCCTTTAAAGTATTATCAATAGTTGCCCAAAAATTTTGGTCATAGAAAAAAAAATAAAAAAAATATTAAAAAGGGAGAGAGAAGATGAAATTTGTAGAGAGGGTATTAATGACCGAAACTTTTCTTTGGTCATTGAATAACATAATGACATTTGTCATTGGAGAGAAGAGAATAAAAATTTTAAAAATGCAAAATTTAAAATGGAAGAAAGTTTGATGATTGTTATAATATTTATTATATTATTATATTTAGATGTACAATTGGAAACCCTAGTTTGTATTCTCTATATAAAGGCCCATATGGGTGACCTAATAAGATGGATTTGATCTCTCTCCTTTCTCCCTATTTCTCTCTATTCTCTCTAATTTATAACACGTTATCAACACGATTGTTCAAAAATGAAAGTATGAATTCTCTATAGTGATCCCCGATTACATGATCGTTTATTTTTACCTCCGATTTCAATCTATACTTTGATTGCCTATTAATGTTATTAGTGCCGATTAAGTTTGTTCGTATTTTATTTTTAGTTGCAATCTGTGGGTTCGATATCATATATGATTATCTACCTCATGACTATGCATCTTTAATTTTTTATTTTTTATTTTATATATGCTGCGTTCCTTTTTTCTTGTACAATGATTCATTACATTCATATGTTTATATACATGCTAAATGTTCATAATACATGATCTTGCATATATTATATGTTATGCTCATAATTAATATTCATTCTTATTCATTCAGTTATAAAGTTAATTATTATCTATAATTAATATAGAAATTTGGTATATCCCCTAAAGTGGATGTATTTATAAATAAATGTGTCCTTGTTGAGACAAATTATATGAACATATAGAGATAATAGTATCCCTGAAGTGATACTTTTTCATGATCTTCATTCCCCGAAGTGAATGAAATATCAATATATAATCCCTGAAGAGATTACTTCCATTCCCTGAAGAGATTGGAACATCATTATATTATCCATGAAGCGATAATTATTTCCTCCTGAAGAGTTGATTTATAAATAAAATTATCCCTGAAGCGATAATTATTTCTCTTGAAGAGTTGATTTATAAATAAAATTATCCCTGAAGTGATAATTATTTCCTCCTGAAGAGTTGAATTTACAAATAATATTATCCCTGAAGTGATAATTATTTCCTCTGAAGAGTTGAATTTACAAATAATATTATCCATGAAGTGATAATTATTTCCTCCTGAAGAGTTGAATTTACAAAACAATATTATAATTTTATCCCTGAAGTGAATGAATTATTTTATATATTGTATTGTTCTTATATTGTTTATTTATTTATTATTTTCATATACTTAATTATGTTATATTATTTTCTCTTGAAAAGTAAATTGAATGTACAGAACAAGATTATCCCTGAAGTGATAATCCTCGTTCCTTGAAGTAAATAAAAACTTCATTTTATCCCAAGAGTTATAATTCTCATTTCCTGAAGTGAATGAAAGCATTTTTCTATAATTATACTTGGAGTGATAATTTCCATCCCAAAGTGGATGAAACAAATAATCCCCCGAAGTGGATGAAATAATTGAATCAATCCCCAGAAGTGGATGAATATAACAAAAGTTCCTACTCCTTGGAGTGAGTGGTAATACTAAAGTCGTCTCTTGAAGTAAATGACATGATTCATGTGCAAATTGAAAAAGAAAAATATCATCTCTAAAAATAGACGATAAAGTTCATATGACAATATTATCTCTTAAAGTGGATAATAAAATACCCACATGGATATCACATCCTGAAGTATGTTACTAAAAGGTCTCATTGAAATCACATCTTGAAGCATATGATTGAAAGATCTTATGAATAATCACATCTTGAAGTATGTGATGCAAAGAAGTCTAGAAGACATCGTATACAATCTCTGGTCACCAGAAGTTGACAATATTTTATGATACTTTATTTCTTTATTTATACTTTTTAATTTAATTATTTATGTTATTGCTTATATACATTTTTATTTGTTCATAAAGTTAAAACATGTCATCTCCAAAAGCAGATGCTAGTACGTTCCAATAGAGACAATTTGAAATCATCCCCGAAGAGATGAACTAATAAATCTCATTACTCCTTGGAGTGAGCAATGGAAGAAAATATCATTTCCTGGAGAAGATGATAAAATTTATGTAACAATGATCATCTCCTAAAGTAGATGCTTCTATACATAAGAGCATTATCCCTAGAAGCGGATTTACATACACAATTACTTCTTGTAGTATGACGAGAAGAATTCATTAGTGGAACTATATGAACATATCATATCCCAAAGTGGATGATATTGGTTCAAGAAATAAAATTACATTGTCACTTGAATTTGACAAATGAGATGTTTGGGAGATTCATGAAGCACTTGACGTTCCAATAGACATGTTCTAAGTTATAATGAACGTATCATATCATCAACTCCATTCGAGCTTGAAGAATCGAATTTTGAAAAGTAGAGATCGTTATAAACCCTTGGAGAGTTAAGAGATCTCATACCAAACCATGTACTCTAGATGTAGTACAAGAAATATGGCATGTACTCTAGAAATAGTACAAGGAATGTGGGTCATTGCAATATTCAGAACTATGTCTAAATGACAGCCTATGAGTATAAGTGATGTAATTGATCATTAGTCTTGTACCAGTTGTACAAGAACCACACCTTATGAGTATAAGTGTGGAGACCGGTCTAATCTATATTAAAAGTTCTGAATGCACCCATTTTGAGGCATCTAATTTTGATATCAAGATAACAACTTATCTTATATGAGTTGATGAGCTCCCAAACATAAGTATGGATCACCGACATTTTTCAATGGTCTCACACCATATAGTATTTGAAAACCAGAAGTTTTCACAAGTCATGCGCAAATTTTGGTGTGAAGGTTATGATGACTCTAGAAAAGTATATCCCATTGAATAATGTAATCTCACTAACTGGAAGTTAGTTAATGATAAGATATATTTGTGGCATGATTAACTTGATCACTCAAGTAAAATAATAATGCGCATGATCGGTATGGGACCGAAAGATCTTGAGACTTGAAGTCTCTTCCTAAGAGTGACCTCGAAAGGCTTGTGATCTTGGCAAGTTAGTAGCAAAGCCAGGATAATATGCAAGTAAATACAAAGTCTTATATGCCCTTGACTAAGTTCAAGTGATATAAGAGGATATTTTACATCGCCATGTGTACCATTGTGGATTAATCATATAATGTTGAAAGATGCCTCAACCCATTGGTTCCATTGAAAAAGGAGGGGAATGAAAATAAATTAGTGTAGTGGTTGAGCATTGAGTAGCTCTCACACACATTTACAAAACGACCTAGTAGAGTCGTCAATAATGCGGTCGAAATTGATAGCAAGACAAATGCTATACATGAAATACACGACTAGGATGAGTCGTTGATTAAATAGGGTCATGAAATGTGAATGTCAATAATTAAATTCGACTTGGACCGAATGCTTTTCGAAAATTTTCCTAATAGAAGCTTGTCTCTAGAAGAGATTAAATGCTTTATATGTCCTCCACCTCCCTGAATGATTGTTAAGTAATGCCACACAATAAAAGTTGGGATTAGACGAAGGGTTTGGGTCCTTATCATTTATAAAATACCTAGAGCTTATAAGCGGTGATCAATATATTGCTCGGTATTAAGATTAACACTTTGGCGAGGTGAAAATCCCAACTTTAGGGGGAGAATAAAATGGGACTAGAAGTTAAGAGATTTCATGAGATGCAACTTGTTGTTTTCAATCCGAAGAAAGCTAAACCGGAAGTTAAGTGAATTGTATAACTAAACTGGAAGTTTAGGGAATTGTATAGCTCATGTTATTTATCAATGTCATGAAAGTGATTTAGTCACAAACACTAATTGAAAATGCGTCAACTCATTTTGGAGATTCTAGAAGTAACTCCAAACCAACACATAAGCATGCTTGAAGCATGGGAGACATTTTCGAATTTAAGGATACATTCCCCAGAAGAGGAAAGAGCCAGTTACATCCCAAAAGGATGGTATGTCGACTAGAAATAAACATGAAGATAGAACTCCTGAAGAGATTCTATCTAAAGAGTCTAAAAGCAAAGAAAATGGAATGAGCGACAATTTGGAAATGTTGATTAATTATGTAAGTATCGGTATAGGGTATCGAGAAGATATCTTTTCTTATTCAGTTATCGTAAAAGTCATTGGAGAAGATGACAATAATCCCCAAACAATGGAGGAATGTCGACATCGAAATGGTTGGAAAAGCTGGAAAGCAGAATTGGATTCGTTAAACAGACTAGATGTTTTTGGGATTATAGTTCCAACACCATAAAGTGCAAATCAGTCTGTTATAGCTCGTTGCACAAGGGTTTTTCACAAAAACCTAGAGTGGATTACACAGAAACATATTCACCAGTAGTGGATGCAGCAACACTCCGATTTCTAATCTCTTTAGCCGTTGTTGAACGACTTAAGATACAACTCATGGATGTGGTAACGGCCTATCTATATGGGTCATTAGATACTGACATATACATGAAAATCCCAGATGGACTGAGAATGGCTGAAGCATTTGAGTCAAAACCACGTCACATTTATTCCATTAAGCATAGAAGATCGCTATATGGATTGAAACAATCGGGGAGAATGTGGTATAATTGCCTTAAAGAATATCTACAAAGGCAAGGATTTGTCAGTGATCAAATAGGTCCTTGTGTGTTCATAAAAACAAAAAAGTCAGGATATTTAATCATAGTTGTTCATGTTGATGATTTCAATATTATTGGGACTCCAGAAGAGATCCTAATAGAAGCTGATTATTTGAAAAGAGAATTTGAAATAAAGGACTTAGGAATATCAAGTAATGTCTCGGCCTGCAGTTCGAGCATAGAAATGGAATAAAAGACCCATTGAATTTGATGAAAGCACATTCATTAAGTGCACCAATAGTACTACGGTGCTAAGTGTGGAAAATGGCTCATTTCGTTCTGATTAGAAAATGAAAGAGATATTAGGTCTTGAAGTACCATATCTCGATGCAATAGGTGCATTACATCAGCAAAGTCACTTGTTGTGCCAATGAATTATTTGTCTCCCTAAACATATAATAGAGATTGTTGGTCCAAAAGTACCAATTCTTCCACAAAAGTCCATGATGGCATAAATATATTGCATAAAGAGCATATGTTTAACTGAGGGGGAGTATTATTATACAACTGTACTCTTTTTCCCTTGGTTTTGGTTTTTATCCCACTAGGTTTTTCCAAACAAGGTTTTTAATGAGACAGTTCGTCATATAAGGTCTTTGATGAGACAATCTCGGCCTAAAGTTCGAGATGTGTGAAGGAATGGAGTTTTTATCCCTCCATCAAGTTGAAAGAAGTCAACAGTGACGTATGAAGAGAACTCGGCATGAACTGATCGACCAAAGTACCTATTATCAAGTGTTCTCAAACTACAAGATTCCACCCAAAGGCAAGATGGATGCTCAATTCAGTCAAGT
This sequence comes from Fallopia convolvulus, assembly GCA_964016875.1. Lineage (NCBI taxonomy): Eukaryota > Viridiplantae > Streptophyta > Magnoliopsida > Caryophyllales > Polygonaceae > Fallopia > Fallopia convolvulus. The sequence goes on from OZ024724.1 coordinate 14,633,501, forward strand.
AAAGAGAATATATTTCAAGTTGAGAGGAAGACTCATAACTGCACTCTTTTTCCCTTAGTCTTGGTTTTGTCCCATTGGGTTTTCCAGACAAGGTTTTTAACGAGGCAGTTAGTGATGTACATCTAAGGGGGAGTGTTATAATATTTATTATATTATTATATTTAGATGTATAATTGAAAACCCTAGTTTGTATTCTCTATATAAAGGCCCCTATGGGTGACCTAATAAGATGGATCTGATCTCTCTACTTTCTCCCTATTTCTCTCTATTTTCTCTAATTTATAACAATGATCAAGATTTTTGAGCAACTATTTTGTATGATATCAATTTATAGTATACTTTATAGATATGATATCAATTTAAATTGTTGCTCATAGATTCGAAAGCAGAATAACGTGAAGGTTAAAGAAAAATGGATCGAATATTTTTTGTCATATAAGGAGTTTACACTCGTCAACATGTCTGTTTGAAGAAATACTCATTATTGCAAGACTGTTATATTTGGATATATGAGATATCCTAAAACATGGGAAGTAAGGACTTAATAAATGTTGTGAATTATCAAAAAGGATTGGAGACCAAGTCAGAGAAAATTTGGACGACAGTTGGCATGTATAAAAGTACATGAGTTTAGGAGAATAGGGAAACTATGTTTTTGGATAGGATGATTGTAAATTTAGTTAGTGTATGGTATGCATTGATAAATTAGGATACAATATACTTGTAATTCTATAGTTTTCAAGTCCCTATAAAGAGAGATTTATCAATAGAAGAAGTCACGGCTTCCAAGAATTTTCATACAAGTAAAAGAGGGATAAAAATAATTTGAGAGTTTGGTTGAGTCTTAGGAATTAAGAGTGGGGTATTTCATAGAGGAAGAAAATACCATACTGCCAGAGATATTTAGGGGGTAATACTGAGTTGCTCTATTAACATACTCAAGATATTTATAAAACAAAGCAAGACTTTAAAATCGTTTCATGTGGGGTTGAAAGGTAGTGATTTACTAAAAATCAACTAGTTGGTTGATTGAAGGTTTTTCTCAAAGAATCGTGATCAAGTAAGTCTTTCCTTAATTTGTTACTAGTTTAGGTACTTCTTCAAATAAATATTGTAATACCAGTTTAAATAATTCGTAGTTTATAGGCTATCGAATTAGATAATTAATTAGTTGACAAAAAGATTGAAACTTAATTAACTACCAAATAGAGTTGTTCCGACACAATTTTGTAACAAATAAGTAATTTAATTTAAACAAATACAAGTCCATAATAATAGCCTATCTAGCATGGCCCTTCAAAAAATTAACTCATAAAAGTCGAAAAGTAGCATTAAATATAATATATGTTACATAAGATTTGTAAATAAATTACCTTATGAATTTTATTAAGAATATAAAACGGTGTTGTACACTTTTAAAAAAGAGGAATTAGTACCTCATGCCCCACCTTTAAAAAAATATATTTTATCTTTTCAATCAAGTCAATAATATTGTATGGAGCAGAAAGGTCTCACTCAAGCGCAAGGGCAAATTCTATAAAACGGTGGTTAGGACAACAATATTGTATAGAGTGGAGTGTTGACCGACCACAAAAGCGCAAGAGCATAAGCTGATGGTAGCGTAGATGAGGATGTTGAGATGGATATACGGGCACACGAGATTAGACAAGATCATGAACAAAACGATCAAGAATATAATAAGGTTGGAGTGGCCAATTTAGGGGAAAAGCTTCATGAATCAACGCTTCGATGGTTCGAGCACATACAGAGGAGGCCCCTAGATGCCTCGATAAGAAGGATCGAAGGGCTAATCTCTAGCGACTTTTGCAGGGAAAGGGGTGGTTGAAAAAGAGTTGGAAAGAGGTAATAAAGCAAGATCTCACCTTTTTTGCAGGCTCAATAGATATGTCCTTGTGTTGGGATCAATGGCGAGAAAATATTACAGTGGCGGAGCGGTAGTGGGAGGGGAGTGTCTTGCTCATTTCTTCCCTTCTAGTTTCTTTCCACGTTCTTTGTGTTTTCTTGTGTACTTTTTTGCTTTTTCATTTTTTGTCCTGTCTTTGCCCCTTTCTAGTTTTATCCTTTTGCTTTCTCTTTACTTTGGATCTGTCAGACATACCCTCCCGAGTTACACTCAGGGCAAGGGTAGGTACATCTTGACCCCCTAGATCCTGTTCATACCAGGATCCACCTAGATCCTGTTGTTGTTGTTGTTGTCAATCAACGCCAACATTTTTCATTAAATATTTGTAATGTACAAAAGCACCATATTATTCACATTGACAACAAAAACAATCTTTTTATATCGTTCAAGTAAGGTAATATGAAACTATGAATCATTTTCTTGTATAGAAAAGTTTTTTGAATCAATGAACCCTTTTTGGCCATATCCCCTTTAGACAAAAACGTTTCCACTTCTCCTTACCTTCGAAGAGAGAAATAGGGGAGAAAATTTGTAGGCTTCGGCCTCCACCGGAAAACCTAAACACAACTGGGAAACTCTCAACACCATCAGGTTACCCCATGGAAAAGTTTAACTTTGTCAAAAATACTAGAAATACATCAAATCTATCACCTCTTTCCTCTTTTGTGAGAGAGCAACAAATAAGAACCACATGGATAAATATCCAACTATCATCGGGAACTCCGAACAACCACCAAGTAGCCCCCGATAAAAACCACAATATAGGTCTACCACCACACCTTGTAGAACCAGATTAAACTAATCAATCAAAAAATGTAAAACAACATTCATAAAACTAGTGACCTTGAATTGAACTCTTTCTTCTCCACTCTTGAATGAGAATACCAATGAAATCAAAAGAAAAAAAACTACGTTTTACAAAATCCAATCCAGAGACTAAGTTGTAACAGCCTTAAATTATCTTGGGAATGTCACACGCACGTGACCTTGAATTTGAGATCCGAAGCCACCCAAGGCTTTGCAATGGTTTAAATTTTTGTAAGGACATGCATTAAGTTATATAAATGAACAGTAGCGGGAGACTCGTCGAAACAAAATATACTTGTATTTAAAACTTTCTTTATGAATAACATATCATTAAAATTTTAATAACAATATTACCAATGACAACGGAAAATTCTCTAGAACTCTGTTGTATAAAATCAAAAGCATTTAACGACAAATAAACCAATTACTTTTGCAACATTTCCTTCAATCCCACATCTCCTTCAATCCCACTAAATCTAATTCTTCTTTTTATCAAAGTCTCCAACACAACCTTTGATACCATATCTGGATCAACATCATTATACATGTGCACCTTTGATTTTCTACAACATAAATTGCCTACATTGGATATGTAAAAACTACCCCCCATATAGGAATCTAAAGGTGAACATCAATGCCTAAAAAAATCAACAAAAACCAAATCAAATAAAGCATATCAAACTTGTATAGTTTCAATTCCAAAATTTTTATGATTCCACTATAGCATTTTATATCACCTAGAGCTTCAACCTAACATTCAACCCTATTCATTCACTACATGTGTGGACTACATGCCAACTGACAAGATCAAGAATACGCCAACATCATTCAACTAACATGGAAATGCTTAAACAACTCCCTCAGTCCATTCTTATCAATATAAAAGCAATTGAGCATGAAATTGCATAAACTAGCCCCCTAAAAGTTAAAATGGAGATGAAAATGAGTACAATCATGCAACTCACCTTTGTTGTCGTCTTGTCGATACCGTTTTTGCTTGTGCACCCCTTTGCTTTTGCACTTGTTGAGGCAACATGCTTCGATTCTCCAATCGTTCTTTCAACCCAAAAATGTGTAGACCACTTTCGCAAAAAACCAAATCAAAACCATAAACCCATGAACAAAAAATATCATCCCTAGCACACTCAATCTACATAATCGCCATCGAAAACCCACTTAATCTCCCATATTTAGGCTATACCCTAATTTGAAACCCTCGAATTCTATGGAAGCGATGAAGAAAGATCGCTTTGGAGTCGATTCTTGTGGAAATGTGGAAGTGAGTGGATGACTGTAAGTGCTTTGGAGATCAATAGGTTAAAAAGTCAAATTTACCTATAAGGTTTTCAAAATTGGAGGGAAAATTAGTAATTTCAAGGATTTTACTCGGAGTTTAGACGACTAGTGGCCTTTGGCTAACAAAGCACCTTCTGTGGGTGGTTTACGGTAATATGGAGAAAGGGGGATGGTTTTCGGTAAATACTCTTATACTAGTTGATGTACACGTGCCCTGCACGAATTCTTTAATAGTAAAATCTATTTTTTACACATATATAGATTTTAAGGGATTGATATGCTTATCGTAAATAAGTACTTATTAAGTGAATATTAATAATTATTTTAAAATAAATCAAATATAACTTAATTTAATTTAATCTCCAAATACTAAATAGAATAAACAATAAGAAAATATGTTTGAAATACCTATAAAACCAAAATAAGAAAATATGTTCAAAACAATGTTTGAGAAACAAACTTCATATTGTAATATTGCAATGATTTGCATGGATCTGCAAACAACTCAGTCTTCCTCTTCGTGCTTCATAGTTTTTTGGAACATGAAGTGGAAAGTTGATATTTGGTAAGTTTATTTCCATTATCATCATCTAGGATGAGCTTTCATTTGAACACTTAGAAGGAGTAAGTGGTTCATTCGACGATACATTGTAGTGTAGTTCAGGCTCATATAAGGTTTGTGGCTAGGGTTGTGCAAACTAGGACCAGACCGGCAGACCGGACCAGACCGGACCGGAATTTTACGGTCCGGTCCAAGACGGGGACCGAGTCAGTCCGGTCCTCGGTCCAAGAAATTTGAGAATTTCGGTCCCGGTCCAAAACCGGGACCGGACCGGGAATTCCCGGTCCAGACCGTAAAGCCTTATAATTTATATCTTATATACAATATTAGGCTTATAATTTATACTTTAAAGTTTCATATTAAAAAAATTGTTGATTATTACTAAATAAAAGTTTTGAGGTTCGTCCATTGGTACTTCAACTCTATAATAATAGAATTAATCTTGCTAATTACTACATCTCTATGGTATACGCGTTGATTTTCGACCAAAGAAATCAAATTAAAAGACTAAGCGGTCCAATCGGCCAAACCCGGGTCCGGACCGAAATGATCCGGTCCGGTCCTCGGTGTAACACCTCCTATTTTACAACATTGGGTATTACCGCCAGTGACCTCGGACTTTACCGTCCAAAGTCATCCAAGGCTTTTAGAATGATATAGAACAATTAAAATGCGGAATAAAAAAAACATAATACATAATGAGAAAAGGTGCTCCCGAGGGAGACTTGGTTCTTACAAAACATCTTACATTGTTTTCAACATAAAGTTGTTTGGAATTGAAATGCAAAACCTGCTTTTCCTTGAAACGTAATGAATCTAGAGCAAAATGATGGAAATGTATATCTTGAAAATCCTCGTTCTTCCTTCGTCTTCACTTCACTTCACTTCACGCCTTGTTGGGATTTCTAGATTCTGACATAATTCTCGAGGGGCGAGAGAATGCCAGGCAAACATGCGGAAAAGAAGAATTAGTCTAAGAGACTAAGCAAGCGGGAAAGGAACTTCCCGAAGGTATTTAGGGTAACTTCAAGTATTATGGAAAGAGATACTAGGGTTGTGTTTACGATGGGGCTAGTAAGATAAAGCTTGTTTATGTGGAGCTTTAATGGTTCAAAGAAGAGTATATCGTATGCAAAGATAACTCGAAAAGCGATAGAAGAACTACTAGATTGTAGACTTCTCTAGGATTTCAATAGAATGTTGGGAACATTTAATAATTCATACAAGTGAAAACCTCTCGCGCCTTGAGCGGATCGAGAGCCGGATCGATCATTGGAGACCGGTCCGGTTTTGGTATCTTAAATGTGCATTCACACTTATCTTAAATAGTGACAAAAGATATTCAATCTTGTTAATGATTTTTGATAAAGAGTGGTGGGACACGGATAATCCAAGACACCCGAGGGAGAACTTCAATTCCCCGGCACTTAGCTAGAGTGCGCACAATCCCTCCTTGCAATCGGAGCGGATGGAGATCATGATCCCGAAAGTCGTATGGACGTACGACTTAGTAAGAGTATATAGAGGCGTGGGCTAACCCACACCCCTTTCTAGTTTATTCAACGCAAATCTCTGAACGAGATTGTAATCAATCAAGATAACAAACACACTAGCATATATAATCCTAACAAAGGAGTATAAGACATACTATGCTAACAATTGTCGTTATTTCTAGCAATCGATATTTCCTAGGTTCATTTTTATTTAAGCATACAAGTTGTTCCCAACAACGAGAATTTCCACGGAGACGAAAAGTAAAAGGTTACAAGGGGAAATTCCACTTGCCTTAGCGCAACGAGTTCTAGCAAACGAGCTTTGACGAAACTTAAGCGATTCCTTGCTACGAACGAGGATTCCGACCTATTGATAAGGGATTTACGAAAAGGCTCAAAAACACGATTTTCCTTCTCGAGTTCGGAATACCTCTTATAATGTTTTTATAAGAGGGTTTGAGTTTCTAAATTATTATAATAATAATTTAGAAAGTTATTTTCCTTAAAATAATAATATTCCTTTATTATTATTTTGATTTTGTAATATCCTTATTATTATTACTCTCGAATTTCCGATTCTTCTTGGGTGACCCTAGAATAATGTCTACCTTATCTAGACATACTTTATTAAAAATAATTTCTTAATAGAAAAGTATTTACCTACATAATTCTTTTTAAACAAAGTTGTCATGTCTATAATCCCTTTACAAGGAAGTTTCCTTAATTAGAAGTTCCTACTTTTCCTTATAAGGTAACTTGCTTAAAATACTTTTAATTTAGATTAATCTTATTTATTCTATTTCTATAACTCCTTTCACATTGTATGACTTATAAAATATCTATGATCATAGTCTTATAAAATAGGGTCATGGTTTATAAACTATAATCATGGCTTATAATATCATGACTTATAAATATCCTACTTCATATTTATAGTCCATTAAAATAATATCTTTTCTATATCTATATGGTTTCTTTCCATACAAGTCAACCTTATGCTATATAATATCATAACTCATTATAAGATCCTACTTCTTATATTAACCTAGAACCTATGTCTTGCAATATTTCTTTATACTTAGAGATTATTAAATTAATATCTTTCTCACATGATGACTATAATTATTAATAATATTATTTTTTCATAAAAATCATATCTAAAGTCAAACTATAGTCCATGATCACAAGTGTTGAAACAATAATACTTTTATAAGGTTTCTCTACCATTTTATTATTATAATATGTCTTAGATATTCTAACATCACTATCATATATTATAACTAAATCATATGATAATCTAGTTTACTTTATAGTCACATTTATCATATTATAATTGAAGCTTCCATCTTGTAGTAACCTTTACACTTAGAGGTATCCTAACTTTATATTTTATTAATAATGAATTAATGTACCTATCATTATTATTAAATAAATCTTATGTCTAGGCCATTATGATATCTTAACTCAATTTATAACATCTTTCCCATATCTCTTCAATATCTTGTCATGCAAGTCAACTTTTATAACTTAGTAATATAATAACGTATTATATATTAACTTATTGTCACAACTTATATATTTCTAAATAAAGCTTATATCTTTTAGAAATCTCTATACCTAGAGGTAGGTCAAACTAATATTTTTATTAAGTCAAGAATTTATTTATGAATCTACTTATCTTGATCAAACTCATAAATATGATATATTTTATTGTTTAGGACATGCAAGGACTTTTTATCTAGTAGAACCTTGTTATTATTCTTTGTATAAAGATGGTAATATTAACTATAAATGTTGTAGGCCATATTTATGTTCTAAAATCCACCTATATTATGAAGAAAGCATGCTTGTAATAAGTACAATAATCTTTTAGGCGGATTTGCAAGGGTACCCCTTGCACAAAAATAGTTTGCAAAAGTACCCCACATTATAGGAAATTGCAAATCATGCATTTTTGGCATTTATGCAATTTTATTTTTCATTATTTTATTGTTTAATTATTTGAATTTATATTTGTAATGTTTTTAGAAATGAATTATTGAATTCCAAAAATTAAAATCATAAAACAAAAATTGTAAAAATAAATAAATAAAAGACATATGAAAAGATATTTTAAAGTGATTTATTAGTTATAATATACGGAAACTAATGAGGAAAAAAGGGAAAAAAAGTCAAAGATATGGCAAAGATCCTAATGGGTTGAGATTTCCGTAAAAATCTAGTCCGGCTAGATGTTATACTGTCATGCTTGTGTATTCTACTGTCATACCACAATATGCTCCTGTCACGGACTTAAAAAGAAGAAGGAAATTGCTAACGAATTAGATTTGTTACGAAATCTTTTCTATCCTTTATCTTAAAAAATATGAATCTTAATGCAAACAATAATAGCCAATTATTCTACATAAAGATACAAAATCTTTTCTATCCAGTCTTATCTGTTCATTTAGTTTTGATATACGAACAAACGTAGAGGCACATTGAGTTCTACCATGGGTAACTAGTATTGATCGAATTGTTTCGATAATCATTTATTGCTTCTAAGTATTACGATTTGTGTATTTTCAGGTCGAAACAACATCTTACTTACGTTAATTACAAATGGTTAATGGAATGTCTTGGGAGATAACTGGTCTTATGAAGGAGGGGATAAGAAGGCAATAGCACTCGTTGTATCCGATACTATAAAATTCGAATCCCTAAAGGATAAAATAGTGGAGAAACTATCCATTGATTGTGAAAAGTACAATCTAAATCTGCACTATGTGCCGCCCATAAAGGTAAACCTTCCACCCTTTTAAGTTAATGGTGAAGATGATCTTGAAGCCTACAAATTTTTGAATTCAAAATCATCAAAAGAGGGGATATTGCCGATAGATCTGTACACAAGCATTAAGGAGAAGAAAAATAATCAGTTTATGGACGAGGGTGTTGACAGGAAATTCTTTGAGTTTCAAACTCCAAACTCTATGCAAGAGATGAGAGTTTCATCAAGTGCACCTCTTGTAAGCCAGTGTGACCGAATACCGATTAAGGATGACAGGACTTTAGATGAAATCATCGACGATGATAATAATGTCTCCTCTGATAGGGGTGTCAGGATATTTGAGAATGGTGACAGGATCACTGAATATAGTAACAGGTTACGAAACAGGAATACTTCCCCGATTAATTTCGTATTATTGAGCAACGATGATGAAACTGGAGGACCTACTTCAACAAATAAAGGCAAAGATGTCGTTGTCATGCTCAGTGATGATGTCTTTGCCAAAAATCCTCTTATGTAGACGGTTTCTTGTCATCCCTTTTTACTGTGAAATGACTATTTGGTCACCCTTTCTAAACTTACTGTCACATTATAATTTGTATCCTGTCACCCAATAAGAAATTTGAAATTAGTGTTCTAATGTATGAGAAGCTTGAGCTAGTTTACTATTTGTCTTGTCATCATACAATTTTTATCTTGTCATCATACAATTTTTATCATGTATCATACAATTTGTCTTATCATCATACAATTTTTATCCTGTCACCCTATAAGAAAATTAGACATGCTCTTGATACATAAAAAATAGTATCCTTAAGCATGAAGGGAGCCATAACATGTATCAATTTCTAGCGCACACAAGAAAGTGAAAGAGTCGCGATAAAGTCAAAAATAGTGTCCTTCATTGAAAGTCACAAACCAAGGCACAAACTAAGTTCACATAATGATCAAAACTAACATCAAGTTATCCACCAAAGTGGATTACTAACATCAATTTATCCACCAAAGTGGATTACTAACATCCACTTAACCACCAAAAATACATGTACAATACTTCCCAAAAACAATAAAGTGAACCTAAACTAGTTTCACAACCAAAGAACTCAAGACGAATCCCATTTGAAGTTTCATATGCTCACTGCTAAAGAACTTCGATATTCATCTACTAACTTGTCCTTAATGACCGAGATATCAGCATTCTTAGTGGTTAGTAACTCAATGTACTTGGTGGTGTACACCCCGCAATCAGTCCTACAAAACAAAAATAGATTTTAGTATAGCTTCATATAAAAATAACAAAATTTGATTCAAACTGTGAGACATTGAATTATAAATTGATTTCGAAACTCAATGTACTTACCCTCGCTTGTTTTGCTTCAAACCATTGACACGGTTGACACTTAACGGTTTCTCACCCCATATTTTTAACTGTTTGGCCATTGGCCAATATTGCTTCAACTCTTGGGGAAGCCCGTGAGTCACTGGAATAAGGCTCTCCTCTACATTCTTAATACTTATGAAGTCCACATTTGAATCATACACATTAACAACCCAACTTGTGAAGTCAATTTGTAATGTAATCCAATGTTTATTATCCACATTAAATGACACATATACAAATCTTCCATCTTCTCAGACTAGCCCATTGGCAGTAGGCAAAGACCCCAAGCAGTATTTCAAAATAAATGCATTCAGCTTTGACGAACTATCAGCCTTGTTGTACAAATACCAGAATCTAATCATATGACGAACCAAAAAGGTGTCCACAATGACCACGTTGTTGTACTTATCGGGGTTTTCTTGGACAACTTCACAAAACAACTTTAAACATAGATCCATATGCTGCAATTGTAATATTTAAAAGTAGTAAATCAATTAATGAAGTTGAGAATTTCAGCCCTATAATATAACCAAATTTACCTCAAAATTCAGCCATAAATTCCAAAAAATCATGCATAACGTACCTCAGACGATAACCAAATTTTTGGTCTAAGTATGTTCATAAAAAATTCCTTATTTAACATAAGAGTATTCTGTAGCACATGTCCCTTCGCACCAATCCTTTGAGTCATCAGCACTTGCTAGAAACGTTTCTAGCTTATCAAGCCTCTCTTTCTTTTTTATCTTCTCCCTGTGATGTCATACCCAATGTGTTCCTCCTCCCTGTACCACTCCAAGAGAACATCACCGACCGTATTGCGAAATGCAACCTTTATAAAAAAATAATCAAGTATTCCTTCAAAAAAAATCAAGTAATTACTTGAATCAAATACTAATATACTATAGTATCCAAAAAAATAATACAACCATTTCAAGCATACTGCATACATAAAGCTATCTAGATATTCACCTCATCTTCGGAAGAATCACTCTCGTTTGCAGCTTGAGGTCCCTCATCACTTGCAGTTCTAGCAGCATTATCGCTCACATGATCATTTGCTAATAAAGATTTCAAGAGAATTGATCAATAAGTATACAAAATTGCAACCTTAATTTTTATTTTATTTCTCAAGATAGTGATCAGAAACCTGTCTATGCCTCTACTACTAGCCAATAACATCTTTCTTCTTATCCTATCATGTCACGTAAGTAATCAAAAGATAGCACAAGAAGTTGCAAATTTAAGGCATGATGGAAAATTGAAAGATAAGCATAAGCTGCAAACAGATTTCCATGGAACGGCAATTACCATGTAACTCGTCTTTAGAGGATTCATCTCCATTCAATTCTAGTTTGCCAGGTGAGCTTCTTCATCTGAATACTCATGTAACAAAACCCCCACATCATGCAACCAGCAGAACAGCTCGGCATAACAAATTGACAATATAAAACATTTTCCAACGTTCAAACATATTAAAAACATCGAACTTGGCATTTATTACAATTCCAACCTTAATCTACTCCAATAAAAACCAGTCAATAAATTACGGAAAAAACAAAATCCTCTGTAACTCTAGCAATAGAAAGGAATCCCTCAACCAAGAAGAATGGAGGTAAGGAGTTGTGCATTCGCCGTCGACAAAGAGAAGAGAATGAAACGAAAGAGAGATTAAAAGTTAACCCTAAGTAGCCAACCCGCCCAGTGCATGCCCAACCCGCCCAACACACGCCCAGCGCATGCCCAACGGCCGCCCAACCTGCCTAATGACCCGCCTTGCACTTAAGCCCGCCCAAATCTTCGAACAGAAGCTTTCGATTAGAATTCACCCCAATTTAATTAAAACTTTTGACTTGAGATCCAAATATCAAATATTAACCAAACATTCAAGAGGGTAAAATAGATAGAGGGAACATCGAACTTGACTTGAAGAGCGGCAAACGTAAAACCCTAGAAATGTTTACATCACAATCGTCATATCCCTTTTTCTCTCTTATCTTATACCACAGGAGAAGTCAGATGAACGACTAGGGAGTTTGTTCGGCGAAGAAGAACAATGAAGAGGGAATTGGACCTGTCTGCAATGGAGTTTTTTTACGCTCTGAGAGACGAAAGGTGATGGGGGTGAGAGTCGGAGGTGAGAGATGAATGGGGAAATTAGGTAAATTCAGAGTTCATCTTTCGTGAATTCAATTCAATAGGAAAGTGATTACTTTCAAATTTTAAAATTCAATTTAATTTAAAGCTAAAAATAAATTTAAAATGATTTTATTGAGGAATTTAGTTTTCAATTATAAAGAAATTTGAATTATTTTAATATTTGTCTAAAATAGGAAAGGGCATAATTTTAGGCATTTTTGCTATATTTTTAGACATTTATGCTATTTTTTTGGCATTGATGTAACATTAGAAATAAGAAGGCATTTTTGCAAACAAATTTTCAAAGTGGGGCATGGGGTACTAATTTCTCAATCTTTTATCTATTTGTTTTATGAATCTTAAGTTACCATGGTAAATCAAGTTTGTTTCTAGCATCCAACTAACAAAATCTCTACTCAATATTTTTATTTCTTATTTTCCTTACTTAATTTCTAATAATTCATAAAAGGCTTTAATAATTTGTAAAAACATAAATTGAGTAAATAGAAATTAGGATTAGATTTTTATACAATTGGTATTCTGTGTTTACAGAACACTGGGAAGGAGGCAGGGATGAGGACCGACGGTCTTCGGCGGCGCAACCAGGGATGGGCGACGGCTCCGGCGGCACCGGCGTGGCTCGACGGAGGCAGGGCGGTCCAGTCGTGGCTCCAAAGGTGGTCCGGCGGGCTCCAAGGTGGTCCGGTAGTGGCTCCAAGGGGAAGAAGAGGAATTTTTATTGTGTTTTTGTGGTGGAACAAGCTTTGTTTGGGGCTGATTTTTGAACACAAATAGAACAATTGGAACAAGACGGAGAGGATTGGTGAATGTGTGAGTGAAAAGGGTGAATGGAAAGGTGAAGTCCCTTTTTATAGGCAATTTGAAAAACTTGGCAATCCATGGCAATGGTGGAGAGCCAATGGAGGAGGAGGAGATGTTCCATCATTGGGCAAGAGTGTGTTTCTTGATGGATGATGTAAGGTGATGCTATGGGTGAGTCTTGCAAGCAAAGGAGAAGGAAGAGAAGAGCATGCAATGGTGAAGCGTCAAATCAACTTTGACTTGTTTGAAGAAGAAGAAGAGTAGAAGAGTATTTTATTAAAAGAGGGGGATTATGAGTAAGGAAGTCACATTGGTCTAGCGGAAATGGAGAGGGCCGTGTGTAGAGATTTGCAAGAGGTCTCGGGTTCAAATCCCGGCTCTTGCATTTTTTTTACAAAGCTTCTAAATTGGATTCTTAGGCCTTTGTGTAATCTGTGTTAGGAAATAAATTCAATTTCTAAAGGACCTTATTTTTATCTAATGCTCTTTTTATTAATTTACCTCACTTTATTAATCTATGCCCCTCAAGTTATTTTATTGAATTTTCATCTACTTTAATTTTCTTGATAATTTCTTTCAAAAGAAAATAGTAGACGTTAATTTGATATTTAGAAATTCTCCTTTTTAGTTAGAGAAAATAATTGATAATAAATATTATATTATAAAAAGCTTGGAATATCGCGGATATTACAATAGTACCCCCTTAAAATTAGTTTCGTCCCCGAAACTAGGAAAGACTTAGGGTGGTACAAGGTTATCACGGAAAGCTCCTAACGCTCACATCCGTGAGGAAACAAGAAAAGGTCTAGTACCCCCTTAAAGAACATTTCGTTCTTTAGTTGTGATGACTGTACAAGTAGAAGGATTTTTATTGTACCTTTATCTTAAGGAATCGTCAAGTTAGAAATCCTTAAGAAGATTCCCACATTTGAGCTTATGCAGCTTAATTGGAATCAAGGGATAGGATTGGAAATCCGATTGGTCTGCCTAGCGAAGTAGGCGGGGGTCCAGCGGTTTTATTCAAAAGCTTGGGTCAACCCTACGGAAGTTCTAGGTTGACTTTCCCAACATAAAAGTCGGACTGCTTATAGAATAAGCATCCTAATTGGAACGAGTGTTTTTGTGCTTCAAGGAAGCGAGTATAAACGAATAATCCATTCTATACTTCTAGAAAAGAGTCATTGCGGAAGAATTCTTTTAAAATGGATGTTTGACAACTGTCGATATGGAATCGAAGTTTCGAATATGTAAGGGCCATGCCTTAGAAGAAGAATTTCGATTTATGTTTCCTAACGAAGTTACTATTGAGATAGGGGATGGTTATTTTCCAAGAGGGAGTAACCGTCATTAAAAATGTCGTATTCGAATATATATTATACTATCGAGGAATGGTTCGAGCGTCCCTTTATATTCTGTTTTACAGTATAACAAAAATGTAGTTTTTCCTAAGCAAGGTCAAACTCGAGAGACTGCGTGGTTAGTTCCACCAATGTGATCAGTATCGGGGAACTATATCCAATACAATCGCCTCAAGTGTATATCTTCATAGGAATAAGATCTGAAATTCTACCTCAACCACGTGGCCAAGGTGGGAGGTAAAAGTTCATCCTTATTCACCACCATGAATCTATACCGAATATTTGATTTTATAGTTTCCTATTTCATTTTGGCATAAAAGTAAATTTTTAGGCGAACTTAATCATGCAGTGAATATGTCATAAAGTTAAATCAGGGTTTAGCTCGAACTTTCTCCTCTATTAAGTTCGTGATGGAACACGGTCTTTGGTTTGATACGCAAGGATATAATATGATAACCAAAATCATAATATAAATTTCCACAATGAGACACTCTTACAAGGAAGAGTGTCACCGGAATGGTTCAACAATAGCATCCACTGTTGCACTACAAAAGTGCCTTAAGGGCTACACTAATATGATTACGAAGATTAAACGCGGATAGTAAGGAGGATCCAACTATTTCCTTTGAACATCTAAAGCAAAAGGTTTGTCACTGGGGTGCATCTCATAGAACTATTGATCTTGACGCTGGGATGTATTCGACCTCTTTCCTTCATCCAGATCTGTAGACTGCACTGAAGTAGTACCCGTCATCCCGCTGGAAAGCTAAGGGTATTGGGACATTGTGTCGGAGTGAGTTGGTCTTGACTTATTTGTTGGTTGCCTACGAAATTGGCGGAGATGTCCGTCTCTCCCACAGTTGAAACACTTACTAAGATTCCTAGTACGGTTTCGGTTGATATGTCCCGGTTCTTCGCAGTTGTGACAGACTATAGAGCTCTTCTTGGTTTCCGGGCCTTGGAATGGTTTAGACTTAGTTGGCTCGGACTCAGTCTTGCTCTTCTTTGGTCAGCCTGAACTTTGTGGAGATTCTGCCCTCTTAAATTTGCCATTCTCCTTGTTATGAGTTCGCTCCAATCTTCTACCCTTGGTGCAGGTTCCTCGAGCAAGGATTTTGCCATGTGGGTCGCATCCACATATTCTCCCAACGTTGTGCACTTGCGATAACTCATCAGAGCTTTTATTTCTGGGCTCAGTAATTCATGGAACCGTTGAATTCTCTCTGCCTTAGTGGGGTATTTCTTTGTGGCACCTTCCATTTGGGATTTAAGCTTCGTTGCCTCGGGTATGCTTGGTCCACCAATCTTTTGGTGAGGAACCGGATAGAGCTTCTCTTTTTCCCAGGTTGTCCAGAAGTGATACAACATCTTCGCTTTAAACATTGCCCAATTCAAAATTGGTTGTTCCGACAAGTTTGAACGTTCCCACCATTCTCGTGCTCCTCCCCTTAGCTGAAGGGAGGCAAGGTGCACCTTTTCCACTTGTTTGCACTCAAGCGTGCTTAGGAGGCATTCCATTTGTGAGAACCATCTTACTATCTCGTTGGTTTCTCCCGTACCGTCATAAAGGTCTGGCTTTAATGAGGAAAAAGTTCTCAGGTTCTTGTCACGCTCTGAGCAAATCATTGATGAAGAAATCTGAACGATATTATCCTTTGTTTGCTGGTTTGACCTTCTCCCGCTATCTTCTTCACGTCGGGCAATGTAGTTGGAGACATCTCATGACTGAATTGTTCCATGTGGACTCTTGCAGCTTCGATCCTTAAAGGACCACTTTCCACCGTCCTTGGTGGGCACGGAACTTGTTGATGTGGGTCCTCTTGATTTTGACTAGGGTGCTTAGACCCTCGATCATTTTCCTGAGGCGGTTTGCAAACAAAGGTGCTCCTATAGTTTTTCTCTTGAGGGTTTGCCATCTTCCGACGCTGAAATTTTGATTTTCTTCTAAGGTCTACAAGGAAGGAATGGTTAGCAAGGTGTAAGAGGACTATCCGAACTAATAATGGAAAACAAAGGTTAGGAAGAAGTAACGTCGAGTAGGGAAGAGTACTAATTTAGTTGTGACGAATAGGAAAACGTGTGCACTAATCGTCCAAATGATGAGGCAACTTCATAACTCACTAGGCATGTCGGGCAACTTAGCGAATATATATGTCCCATAATGTCTTGGTACTAGCAATTTCTTTTCTAACTTCATTGTCATCGTGTTGACTTATCAAAATCGAGGCAAAGAAAAGTTCATGACGTGGCTTTCGCATAGCCTTATTATGGTTGGCTTAATCGGTTGACAAAATCAAATATCATGCCATGTTTCCATATGTTAGTTGAGCAAATCCTAACTGCTTGTCGGTACGTCGGATTAGTATATCTTTCATTGGTCGGAAATCTCTACCACTCCTTTATTGATAGATCATTGTTTGTCCCTCCCATATTTCTCGATAATCTGTTTCGAGATCGGGTTACGTAGAGACATGTTAGATCTTTAGTCGACTAAGCCTTCCTTGGTGTTCTCTTTGCAAATTTCTATCTTCCCGTGAGTCATTGGCTTGGTAATTTTGTCTGTTATGGAAACGTAAGTATTACCTTTAGTTGGCGCGACTTCTTGTAATTCCATATGAACATGAATTTATCTTTTGGTAGAACCTTTTTCTGAAAAATGGCTAATAATCGACATTCATATAGAATATCCGTAATTCTATATATTGAAGAAGGATATAGTCGTTTTTGTTAACTTCCAAGTATAGGCAAGAAATGACGCGTAAGTTTAGAGAAGAGAGAATTTTTTTTAGAACATTTATGGAAACTGATTACAGAGGCTTCATATAAAAAGCCATTACACTAGGGACGGAAAAGAAACAATGTCGACTCGACCTTTCAAAGATAAAACGAAAGTCGGGAGGAGCGGACTAGCTCCCTCTTTTACAACGAGGAGATATAATTAAGACAAAGCCTAGGGACGAAATCAAAGCTACTATCGACCTGACTATTCAAGGACAAAATGAATAGTCGAGTTAAGTGGACTACTTAGAGTTTCACACTTCTTAATGATAAACAACCGAATTTTTAGCCCTAGGGTGTGCTTAGGAAACAAAAGGTGTCCAAGAATCCTTCATCGAACAAATTTTCATCGAGGGTGCCTCCTTCGTGGTTCAACAGTAATTGGGCTTGCTCAATGTGCCGACGGGTTGCAGCTATATAGCCACTGTTGATCGCAAGACGAGCATGGAGTTGGGCGTCCTCGTTTTGGTATGACCTCAATTCATCCAACCACACTTCCTTGCGTTGGATGAGGTAGTCTTACTATGGTTGACGAACCGTTGTTGGGTCTGGGCCTCTGATTAGAGATGGTTTTCTTCCTTGACCAGTTGCTTGGTGATGGGATGACTCTCCCAGAGTCCAGTTAGCCCATCCACCCACTTGATAGGTCATTGGAACTTGACTAGTGATTTTGTGACGTGGAGTCCCCGTCATGCGTCCCCATGGATGATATCCCGAGAATTCTTGCTCAGTGATTTCCGGACTTGCTTGGCCGGGAAGTGAATTATTAACTCCTCCCTCGAGGAATGCTTCTTCAAGGTTCTCTTCCTCGAGATTCGCTTCGGGTGCATTTTCATGCATCTCTTCTTGTGGAGCTAGCTCGGGGTTGTCTTCGGGGTATCCATTTGGCAAAAACGGCCATTGAGCGAAAGCCGCGTCAAGCTCTTGAGCGGCCTTTTTGGCTTCTTCCCCGATTCGGGTTTGGCTTCTAGTGAGATCCATTTCTGTAGAGGAGAAGAAGGCGTTAATATAGAATATCCTTTGATTCTATAAGGGGAAGACATGTTGAAGGAAGTTGAGGTTTTGAAAATTACTAAAACAAAGTTTTATTTAATACATTTCATTTTCTTGGTCCTATTAAAGGTCTTAAGATTTTTCTCTTAGAACATGTGACTTTATGAAGTAAATTTTGGGATTACTAACAAGTTTCCTAGGGTGAAGGTATAAGGTTCTAGTTTTAAGTTTCCTAAAGGAACACTTACATTCTTGATAAGTTGAAAAGTTCATACCACTTAAGTTTTTCAAAAGATAGAAAAGATTTTGAGAAAAAGTTAGTTAGTTCTAGAACTAAGTATTTGCTATTTAAGGTTTCTAATATTTTCGGGAAATATTTTCTTAGCTAAGAATTTGAAATTGGAAGGGTACTATTCCTAGGTTTTCTTTTAAAAGAGTAAAGAAGAAAATCTTCAAAAATTGGAAGTCCTAAATAGTGGAAGAAAATATAACACCCCTATTTTACAACACTGGGTATTACCGCCAGTGACCTCAGACTTTACCGTCCAAAGTCACCCAAGGCTTTTAGAATGATATAGAACAATTAAATGCGGAATAAAAACATATTACATAATGAGAAAAGGTGCTCCCGAGGGAGACTTGGTTCTTACAAACATATTACATCGTTGATAAATATAAAGTTGTTCGGAAATTTAAATGCGAAACTAACTTGTCCTTGAAACATATTGAAACCAAAACAAAATGATGAACGAAGTACATCTTGAAAATTCTCGTTCTTCCTTCATCTTCACTTCGCTTCACACCTTATGGGGATTCCTAGATTCTGACATAATTCGCGAGGGGCGATAGAATGCCAGGCAAACATGCGGAAAAGAAGAATTAGTCTAAGAGACTAAGCAAGCGGGAATGGAACTTCCCGAGGTAAGTTCGGTAACTTTTAACTATTTTCGAGAGAGATGAACGGGTTGTGTTTACGATGAGGCTATACGATAAGGCTTGTTTATGTGGAGCTTTAATGGTTCGAAGAAGAGTATATCTTAAGCAAAGATAACTCGAAAAGCGATAGAAGAACTACTAGATTGTAGACTTCTCTAGGATTTCAATAGAATGTTGGGAACATTTATTAATTCATACAAGTGAAAACCTCTCGCGCTTTTGAGCGGACCGAGAGCCGGAACGATCATTTGAGACCGGTCCGGTTTTGGTATCTTAAATGTGCATACGCACTTATCTTAAATAGTGACGAAAATATTCAATCTTGTTGATGACTTTTACAAGAGAGTGGTGGGACACGGATAAACCGAGCCACCCGAAGGAGAACTTCAATTCCCCTGCACTTAGCTAGAGTGCGCTCAATCCCTCCTTGCAATTGGAGCGGATGGAGATCATGATCCCGAAAGTCGTATGGACGTACGACTTAGTAAAATTATATAGAGGTGTCGACTAACTCGCACCCCTTTCTAGTTTATTCAACTCAAATCTCTGAACGAGATTGTAAGCAATCAAGAGTACACAAACTAACAAGTATAATCCTAGCAAGGAATATAATATTTACTATGCTAAGAAGGGTCGTTATTTCTAGCAATCGATATTATTTCCTAGGTTCATTTTTATTAAGCATACAAGAAGTTCCCAACATCGAGAGATATCATATAGACGGATATAAAAGGGGACAAGGGGAAATTCCACTTGCCTTAGTGTAACGAGTTCTAGCAACGAGCTTTGACGAAACTTAGGCGATTTCCTACTACGAGCGAGGATTCTGACCTAATGATATGGAATTTACGAAAAGGTTCAAAACACGATTCTTCTACTAACGTTCGGATCACCTCTTATAATGTTTTTATAAGAGGATTTGAATTTCTAAATTATTATAATAATAATTTAGAAAGTTATTTTCTTTAAAATAATAATATTCCTTTATTATTATTTTGATTTTTGTAATATCCTTAATTCCGAAAATCTTCTATTAAAATAATTATTAATTAATCCTTTTTATTAGAAAGTTTCCTTAAATAGAAATATCTACTTTTCCTTACAAGGTAACTTGCCTATAAAACTTTTACTCTTATTTGTTCTATTTCCATAACCCTTTTATACTATAAGGTTCATAAAATATCTTTGATCATATTTATATATTATGATATTATAGTTCATAACATAGAATCTTTTCTATATTTAATTGATTTCTTTTCAAGCAAGTCTACTTTATGTTATAAAATATACTAGTTTTATTATAATATCATACTTGATATATTTAATTTTGAACTTAGGTCTTTCCATAAATCTCTACACTAGAAGCTCATTAACATTCCTATGTTCTTATATAAGATTCTAATAATATTTTATTTAATATTAGCATATTTTCATGAAATCATTGTCTAGGTTAAACTATAGTCTCTAGATCTCCATCATATTCTATACTTTAAACTCATATGCTAATGACAATATTTTATTATATCCTTCATAATAGCTAACACCTTTTAATATGTTCCTCATATAAAAGATATGCTAAGTTTGTATTGAATGAATACTTTATACTAAATTCCTTATATTTACTCAACTTTATAATTTCTATATCTTTTATAGCTTAGGCCATGCATGACTTTTCTCTACTAGAACTTTATTAAAAACCTTTATAAAGATGATATTAGTTTTATTTCATAATCTTTTGATTTCTAAGGTCATAATATGATATCATCCTTTGTATAGAACATGCATAATATTTCTAAGCTTCTTATTTTGATCTAAGGTAGGATAATACTAAATATGGACTTTTCATACTATATTAATTTTATGATATCTATTTATATCTTGCAATAGCATGCATGTAATAAAATCATGAATATATCCACTTAATTTTATTTAGCCTAAGTTACCATAGTAAAAACAATGTGTTTCTAGTTTCTTCCAACTAACAAGATCTCACTCATTATTTTTATTCCCTTAAATCCTAAATATAGTCTAACAATTTATAAAAGACTTTTAATTAAATAACTACATAATTGGATAATATAATTTTAAGATAGAAAAATATACTTTTGGTATTCTGTAATTACAGAACACTTGGAGAAAGGCAGAGGAGGAGGACAGGCGGGCAGGGGCGGCGCGGCTAGGGCTCCGGCGAGGCTGTCGGCGGCACCAGGCGACGGCGGCGGTGCTCCGGTGGTTCGGCGACAACGGGCTGGTGGTGGCCGACGTCTTCCAAGGGGGAGAAGGGGAAAATTTGTGGTGTTTTTGTGGTGTTTTAATGGAGAAAAACAACTTGGGTGATGACTGATTTTTGAAACTTGAGAGAGCAATTGCTAGAAGAGATAGAGGAGAGTGAAGTGTGTGATTGAAGATGATGAATAGGAGCCCTTTTATAGGCAAATTGGGAGAAGCCATGGATCCATGCCATGGGGAATTCACCAATGGTGGTGGAGGGAGTGCTCATCCATTGTCCTCTTGTGTGCTTCTTCAAAGGTGATGTGGGGTGAGGTCACAATGGTGGTAAAGCAAGCAAGAGGGGAGGTGGTAGAGCATGCAATGGTCACCCTTCTAATCTACGTAAAATCAATCAGACAAAAGTCTGATGTTCAAATTGGGAGAAGGGAGCTCTTTGAAATAAGATAAGAGGGTTGGGTTGGATGAACAAGAATTTGTAAATGGTCTAGCGGAATGGGAGAGGGGCGTTTGAGGGGTAGAGTGCAAGAGGTCTCGGGTTCAAATCCCGGCTCTTGCATTCTTTTTGCTAAACTTGTACTTAGTTTTCTAGGCTCTTATGTAAGTTATTTCCTAGAATAAATTAAATTGCCAAAGGACATTATTTTTATTTAAAGCTCTTTCTATTAATTTCCTCACTTTATTAAACTATGCCCCTCAAGTTATTTTATTAAATTTTTATCTATTTCAACTTTCTTGATAATCTCTTTCAAAAGAGAATAATAGAAATTAATTTGATATTAAAAATCCTCCTTTTTAATTTAGAGAAAATAATTGATGATAAATATTATATTATAAAAAAAGCTTGGAATATCGCGGATATTACAATAGTACCCCCTTAAATAAGTTTCGTCCCCGAAACTTAGAGAAAATAGGGCAGTACCAGGATGTAGAGACAAAAGCAATTACAGGTCAAGACTTGCAAGGATTCTATGGGGTCTAGTACCCCCTTAAAAGGATTACCACTAGTGGTGTTCAAGAGGACATTAACTCTGGGAAACGCCTCTGCATGTCTTGCTCGGTTTCCCAGGTTTCCCAAGTTGTACCTTCGTTGCCATCCTTGGACCAGAGTACACGGACTAAAGGTACTTCTTTGTTGCGCAATTGCTTGATTCGGTGCTCTACAATCTTGATTGGTCTCTCTTCGTATGTGCCATTGATAGCATGCATTTAGGTGTTAGTTTTAGGGCATATTTATGTTTAAATCTTAGTTAGTTGTTTGCTTTTTGTGTGGTTTTCGTAGTTTTTGCATTTCGGTGTCTACTCTTGTGCTTTCATGTTTTTAGGTCATTTTGAGGAGCAAGGATTGGTTAAGTCGAAGGATTCAAGATTAGAGATATTCAAGTCTCTTTTCCAAGGATATTCAAGCCACTAGCGATGATGATTAAGACCCAAGAGGTTGTGGAAAAGAACGCATAGAACCGGGTAATCCATTGATGTTGTTGTTTCGACACCACTTTCTTGTAACGCTTATTTCGGGAGCTACAGTGATCGGATGAAGCTGAATTTGGTATCATTAGAAAACTAACTCGAAGAGTTACAATTCATATTTTTACTCCAAGTTCAAATTCCAACTCTAAGTGGGTCAAAACAACATCCGAAAGTACCGTCAAAATGCTGTCAAGACAAGAGCCGCGATCGCGTCCAACCTATACCGCGATCGCGGCTATGGCGGTCGCAACCCCAACTTATTTTTCACGCGAGGAGATCTTCCGCCTATCTTTATTGCCTTTTTACTATATCTTTCCTTTCGTATTTTTAATTGACTATTTAAACCTAGTTTCAACCTTTGTTTGAGGTATTCGCTCTTAGACCTAATTTCAGACTTTTGTGTTTTTTCTCATGGAGAACTAAACTCCCTAAATTGTAGTCAAGTTGAAGCTTTTCAGACTCAAGTTGTTGTGAGGTTCGTCTATTCAGGTTTATTTCTATATGTTGTTTCAATTCTCTTGTGCGTAATTCATATTGATTGTGTTGATTTCTTCAGGCTTAGCTAACTTGTTGGAATTAATATTATCTATTGCTAGATTTAAGTTTTCTCGTAGCAAAGCCTGATCTTTGTAGCAACTCAATTGATTTAGGACTCGTTGGACTAAAACAATTGAGAAGAGATTTGAATGCATGTTAATTGTTTGACTCGTTGGAATTCAATTGCATGTATCCTGTTTATCCTTGTTCTTAATGCTAATATCCTTATTATTTATGATCGTTTCATGAATTGTTTGGATGTTAAGTTGCATGTCTCGTTGCCATGTTATAATTCTGATCAGGATAGGAATAACTGAAAGAAATAACTTGTTTGAATCTAGGATCAATAACTTGAGGAAGAAAAGTGGATACTTGAATAGGATTGATTTTCCCTAATTGATAAAAATCCAACTTTTGCATTGTTTGATTGCTTGCTTTGTTTGTTTCAATTCTTAGTTTCTAGTTTTAATTCCAAAATTCGCCTTTGTTACCTCTTTGAGTTGATAATAATAAAACTTAGGATACAAGTGTCTCTTGGGTTCGACCCCGACTTACTGACTATACTAGTTTAGTAATTAGGGAATTATTTTTGATTTGGCATCAACGATTTTAAGCCAGTCAAATTTTGGCGCCGTTGCCGGGGACACTTTGTTTAATTCTAGGTTTTTATTTTTATCAACTTTTGTGTGGACCTATCTTATGGTCCACACCTGTGCTACTAATCAATGACTATGTTTGAATGTAGACAACTACAGGCTGAACATTTTCATGTGTATTTCTCTAGAGTGCAACAATATTTTCATACACTTGGTGCTTGGGGCTATCACCCTTGTGAGAGAGAATTATGTCAATGCATCCTAGAAGGGATGAATTCTGAGACTCTACAGTTGGCTGAGTACATGAGCAATTATAGGCTATGGTGTATGGTACCAGAAGAGTGTTGGGATTTCTTTTGCTACATGAGCTATCAGTGTGAGCAGGTTGAACAACATCCACCTATGCTCCATCCAGTTGAGAACTCCTCTTTCAATGCTGAAGATATGTTTGCAAAACTTGCCAATATAGTGGACCAGTTGGGACAAAACACACTAGCTAGTCTCAAGAACATGGAGACTCAGATTAGTCAAATGGTCACTATTGTGAATAGACTGGAAGCAAGAGGCTCTGAGAATTTGCCTTCACAACCCATAGACCCAATGGAGAATGTGAGTGCCATTACATTGAGGAGCAAGAAGGAGAAGATCAAAGATGATCTGAATTCTGGTGAAGAACCGCAACCGCTGTTGGACATCCGTGATCATGGATCTACCCTAGAAGTTGATGATGATTATATGCATTCCGATTTTCCTCTTCTTGAATCTCAAAAGTCAATGCTCATATATCCTTAGGCACTCAAGGACACTATGAAGCCTATAAAACCAAGTGAGCCTAAGATTGATGCAAGAGATTACATGGAGTTCATCTTTGGTAAGAGTGGTAATGTTGATGAGTTCTTTGATCCATACTGTAAGTATTCTTTGACTTCACCACTTGTGTTGAATTTGTTTGAGCATATGCCATCTCATAAAAATTGGTCTCACAAGTTTGATAAGTTGAAACGATTTTTAAATGGTATATTATTCAATTTCAATTTATCCTTATGCTACTTATGTTTTTGTGAGATGTGTTCACAAGCTTTTGACAGGTTGTTAAGGGCATTGACAATGTCTAATCTTGTGAATTCATTGCTCTCCATCTATCTTGTGTCCTCACCACCAGACTGTTGCCACTTTGAACCTTCTCCATATTCAAAAGAGTAGATGACTTTGTGAGTGTTTTCTCTTCCTTTCTCTTTAATTTTATACATTGGGGGACAATGTATTGATTAAGCATGGGGGAGGGGAACATTTACATGTTAGTTTAGTTTTGCATTGCATATAGTTTGAATTCTTGCAAAGCATGTTTAAATTTTTGCATTCATAATTGCATAAAAAAAAATTCAGAAATTTTTTTAAAAAAAATACAAAAAATCATGTATTTTAGGATTGTCATATTTCCCCAAGCAAAGGAACCACTTGTCCTCTATTTTTTTTTATGATGATTTTTGCCCCTTAACTTGCTTGGATTGCTTGAATCTTGATAATGTTTATTTCTTTAAGAGCATGTTTGATAATTTGATTGAGGTAGATCTAAGTTACATGGAAGTTCTAGGCAAATTTTACCTTGTGAGATTATTATTTTTGGCCTTTCTAGGACTACGCATTTATGAGTCCTCTTTTTCATTGTGTGTTCTCACTTTGATTGTTTCCTCTAGAACTTGCATTTAAATATCTTTTTCAAGGCTGCATTCATGACTTTTTCATATGACATAAAATGATTGAGGCATTGTTTTATTAGCCTATTATTCCCTTATCCACCCTTACATATGTTCCTTCTTTTGATGCCCCTTTTTGAGCTTTAATATTCTAATTTTTTGGAAGCTCCACAAAATCAATCCAGAGCCTTATATAAGCTTGACCCATCCGGGAATTAGATTTTTACTCGATTTGTTTTGGTTGTGAGCCAAGTATGGGGAAGTTGAAAGAGCAATTGGTGGATGAATATTTGAATTTGAAAATGAGGGTGAAAAGAAAAACAAAGAGCTTTAAAGTTGAAGTCTTCAATTGGTTGAAAAGAAAAATTATATGAAAGTTGAAGCAATAAGAAGAAAAAAAGAATAAAAGTGAAGAAAAAAAAAGAGAAGATCAAATGCAGTTAAGAGAGTAGGAGCTGGGAAAGAAAAAGAATTGAAGTTTGGTGTTGATTTAGAATTGAGTTGAGTCTTGATTCCCGGAT
The DNA here is from genome assembly GCA_964016875.1 of Fallopia convolvulus. Taxonomy (NCBI): domain Eukaryota; kingdom Viridiplantae; phylum Streptophyta; class Magnoliopsida; order Caryophyllales; family Polygonaceae; genus Fallopia; species Fallopia convolvulus. Next base: position 14,659,804 of record OZ024724.1, read on the forward strand.
TAGTACCACAAGACTAAATGATTCCCTACCAAATTCTTATTACCTTGGCCCCATTACAACCCTCAAAAGACCTCATGATTTTTGTTGTATGCATAGTCTCTAGCTGTGGAGAATTAGAACACTAATGCAAGCTTATGGTAGTGAGGCTTTCAAAGTTGAGTTTTGAGCGAAACACATATATATCCTTAAACACATGAGTGAGAGTGAAAACACATGTTCCTGTTCCTAGTGAGGTTTAGAATGGATGTGTTTACTTGATCTTGTTGGATGCCAAAATACATGCTATGATATCAATTGTTGAATAATGTCTCTTGTTATTCTTGCTTAAGAATTTATCAAAGTGGATGCATGAATTGCTTGTTTGTGGGGTTGTAAATCTATTTCTTGCTTGAGGACAAACAAGGTTTAAGCATGGGGGAATTTGATAGCATGCATTTAGGTGTTAGTTTTAGGGCATATTTATGTTTACATCTTAGTTGTTTGCTTTTTGTGTGGTTTTCGTCGTATTTGCATTTCGGTGTCTACTCTTGTGCTTTCATGTTTTTAGGTCGTTTTGAGGAGCAAGGATTGGTTAAGTCGAAGGATTCAAGATTAGAGATATTCAAGTCTCTTTTCCAAGGATATTCAAGCCACTAGCGATGATGATTAAGACCCAAGAGGTTGTGGAAAAGAACGCATAGAACCGGGTAATCCATTGATGTTGTTGTTTCGACACCACTTTTTTGTAACGCTTATTTCGGGAGATACAGTGATCAGATGAAGCTGAATTTGGTATCATTAGAAAGCTAACTCGAAGAGTTACAATTCATATTTACTCCAAGTTCAAATTCCAACTCTAAGTGGGTCAAAACAGCATCCGAAAGTACCGTCAAAATGCTGTCAGGACAAGAGCCGCGATCGCGGCCAACCTAAACCGCGATCGCGGCTATGGCGGTCGCAGCCCCAACTTATTTTTCACGCGAGGAGATCTTCCGCCTATATTTATTGCCTTTTTACTATATCTTTCCTTTCGTATTTTAATTGACTATTTAAACCTAGTTTCAGCCTTTGTTTGAGGTATTCGCTCTTAGACCTAATTTCAGACATTTGTGTTTTTTCTCATGGAGAACTAAACTCCCTAAATTCTAGTCAAGTTGAAGCTTTTCCGACTCAAGTTGTTGTGAGATTCGTCTATTCAGATTTATTTCTACATGTTATTTCAATTCTCCTGTGCGTAATTATTATTGATTGTATTGATTCTTTCAGGCCTAGCTAACTTGTTGGAATTAATATTATCTATTGCTAGATTTAGGTTTTCTCGTAGCAAAGCCTGATCTTTGTAGCAACTCAATTGATTTAGGACTCGTTGGACTAAAACAATTAAGAAGAGATTTGAATGCATGTTAATTTTGAGACTCGTTGGAATTCAATTGCATGTATCGTGTTTATCCTTGTTCTTAATGCTAATATCCTTATTATTTATGATCGTTTCATGAATTGTTTGGATGTTAAGTTGCATGTCTCGTTGCCATGTTATAATTCTGATCAGGATAGGAATAACTGAAAGAAATAACTTGTTTGAATCTAGGATCAATAACTTGAGGAAGAAAAGTGGATACTTGAATAGGATTGATTTTGCCTAATTGATAAAAATCCAACTTTTGCATTGTTTGATTGCTTGCTTTGTTTGTTTCAATTCTTAGTTTCTAGTTTTAATTCCAAAATCCCCCTTTGTTACCTCTTTGAGTTGATAATAATAAAACTTAGGATACAAGTGTCTCTTGGGTTCGACCCCGACTTACTGACTATACTAGTTTAGTAATTAGAGAATTATTTTTGATTTGGCATCAACGATTTTAAGCCAGTCAGCCATCCGACTGGATCTCGACATCGTCGAAATTGATCACGTGGGATTTGTGGGGCACATACTTCCTTAAGAGTGACACATGGAAAACATTGTGCACAGGGTGAGCAGAACGTGGTAAAGCAACTCAATAGGCCAGGTTGCTGACTCTTTCTAGGACTTCGAAGGGTCCTACATAGCGAGGGTTAAGCTTGCCTCTCTTCCCGAAGCGGAACACGCCCTTTGAAGGAGATACTTTGACGAAAACCTTATCTCCTACATCAAATTCTATGTCTCGTCTCTTCAGATCTGCATAAGACTTTTGTCGACTCTGAGCGGTCAACATTCTTTGACGGATGAGGGCGACTTCGGAGGCAGTTTGCTCTATTAAGTCTGGGCCTAGGAGAATCTTGTCGGCGTTATCGTCCCAACAGAGCGGAGAACGACATTTTCGGCCGTACAAGGCTTCAAAGGGAGCCATCTTGATGGAAGAATGCCAGCTACTGTTGTAAGTGAATTCTATGAGGTGTAAGCTGTCATCCCAACTTGTGGTGCGGTCTAGCACGCAAGCTCGTAGCATATCCTCGAGAGTTTGGATGGTCCTTTTTGATTGACCATCGGTTTGAGGATGAAATGCTGTGCTGAATTTCAGATCTGTGCCCATGCCCTTATGTAGTTCTTTTCCAGAAAGAGGCCATGAAGCGACTGTCTCGATCGGAGGTGATCGTCTTAGGGGTCCCGTGGAGGCGGACTATTTCCTTGACGAAAACTGTTGCTAGCTTTGGAGCCTTCCACTTCTTTTGAATGGGGATGAAGTGGGCGCTCTTGGTGAGTCGATCTACGATAACCCAGATAGAATCCTTCTGCTTTTGGGCCTTTGGTAGATCGGTCACAAAGTCCATTGCAATATCTTCCCATTTCCATTCGGGGACGGAAAGGGATTGCAACTTTCCTCCAGGTCTTCGATGTTCGATTTTTACTTTCTGGCAGACCAAGCATTTAGATATGAACTCTGCGACATCTTGTTTTAGGTTGGTCCACCAGAAATTCTTGCGTACATCATTGTACATTTTACTTGCTCCTGGATGTACTGAATAGGCAAATGAGTGGGCTTCGTTTAGGATGCTCTTTCGAAGCTCGTTCCCTGCTGGCACACAAATCCGGTTCTGGAACCGAAGGGAACCGTCATCTTGAATGACGAACCCAGGTGCTTTGCCTTCTTGTACTTCGCCACTGATTCTGATCAGCATGATGTCGTCAACCTGCTTTTCTTTGATCTCTGTCAGCAAATCGGATTGGATTTCTAAAGTGTTGAGACAACCTTGTTGTCTTTCGAACCAAACCTCAATGCCTTCTCTGATGAGTTCTTGCTGCAACTTTGGTTGGGCGGTTAACATTGCTATAATGCCCTCTTGTTGCGTCTTTCAACTGAGAGCGTCTGCTACGACGTTAGCCTTGCCCGAATGGTAGAGTAGCTCTATGTCATAGTCTTTCAATAATTCCAGCCATCTTCTCTGTCTCATGTTCAACTCCTTCTGTGTGAACTCATACTTCAAACTCTTGTGATCGGTGTATATCTGACACTTAACCCGGTACAAGTAGTGTCGCCAAATCTTTAACGCGAATACTACTGCTGCCAGTTCGAGGTCGTGCGTCGGATAATTTACTTCATAGACTTTGAGCTGTCGAGACGTGTAGGCAATCACCTTCCCATTCTGCATGAGTACGCATCCCAACCCTTGCTTTGAGGCGTCATTGTAGACCACATAATCGTCGTGTCCATTGGGCAATGTTAGCACTGGCGCACTGGTGAGGCGCTTCTTGAGTTCTTGGAAGCTCTCTTCACACTTCTCATCCCATACGAACTTCTTATGAGTCTTTCGTAGTAACTTTGTCATGGGAAGGGCAATCTTTGAAAACCCTTCAACGAACCTTCTATAGTACCCGGCAAGTCCTAAGAAGCTGCGAATTTCCTTTACATTCTTTGGTTGCTTCCATTCTGAGACTGCCTCAATCTTCTTTGGGTCCACTAGTACTCCGTCTTGATTAATGACGTGGCCTAAGAAAGCCACTTCTCTAAGCCATAGGTCGCACTTGGACAGCTTGGCGTAGAGTTGGTTGTGCCTTAGGATCTGTAGCACGGTTCGGAGATGTTCTTCATGGTCTGCTTGATCTCCAGAGTATATCAGGATGTCGTCTATGAAGATGATGACGAATTTGTCAAGATATTCATGGAAGCATCGGTGCATTAGATCCATGAATACCGCAGGTGCATTGGTCAACCCGAATGGCATCACAACAAACTCGTAGTGACCATAACGGGTACGGAAGGTGGTCTTCGGAATGTCTTCCTCGCGGATCCGAAGCTGGTGATAGCCTGACCTCAGGTCGATCTTTGAGAAAACTTTTGCACCTTTGAGTTGATCTAGGAGATCGTCTATCCTTGGAAGAGGATATTTGTTCTTGATGGTGACCTTGTTCAGTTCTCTGTAGTCGATGCACAAACGGAAGGTTCCGTCCTTCTTCTTTACAAATAGCACGGGCGCTCCCCAAGGCGAAGCACTCGGTCGAGTGTAACCCTTCTCAAGCAGTTCTTCGAGCTGACTCTTGAGTTCTTTCATCTCCAGCGGGCCCATTCTGTATGGAACCTTAGAGATTGGGCCAGTACCAGGCTCGAGGCTTATTGAAAACTCGACTTCTCGTCGAGGAGGTAATCCGGGGAGTTCGTCTGGGAAGACGTTGGGAAACTCTCTGGCCACGGGGATCTCTTGCACGTTTACAATCTTCTTCTCTGTTGACTCGAGATAGCAAAGATATCCAACGCAGCCCTGCCTTAGTAGTTTCCTGGCTTTCATGGCGTTGATCACCTTTCCATTTTCTTCTTCCCGTTTCCCCTTGAACTTGCAGATGTGTTTTCCTCCCGAGTTGATGGTCACAATTCGGGTGTAGAAATCAATGATTGCTCCATGCTCAGACAACCAACCTCTTCCGAGAATGATGTCGTAGGGATCCATCGGGATGCATATCAAGTTGGAGCAGAAGTTCACTCCCTGAATGCATAAGGGAAATTTTCCTAATTGCTTGGCTCCTAAAATCTTTTCTCCATTTGGAAGGTTCACTATGAACGGCTCACACTTCTCGAGGTTATCTAAACCTAGAAGTTCTATGCATTTTTCGGATATGAATGCATGTGATGCACCGGAATCGAAGAGTATAAACACGTCTTTAGAACGGATATGGAGAGTACCTTGGCAGATGGGTTCTTCTGGCTTGTCAGTGGTACGCATCTCGTACAATCTCTGTCCCTGTCCTTGCGAGTTCACATGCCCTTTGCCTTTCTAGTTAGCTGTGGACTGAACTGAAGCGGTTCCTGCTGGCCTGTTTGACGCCTGAGGTCGCTGGGAAACTGTGTTTGAGCGGGTCTGACCTAATGAGTTCACTGGTTGCCTGCAGAATTGTCGGAGATGTCCGTCCTTGTTGTAGTTGTAACATCTTCTTGGCGGCTTGGGACACTTCCGGTTTATATGCCCGGGCTCAACGCAGTTGTGGCAGACGATTGGGGTCTTTGTGGATTCAGTCCCATGGCTTGGTCTTGTACCAACCGATGAAGCCTTGTGCTTGCTTTTCTTTGACCACTAAGATCCTTGCGGCGATGCTGGCCTCTTAAACCCACTGTGACTAGAGTGGTGAGGCTTTCCTCCACGGAACTTCTTGCATTCGGGAACCTTCAGAGTCGACTCCATTTTATGCGCATGATCCACATATTCTTCTAGGGTTGTGAAGGAGCGGTTTGCCATCCAAGGTTTAATGTGATCACTCATCCATCGATGAAAGTGTTTGATCTTCTGCTTTTCTGTGGTGATCTCCTCATCAGCATACTGTAACAGGTGGTTAAACTTCTTAGCTCTTTCTAGCACATTCAACCCATGCAGCTTCGGGGAGTGGAATTCATCCAGCTTCTCATCTCGCATTAATTATGTGAAGAATCTGTGCATCATCTTGCTTTTGAACATTGCGTAGCTTAAATCTGGGCGGCCGGCTAGACTAGAGCTCTCCCACCACTCGCCTGCTTCATCTTTCAATTTAAGTGCAGCCATGTGCACCTTATCCGTTTCCGAGCATGGTATGTTGCGTAAGAGTCGCTCCATATGAGAGAACCAGTATTGCACTCCTGACGGATCCCCAGTTCCGTCGTACGAATCAGGCTTCATGGCGTTGAAAGCCCTGATTCCCTCAGTGAAGCTAACTAGATTCTGTTTCACGGGAACCACCTCTTCCGTTTGTCCTACTTCTTCCATCCCTTCATCTGGCACAACGTTTGGGGCTTCGGGGTCCACGGGTTTAGGAACCCCAGCAGGAATCTCCTCTCGTATCAATTGTTGTACAAGAGTGCGTAGCGCATTCACAGTTTCTGCGTTGAATGCAATTGGCGCTACTGGTGCATGAGGTGGGTTCACTCTTGGCTCTCTTCGGGTTTCGGACTCGCCATCGTCATTGCCATCTCTAGGTTCAGTGGTACTGCGATTAGTGGCTCTCGTGTTGACCATTTGAAGGTTTTGGGTTTGTTTCTACTTGTTAATTCGGTGTAGTATGAAGAAAGAATAGATAGATCAAGTTCTAATAATTAAAAAGAGGAACTTTATTAATAGGTTCATAATATAGAGTACAAGGCTTTTATAACTTAAGCCATTTCTAACTAGGAAAAGAAACAAGCCGATTCGACTTCCTGAAGACAAAAATTGAAGTCGAAAAGAAGTGGTCTATGCTCACTTCTTGGAAACAGAAATACAAAATTAAGGAAATCTAAATGAGGTCGGCGTAAGTATTGAGGAATCCTTCCTCGAAGAGGGTCTCGTCTATGATCCCTGTGTCATTACCAAGGAGGATGTTGGCCTGCTCAATCCTTCGGTGGCGACGGTTCTCGCGAGCCTGAAGCTCCGCGATGCAAATCAGATGTTGGAGCCTTTTCGATGGCTCCCTTTCCATCTCCATGATCCATTCGCTTTGGTGGCTCTGAAGCAGGCCACGGTTCACCCTCCAACTTCTGGTGGGGACCACGCCGGATGGTGGGGGCGCGTTGCCCAAGGGTTGACGAGCCTGGCGGTTGGAAGATTCCCCCTCCATCCAAGTGGTGAACCCTTCCATCTGTACCTCCCTAGGTGCCTGCCTTGCCCGCTCAAATAGAGAGGGGGGTCCATAGCGTCTCTCCTCGGAGTGATCGACATTCATGGATTGGAGTTGTCGTAAGAGCTCCTCGTCCTCGTGACACCAGAAATGTCTCATCGGCGGCATAGGCCCTTCGGGCTCAGACGCTCGTGGAGGCGAGACAACCTCCAATCTCGGCATGACTCTCGGGACATCGATCACAGGGGGCATCGGGGCCGGAGGAACATATTCCCACTCGGGGCTCGCTGGTGGTGGTGGTGGTGGTGGTGTTTCTGGGTCGATTACCACCCCGTCTTCGTCTTCTTCTTCCGACGCTTCGTTCATAGCGTCCCAATCTGCCTGTGCCTGCCACAATAGCTCTAACTCCTCATCATCAAACTCGTCCTCTTCCCCAAGCTCAAAATCATGTTCGGGTAATTCCCCATCTTGTTGGTACTCAGGCACCAATTCCTCATTCTCCTCGTCGGAGTAATCTTCGGGTTCATAACCCGGTGCCATCTCCTCATCTTCCGAGGGGTAATCCTCGGGCTCGTACACGGGTGATGGGGGTAAATTGACGGGTGCTAGATCATCTTCCGGTAGCTCTATGGGTAGGTTGGGATCTTCCTCAAGATCTTCTTCCGACTCTTCTCACGGCTCTCCGATTTGGTCAATTTCCATATTGACCCCGAGGTGACCATACTCGTCAATATAGGGAAAGTACGGGTTCGGGGCTTACATCCCGAAGTTGGCTCCATCAATATGGTTTTCAAGGTGGTTGTGGTTCGGGCTAGCCATGGTTTTTCTGAGGAAAGAAAGAAAAGAAAGGCGTTATTATAGAACCTCCTTAGTTTCTATGCAAGGAAGACGTAGTGAACGAAGTCAAAAAAAAAATCTTGAGAATTACTAAATCAAAACTTTAGTTTATGCTTTTCATTTTCTTGGCCCTATTACGATGCTAAGGTTTTCTTCTTTTAACCTTGTGAATTTATGAAATGAGTTTTGTGATTACTAATCAAGTTTTCTCGTATAAGGGTATAAGCTTTTCTAAGGTGAAGGTATAAGGTTCTAGTTATAAGTTTCCTAAAGGAACACTTACATTATCGATAAGAAAAGTTCATACCGCTTAAGTTTTTCAAAAGATAGAAAAAAAATTTTTTGAGAAAAAGTTCGTTAGTTCTAGAACTAAGTATTTGCCATTTAAGGTTTCTAATATTTTCGGGAATGATTTTTCTTAGCTAAGAATTTGAAATTGGAAGGTTACTATTCCTAAGTTTTCTTTTAAGAGAGTAAAGGAGAAGATCTTCTAAAATTTGAAGTCCTAACTAGCGGAAGTAAAGGTTAAGGTTTTAAAAGTTCTCGGTTTTCAAAAATTCTCGGTTTTAAAACTTTTCGGTTTCAAAACGAAAACGTTAGCTCTGATACCACAATTGTAACACCCCTATTTTACAACACTGGGTATTACCGCCAGTGACCTCAGACTTTACCGTCCAAAGCCACCCAAGGCTTTTAGAATGATATAGGACAATTAAATGCGGTTGGATTTATGGTTGCTTTTGCTTGAGGTTGCTCATATATGTGTGATGACGTTAGATTCACTTGTCTATCTATTTCTACTTGTGTTATTGATGTCTCTTTATTTGGTGGTGTTTTCATATGTGATTTCCTTTGTAAATATGTTTCTTTTTCCCCTTTTCTTGTGTGTTTTGTTCCTTTTTAGCTTAGTTCCCGTATTTCTATGAGATTCGGAAACTACGCGCGTTTTATGTGTTTTGTAGGTAATTTGGCATGGATCAAGGATCGATTTGAAGGAGGGTCGAGACATGGAGCAAGGCCCGAGCAAAGGAGGAAAGAGAGGAGCAAGCCATGAAGAAGAACAAGAGGAAAGCCAACAAGAAGAAGGTGGAACGAGGTTCGGACCGAGTTGCAACCACACCGGGCCCGACTTGGAATTTTCAACCTCGGACCGACATGCACAGTAACTCGGGCCCGAGGTCCTCCGTGTCGGTCCGAGTCGGTCACTGGACTACTTGGGCTCCAAGGCACGAAATTGTAGACTTCCACTTTTGCCCCTCATCTAATCTATAAAAGGTCCTCTTGTCTTCTAATTTAGGGGTTCCAAAGGGGGGTTCTCTCACACAAGGAAGAGGTTCCCACACTTGGCAAGGAACCAACCCTCAAGAGGATACTTGGAGAGCAAGGAGAAAGGAGAGGAGAAGGAGAAGAGAGAGAGAATCGGCCAAGGGAGAGGAAGATTGATAGGTTTGGTTGATAGATTAGCTTTGCTTTGTTTTGATCTTGTGGATTTGGAAACCCTTGATTGGAATTTGTGGATTGCTTTTGATTTGAATGAAACTTTGCTTTGTTTTGAGATTGATGATGTTGATTGCTTTCCCTTTTGATTTGTTTGCTTTCTTTGTTTGCCATATGGAGTAGATCTCCTTGATCTTGGTTTATGGGGGAAAACCCTAGTTAGGTTTGGGCTAGAAACCCCAATTCCATAGCCTTGAGTGTTTGATCTAAGGAACCCACTCTACATAGAGCTACAATTCCTTGCGAAAGTTGAGAATCAAGGCTTGAGATTGGCAAAGTAGCGAGAGTGAACATGTGTCAATCTCAAGACCTTGCTTCGAAGGGGATTTCCCCAATGATCGATGTGTAGGAGTGGTTGGAACGAGGGAGAAAGCACTCGATCCTAGTCCGATCATCACTCATTTCTTGAATTGGGGTGGAAAAGCCTTAATCTACTAGAGAAGGAACCCAAAAGCCCAAGATCTACTTTCAATCTTTGAAGTTCGACAAACCCAGATACCTCGGGCCCGACTTGACCTACGTCGGTCCCGACTTCCTCTTGTCGCCAACATCGGGCCCGACGTGACCTTTGTGTCGGTCCCGACTGTTCTCTTTGTTTTCCTTTGTTTTACATTCGCCTTTCCAGCTTTCTAGTGTCTAGGCACATCAATCGATTAGACTTCCCGAGTGTTCGACACCCACCACGTGCTACAACGGGGTCGGGTTATAAATTGTATCTCTAGACCCTCGCATTTGTGAGCGATCAAAAGATTGGCGCCGTTGCCGGGGAAGTCTAAGTGCATTGAGTGCCAATTTGGTGAGTTTCTTGTGTTTTGGTAGTGATTTGGGTGAGGGAATAGCCCAAACCCATTGTTTGTTTTTGATTTGTTTTGGTTTGTGTCTTTGTTTCGTAGGTGTATGCTAGCTCGTTCCTCCCGAGGAACACTTGAGCTTGAGTTTGTGAGTGATCCGGAAAGTATTCTCAAAGAAGCCAAAAGAAGGAAAAGGATGGCGAATCAAGCTCTCCATGTTGAAGAGGAGTTGGCTCAACTTAGGGCCGAAATGGCTAGATTGCAACTTGAGAAGGACAATCAAGAGGAGGTGGCAAGAAGAGAACGGGAGCAACGGATGAGGGCCGAGGCTCAACTCAACGCTCTACCCCGGAATGCACGCCAATACATGAATCCGGAGTTGAGGGTACCCAAACCGGCTATTGTGCTTCCCGAGGTTGCCAAGAATTTTGAGATCAAGACGCAATTCATATCCCTTATCAAGCATGATCAATTCAAGGGCCGTCCACATGAGTGTCCCATAGAGCACGTCAAACGCTTTGTGGACATGTGTGAGACGATTTCTACCGACGAGGAGACGTTGGAGTATGTGCTTCTAAAGGCGTTCAAATGGTCACTTGGGGGCAAGGCCACACATTGGCTTGAGAGCCAAGCCCCTAGGTCAATCACAACTTGGAAGACACTCTATGATGCTTTCTTGATGAAGTTCTTCCCGCCCTCAAAGACAACCGAGCTAAGAAGGAAGATTGCAAGCTTTCAACAAGGTCCGAATGAGCCTCTCTTCGAAGCATGGGACCGTTTCAAGGAGATGTTGCGCCAATGTCCTACTCATGGCCAACAACCATATGTGCTTCAAGACATCTTTTTCCAAGGCATCAATCCGGCAACGAAGGACAAGCTCAATCTCCACACCGATTGTGGGTTCATAGACTTGACACCGGATCAAGCTTGGGAGCTATTTGACAAGCTATCCGATTATGAGGCCATGTATGGGGTGAGTCAAGCTAGCAAGGAGGTGAAAGTTCAAGGTGAAGGTGCAAGGAAGTTATATGATCCAAAGGGAGAAGACATTGACAAGGATGTGAAGCTCCAATTCCTTGAAGGTGAAGTGAGCAAGCTTAAGAGGCAAGTCCACTACTACAAGCAAAATGCTAGAGCTTGTGAGGAGTGTGGATCCTTTGCACATGCTATACAAGTTTGTCCGAATGAGAGCCAAGTGCGCTTGGCCGAGCGAATTGAGGAGGCAAACTATGTTCGAGGAAATTTCGGTGGAAGAGGCAACTTCAACAATGGTGGTAATGGCCAGTGGAACAACAGTCAAGCTCAAGGCTACAACAACAACTTCAACCAAAACGAGCCAAGAGCGCCGCAACCACCACCATATAGACCACCGGGATTCAATGAGCTACAAACATTTGCTCAAGAGATGAGGGATGGGTTCAAGGAGATGAGGACCCAATTCAATGAGTTTGGTGCATGGAGGAGGCAAGTCGACAATCAATTTGCCCAAATTGCAACTCAAGCCCCGAGAGAGAATGGGAGACTTCCGGGCCGACCCGAGGAGAACCCTCGAGCTCAAAACAATCAAAATGAAGTCCGGGCAATTGGATTAAGAAGTGGCCGAAACCTACCCGAGCCACACATGCCTAAGAAGAATGAAGAGAGTCGGACCAACTTACCCAACAAGTCGGGTCCGACGTTCCCCGAAGTCGACCCAGCAAGAAGATCGACCCCTTTACACCGGACCGAGGTTGAGAGTAACTCGGGCCCGACGTACCCAGACCTCGATCCGACTCCTCTGCCCCGGACCGAGATTCATAACATCGGGCCCGACATGGTGCCCAAGTCGGTCCAACCAAGAAATGGTGCAAGTGAAGTGGGGAAGTCCAAGGAGGTTGATCCAAGCAAGATTCAAGGTGCAATAACTCTTCCATATCCCTCAAAGAAGCCGAAAGATGTCGTTGAGAATAAGTTCAAGAGGTTTCTCAAACTCTTGCAAGGTTTGAACATCTCTATCCCGTTCACCGATGCATTGAGCGAGATGTCATCCTATGCCAAGTTCTTAAAGGAAATTTTGAGCAAGAAGAGGTCGATAGTTGAAATGCAAGATGAGGTCAAGACCTTGGAGTTACCACAAAAGCTAGGAGATCCCGGTCGCTTTGCTATAACTATTGGTGTGGGGTCTCAAAACTTCCAAGCCTTGTGTGACCTTGGAGCAAGCACGAGCATCATTCCTTACACCATATGGAAATCCACATCCATGGGTCTCATAGCTTCGGTCAACATGAGGTTAATGATAGCGGATGGGTCATCCATAGAGCCAATTGGTATCGTCGAGGATTACCCCGTTTGCATTGAAGGCCACTATGTCCCGATCGACTTTGTTGTGGTGGACATGGTAGAAGTGCCAGGTGAACCAATTATACTAGGGAGACCTTTCCTTGCTACGGTTGGGGCAGTCATTGATGTAAAAAAAGTCCACTTGTCTCTTGACATTGGAGGAAGAGAGATTGAGTTTTTCTTTAGGCCAACTTCAAAAGGGGTCGTGCATAAGGAAGCTAAGATGATCCAAGTTCCTCTTGGATTGCAATGGGAAGCCGTTTCTAAGAAGCCAAAGCCAAGGGAGCTTAGGTTGAAAGCCACCCCACCACCTAGAGAAATTGATATAGAGCGCCAAAGTCTAACCCTCAATATGATTGAGCATGAGCAATTGGAGGAAGGGATGTCTTATTTAGAGGTGTTCAAGGCCGAGAAGGAAGAAGTTCAAGCACCACCGGAACCATCTCAAGAACTCAAGGAGCTTCCAAAAGATTTGAGGTACGCATTTCTTGGTCCCAACTCTTCTTTGCTCGTAATCATAAATGCTAACTTGAATGATGAGGAGGAGTCTAAGTTGTTAGAGGTTCTAAGAAAACATAGAGGAGCTTTAGGGTATTCACTAGAGGAACTAAAGGGAATCTCTCCCTCAATTTGCATGCATAGGATTTATATGGAGGATAACCATAAACTCACTATTGAACCACAAAGAAGATTAAATCCTAACATGAAAGAAGTGGTAAAGAGTGAAATACTTAGGATGTTGGATGCGGGAATCATCTTCCCAATTTCCGATAGCAAGTATGTGAGTCCCGTGCATGTAGTTCCTAAGAAAGGAGGTCTCACCGTTGTGCAAAATAAAAGGGGAGAGATGATACCTACGAGAACCACAACAAAATGGCGTATGTGTATTGATTACCATAAGCTTAATAGTGGCACTCGCAAAGACCATTTTCCTCTTCCCTTCATAGACCAAGTCCTAGAAAGATTAGCACAACATGAATATTTTTGCTACCTTGACGGGTATAGCGGGTTTTGGCAAATCCCTATTCATCCCGATGATCAAGAGAAGACCACATTCACATTTCCCTATGGGACTTTTGCCTATAGACGCATGCCTTTTGGTTTATGTAATGCGCCGACAACATTTCAAAGATGCATGATGTCCATCTTCTCCGATATGGTTGAGGATATAGTAGAAGTGTTTATGGATGATTTCTCCGTCTATGGTTCCTCATTTGATGTTTGCTTAGCTAACTTAGACAAGGTTTTGACTAGATGTGAGGAGACTAGCTTGGTGCTTAATTGGGAAAAATGCCACTTCATGGTGAAGGAGGGCATAGTACTAGGACACCTAGTTTCTAGTAGGGGGATAGAAGTAGATAAAGCTAAAGTTGAAATAATTGAAAAACTACCTCCTCCTTCTTGTGTTCGAGATGTTAGGAGTTTCTTAGGTCGTGCGGGATTTTATAGACGGTTCATCAAGGATTTTTCTAAGATTGCAAAACCATTGTCTAACCTCTTGATGAAAGATGTGCCCTTCGAATTTTCCGAGGATTGCATGAGTTCTTTTTGTAGGTTGAGAGATGCCTTGATTTCGGCTCCAATAATGGCGGCACCCGATTGGAATCTTCCATTCGAGGTAATGTGTGATGCTAGTGATTTCGCCGTAGGGGCCGTCCTTGGGCAAAGGAAGGATGGAAAGTTGCATGCCATCTACTACGCGAGCAAAACTTTGGATGAAACTCAGTGCAATTACACAACGACGGAGAAAGAGTTTCTTGCGATAGTGTTTGCATTTGAGAAATTCCGTTCGTATCTTGTGGGATCAAAGGTGGTAGTCTTCACGGACCATACGGCAATCAAATACCTCATGAAGAAGAAATATGCAAAGCCGAGGCTTCTAAGGTGGATGCTTCTTCTTCAAGAGTTTGACCATGAGATCAAGGACAAAACCGGTGCGGAAAATATGGTAGCTGATCATCTATCCCGTTTGCCCATTGAGTACATGTTGGAGATGGAGGATGGTTTGACTATAGATGATTCAAGGGCAGATGAAGTTCTCATGAGTGGAAAGGAGGAAAGGAAAGGTGGATCGACGAACCAAGTAAGTCGGGCTCGAGGTCCAGAACATCGGACCAAAGTCAGAACAGGTACGAGTGAGTCGGGACCGATGTCTTCAGAGTCGGGCCCGAGTTACCTGTGTGTCTGCGAAGCTAGACCGGCGTCCAACCATGTCGGGCTCGGTACACTTCAATGTCGGTCCGTGGAAGAAAGTAAGTTTCCTAACTCGATTTCCATTCCTTCTCGTTCTCAATTGATTAATTCTTTCTCTCCCACTTGCCTTCTTTCTATTAGTGCCGTAAGATGAGGGGTTTCCCTTTGGTTTGCGGATTTTGCTAACTTTGCCGTAGGGGGAGTGATCCCACCAAATTTGTCTTATCAAGCTAGGAAGAAATTCTTACATGATGTTAGACAATATTTTTGGGATGATCCATATCTCTACAAGGAAGGGCGTGATCAAATCTATAGACGGTGTGTGTCAAGTGAAGAGGTTGAGAGCATAATTCAACATTGCCATTCCTTGCTTACGGGGGGTCACGCTAAGAGTTCCAAAACCACTTCAAAAATTCTTCAATGTGGTTATTATTGGCCCACCATGTTCAAGGATGTGCATGATTATGTGAGGAAGTGTGAGGAGTGCCAAAGAGAGGGGAACCTATCAAGGAGGAATGAGACTCCTCAAACCGACATTTTAGAAGTTGAGTTATTTGATGTATGGGGTATCGATTTCATGGGACCATTTCCCACATCGGGGCCTTACAAGTACATCTTGGTAGCCGTGGACTATGTCTCAAAATGGGTAGAGGCCATACCAACAAGAACCAATGATGCTAGGGTGGTGATGAAGTTCTTGAAAAGCAACATTTTTGCAAGGTTTGGTGTGCCTAGGGTTCTCATAAGTGATGGCGGACCTCATTTCATTGAGAGGTGCTTCGAGAATGTGTTGATCAAGTATGGGGTGTCTCATCGAGTTGCCACTCCTTATCATCCTCAAACAAGCGGGCAAGTCGAGGTGTCAAACCGTCAAATCAAGGCCATCTTGGAGAAGACCGTATCTCGATCAAGGAAAGATTGGGCCTCTAAGCTCGATGATGCACTTTGGGCTTATAGAACCGCCTTCAAGACACCTTTGGGAACTACACCCTTCAATCTAGTGTATGGCAAGGCATGCCATCTTCCGGTAGAGCTTGAGCACAAGGCAAAATGGGCTCTCAAGGACATGAATTGGGATATCAACTTGGCCGATGAGAAAATGTTTCTAGAGCTTCATGAGTTGGGAGAATTGAGGTTGAAAGCCTATGAGAACTCCAAGTTGTACAAGGAGAAGACCAAGAGGTGGCATGATAGGAAGCTAATCCCAAAAACCTATCAAACCGGTGACAAGGTTCTTCTTTTCAATTCAAGGCTTAAACTTTTCCCGGGGAAGTTAAGGACTAGGTGGAGCGGACCATTTGTGGTCCACCGTATCTATGTTGATGGTGCGGTGGACTTGGTTGACGAACGAGGACATATTTTCAAAGTGAATGGTCATCGAGTGAAGAAGTTCTATGACAAGGCCGGTCCAAGCGAAGAAGTTAGAGCTTCATGGGCTCTCGTCCTCGCCAATTGATCCTAGACATGCCATTGAAGAATAAAGAAATTGTGAGCTTTTCATACTCTTCTCTCTTGCTTTTAAGTTTTGGTTTCCTTGTTTGATGGGGACATCAAAATTTTAAGTATGGGGTGGGGGTAAGTGTGTTCATGATTTCACTTGCTTATGTGTGTTTGTTATTTTGAGGATATTTAGTTTGGTTTCTAGTTTGTATTTGGGATGTTTGTTTCTTGGTTTGTGGTTTAATGAACGACATGGATGATTGATTTGGTTTTGAATGGATGAGTCTTTGTTTTTGGTTTTAGAGAAAATTTTGCAAAAATCCATAAAAATTTGAAAAAAATCGTGTGGAAAACAACAAAAAGATTTTGTGTTTTGTGTTTTGGACTAGAAATTCCCATCTTAGATTGCCAAATAAAAGTTAATGATGATGTGAGCATAAAAATTCCTTTGCATATTTTTGGATGGTTTAGCCTCTAAAATGATGTTGCTTTTGATGTGATCATGATATCTTGCTTGTTTTATTGAACATGTGAGTTCTAGGATGAGTTCTTATGCAACTAAGTATGAGTGACCCTTGTGAGATTGATTTTTGGCCATTTTAGGGATGCTTGTTCATATTTGCATATCCCTCATGTTTCTTGTGTGATTAGCTCATTCATGCTTAGTAAAACTTGCTATTGCGGTGTTTATCTATTTTCCAAGACCGCCATGAGATTTGTCCTAGCATTGTCACATTGATTTTGAACTTTTTTCTTTTAGTCACATAAATGTTCCATATCCTACCATGAAGTTAATCCTTTGTTTGTAGCCCCGTTCTAGCCTAAGCCTTTGTTTGAAACTCCTCAAAAATATTATTCCTAGCCTTATATGACTTGACCCTTATGGGATTGGACTTTAGAAGAGAGGTTTGGATTGTATTTGAAGAGTTGAGATTCTCTTGGGTTTAAGGGCAAAGAATGGTGTTATGAATCATGTGGGTAATGCATCTTTGTTGTATAAAAAGAAAACAAAGAAAGAAAGAAAGAAAGAAAGAAAGAAATTGTTGGAAATGTAAAGTGGAATGAAAGCAAAGAGCTTAAGTGAAGAAAAAGGGTCCGACCGAGTTACAAGCCACATAGGGCCCGATGTCATAAGAAAGTCGGTCCAATGGAGAAAGTGTGAAAAATCCATCAAAAAAAAGCCTAAAGAGCAAAGATGAAGTGGAATGTTAAGTGAAATTTTGGGTTGAAAGGAAAAATGTTAAGCCTTTTGGGATGAGTGTGAAATTGATTGTGGAAATTTGGTGAAGTTGGTGAGAGTTTAGGTTGTTCAATCCCCATTGTAAGCACCACAAGACCAAATAATTCCCACCTTGAGAAATACCAAAAGCCCCATTACGACCCGGCCGAATGGAACCTCTTTGAGGACCTCCATTGAGCCAAGTTCGAAATTATTTGTGTACATTGTATTAGGCATCTCTAGGTGGAGGAATTGGTGATATTAGCTTCAATAGTAAAGTCCTTACTTGCATGATTTTTGAGCTTGAGTGTTCATTGCTAAACCCAAACACATGATGAGTGATACACATTCACATATCCCTAAAGTGAGGCTTAGTTGCATTGACTCTATTCTTTGGAACACTTAATCATGTGTGATGATGTAATCTTGCTTGAATATCAATCACTTGTGCTAAAATGTGTTTTCATACGAGGCTTTACTTGAAGATTATGTTTCGGTCTTGCTTAAATTGTTATTGCTTGAGGACAAGCAAGTTTAAGTATGTGGTATTTTGATGTCTCTTTATTTGGTGGTGTTTTCATATGTGATTTCCTTTGTAAATATGTTTCTTTTTCCCCTTTTCTTGTGTGTTTTGTTCCTTTTTAGCTTAGTTCCCGTATTTCTATGATCTCTGTGTCATTACCAAGGAGGATGTTGGCCTGCTCAATCTTTCGGTGGCGACGGTTCTCGCGAGCCTGAAGCTTCGCGATGCAAATCAGATGTTGGAGCCTTTCCGATGGCTCCCTTTCCATCTCCATGATCCATTCTCTTTGGTGGCTCTGAAGCAGGCCACGGTTCACCCTCCAACTTCTGGTGGGGACCACGCCGGATGGTGGGGGCGCGTTGCCCAAGGGTTGACGAGCCTGGCGGTTGGAAGATTCCCCCTCCATCCAAGTGGTGAACCCTTCCATCTGTACCTCCCTAGGTGCCTGCCTTGCCCGCTCAAATAGAGAGGGGGGTCCATAGCGTCTCTCCTCGGAGTGATCGACATTCATGGATTGGAGTTGTCGTAAGAGCTCCTCGTCCTCGTGACACCAGAAATGTCTCATCGGCGGCATAGGCCCTTCGGGCTCAGACGCTCGTGGAGGCGAGACAACCTCCAATCTCGGCATGACTCTCGGGACTTCGATCACAGGGGGCATCGGGGCCGGAGGAACATATTCCCACTCGGGGCTCGCTGGTGGTGGTGGTGGTGGTGGTGTTTCTAGGTCGATTACCACCCCGTCTTCGTCTTCTTCTTCCGACGCTTCGTTCATAGCGTCCCAATCTGCCTGTGCCTGCCACAATAGCTCTAACTCCTCATCATCAAACTCGTCCTCTTCCCCAAGCTCAAAATAATGTTCGGGTAATTCCCCATCTTGTTGGTACTCAGGCACCAATTCCTCATTCTCCTCGTCGGAGTAATCTTCGGGTTCATAACCCGGTGCCATCTCCTCATCTTCCGAGGGGTAATCCTCGGGCTCGTACACGGGTGATGGGGGTAAATTGACGGGTGCTAGATCATCTTCCGGTAGCTCTATGGGTAGGTTGGGATCTTCCTCAAGATCTTCTTCCGACTCTTCTCACGGCTCTCCGATTTTGTCAATTTCCATATTGACCCCGAGGTGACCATACTCGTCAATATAGGGAAAGTACGGGTTCGGGGTTTACATCCCGAAGTTGGCTCCATCAATATGGTTTTCAAGGTGGTTGTGGTTCGGGCTAGCCATGGTTTTTCTGAGGAAAGAAAGAAAAGAAAGGCGTTATTATAGAACCTCCTTAGTTTCTATGCAAGGAAGACGTAGTGAACGAAGTCAAAAAAAAAATCTTGAGAATTACTAAATCAAAACTTTAGTTTATGCTTTTCATTTTCTTGGCCCTATTACGATGCTAAGGTTTTCTTCTTTTAACCTTGTGAATTTATGAAATGAGTTTTGTGATTACTAATCAAGTTTTCTCGTATAAGGGTATAAGCTTTTCTAAGGTGAAGGTATAAGGTTCTAGTTATAAGTTTCCTAAAGGAACACTTAGATTATCGATAAGAAAAGTTCATACCGCTTAAGTTTTTCAAAAGATAGAAAAAAAATTTTTTGAGAAAAAGTTCGTTAGTTCTAGAACTAAGTATTTGCCATTTAAGGTTTCTAATATTTTCGGGAATGATTTTTCTTAGCTAAGAATTTGAAATTGGAAGGTTACTATTCCTAAGTTTTCTTTTAAGAGAGTAAAGGAGAAGATCTTCTAAAATTTGAAGTCCTAAGTAGCGGAAGTAAAGGTTAAGGTTTTAAAAGTTCTCGGTTTTCAAAAATTCTCGGTTTTAAAACTTTTCAGTTTTAAAACGAAAACGTTAGCTCTGATACCACAATTGTAACACCCCTATTTTACAACACTGGGTATTACCGCCAGTGACCTCAGACTTTACCGTCCAAAGCCACCCAAGGCTTTTAGAATGATATAGGACAATTAAATGCGGTTGGATTTATGGTTGCTTTTGCTTGAGGTTGCTCATATATGTGTGATGACGTTAGATTCACTTGTCTATCTATTTCTACTTGTGTTATTGATGTCTCTTTATTTGGTGGTGTTTTCATATGTGATTTCCTTTGTAAATATGTTTCTTTTTCCCCTTTTCTTGTGTGTTTGTTCCTTTTTAGCTTAGTTCCCGTATTTCTATGAGATTCGGAAACTACGCGCGTTTTATGTGTTTTGTAGGTAATTTGGCATGGATCAAGGATCGATTTGAAGGAGGGTCGAGACATGGAGCAAGGCCCGAGCAAAGGAGGAAAGAGAGGAGCAAGCCATGAAGAAGAACAAGAGGAAAGCCAACAAGAAGAAGGTGGAACGAGGTTCGGACCGAGTAGCAACCACACCGGGCCCGACTTGGAATTTTCAACCTCGGACCGACATGCACAGTAACTCGGGCCCGAGGTCCTCCGTGTCGGTCCGAGTCGGTCACTGGACTACTTGGGCTCCAAGGCACGAATTTTGTAGACTTCCACTTTTGCCCCTCATCTAATCTATAAAAGACCCTCTTGTCTTCTAATTTAGGGGTTCCAAAGGGGGGTTCTCTCACACAAGGAAGAGGTTCCCACACTTGGCAAGGAACCAACCCTCAAGAGGATACTTGGAGAGCAAGGAGAAAGGAGAGGAGAAGGAGAAGAGAGAGAGAATCAGCCAAGGGAGAGGAAGATTGATAGGTTTGGTTGATAGATTAGCTTTGCTTTGTTTTGATCTTGTGGATTTGGAAACCCTTGATTGGAATTTGTGGATTGCTTTTGATTTGAATGAAACTTTGCTTTGTTTTGAGATTGATGATGTTGATTGCTTTCCCTTTTGATTTGTTTGCTTTCTTTGTTTGCCATATGGAGTAGATCTCCTTGATCTTGGTTTATGGGGGAAAACCCTAGTTAGGTTTGGGCTAGAAACCCCAATTCCATAGCCTTGAGTGTTTGATCTAAGGAACCCACTCTACATAGAGCTACAATTCCTTGCGAAAGTTGAGAATCAAGGCTTGAGATTGGCAAAGTAGCGAGAGTGAACATGTGTCAATCTCAAGACCTTGCTTCGAAGGGGATTTCCCCAATGATCGATGTGTAGGAGTGGTTGGAACGAGGGAGAAAGCACTCGATCCTAGTCCGGTCATCACTCATTGCTTGAATTGGGGTGGAAAAGCCTTAATCTACTAGATAAGGAACCCAAAAGCCCAAGATCTACTTTCAATCTTTGAAGTTCGACAAACCCAGATACCTCGGGCCCGACTTGACCTACGTCGGTCCCGACTTCCTCTTGTCGCCAACATCGGGCCCGACGTGACCTCTGTGTCGGTCCCGATTGTTCTCTTTGTTTTCCTTTGTTTTACATTTGCCTTTCCAGCTTTCTAGTGTCTAGGCACATCAATCGAGTAGACTTCCCGAGTGTTCGACACCCACCACGTGCTACAACGGGGTCGGGTTATAAATTGTATCTCTAGACCCTCGCATTTGTGAGCGATCAGTTATGATGTTGCTTTTTGATGAAGGCATTGACTTGATATATGTGTTGATGGTTTTGGTTCTTGTCTTGTTTATTGCTTGAGGACAAGCAAGTCTAAGTATGGGGTATTTTGATGTCCGCCTTTTTAGTCGTGTTTTTAGGGTGTGTTTTTAGTGTGTTTGAGTCTTTTTCTTTAGTTTTGTGTTTTGTTTTGAGTCGTTTGTGTAGGTTTTCGTATTTTCATGAGATATGGAGTCTACATAAGCTTTGGTGGTGTTTTGTAGGTTTTTAGAAGCTTTTTGGAGCAATTTTAAGGAAAAGAGCAAAACCGAGGAGAAGCACTTAAGGAAAAGCTCAAGAAATGAAGTTAATGAAGTCATTGAAGATCAATTTTGAGCTTGGAAAGAGATAGAGAATTTCGTTACAAGAACATAGGAAAAAGAATCGAGTCAAACGGAGTTATAACGAATCCTCTACGCAAGTTTTACTCAAGACGGCTTTTAGTGCAGAACATGGTCGGTGACGACCCACTTTGGGTCGGTACCGAGCCACCCCGAGAGTAGCGGAGATCCGAGTCGGTGCACTTATTGGGCTTTTATCCTATTTCCTTTTATGTTATTAGATAGATAGAAGGGATATATTTTATTAAAAGATTTATTTCCTTATAGATAGATTTAAGATAGATTAGTTTCTCTATAAATACTCTTGTCTACCCTTTAATTTTCTACACTCAATCAATTGCCTTGGAGGGCAAGTAAGGGAGGAGGAGAGAAGAGAGGGGCGAGAGGGAAGAGGCAAGTAGGGTTTGTGGAGAAGAACTAAGTTTGTTTGGATTAAAGTTGTAAGCTTTTTATTTAATTTAATTTAGATGTTTTCAATTATGCTTTGTGAGTAGTCTTCCTCTCTAAGGTTGGGGTTAAACCCAACAATGGTTGTGCATGCTTGTTTATGATCATGTTTTGATTGTTTTTTATTGCATTAATCTTCTCTCTTGTTCTTAACTCCTTGAAAAGAAAGTGGATAGGAATTTCTCATTCATAGTTGAAGCGCAAGCGGAAACTTTGAATTAGAAAAGTCAATTTAGGGTTTTGAAGCGAAAGCGAATCAATCCTAGTTGAAGTAGAAGAGATTAGATAGTAAGTTTATTAATTTAGCGAAAGTTGATTGATTTACTTGCTCTAGTTAACGAAAGTTGACGCCTTTATGTGATAAAAGCATGATCTTTATGTTTCATAGCGTTGGCATTGCATGATTATTGTTGTGGTGATACCTTTACCTTAGAATTCTCCTTTCTCTTACTTAAATTCCTAGATTTAATTGATTGCTTGTGTAAGAAGTAACAAAACTTGATACTGACTATCTTCCGTGGACGAACCTGACCTCCCTGTACTCAACGGGGTCTTGATTATAAATTTATTTGTTGTCAAGAAACCCTTTCAACAAATAGCATCCACTGTTGCAATACAAAAGTGCCTTAAGGGCTACACTAATATGATTACGAAGATTAAACGTGGATAGTAAGGAGGATCCAACTATTTCCTTTGAACATCTAAAGCAAAAGGTTTGTCACTGGGGTGCATCTCATAGAACTATTTATCTTGACGCTGGGATGTTTTCGACCTCTTTCCTTCATCCAGATCTGTAGACTGCACAGAAGCAGTACCCGTCATCCCGCTGGAAAGCTAAGGGTATTGGGACATTGTGTCGGAGCGAGTTGGTCTTGACTTATTTGCTGGTTGCCTACGAAATTGGCGGAGATGTCCATCTCTCCCACAGTTGAAACACTTACTAAGATTCCTGGTACAGTTTCGGTTGATATGTCCCGGTTCTTCGCAGCTGTTACAGACTATAGAGCTCTTCTTGGTTTCCGGGCCTTGGAATGGTTTAGACTTAGTTGGCTCGGACTCAGTTTTGCTCTTCTTTGGCCAGCCTGAACTTTGTGGAGATTCTGCCCTCTTAAATTTGCCATTCTCCTTGTTATGAGTTTGTCTCCAATCTTCTACCCTTGGTGCGGGTTCCTCGAGCAAGGATTTTACCATGTGGGCCGCATCCACATATTCTCCCAACGTTGTGCACTTGCGATTACTCATCAGAGCTTTTATTTCTAGGCTCTGTAATTCATGGAACCGTTGAATTCTCTCTGCCTTAGTGGGGTATTTCTTTGTGGCACCTTCCATTTGGGATTTAAGCTTCGTGGCCTCGGGTATGCTTGGTCCACCAATCTTTTGGTGAGGAACCGGATAGAGCTTCTCTTTTTCCCAAGTTGTCCAGAAGTGATACAACATTTTCGCTTTGAACATTGCCCAATTCAAACTTGGTTGTTCCGACAAGTTTGAACGTTCCACCATTCTCGTGCTCCTCCCCTTAGCTGAAGGGAGGCAAGGTGCACCTTTTCCACTTGTTTGCACTCAAGCGTGCTTAGGAGGCATTCCATTTGTGAGAACCATCTTACTATCTCGTTTGTTTCTCTCGTACCGTCATAAAGGTCTGGCTTTAATGAGGAAAAAGTTCTCAGGTTCTTGTCACACTCTGAGCAAATCATTAATGAAGAAATCTGAACGATATTATCCTTTGTGTTGCTGGTTTGACCTTCTCCCACTATCTTCTTCACGTCGGACAATGTAGTTGGAAAAATCTCATGACTGAATTGTTCCATGTGGACTCTTGCAGCTTCGATCCTTAAAGGACCACTTTCCACCGTCCTTGGTGGGCACGGAACTTGTTGATGTGGGTCCTCTTGATTTTGACTAGGGTGCTTAGACCCTCGATCATTTTCCTGAGGCGGTTGAAGAGCGTCACAACCATATTATGTTTGAAGATGGACAAAAACACTTTGCAAAGAGCAATAGGAAACTAACCTCCTTCCATGAAGATTTCATCATGAATTGCATACGAGCAAACATTGGTACAAGCAAGTCATACCAAGTCTACAAGGAGTTTGTTGGTTCTTATGCAAGAATTGGTGCAACTATAATTGATTTCAAGAATTTTAAAAGAGATATGAACTCCTTCATGATTGGATGTGATGCTCAAATGGTTATTGACAACTTGTTCAAGAAAAAAGAAAGATGTGACGCGTTTTTCTTTGAATATGATGTTGATGAACAACATCAATTAACCAAATTATTCTGGTGTGATCCTATTGCAAGGAAGAACTTCTCATATTTTGGAGATGTTGTCTCGGCTGATGCAACATACAAATCAAACAGGTATGAAAAAAAGGTTTAAATTTGATGAACAAATCGTATTTATTGATGAACAAATCGTATGTATTGATGAACATACGTGTATTGATGAACAAATCGTATGTATTGATGAACAAATTTATCATAATTTTTGCTAGTTTCTGATGAACAATTGCTTCTTTGTGATGCACACATGCTAGTTTCTGATGAACAAAATGATAGTTTTTGATGAACAAATGCTAGTTCCTGATGAACAAATGCTAGTTTCTTATGCACAAATGCTAGTTTCTTATGAACAAATATTAGTTTGTGATGAACAAATGCTAGTTTGTGATGAACAATTGCTAGTTTCTTATTAACAAAGCATACTACTGATGAACAAATGATAGTTTTTGATGAACAAATGCTAGTTCCTGATGAACAAATGCTAGTTTCTTATGCACAAATGCTAGTTTCTTATGAACAAATATTAGTTTGTGATGAACAAATGCTAGTTTGTGATGAACAATTGCTAGTTTCTTATGAACAAAGCGTACATACTGATGAACAAAATCACATATATTGATGAACAAATTTAATTCTTTGCCTTCAGGTATGAAATGGTGTTTATACCATTCACGGGGGTTGACAACAACAAGAAGAGCATTACTTTTGCCTTTGGGTTGCTTCTAAAAGAAGATATCGAATCTTATGTCTGGCTATTCCAAAAATTCAAAGATGCAATGAGGGGCCATGAACCATTTGTCATTCTCACTGATCAAGATCCTGCAGTAAGAGTGGCAATTGAAAAAGTTTTTGAAAAGGCTATGCATCGTTTCTGCATGTGGTATATCATGTTCAAGGTACCGTCAAAGGTTACAAATGATGTGTATAACAACGATCAATTCAGAAGCAAGTTCACCAAGCTTGTTTGGAGCAATGAAATTAGCCGGTCAGATTTTGAAGAGATTTGGCATTCCATTATTGCTGAATTTGGACTTGACTCAAACACTTGGTTGCCGCTGATGTTTGAGCTACGTTACTTATGGATCCCTGCGTACTTCAATGATGTAAACATGGGTGGACTTCTTAGAACAACTTCAAGGTCTGAGAGCCAGAACTTCTTCTTCTCGCATTTCATTGGATCCACATCTTCTCTAGTTATCTTCATGATGTAGTTTGAGAGTGCAATTGATTCCCAAAGGCACAATAAGGAGAGGTTAGACTTTGAAACGTCAACAAGCTCCCCCACTCTAATGACACCGTTGGATATAGAGAAACATTGTGCATCTGTTTACACCATAAATGTATTCTATGACGTCCAGACAGAAATTGTTGCTTCTGTATTTGAATGTGGTCTAAGCAATTTGTTCAAGGAAGACGACATTCACGAGTATCACATTAACGGGCAGTTTGGAAAGGCGCATGTTGTGAAACATAAGCTTCAAAACGAAGAGTTCGTTTGCTCGTGCAATAAGTTCATCAATATCGGGATTCCATGCTGCCATATGTTTTTCGTATTCAAAAACATTGGGTTGAGAAAGGTGTCAGCTAAATACATCAAGAATAGATGGACGAAGACATCAAATCTGACTCCTACTTTTGAGATAGATGGTTCAACACTTGAACAATGTGACGTGATGAATGACAAGAAGCTGTTGATTGCTGATTTATTGGGCGAGGTACATTCTTGCATTAATGTCATAGGGGACAACACCGAACAGCTCAAAGAGCTGATATGTTTCTTGAAGGAAAAAAAGGAAACATATCTGAGCTTATTGGGAGGAGAATCATCTACATCAACAAGGCAGAGTTCAATCCAAACATTCTTGGGAAGCAGACCGAGTGTTATTGAGGTACACCCTCCTGAACGAGCAATGACAAAAGGCAGGAAGAAATTAGGGCGTATTATGGGAGGTAAAGAGAAGGCAATGAAAAAAGCAAACAAAGAGCAAAGGACTTGTGCAAAATGCAAGAAGCTTGGACACAACAGCAGGACATGCACCTATGTTCCCAACTAGATCTCTCATTAATCGTTGATTCCTGATACATAATTTTTGCTAGTTTCTGATGAACAAATGATATTTTCTTATGAACAAATGCTAGTTTGTGATGAACAAATGCTAGTTTCTTATGAACAAATGTTAGTTTATTATGCACAAATGCTAATTTCTGATGAACAAATGTTAGTTTCTTATGCACAAAATGTTATTTTGTGATGAACAAATGTTAGTTTCTTATGCACAAATGCTAGTTTCTGATGAACAAATGTTAGTTTCTTATGCACAAAATGTTATTTTGTGATGAACAAATGTTAGTTTCTTATGCACAAATGCTAGTTTCTGATGAACAAATGTTAGTTTCTTATGCACAAAATGTTAGTTTGTGATGAACAAATGCTAGTTTCTGATGAAAAAATGCTAATTTGTGATGGACAACTTATAGTTTCGTATAAACAAATGCTAGTTCCTGATGAACAAATGCTGGATTGTGATTAACAAATGCTAATTTGTGATGAACAACTTATAGTTTCGTATAAACAAATGCTAGTTTGTGATGAACAAAAAAGCTAGTTTCTGATGAACAAATGCTAGTTTCTGATGCACAAATGCTAGTTTGTGATGAACAAATTGAATGTACGAATGAACAAATAGATGGTATCGATGAACAAATTACGATAAAAATCATTTTTTCTAAAAAAGAAATGTATAACACAAAAAGGAACCTGTTCAATAACCATCATTCACATTGCACAACTAAAAAAAACCCAAATGTCTACACAATTCAAGCCATAAACAACCAAAAATTGTATTCTAAACAAACCATACAAAATCTTGAACCAAATGTTTCCCCCAAACATTCAAGCAAATACATCACTTCTTGTTCTTTGCCTTCCTTTTAAGAGGAGCACGAGAAGCGACCGTCGGGTTACGCGGAACAAAATCTTGAACAAGCTTTTCAACTGTTGCGTTCTGCTCATTCAATTGACTCAACAACAACTCATTGCTATACCTTATCCTCAAATCATCAAGTTGATGCTGATCGTGTTTGTTGAGTCCACATTCCCAACCAGACAAGCCGGTTCCGAAGTATGTTTCCATGTGCCGCATCATAAAAATTCCACAATCAGTCTTGTTTCTGGTATCTCTCCATTTCATCTCAAGACGTTCATATGGAACCCTAACCACATCCTCAAACAGATTAGCCCTCGCATCCATCTTCAGCGTCTTCAAAAGCTCGACAAAGAGCATTCTCTACACAAAATAACAACAATAAAACAGAACACACAACTCATTCAATATTAAACACACATGTCAATGATGAAAAACAAAACTATTACAAAAAAACAACATAAAACTCACCAGTTTAGCAGGTACGTGCTCATACTTTGCTTCCAAGGGCACATCCACCATTGAGTTATCAATTATGTGGAAACGTGGCACTCTCACATTCAACGCAATACAATAGTAATGCGATTTGATACACACAGGAAACACAAACTGTAAAAAATACAGAGGGAAACAATCATGAAAAAATGTTAGTTTGTGAACCCCTAAGAAAAAACCAATGAACAAATGTCAGTTTGTGATGAACAAATGTTAGTTTGTGATGAACAAATGTCAGTTTTTCATGAGGAAATGTTAGTTTTGTGATGAACAAATGCTAGTTTCTGATGAACAAATGCTAGTTTCTGATGAACAAATGTCAGTTTGTGATGAACAACATAGTGAAGAGTCAATCTTTCTAATGAACAAATAGCTAATGCATCTGAACAAATAAGTAGTACTAATGAACAAATAAGTAGTACTAATGAACAAATAAAAGAATATCAAAAAAGAACAAAAAATGTAATACCAGGTCTATCTTGTGCACATCAATCCACTTGAATTTCCCAACACTTTCAATAACATCATTAATGAAAAACACTCTAGAATCCTGATCACTAAAATCCTTGTCTAGTGGAAAAACCTACAAAATACATATAAGCATACATAAAGATTGAAACTATCAAAAGGTCATTAAAATATGACAATGTGATTATAAGTAAATCCTTTTTACTTACAAAATCCTCAGGATCCATAAAAAACCTCAAGGGTTTTGAGTCGCTTTTCCACTGTTCTTGTATATTGAGATAACAGCTCCAAATCCCGATTATATTCGATTCTACTAAAGATTTTACCGCAAATGAAGCAAAATCCTTTTTCATGGCAGAAACATTCATCATCTTGAAGATTTCAACTCTACACAAACACCAGAAACATTTAAACAAAAAAGGTATAAAAAATAGCAATATGTAAAAAAAATACTACTATACGCATTGTTACCCTTTTTGATCAGGAATGTCTTCAATAAGCCAATCGAATAATTTCTTGGCCGCAGGAGATACTTTTTCTGTCAAAACAACACTCTTTCCCATGTAAGGTGACTTCACATAATCAGAAGGCTTAGATATTCTTTTATCAAGTACACCCTCACCGGTAAGTTTAACACCAACCGGAGTGTCAATCGAACTAGAACCAACCTCTTGCGCCTCATTCTTCATCTACACATGTAAACACACATATTATTCATGACACAACCTACATACAACAATCAATGAACAAAATGTCCTATAACTTATGAACCCCTAAGAAAAAACCAATGAACAAATGTTAGTTTTGTGATGAACAAATGCTAGTTTCTAATGAACAAATGCTAGTTTCTGATGCACAAATGTCAGTTTCTTATGAACAAATGATATTTTTTGATGAACAAATGCTAGTTTCTAATGAACAAATGCTAGTTTCTAATGAACAAATGATATTTTCTGATGAACAAATGTCAGTTTGTGATGAACAAATGATATTTTCTGATGAACAAATGTCAATTTGTGATGAGCAAATAAGAAATATCAATGAACAAACCTCATCTTGAATCCTGTTCAGCTCCCATTCAAGTTTCTTATTTGCTTCATCCTCCTTCATCTTATTTAACTCCTCTTGTTTCTTATTCAACTCCATTTCAATTCTCTTCAATTCTGCATTCCTTTCTTGTTTGATCTTCTTTTTCTCCTCTTCCTTTCTCTTCTCTTCATCAATCTTCTTTTTAGCCTCAGCAATTTCCTTCTTCCTCTTCTCTTCCTCTTCATCTTTCATCTTCTTCCTTTCCTCTTGCCTCTTCTTCTCCTCCTCTTGCTTTCTCTGTTGTTCAAACTCCTCAATCCTCTTCTTCTCTTTCTCCTCCTCTTCTCTCTTCTTCTCTTCCTCTTCAATGTTCCTCTTAACCTCTTCTAGATGTCTTTTCTCTTCCTCCTCTTCACGCTTTTTCTTTTCTTCCTTCTCAGCTGCTTTTCTCTTTTTTTCTTCCTCCTCTTCCCACTTCTTCTTCTCCTCCACCTCTTCTGTTTTCCTCTTCTCTTCCTCCTCTTTCTTTCTCTTCTCCTCCTCTTGTATTAAAGCATCCTCCCTCCTTATGGCTTCCAACTCTTCCTCTTCCTGCTTCCTCTTTTCTTCTTCTTCTCTTATCCTCTTGTCCTCTTCATCCCTTTTCAACCTCTCTTCCTCTTCAATCCTTGTACGGTCTTGCTCAGCATTTTTTCTATTTTGTCCATCAGTTAATTCCTTACAAACAAAGGAAATCTTCAATTCCTTCTTCCTTGTTACATCAACCTTCCTGACCTCGTCTTCTTGCATCAAAACACTTTCCCTACCAATATCTGCAACGCCATCCCAATTATCATCCATAGTAGGTGGAAACATACCCAGTTCAAAAGAAGGTAATTCAAAACGCTTCTTTGACTTCATTGCAGTCTCAATTTCATCCAAAACTTTTGTAGCTTCCTCCCAGAATGAATTTTGGCTTGGAGATTCAGCATCTTCTTAGATGCCAGATTGGGATGATGATGAAGCAACCTTCAGCCCCAGTAGCTTCTCAAAAGCTTCATTGATCTTAGTGAAAAGTCCATGGCTTGCAATTTCGGCTGGAGCTCTTTGCACATGATCAAGATATTTTTTTAAAGATGATGCCAGCTCCATAGACATCTCAAGATGTTCTTTCAGAAATGACTGCAAAAAAAAAGTAATCAATATAAGTACATAAAAGACACGAATGTTAGTTTGTGATGAACAAATGCTAATTTCTGATGAACAAATGCTAGTTTGTGATGAACAAATGCTAATTTCTGATGAACAAATGTTAGTTTGTGATGAACAAATGCTAGTTTGTGATGAACAAATGCTAGTTTGTGATGAACAAATGCTTGATAGATATGAACAAATGTTAGTTTCTGATGAACAAATGCTAGTTTTGTGATGAACAAAATGCAAGTTTGGGATGAACAAATGCTAGTTTCTGATGAACAAATGCTAATTTCTTATGCACAAAATGCTAGTTTCTTATGAACAAATGATATTTTCTGATGAACAAATGTTAGTTTCTGATGAACAAATGCTAGTTTCTGATGAACAAATGTCCGTTTGTTCATTACTATCATTATGCCAAGTTTTAATCAACAAATAAATATAGATCACCATCATGCAAAAAAAAATATAAAAAAAAGCAAAAAACAAGCAAAAAATCAAAAAACACATACATCACCGTCGCCACCAAGATCAATTTGTTCTTCAGTTTGTTCAGAAGCAGGGGCTTTCCCTTCATTCTTGCCAAGATCAACACCGGGATAAACATAATCAGGCAAACCTCGAAACCAGCCTTTTCCAAAACCACCCTTCTTAACCTCTAAAGTCTCTCTCTGAATAAAGTAATCATGGTTGAAATGCTTGATAACGGGGAAGGATCTTGGGGTTTCAGGTCGATGGTCGATCAATATGCAATCACAATATACAATCTGTCATAAAACACAAATTAATGAACAAAAATTAGACTTATTAATGAACAAATATTCAAAAATAAATGAAGAAAATAATGATAGTAATGAAAAAAAGAGAACAATCATACCAGCAGCAATATGATAGATCCTCTGAAAAAACCATTGTTTGTTTTCCTCCATGAATCAGCATTCTCAACCAACTTCTCCACAAGATGAGCACACCAAATTGTACTCACTAATCTTATCCAAGTCAACCAAATGATCCAAAAACTTTAAGTTTACACCACCATTTTGAATGCTCTCTATACAGAGCGTGTAGAACAATATAATAAAATTCCTCCTAAACCAAGCACCATCATTATCAGCAT
Organism: Fallopia convolvulus; assembly: GCA_964016875.1. Lineage (NCBI taxonomy): Eukaryota > Viridiplantae > Streptophyta > Magnoliopsida > Caryophyllales > Polygonaceae > Fallopia > Fallopia convolvulus. The sequence continues at coordinate 14,691,373 of OZ024724.1, forward strand.
CCTTGATCACTGTACTCAAATGCCCTATTTTAATCTTCTCAAACTCCATCAACTTGTTCTTACCTGTCACCTCATCAATTTCAGGCACTGAAAACTGTTCTCTAAAACTATTGTACAAGTCTGAATGCTTGACAATCTTAGGTACTGAAATGGTCCTTGGACCACGAGGTAGACCAAGGTAAAATTGCACAAGTTCAGGTGTTATCCTAACACCTGGTCCCTCGTCCATCTTAAATGTACAGGATGCAGGATCGAAACAGCTAGCCACATAGTAGCACAGCTTACTAGGTAGATCAGTCACATCCCAATGTATAAGGTGCTCAAAACCCATCTCTTTAAGAGCAGTAAGCTTGCTCGCCCCCTTAAAACCAGCAATAACTTCACAAAGAAGCTTGGGATAGTTCTTGTGACTCAAAGACAAATGCCCACGCTTCACTCAATGGCACCTTCACTCTTGCCTTCTTCCCACCACCTTGACCTCTGCCGACAACGATATCAACTTTCCTCTTCTTCACGGTAACTTGTAATTCACCAACAACAGCATCCGTTTCCCTCTCAGATGGTTCATTTATACTCACTCCCTTTCTAGGGATCATATCGATAAGCAAAACATCGTCGGAGGCTTCATTAGAGACAACCTGTTTACCCTTGTCAAGGTGACGTCTCTTATTTGATGGGGAAGACTCAACAGCCGCCATTAGCCTCAATACAGGCACTTTAGTATCCATTGCTTTTGAACCCACCTTGGTAGCAATAGATTTTCTTCTGATATTCTTTTCGCCAATGGAAGAGGCATCACTTCTAGCTTTGCTCCTTATTTCTATAACAAAAAAGGGATAAAGGACAGTGTTAACACATATTTAACCATCTATTCTAACAGAGCAAAAAGAAAACATATTAAAACACAACGATAAAACCTCTTCGAATAGCACATATTTCATCTTCTCCAATTGTCATTGTACCAAACCTTAGATGTTTTACTTGTTTATATTTTGCAGAACGTTGTTTAATAGATCCTGGATGAAAGAAATGCAAGTTACTGATGAACAAATGCATGTTTGTTATGACACAAAATACTGATGAACAAATGCAATCTACTGATGAACAAATGCAAATAACTGATGAACAAATGCAAATTACTGATGAACAAATGCAAGTTTATGATGAACAAATGCAAATTTCTGATGAACAAATGCTAATTTCTGATGAACAAAATGCTATGCTAATTTCTGGTAACTATACTTCCCCCCCCCCCCCCCCTCATACGTATACAAAATCCTTCCATGCAACTAACAAATCCACAATCACCTATTGCAAAACTCGACATTGAAAACCTCGATAAAACAAATGCAACTACAAAAATACGCACATGCACATATAATTTGTATTTTATTCAAGTGGTATGACCAAAAATCGAGTAAATATAAAGTGACGATTCATGCATTTTTTTATTCAGAAAAGCACAAAACACCAAAAACGACACTATCAACTTCAAACAACTCAAAATAATCACTAAAAACACACTCGTCAAAACGAAAAACCTTGATTCTCAACCGTTTCGGAAACTTAGGATTTCAGTAAATTTAAACGAGAGATAAAAACCTTGATTCTTTTGAGATGAACTTTGCTTCTCCATTTAGAACTGAATTGAGGTTTAAAATGTCGTTGATGGTAAGAATCAGGCTCGAAATCGCTACGAAATAGTTTCAATTCACACTTGACCTTCTTCAAAATAGCTTCGGAAAACTGTAATAAACTAAAAAGTGAGTGATAGAGAAATGGCGAGAGAAGAGAAGACGAAGAAGTTTATAAAAAGCGCGTCTCCTAAACGCTCCATGTCGCGCGTTTCGTTTTTTTACAGTTTTTTTTTAAAAAGAACCAATCTCAACCGCAAGTGTGATGCGATCGAACGGCCAGGGGAATTTCGCATTTCTCACACATGCGGGCGTTCGCACATGACTCTTTCACTTATATATTAACTTATTGTCACAACTTATATATTTCTAAATAAAGCTTATATCTTTTAGAAATCTCTATACCCAGAGGTAGGTCAAACTAATATTTTTATTAAGTCAAGAATTTATTTATGAATCTACTTATCTTGATCAAACTCATAAATATGATATCTTTTATTGTTTAGGACATGCAAGGACTTTTTATCTAGTAGAACCTTGTTATTATTCTTTGTATAAAGATGGTAATATTAACTATAAATGTTGTAAGCCATATTTATGTTATAAAATCCACCTATATTATGAAGAAAGCATGCTTATAATAAGTACAATAATCTTTTATCTATTTGTTTTATGAATCTTAAGTTACCATGGTAAATCAAGTTTGTTTCTAGCATCCAACTAACAAAATCTCTACTCAATATTTTTATTTCTTATTTTCCTTACTTAATTTCTAATAATCCATAAAAGGCTTTAATAATTTGTAAAAACATAAATTGAGTAAATAGAAATTAGGATTAGAATTTTATACAATTGGTATTCTGTGTTTACAAAACACTGGGAAGGAGGCAGGAGAGAGGACCGGCGGTCTTCGGCGGCGCAACCAGGGACGGGCGACGGCACCGGCGTGGCTCGGCGGAGGCAAAGCGGTCCAGTCGTGGCTCCAAAGGTGGTCCGGCGGGCTCAAGGTGGTCCGGCAGTAGCTCCAAGGGGAAGAAGAGGAATTTTTATTGTGTTTTTGTGGTGGAACAAGCTTTGTTTGGGGCTGATTTTTGAACACAAATAGAACAATTGGAACAAGAAGGAGAGGATTGGTGAATGTGCAAGTGAAAAGGGTGAATGGAAAGGTGAAGTCCCTTTTTATAGGCAATTTGAAAAACGTGGCAATCCATGCCAATGGTGGAGAGCCAATGGAGGAGGAGGAGATGTTCCATCATTGGGCAAGAGTGTGTTTCTTGATGGATGATGTAAGGTGATGCTATGGGTGAGTCTTGCAAGCAAAGGAGAAGGAAGAGAAGAGCATGCAATGGTGAAGCGTCAAATCAACTTTGACTTGTTTGAAGAAGAAGAAGAGTAGAAGAGTATTTTATTAAAAGAGGGGGATTATGAGTAAGGAAGTCACATTGGTAGATTACTTAATATAAGAGATAACTTATCTACAGACCTTCTGTGGGTTATTGGAACTGGTTGCTTGGTTAATTTTTGGACTGACTCGTGGATTAGGAATACTTCTTTATTTGAATTCTTTGATAATATCAATATTAATTTAAAAGTTTCTTCTTTTGTTACTCCTAATAAAACTTGGGATTGTTCTGCTCTTTCCTAATTGTTCCGTCTCATATAGTGGAACTCATTATGTCTTTGCATATACCTTTATCATCGTCTGTAGATAGGCTTGTTTGGCTTCCAACATCTGATGCTAATTTCTCGGTTGCTTCTGCTTCTTCTCTCTTAGTTTCGTTGTCTAATCAGTTCGCGTTTGGGTTTGCTTGGATATTGAAAACTAAGCTCCCTCCTAAAATTCAAAACTTTCTTTGGAAAGCATGTGCAAACTGCATTCCTACAACGGATCGTTTAAATCGATTCTATAATTGTGTCCCTAAATGTTGTTATCTTTGTGAAATTGAAGTTGAAAATCTTTATTATCTTTTTTTCCATTGCCATTTTACTCAAAAAATGATTTCTGGTCTAGAATCTATAATGAATATGACCTTCCAATTAGTCACCTCAGGTGGTTTTAATGATAATCTAATTGGAACCTTAAACCTTACTTCTAACAGTAATATTCTTTGCTTTCTTTGGTGGTTCATCTAGGGTCATCGTAATTCAAAATTGTTTAATTCTGCTCGCTTACTGTCTAATTTATTGCCTTTTGAGTTAGCTTTAACCTAACATTTCCAATGGAATTCCATTAATTTGGGTCATCCTAAGGTAAAAAAGGACCCTTGTATCCGGAAGAATCACTCTGTTTGGGTTAAACCTCCAAGGAATTGGATAAAATTAAACTTTGATGCTTCTAAACGGTCTTCTAATTCGATTTTGCTAGTTTTCGAGATTGTAATAGTAAAATTTTGTGTTGTGATCGTATTCAGCTTCAGTCTATGTTAGTTTTGCAAGCAGAAGCTCTATCTCTTTTAGAAGGAATTAAAAAAGCTTCTTTTCTTAATATTTCTCGTTTAATTATAGAAGGTAATAATCTTGTTCTTATTAATTCTTTAAAAAATGTTTGGAAAGTTCCTTGGGAGATCCAATCAATTATTAATGACATTAATAATTTTGTTTCTTTTATCCCTCATGTGGTTTTTTTTCCATTGTTTTAGGAAATGCAATTCGGCGGCAGATTTTTTGGCTAAGAGATCTTTTGATCTTCATTTGCTTCTCCTTGCTATTTCTAGATTAAACCAAGAAACTTGTTTTGACTCTTTTTCAGTTTCTCATCTTAAACTGTTGTTTAGTCATCAACCTTTAACTTTTAATTTTTGTAAGATCATCCGCAGTGATGATTTAGGTTGGTCTTATAACCTTAAGGCAATCTAATGTTCGTCATGTAATCTTCCAAAAAAAAAATATTACAAAACTTTTGCGCATTTAAGTTGAGGAATTTCTATTGTGTACCCATGGACACACATTAACCATGCTAATTTTGGTAAAATATAATTATTATTGTTTGTTAATTTTATTTTTTCAAAGGGTTCATTAATTTCAATTTAGAGAATAGTTTTGCAATAACTTCCAAAAAAAAATATTACAAAACTTTTGCGCATTTAAGTTGAGGAATTTCTATTGTGTGGCCATGGACACACATTAACCATGCTAATTTTGGTAAAATATAATTATTATTGTTTGTTAATTTTATTTTTTCAAAGGGTTCATTAATTTCAATTTAGAGAATAGTTTTGCAATAACTTCCAAACTTAACATGATTATTGTGTGCCCATAGACACAAATTAGCCGGACCGTTTAAGTTAATATTTCTTGTTTTTTTTTTTAATCCAATGGCTTATGACCTTCCCAATTTTGCCCACACGCTTGCACATGCATGATGCATTTTCTTCTATTTAAATTTTACAATATCCTTAAATATAGCAAACAAACTGTATTATAACCTGTTGGAGAATCCCACATAGACATTGTTGAAAAAATACCACTAGTATATAAAAAAGGTAAATTTCCTATCCATTGCTTTAAAGTTTTTGGTTAAAAGGTGAATCCCAAACTTATATGTAAAATGTTTTAAAATTCTCACACGTCACTTGTGTAATATCAGCCAATTGGTATTTGATATGCTATCAAAGCAGATCCTCTCCTAGCTGAAAGGGAATAAGATACTAATAACCCTTGATAAAAAATGTGTTTGTTCAAGAGTCAATTAAACCATAATAGTATGTGTTTGTTCAAGTGTCAATTAAACCATAATAGTTACCATTTGAGGGGCGTATTGGAGAATCCCAAATCCACATTGTGGAGAAGATTTCACTAGCATATAAGAGAAAGGTTTTAATAATCCCGACATCAACACGCAGAATTGGAAACCTCGGGTTCCATGAAAACGAGTTGTATCATAAATCTCTTTTTCACCCTATCATACATTAAGATATGAGCTTAAAACAATATAGAATAGCATACCAATCAAAGTAGCAAGTAGCTTATTTCTCTTCTTCCACCCTCTACAAGGTTCATATAGATTATACGACTAAATCAATATAATTCAAATGCAACAATGTGAAGATATGTGCCTTTTTTATTTAAACCAAGAGTCTCCTCAGATATAGTAAGATATTCGATCTCTATGATACTCCCAACTGCTTCTTTATATCCTTCTGGAAAAACGCCACACAGAATTTGGTTAGTCAGCAATTATAACACGGGCATATTTTGACAGGGATTGATAATTCTTGGAATAGATTCTCACCTCAATGCTGGAAGGAGAGGTTGTGGGTGCATAACGTTCCACGACATTCCCGTCTTTGTCAACAAGGAATTTAGTGAAGTTCCACTTGATGCCATCTCCAAAGATTCCACCTTTTCTTGATTTTAGGTACTTGTAAATTGGTGCAGCCTTATCACCATTAACATCAACCTATACAATAGAATCACGGAAGACACTTTTAGCAACTAGCAGCTGAAATCACATAGTCAAACAGCATCATGTGCAAAGTGCAAAGTGCAAACAGAAGAAATGTACGAGTTGAATGGGTCTTTCTATCCCAAGGCATAGGATGAGAAACCTGCATTCAAAAGCTATAATCCTAACTTTTTTTTAAATAAATCCTATAAAAAAATCCAGAATAAATCATATTTAAGTGAATCAATCTGAAGCATATTATGGCACAACTGAAGTTGAATTGAGCTTTCCATTCAAATATGAGGAGAAAAAAATACAGTGTTTGATTAGCAATACGCACTTGATAAATAATCAGAAGCAATTTATTGTTACCTTATCAAAAATAGGGAACTCAGCCTTAAAACGAGTGCAAGCGAACTCAACAATCTGGTCATTAGAACCCGGTTCTTGGGAACCAAACTGGTTGCATGGGAAAGCCAAAATTTCCAAGCCTGCGAACGATTAATGAATGAATATGAAACTCAGAAATACTCACTCCAAAGATTAAAAAACAAAATTAGAAATTTACCTTGGTCTTTGTACTTTGGGTACAATTGGCTGAGCTGAGTATAGTTCGAGTTGGTCAAGCCACTGTAAATAAACACAAATTGAGTTGCGAACATAATCTTGCAGTAAGAAAATCTGATTCTCTTGGCAGAATCCATTAGAAAACACAACACTCTAGACAAAGGATTTAAGGGTAAGAAGTAAAAACGGACCACTGTGATGCAACATTGACAATCAATAGCACCTTTCCCTTGTATTGGCTTAGATCAACATCATTGCCACGAGAATCCTGCATCATATGTTCACCCCAAAGTATTATGATTTTCAAATACATCTAAACACCAATAAGAGAAATCTGTTGAGAGAATATAAGGAAGATTTTCAAGAACCACATAAAGCTCTCTATAGAAACAAGTCGGACACTGATTCTCCTTATTTTCCTCTGATCAAGATTGGGTTTAACAGCTGTTGCAACTTATAAGTTCAGTGGAAGGCCTTATTTGCGAAAAAGTGTCATAACACTTAAAAAAAGAGGTAATTTAACTTTCAAGTCTATAGAACTTACAGACAAACAGCTAAGATTGAAACAGTTTAAACTTAGCAGTTGCAAATATAGTACCAAGGCTGCGAACAAGAAATCCAAAGGTTAGCTACTTTGTGTATTTAGTCCAGAATTAAGAGTGTTCCACCATTTCAACTATTAGTTTTAATCTCACTTTAACTTTTCAGCATGATTACATTTGAAGTTTATTATAAAATTCCAAAAGTATGCATTTTATATTATATATATTAAGGGAAAATTATATTTAACCACCCTTTATTTTACACTTATTGCAATTAACCACCCTTTATATTTTTTTCTACACTTAACCACCCCTTATTTGTAAATATGTGCATTTAACCACCCATTTTGATGAAAAACGTTATTTTCTTCGTTAAATTAAAGTAAATCGCATTTTCCCTTCTTTTTTAATTTTATTTACAATAAATAAAAGAATTTAGGAATAAATTGAGCTTGGAATGTAATTATCATTGGATTTCGGCCTACATCTCAACCTTTGGAATCTTGAGTTGTCGTCCATCAACTTAGACACGACCGACTCCAAGGGACGCTCAAAGTCGTCGGAATAAGATCCAAAACTCATGGCCTTTGCATCGGCGAAGTCGTGGTTCTTCTTGGCCATTGGATGGAGGAAATTAGGCCAGGGTTGTAAAATTGATCGGCGTATTGGAACTTGAAAGTGTCAATTATGGTTTTTTCTTTATTTATTTATTGTAAATAAAATTTAAGAAGAAAGGAAAAGACTAATTTACTTCACGTAACGGAGAAAATGACGTTTTTCATCAAAATGGGTGGTTAAATGTACATAATTACAAATAAGGGGTGGTTAAGTGTAGAAAAAAATATAAAGGGTGGTTAATTGCAACATGTGTAAAATAAAGGGTGGTTAAATGCAATTTCCCCATATATTAAATTAGATAGTTGGCAACCTACTCTAAGTAAGTAAGTAACGCGTTGAAGAAGATGGGGAATGAATGCAGAATATCATATATTTCAAAATAAGGAAAATTCAAACCTTTGGCCAATCCTACACCTCATAAAAAGTCCCAAAATCTTTTTGCAACAGAAAAGTGAAATGAATCCCGCACAATCAAATCAAATTCGGGAAAAAAAGAAAAGCAGAATCAGGCAGCATCAAAGAAAATGGATAGAAACAGAATTTAAAATTGGAAATTAGGAAGAACAATCGCGATTTGGAGGGGAGAGGCGAAACCTTAACAACGAAATCGTGCACAGATTTGGCATCGGACGCGCTCGCCATGGATGAATGCTCAAACATCAGACCTAAAGCTGCGGAGGAGATGATCAATTGCTTCAGGAAAGCAAGAAAAGTGTGCTCCGGTAACAACGGAAGCAAGAAAAGTGTGTTCGAAATCTGAGATTTTGAGAAATGAGACTTGAACGAGGAGATCGGGATAGCACGGAAGGCTACCGAATGCAGGTAGGGGTATTTATAACGGGCTTAACGGGTCTGTGGGCGGGCTCATGTGTGTACATGATCTTTGAGTGTGAATACTTTGACCGCAACGTGGCATCAAAATCGTGTGGACACGTGGTCCTATGGAGGCCTCCGTAATCGTATCAGTTGAAAGTCTAGAATTGCTTCTCGAATTCTAGCCTTGGACTATCAAAGGAGAGAAAATTGTATACAATGAAGAATTGACAAGCCTGAAAAGAGAGACGAAATTTTAGAACGACAAACAACCGAAAATCACCTAATAGGGCATATTAGCAAAAATTATTCATTATATATGAAATTACATAAAATTATTCTTATAAGAATTTTCGTTCAAATACCAATAACCAATTGGTCTAGTGGATGAGATGCTAGGCTCTTTAAGCGTTTGTTCAGCGAATCTCCCTAATAAATAAAAAAAAATTCCGTTCAAATGATTACAAGCCCTTTTATTAATTTTTTAATCTAAAATAAAAATATACAAAAAAGGGAGAAAAAAATCTATTTCTACATATTTCCGTTCAAATGATTACAAGCCCTTTTATTAATTTTTTAATCTAAAATAAAAGTATACAAAAAAGGGAGAAAAAAATCAATTTCTAGATCAAAAAGGAAATGGGAGAAAAGTATCAGATCCAAATTTGTGGGGTGTAGGGTTGGAGCATTTATAACGACTTCTTCGAGCGGATCACAACTGAGTTTGAAGATTGCACGCTCTGGCAGGTGGAGTCTTAGCGGGAGGGGAAGCGACGCTCCAGATCCAGATCTATGGGGCGTGGAAGCCAGAGCTTTCTCGACAACTTCTTCAAGTGGATCACGACTGGGTTCGGCAATTGCACGCTTTGGAGATGGAGTCTCCAGAAGCGACGCTCCATCAGCGATGTCATCAAGGAGAAGGTTCGATGCGACGGGATTTTCAATGGGTTTATGATGACGTCATCTTTTTGTCTTCTTCCTCGGACAAGCTCTCGGCAAGGGATCATGAGTAAGCAAAATGGAGTTGGCGACGTCGCCGACATCGCTCGGGCGGAGCAAGAGCTGGATGCAGGAAGAAGATGATACATGTTTTTTGTTATAATTAGTTTTAATTTATTTATATATTTATATGTTTAATAATATAATATAATAAAAAAAAGGGTAGATTTATAATTTCATATTTTAGACGGAATTTTGGACGGGAGGTGGGGACGAGTGGTCATTTATTAACGAAAATCCTTATAAGGGTGGTTTTCGATAATTTCGTATATAACGAATGGTTTTTGCTAATATGCCCTATTATACGAGTGGTTTTCGTTCGTTCAGCCTTTTAGAAAACAAGTCACAAGGAAGAACAGTTGAAAGTCATATTCGTCTTGATTTGACTAATTGCCAATTGACTAGAGATAGGGTCCAAGGGTCAAAATTCCCAACAAGAAATATGTGAACAATGTTGATGAGTTTGCTTTCATTATTGCTGAAGTTTTAAATGCTTATACGTACTCCTGACTTGTTAGAGCATGTTGTAAAATTTGTTCATTCTAATCTTTGGATGTATACTACGAGAGGAAATTAAGTCCATGCATGACAATAAAACTTGGATTCTGGTTCTAAAACCCAAGAATCCAAGAGTTATTGATTGCAAATGGATTTATAAGTTGAAAGAGGGAGCCATTGCTACTGACCCACCTATATACAAGGCTAGGTTAAGTAGGTGGGTCGGTAGCAATGGCTCCCTCTTTCAACTTATAAATCCATTTGCAATCAGTAACTCTTGGATTCTTGCAATCCATACCTAGGAAGAGAGAAAGAGAGTGCACCTTCGAGACCTTTGTGATTGTTCGATTCGTTAGAGTTGTGCATTTCTCGCTTTTATTTTCTCTTTCCAATTACTTGCTATAGATTTCAGTTCTTTTTTCCCTTCTTTGCCCCTTTGTGATCTTGGCATTCCAATTGATAGGGTTGGGCAAAAAAACCGTAATCGAAAAACTGAACCAAAAAAACCGGAAAACCGATCACTTTTTACGGTTAATCGAACCGGAAAAAAAATTAACCGGCTACGGTTAACCAACCGATAATTTAAACGGTTCAACGGTTATCAATAGTTTTACGGGTAGTTAACCGATGAACCGATAATATTTTTATTATATATTATATATTTTTAAAAAGGGAATTATATATCTAATTAGTTTTAGTTAAAAATAAATGCATTTTAATAAATAATAAACTAGCTATTATAAATTTTGTTTATAGTTTTTTTTTTCAATACTCTTATATGAAATCAAGTTGTGTGAATGACCCTTGCTACTGTGAATGACTCTTATATGAATTCAAATAGGTTTACCCTTTAACCAATTTCCTATTTTATCTGTTGGGTAATTTCCTAGAGATGATAATTCAATCTTAAGTGGCTAAAGCAAGAATCTCTTAGCAACAAAGTGGTGCAAAGCTTATATGAATTCAATGCATGTTTGTGACTTTGTTCTCATTTTTTTTATGAAATAGATGCCAGATTGTTCAATACTGTATTAAAAATGGTGCAAATCTTATATATATATTTTTTGAAACATGTAAGAATTTGGAGTACAAAACATGTTTGGTAGTCCGAAAGGCCGTTAAAAAAAACGACATCCTAAACGGCTATGTGAGTCAACAGAGAAGCCAGTCAAGCCAAGCAGAATCGACAAATGATAGTACAAATCATCAAAAAGAAGAGCAAAAAAAGATCGGAATTGGGGTGAGTAAAGCACTAGAACAAAAGTGTTGCGGGCAACAGGTCAACTCATCATGGGGTGTGCGAAAAGGACAGCTAACGTTCTCTCCACTGAGATGAAGGATCTTCAGAAGCCTCAGAGCACCAAGTGACCTGACCCAGTACAACTCGGTCCGATACATATCGACCACAACCCTGGCTCTTCGAAAAATTAGTACGCAAATTAAGTACGAGCCATCCTACAAAAGAGAATTTCAACCATGCACCGCAAGTAAAAATACTTACAACACATGTAAATCCAACTTGCAACGCAAGTAAGCGTTACTTGCAGTGCAAGTAATGCTCAACTTGTCTCGCAAATAAAATCAAAACTTGCCCCGCAAGTAATTTCAACCTAGCGGTGCAAGTAAAATTATTTTTCGTCTAATCCTTGCCTAGCAAGGAATATATTTCATTTAATTTATTTTTAATTATGATTTTTTATTATTCCGCAAGTGGTAAAATATTATAGAGAAGAGAGAAGTACAGAGTAATAAAATAGCAAATACAATCAGCACCTAGACATTTCCCAAAATCCCAACAAGGTCCTTGCAATTAATACGTCGACATGCAAAGCACTCAGTATCAAAGGGGACACGATGCCAAAGCAGAGGATCATGCCCCTCCTTACCTCATCATGCCTTTGCTTCAGCAAAGACACTCGGCAAGGGACAGAGCAAGGGGAAATGCTTACAAGCATCTACCCAGAACCCTCCTAGCCCACCCAAAGCAGCAGGAACTCACACTCACACGTACAAGGAATTCAAGAACAAGCCTTAAACCCAACAAGGTCTCTTAAACACACTGTCGTAACGCCAAGATAACACTCTTGTGTGCAAGAGACACGGTGCAAAGATGAAGGTCAAACCTCTCAGCTGCTTCATAATGTTCAGCTTCAGCTGAGACACTCGGAAAAGGAGAGAGAGGGCATTGTTCTCACACTCAAAGAAAAACTAACCCAACCCAAAACCAAGAAGGGGGGGGGGAAGAGGAGTTACAAATGTAGTCTATTCCTTAGAGCTCGACTTTTTCTCCCTTTCAGCTTCAGTTTGACAGTGAACGAAGCTTGCATTCTCTAATGATCATGTTTGCATAGGTATTGACAACTGGTTTAACCGTTTTGTATATGGCTTCGTTCCTTAAAATCCATGTAAAGTAGACAATGTTGAGTAGTCCAGAAAGTTTGGATTGGAAGATGTTGTTCTTCTGACTGGGGGTAGCGAGGAACCATTGCCACCAATCATGAAGGTTATCGAATCTGATGTTGACCCCTAGCCACTGCCATATGATATCGGCAACTGCTTGCACAAAGGGACAACAAAACGAAAGGTGCCCCTCTAACTCACCATCCATACCACATAACACACATTTGTTTACCTGAATCACCCCCTATCTATGTAGTTTATTAGAAGTAGGAAGTCTTTGTAAAGTTGCTAGCCAGCAAATAAAAGCCCATTTCCTTGAGTGAACACCATTCCAGATTAAAGAACTCCATTCAGCTTGAGGTAAGTGAAATCTGAACATGTCATAGAGTTTGTTGCAGTTCAACTTACCATCTGTCTTAGTGATGTCATTGATAGAGTCATGGACACTTATTCGGCTAGGTGTAACATTCAACGTGTGAATCATATGATCTCTCATCTTGAGCATAGCCCTTCATATCCAAGAGTCCTTAGCAGTTATGTTTACAGTCCAGAAGTTCATTCTCTTTAAAATATTCTGGTTGGCCCAAATTGTCCGCAAGTTGCGTCTCCCAACAACAATATCAAAACCCAGCTTGAACAACATAGTCTTGATCCAGGACAACAACTCCTTGAAGTTCAGCCCCCCCCCCCCCCATGAAAAGGTTTACACACTCTTGACCAAGCTACTAGACTTCTTTTATTGTCACAAATACCAGACCACAAGTATGATCTGCAAATTCTTTCAATCCTCTTTATCACTCCTTTTGGGAGGATCAAGGCTTGCATCCAAAAAGACAAAACACCTTCAATCATTGATCTGAGAACTTGGGCCTTGCCTGCATAAGATAACTTCCTCACATTCTTTCTTTGTATAATACTAGTAATCTTGCTAATCAAAGGTGCATAGTCCCCAATTCTCAGCTTTTTAGAGTGTAAGGGAGTGCAAGGTATCTGATTGGGAAAACACCAAGATCAATCCCCATTAGCATACTGATTCTCTTTTTTTCCTGGGCACTAACTCCTCCTAAGAAGATCTTACTTTTGGCTGGATTGGTATTGAGGCCAGATTCTTCCCCAAACTCAAGCAAGCACCTTTTTACAAGCTTTAGAGTGATTAGAGTAGGTTTACAAAAGATGAGTAGATCGTCTACAAATGCAATGTTATTGAGCTGTATTTGTTTGCATTTTGGATGCCAGCAGAAACTTGTCCTTTTACTAAGGAGCATCATCTTCCTGTGGAACATTTCCATAATGAGGACAAAAAGGAAGGGGGATAAAGAATCCCTTGCCTCAATCCTCTTTTCCCAGGAAAAAACCCTTTTGATTCCCCATTAATGATGATGGAGTAGTAAGGGGAAGAAACGCACTGCATAATCCATTTAATAAGCAGGTCAGGGAACTGGAAAAATTTCATGGTCTTCTCCAAGTAGCTCCAACTCACACAATCATAAGCTTTTTGCAAATCTACTTGGATTATACAATGTGGAGAGACACCCTTTTTGTCATATCCTTTAGTTAGTTCCTGAGCAACCATAGTGTTGTGAGCAATATTTCTCCCAGGTACAAACGCCCCCTGATTTACTGAGATAATGGTATTGAGGATAGGCCGAATTTTCTGGACAAGGAGCTTTGAGACTACCTTAAAAAAAGTATTACAACATGATATCGGCCTAAACTCCTTGACTAGGAAGGGTTTATCAACCTTAGGGACAAGGCTCACGAAAGTAGTGTTGAACTGTTTAAGGAGAATGCCATTTCTCAAGAATTCTTTGACTGCAGCACACAAGTCCACACCCACCATATCCCAACTATTTTTGAAGAAGAGACTGCCAAAACCATCCGGACCAGGGGCCTTGTTGTTACCGAAGTCAAAAGTGGCACTTCTGATTTCATCATCAGTGGGTAGGAGGCACAAGGAAGGGTGTTCAGTGACATCAACAATATGGTCATCATAGTTATGGAAATCAGTAGTAACACAGCAATATAGCCTAAACTCCTTTGAGACTACCTTAAGAAAAGTATTACAACATGATATCGGCCTAAACTCCTTTACTAGGAAGGGTTTATCAACCTTAGGGACAAGGCTCACGAAAGTAGTGTTGAACTGTTTAAGGAGAATGCCATTTCTCAAGAATTCTTTGACTGCAGCACACAAGTCCACACCCACCGTATCCCAACTATTTTTGAAGAAGAGACTGCCAAAACCATCAGGAACAGGGGCCTTGTTGTTACCAATGTCAAAAGTGGCACTTCTGATTTCATCATCCGTGGGTAGGAGGCACAAGGAAGGGTGTTCAGTGACATCAACAATATGGCCATCATAGTTATGGAAACCAGTAGTAACATAGGCATTCTCAGTACCAAAGAGCTCAATATAAAACTGAATAATCTCAGCGGCAATATCATTCTTATTGTCAATTATCCTTCCTTCTCCATTCTTTAGCACAAAGACGGAATTCTTGGCTCTTCTTGTTTTAATACCATTGTAGAAGATTGAGGATGTCTCTTCTCCTAGTTGGATCCAATCCATTTTAGCTTTCTGAGCTATGAAGCTATGGAGTTGGTTCATTCTAACCTTAAGCTCATCCTTAGCAGTTTCCACAGCTCTTTGCTCTGTCACATCAAAGAAATCTTCCTGGAGAACATCATGGGCTGTCTTCAGCTTTTCAACACTTTCTTCTACCATCCACTCTAGATTCATGAACCTCCCATGTTGCCAGTTCTTGAGAGCATACTTAACTTTCTTCAACTTCTCCATAAGTATAAATTGAGCAGTGCCATGACTCTTTTTTTATTTTCTTCTATTTTTAGTTTCTGTAAGTGAATCAAAAATAAAAATAAAAACTCTTAAGTTTATATTCAAAATCATATTTCTTTTTTCGTTCTTCTTTTTCTTTTTTCGAAAAAATTAGAGCTCGAAACGTAAGAAACCAGATTGTGGTCTTCAATTAGAGCATGGTCCTTAATTAGTTCCAAAATTTTGATCACATACCCAAAATCGACAAAGTTTGGGATTCCACATTGCTTCAACGCAAGAAACCAGATCGATTTTTGGATTCAAAAGAAATTGGTTCAAGATCGATTATCCATGCCCTTCAAATCTCCAATACAACTCGCTAGTGTCCGAAGAAAGCGAGATCGAGAATGAAGAACATCTTTCTTTCTCAGCCATATGTTGGTTCGGAAATAGGCTTACTCAGCCATAAGATTGCAAAATCAATGGCTTTCTCATCCTAAAATTGGAAAAATTGGCTTCCTCAGCCTAGGTTTGATTTCTTTAAAATGGAAAAATTCTTTAAATACAAACAATCAATTGTTCATCGCTTTGGAAACCAAATCCTTCGTTGTTGCTCCTCATCCATAAATGAACTCAGATCCATTCACAACCCAAAAATGGTGTTCAGTAGATCCAATTTGACAAAGAAAAAGCCCCAATTTAACTCTAGGGTTTGAGTGTTCTTGATTGAAAGTTGAGATTGAGGATAAATCAAGGCAAAGCTTGTACCAAAATCACAAAAAGTAAAGGGCACTACCCAAAAATGGTGCAAATCTTATATGAATTCAATGCGCGTTTGTATTTTCGATCATTGTTTGTATTTTGTATTTAATTTAAAGGAAAAATTACTCAAAATAATACCAACTTTTGCCTATTAACTCAAAATAATACGAACTTTTAAATTGACAAAAAAAAATACCAACTTTCATTGTATTAACCAAAAATAGTACAAAGACGTTTTCGGTGGAGATTTCGGCAAAACATATGACGTGTCTATCAAACTTTGTTGACTAAACATTAAAAAATATTGATGGCTAAGATTTTCAGGTGATTAATTATTACTCATTATCATCATAAAAATTACCATTTCGTATATAAATATCAATTACATTATATAA
Organism: Fallopia convolvulus; assembly: GCA_964016875.1. Lineage (NCBI taxonomy): Eukaryota > Viridiplantae > Streptophyta > Magnoliopsida > Caryophyllales > Polygonaceae > Fallopia > Fallopia convolvulus. The sequence continues at coordinate 14,707,761 of OZ024724.1, forward strand.
ATGATCATTTCAGCTTGTGACATTAACAAAAGTTGGTATTATTAATGACCAATCAACATATTTCAATGGCCAAATTACATATTTTGCAAAAAAAATTCACAAAAAAAAACACCGTTTTACTATTTTTAGTTAATGCAATGAAAGTTAGTTAGTACGACGTGATAAAAAAAAGTTAGTTAGTACGATGAAAGTTGATATTATTTTTAGTGAATTTGAAAGTTCATATTATTTTGGGTGAATAGGTAAAAGTTGGTATTATTTTGAGTAATTTTTCCTAATTTAAAATTTAAGTTTATTTTATTGAAAAATAAGGTAATTTTTGTATTAAAAAACTGTAGTTTAATTAAAAATAAAAAAATAAAACAAGTCGGTTAACCGATAAACTGTACCGAGTTTCACGGCTAATCGTTAACGGTTAACCGATAATGAACGGTATGGTTATAGTTATTGAAATTTACTAACCGAAGTTCTGGTTAACCAAAACTCCGGTCAACCGACCGTGCCCACCCCTACCGATTGAGACTCAAAAGCTTAAATAAAACTTTGTTTGAGTTGTTTGCGCTTTGATTCAGTTTGTTTGAGATCTACTTTGTTCTTCCATTTTTCATGTACTAAGACAAGTAGACAAGTGTGCAAAATAAGCCTTTCAACGACCCACTTCGGCTAAGGAACTTATTGTACTTACTTATCATGGATGATCCTTCCGATGCCTCTTCATGACCGAGGAGGCAGTGTCCTCGTCAACCTCTCCATTCTTGCTCTTTCCCGAGTCTGTCATTGAGAGATCTTCCTTGTAAACCACCATATTGCCTAGCTTCTGGATCATGGATGAATGCAAATGGGTACTTTTAAGTTTATTATTTGGTTTCTCTATTCTATGTTCTTGAGACATAGAAAAGGAAACTTATTTTCAAAACTAAAACCTTAAAAAAATATAAATTCTCAAAAAAAAATTTATAATTCTAAATAATTAAACTAAGAAAGAATTTGCTAAAAGGGCAAAAAATCATAACTATAACTTAAAACGGAGGTTAAAAAAATTATTAAACGACACATGTCGCTTTTAGATTGGACCACACCACTCTTTTTATTAAAACAAATCTTTGACAAAATAACCATTAATTTTAAAAAATAATCTTTTATTTTTGGATATGAAAAATAGGAAGATTATTAAGATATTTTTTTGCTATATATTATACAAATATTAGGACATTTATTTTATTTTTGGATAGAATGCATATGCTAGGTTTAGATATTATACTCATATTTTTATAAATATGTATAGTTTTAAAAAAATATCTTTACCAATATCAATTTAATCAAAATTTAAAGTATATAAATAAATAATTCTATAATTCTGTAAAATCCCGTGTAGGGCACGGGAACTAAGACTAGTATTAACCTAATTGCGCGTGTAATCAAATCTATTTTTTTTAGTTTTTTGTTAAGTATAAAAGCCTTTTTATTTTTTTCTCGTCCCCTTATCTCCTCTGATTTTTTGCTCTCGCTAGAGAACTCCGATCTTTCTTCAATTCGCCGGCTGAATCAAACCCGCCAAATCATTGCGGCGATCATGGTGGTGATGGCGGCGCCTTGCAACGCAGAGAAACAACCGATGAAAACGATCAGATAATGTATCCACCGCCCTATGAAGATGTCGTGTTTAACGACTTCGATGCTGGCGACAGACGATCAAAGCAAAATCTGGAAGAAATCAACTCAACTGAAAAGACTCTGGAACTTCTCTCACCAGCTTTGCCTCATTGATTCGTCTTTCAATGTCGCGTATCAGTTGGCTTCCTCCAAAGGTTGTATCCTCCGCCCTCTTTCTAAACCCTAGCTGCCATAGAAAGGGGATTTCGTGATTTCTATATGAGATGGTTAATTGAAGTTTCTAATTCATCAATTGTTGATCTTTTTCGATATTATTTGGTGCTGGTGTTGTAGATTGGGATGCTTACATGTCACAGGTAGGGGTTATGTTGCTGGTTAATTCAATCTGATTGAGAGAATTTTCTTTAAGCTTTATGCAGATGTTTAGTTTGTTTGAACTACAATTTTTTGGTAAAATAGATAAGTGGCTTCCTTGAAGTGGGGAGGCCTCTGGTGTATCCTGTTGGATTTCTGTATGTGTATTCTGCAATTCAGTTCCTCACTGGTGGCCATGTCATGGAAATCTCAAATAATCAATTGTGAGATATATGCTTTCTATTGACTGGAAATCATAGAGATCTCAAATAATTTCCTCTTCTTCAAAATCAATGACAATTACATATGCTTGAGAGAGTTGCTAGTATCATTACATGACTTATACACACATATATATGTCTAGGCTTCTTCTTTGATTCATGTGAATGATTGGCCTTCATATCTTTTCAAAATAGATTCACTTGTGTTGGCTGATGCAATTTCAATTCTTTCGCTCGTTTTGCATGTTTAGACCTACACTATTCTCATCTTTGATTTTGCAATGTCAAAATAGATTCACTTGTGTTGGCTGATGCAATGTCAAAATAGATTCACTTGCATTTTTACTTTGTGTTAAAACTTAAAAGTAATAAATCCTATCTTTTGATAGTGGTTTGCATTTGATTGATTCTCTCATGCTGCTATATTTTCCTTATTATTTGTTTCTGATGTGTTCCTTCTATTTATGCATTGTAAATTCAGTTTAAGCAGCTTATGGAATCAGTTTCTGTTGAGAATTGTTGATGACAATAAACTTGCAAAGATCGACAGATGTTCCAGATTCAGGTTTGCCTTGTGATCTTCTGAGGTCAGATCCCTGTAAGTTGCTTGATGAAATTCCATCATCTAAGATCAGTTGAGTTTGTGTTAGGTGGTGGGCAAAGTGGATAATTTCAAGCTGCCATGGCTTAGTTACACTGTCTTTAGAAAGCCATGTTATTGCACATTTGTAAGGAAATGCATCATCTACAAGCAGAAGTTCGAGGACGCCATTGACGCTTCTATCCAGTGGCTTGACAACAACAGCTGGCTGAGGCTGATGAATTCGAAGACAAAATGAAGGAGCTTGAGAGCATTTGCAACCCAATCATTGCTAAGATGTACCAAGGTGCTGGTGGTGACAACTAGTAACTTAGACTCCTATTGCAAAGGCTCACATCCCTCTGCATCAGATGATGGTAGCATTTTCTACCCAACTGAATTTAGTTACTTTCAGGTCAAAAAACAACCTCGTTTCTCAATAAGCTGATCATCTCAGAAAATCTAATCTAAGCAAAAACAAAGAGCCTCTTTCAAGGTTCTCCCACTGTTTTGTCTCCATTTGGATTAGTTTACCAAATGGGCAAGTAATTAATCCTTGGCTAAAACTTTGGTGTATTTCTTGGCTCTATTGTTCTTGCCAAGTGATGTGTTTATGTAAAGTGTATAACTTACATTTCCTATTTGTGGGCTGTGTGTATAAAAAGGGAGGCTCCTTGTAATCTGTTTGTCAATAAATTGGTTTTAGTGATGTTTAGTTAATCATATAAATTTTCATTATATAGGGACCATTATACTTTGAACGAGGTAGGGATGGAAATATCACTAAATTTAAGCATTTGGGCATATATTATATTGTGGCTTTTCAATAAGGTTCTTAAATCATATTTGTGATCCTAACTAACTTTATGTCATAAGGAAGGGGATGCTTTCTTTCTTTCCTGCAAATGGTTTTTTTAGAAGAATGTTGTTTACTGAAAGTGCTTTTACTGTACTATCCAAACTAAATCAAAAGCAAACTAAAACCAAGAACCTGGATACTAAAATTACTTGTGTGTCAAATTTACTCAACCAAAGGGGTGGGGTAAAAAGAAAGGGGCTAAGAAAAATGTGGTTAATTTATGCTTACTTTTGACCTTGTGTATCAAGTTTAGTCAACCAAAGGGGCGGGTTAAACAAGGTTGTTTAAAAAATATGTGATGACAATTTTTTTATGAAAGTTGTTTGTCATTAAGGCCTTTTTTATGACAAATAAATCAATGTCATAAAAGTCGTTTGATGACACTTGTTTGTCATCAAACAAATCAATCGAACCGTCATCAAGTAGCGATGACAGTTGATGACAATCGAATCGTCATCAACTAGCGATTACAATTGATGACAATCGAACCGTCATCAAATAACGATAACAATTAATGACAATTGAACCGTCATCACTAGGGATGACCTTTGTGATTACAAAATCGAACCGTCATCACTAGGGATGACAATTGATGACAATTGAACCGTCATCAAATAACGATGACAATCGAACCGTCATCAAGTAGGGATAACAATTGATGACAATCGAACCGTCATCAAGTAGGGATGACATTTGTGTTGACAATCGAACCGTCATCAAGTAGAGATGCATTTATGATGAGAATCGAACCGTCATCAAGTAGAGATGACATTTATGATGATAGTTGATGACAATCAAACCGTCATCAAGTAGTGATGACAGTAATGATAATGATGACACATATTTAATGACGCTTAAGTGATGACAGTTTGATGACACGTGTTTGCCATTAAGGCCCTTTTGATGACAAATTAATCGAACCGTCATCAAGTAGAGATGATAGTTGATGACAATCCAACCGTCATCAAGTAACGATGACAAGTGATGACAGTTGATGACTGTTCAAACAGTGTGATGACTGTTGTTTTTATATGGGTGAATGTCTTTGATGATACTTTTTGTTATCAAAAAGTTGTCATCAAGACATTTTGATGACACTTTTTGCCTTTTATTATACTTTTTGTCATCAAAAAATTGTGATGACGGTAAAATAAATTGTGATGACGGTTGTTTTATGTGGTTGAATGTATTTGATGATACTTTTTGTCATCAAAAAGTGTCATTAAGACATTTTGATGACACTTTTTACCTTTTATTACACTTTTTGTCATCAAAAATTTGTGATGACGATGAAAAAAATTGTGATGACGTGGGATGACATTTTTTTTATGTGGTTGAATGCCTTTAATGATACTTTTTGTCATCAAAAAATGTAATCAAGATATTTTGATGACACTTTTTTACCTTTTATTACACTTTTTGTCATCAAAAAATTGTGATGACAATGAAATAAATTGTGATGACGGTGAAAAAATTGTGATGACAGTTTTGAAAATGACGAAAGTGATGATTGTGATGATGGTCAACGCCGGTCAACGGCCGGTCAATGCCGGTCAACGGGCGAGTCAATGGCCGGTCAACGGGCGAGTAAACCCGGTCAACGACCGAGTCACCTCGGTGGGAGTGGGGTGAGGGATGGGTGATGGATTTTTTTGCTATTTACCTAATTTTCACACTCTCCTTAATATCCACCTAATTAGCCTCCATTTTTTTGCTAATTATTTAAATCATCCATAAACTAATAAAATCTTTCTAAAACAAACTATGTCTTAGGATAAGAACGTCATTAATATACAAATATTTGTTACGTACATAGTAAAAATATCGACCTCATTTCTAACATCATACAATCATCCCTCTAATCAATTAAATTTCAATCCTAATTTTCTACCAAAAAAAAAAAAAAAATTTCAATCCTAATTTATAAATCGGGGGGATAATAAACGCATACACGTCCCAAGCACAAAGCCACGTCGTTTGATAAAAGTCTCTCCTGGTTTGACTATAAATATAGGGAAACGGGAAACACGCAAATCCAAACTCCATTTCTCCCAGCAAAGTCCCACATTCAACGAAAGTGAAAGAGATGGCAACTCTGAAGGTGTACGCCGATCGCATCTCTCAACCGAGTCGCGCGGTTATCCTGTTCTGCAAGTAACCTTCCCTCTCTCTGAGATTCAAATTCCAATTCTCTGCATTCGCAAATTCCTAACTTCTGCTTCTTAGCTTGCATTTGTTAGTATTGATCACTAAAATCCGATCCAATATGTAAATCGTGTAATTGTGATCGTCATGCTCTGATTCAGGGTTAGTGGAGTTGATTTCGAGGAAGTTCCGATCGATCTGTTTAAGGCAGAGCATCGTACCCCTGACTTTGAAGGTCATCGATCAATTCACCATTTTAAGTTTAAACCTCTTCTGCCTGTCGGAGAAGATTTGTTTCAATCTGATTCTGATTTGTGACAAATTCTTCCATTTCTTATCAGCGGTGAATCCCTTGAAGCTTGTTCCAGCCATATCTCATGGGGAATTTAACCTCAGCGAGAGGTATTTGTACAATGCTTGATCTGATTGATTCACCAATAATTTACAAATTTAAGAAGACTGATTTCATTCACGCTATGATTCATATTTGCACAGCCACGCAATTCTCTCGTACATTGCTTCAGCATTCCCTGGTGTTGCAGAACACTGGTGAGCAAATCCATCTGCATTTTCACTTAACTTCACATATTACATATGCATCATTGGATTGTATGTAATGTGTTAACTTTTATATTAAATTGATGGTTGAAAGGTACCCTGCTGATCTCCAGAAGAGGGCTAAACTCCACGCCTTGTTAGATTGGCATCACACCAACCTACGCCGTGGTGCAAGTAAGTGATCGATTTTTAATTAGTTAGCCGTGCAAGTGGAAATTTCTTAATCAAGGAAGAAAATGATGGATGATGTTTGTGTTTGTGTACGATCGATCAGTGGGATACCTGTTGCACACTGTGCTTGCTCCAATATTCCAGACCCCAGAAAACCCGATAGGCAAGGCCGAGTGCGAGAAGAAATTGCTCTCATCGTTCTCGGCCATGGAGAGCATCTGGCTTCAGGGAAAGGGCGACTTCTTGCTTGGCAGCGACCACCCTTCCATTGCCGACCTTAGCCTTGTCTCCGAAATCATGCAATTGCAGGTACATATATTTCGTATGAGATTGATCGAGTGATGTTGTTCAATGTACATTAATTTTGTCTTGGTAGATGTTGGATGACAAGGAGCTAGCGCGCTTGCTGGGGCCATACAAGAAGGTTCAGAAATGGATAGAGGATGTTAAGAGCGCGACAAAGCCTCATTTCGACGAGGTTCATGAGAAACTATTCAAGGTTATTGCTATGAACAAGGGTGCAAACGGTTCCGCCGAGTAACCAACGAAATTCCTTGGCTCATATGCAAGAGGCAATATGTTTTGATTTTGTGCATCTTAGTTTAATTTGTTGATGTTGCTGGGTTTGTTACGTGCATCTTGCTTTATCTTTGTTTTCCTTATGCTTCATGTTTAATGAGGTTAATTAATGATCGATGTATTTTTTTACATGATCTAGATTGTTTTTACAAACTAGCATGTTTTTTTATTTTATTTGATCTCTACAATTTCAATACAGTTAAAAACTTCTTTATAAGCTTATTGAAATAATTATATTGCTTGCACATATATTCACCTACTTTGACACTAAGATATATGCGTCGCCTCTTGATAATATATGTTAGTTTGTAAGAATAATTATTTCATCTAACTAAGATATATCACTTAGCATGAGCCTTAAAAGCCAACAAGGTCAATCATCCGGCTAGATTGGAACTGACTCTAATACGTATGATAAAATCTAATGGGCCAACCAATGGGGTGTATGTTAGTTCATGCGCTCAACCGCGATAAGTCTAATCGAATTCTATCTAAAACCAATTATAGCCTACCAACTTACTTATATAGTAGGCTTTATTGTATCCATGATTAGAGGTGGAAAGCTTATTTTCACAAATTTTAATCATACTAAAATGAAAAGCTTTACCTGGAATTATATCCTCAAATGGAAGCAAAAATATGCTAAAAAGGACTATAGAAGGACTACAAAATTAAAGCACACCAGAAGTTCAATGAACAATTGCACAAGAATCTAACATTTCCCATTTTCTAACCCCCATCTAAAGAGTGGATCTAAAGATTCTAAACATAAGAATATTGTGATGCTCTATGGAACATTTTTGGTCTCCATTCTCTATTTTGACATTATTCCATTCAACGCTACAAAAATCACCAACTATCTCATGTTTTTTTTTTTTTTTAATCATGGCACGTTGTGGAAGTGTCATGGGAACTATCTCTTCCTATATAAATGGAATAATCTTTGTTTAATAAGATAAAAAAAAGTTCCAAATCTTTCGACCAAAACTAAAAAAAAAAAGTTCCAAATCTCGTGTAGTATCAGAGTCAAGGTCCCCTTATTTCCCAAATACTAACACTATCGCCACCACCAACCGTGTCGAACTTCACCAACAACACAACCAATCACATCACTATGAGATTTGCCTAGGACGACTCAATCCTCTCTCACTCCGGTGGTGCGAATCTCTCGGCCACAAACCTTACTTATGAGCCTGTTTTCTAATATACATTCATACTTGTGCACACTTTCAGCGAACTAAGCCTATTTTCCAATTTTTACCCATATGTCCTAAGGGTAATCGAATTCCAAAGGGGCATTTATCAGGTCCGAAAACTTTCGCTCTCTAATTTTATAGTTGCTTGATTGTTCTTGATGCTGTATTTAGGCTATCGAGCTTGCCAGTTACCCTACATTTAATCTCGATTCAGCTTGTACGTCTGCAAACCTCGCCTTTTCTTCGCTTCTCCCTCACTAATTATGATAGTATATGCCACAGCCCTGTGGCTTCTAGGTTTAGCTGAAATGATTTGGGTATGCAATGGGATTATCGAATAGAGAGGAAGGGTGTATTGTATCATGGCGGTATCTGGAATTTCACCTGATTGTATCCTGGGTAACCAGAATTTTCATCGGTTAACAAGTATTGTGTTAACATTCTACGTACGGAGTTAGTAGTGCTGATTTGCTCCATTTTTCATGACATTAATAAATTTTCATGTATTTCAATTGGTTTTCTACTGAAATTTTATTGGACTTTGTGAGTTGTGGCTCTTTTCTGGATTGGTTTACATGGCACGGTGATGAAACTTGAACCAAGTATTATACTCAGTATAGATACTATTTATGAGTATTGAGACCCTACCTGTTTGGCATCCATCTTTCTATGGATTTAATTGTATTGCAAAAATGTGGTATTTGTTTATTTAATGTGCATTTGTGTAGTTTGGCTTGGCTAGTGTTTCAATGCCTAGGATATTGCTTGCTAGTTTCTTGGTTTAATGGAATTAATCAAGTGATAGGTATACTGTAAAGATACATTGGCTTTGGAATTTTGCTATTGCTGTTGGCTTTATAGGAGAAATGACTTCGGCAGTGTTTATAATTTTTTTTTTTAATAGGTAGTGCAATTGTAGCAATGGATGGACCTGACAAGTATGCTGCTGATATATCCTCAATAAAGGAAGCATGGAATCGAATCAAACCAGTTGTTCACAGAACTCCTGTCTTATCCTCAAAAACCATCGACTCAATGGCTGGGAGTGGGAGAAACCTGCTGTTCAAATGTGAATGTTTTCAGAAAGGGTGAGGGCGAGTTAGGCCCTTAAATGGGTAAAAAAGATATGTTTAGGGCTCTTAATTATTCTATGGTGGTCTAATTGTAATTTTAATTAAAATTAATCTTAGCTTCAGCAATTAAAGAAGGCTTGTCTTGTATGCTACAGTGGAGCTTTCAAATTCAGAGGTGCTTCAAATGCTGTACTTTCACTCAGTGAAGAGAAGGCAGAGAAAGGTGTTTTAACTCATAGCAGGTGTTTTTTCCTGTGCTCTTTGTCGTTTTTTTATTCAGCAGTATCTCAGTTACTTCAATTTATATCTGATATTTATCACTTCGAAGATATGTGAATTTAAGAAATTATTCACCTCATATCACAACATTCATCAAAGCAGTGATTATTACTATTTTCATACATTTTGAGCTTGAATATGTTATGCAGTATTAACAATGTACTCTTTTTTAATGTCTTGGTTCAATAACATTGCTCATGTGCAAAACATAGTGGGAACCATGCTGCAGCATTGTCTTTGGCTGCAAACCTTCGAGGAATCCCAGCATACATAATTATTCCAAAAAATGCTCCAAAATGCAAAGTTCAGAATGTTTTGCGTTATGGTGGAAAGGTTATCGAGTGTGAACCCACCATGCAATCAAGAGAGAGTACTGCTGCCAAGGTTTTGCAGGAAACTGGTGCTGTTCTTATTCACCCATACAATGACAGACGTGTCATAAGGTACTCCATGCAACTTCTGTCTAGAAACATTTTATTCAGCTTTATCAAAATTGATTTTTAGTAAGTTTGGCCATTTCTGAATACTTAATTGCACTTGTGAGTGGTTCCCTCTTTGAATCACACATAAGCGTCTTCCTTATTTTATTGCCAATAGAATAAGTTCAATGGTTTCCTCAAGCTTTTTTATTTTGGTATTGTAGTGGACAAGGGACTATAGCACTGGAGCTGTTGGAGGAGCACCCTGAAGTTGACACAATCATAGTTCCAATAAGCGGTTTGTTGTTTTAAGCCAAGCTTTTATATGTAGGCTTAGGGCCCGTTTTGTATCCATATTAGGATATCAAAAATGGGTATGGATATGTTAAGGACCACTCAGAGTAGAATCTCCAAAGAGGAATTTATGCATGAAAAGGCTTTTTATTTCATAATCTGAATGCCTTTTTACTGACTCTAGCTATGACTTTATATAATCAGCCACTAATATATAATTAGGAAATGATAGATAATAAGATAAGCTACCCTAACAATTAGGGATTTATTTCCTTATACACAAAATAATAGACAAAATAATAGACTAATTGATACTAATTGATTACTGAATTTTAGGCAAGTTTTCAATGACTTTTCTTAGTTGGAAGTGTATCGGGATATTACTGTTTTCTTGCACAGTACTTCATTTTGCATTAGTATATTTTCAAATTTCACTTACAAATTTTCAATAACTTTGTAGGTGGTGGACTGATATCCGGGGTGTCACTAGCTGCCAAGTCAATAAATCCAGCCATACGGGTTTTGGCTGCTGAGCCAAGAGGAGCTAATGATGCAGCTCTATCTAAAGAGGCAGGGAAAATCATAACACTTCCAGAGACGAACACAATTGCTGATGGGCTAAGAGCATCCCTGGGAGATCTTACTTGGTGAAAACTGCTTCTTCTTTTTTTCCCATTAACTGCTCGTTTGGCTAAACTTTTGAATGAATCAAGAATTGTAGGAGTAAATCTTAAGACTTGAGATTGTCATGTTGCTCAGTATATGCTGAACATGTCAATTGAACAGGCCAATCGTACGTGATTTTGTGGATGGTATCATAGTTGTGGAAGACAAGGAGATTGTAGAAGCAATGAGGCTTTGCTACGAGATTGTCAAGGTTGCGGTAGAGCCTAGTGGAGCCATTGGACTAGCTGCTGTCTTGTCTGAGACCTTTCAGAGAAACCCAGCATGGAAGGACTGCAAAAACATAGCAATCGTTGTCTCAGGAGGTAACGTCGATCTGGGTGTGCTTTGGGAATCCTTTTGAATTACTTGTGTATGGATTCTCTTACATTTGCCTCTGATACAATGGATACATGGTTTTGTCACCAATGCAAATGCTGAAATTTGCACATTGCCTTTATTGGAACAATAAGAATTACTTGTGTATGGATTCTTTTCATGGTCCAGAAGTTTATCTATGTGAAAAATAAAATGCAGGCGAAACACATTTCCAAATGCCGCGCACACAGTTGAATTTTTTTGAAACATCTCACTACGTGAAATTAATTCAAACGCATTAGAGAACAAGGCGAAACACATTTTTGGAAAGTGCTTTGAACCCAAACGCTGTACAGAAACAGTTGAGAAATTTTCTTAGAAACTCGGCAAAATTTTGGAAACATCCCAGTATCTCACTACAGAGAACCAGTATGTCAGAGAACACCAGCAACTCATTCTTAGAGACAAGAAACAATGACAGCTATGAAAAAAAAATCCTACTTCAACCATTACCACCAATCCACACCCAATTGCCAGCAACTTATGTATACATTTGACAAGCAGTCAATCAATCAAGGCCACTCTCATTCATTTACTCGTCCTCGTAAGCTTCCTCATCTTCATACTCATCGCCTTCTTCATCAGCAGTTGCATCCTGGTACTGCTGGTACTCGGACACTAAATCATTCATATTACTCTCTGCTTCTGTAAACTCCATCTCATCCATACCTTCCCCGGTGTACCAATGTAAGAAAGCTTTCCTCCTGAACATGGCAGTGAACTGCTCACTCACACGCCTAAACATCTCCTGAATCGACGTTGAGTTTCCAATGAATGTGGACGCCATCTTCAAGCCAGTTGGTGGGATATCACAAACAGTTGACTTGACATTATTTGGGATCCACTCAACAAAGTAAGATGAGTTCTTGTTCTGGACATTCATCATCTGCTCATCCACTTCTTTTGTGCTCATCTTACCCCTGAACATGGCAGAGGCAGTGAGGTATCTTCCATGACGAGGATCAGCTGCACACATCATGTTCTTGGAATCCCACATCTGTTGGGTGAGCTCTGGGACAGTAAGGGATCGGTATTGCTGGGACCCACGGGAGGTGAGAGGGGCAAAACCGACCATGAAGAAGTGGAGACGTGGGAAAGGGATGAGGTTTACTGCAAGCTTGCGGAGGTCAGAGTTCAGTTGTCCTGGGAAACGAAGACAGCAGGTGACTCCACTCATTGTCGCCGAGATAAGGTGGTTCAAATCTCCGACTGAATACACAAAAGAAAAACAGTCAGATCTCAAACCAAGTAGCAATCATACCTCTTATTCTAAAAATGTGCTTTATTTTCTTAATAAACTAACCAAAGGATGATTGATCAAAACAGCATTATGGTATACCTTATTCTACGTTGTCTCAAATGTTGTCTTATCACATATAACTAACCCAACACAGTTATCAAATATCTTAGGGGAGATTTGGCTTGGTTCAGCTTTTCACAGGTCTTACCCAAAAATGAGATTGTCTCAAACATGGATTGTCAAGATTTTCGTGAGAACTTGCCAAAACCAAAACACACTTCCAGCCATAGTAGACTGAGATAATTTACCAAACGTCTAAACCCAACGCATACCTCTAGCCTTTGATAGACTATGATAATTGAGCAAACACAGAAAAAGGAGGTAGGACTGGATCTTACAGCTTGGAGTGGTGAGCTTGAGAGTACGGAAGCAGATATCATAAAGAGCCTCATTATCAAGCACCATACACTCATCGGCATGCTCAACCAGCTGGTGGACGGAGAGAGTAGCATTGTAGGGCTCAACAACGGTGTCAGATACCTTGGGCGATGGGAACACCGAGAAGGTGAGCATCATCCTATCTGGATACTCCTCCCGGATCTTTGATATCAGTAGGGTTCCCATTCCCGATCCTGTTCCTCCTCCGAGCGAGTGGCACACCTGGAATCCTGCGTTCAAACACACACAGGGAGAAGAGTCTTTCAGAATTCACACTAGTGCAGCAAGAAACGATTACAAGGGGCAATTACATCTCATCGCCAAATTCTTTCAACTCCTTCTCAGACTGGGTTACAGCACATCAGGGAAACTCATTGCAGAGAAAGAGGGATTGATCCGTAAAATCAGGGATATCCAAGTAAGTTAATTGAATTCAAAAGAAAGAAGTAAAAAAGAAAGTCCGCGAAGAAAATATTATCAGGAGATCCACCGCCACTGAACCGAACTGAAACAGCAATAGACGGTCTGATTTACGAAAGAAACGAGAGTAAAGGTTAACCTTGAAGGCAATCACAGTTCTCGGCCTCCTTCCTCACAACATCAAGCACAGAATCGATGAGCTCAGCGCCCTCGGTATAGTGTCCCTTGGCCCAGTTATTGCCGGCACCGGACTGACCAAAGACAAAGTTATCGGGCCTGAAGATCTGGCCGTAAGGACCGGACCTTAAGCTGTCCATGGTTCCAGGCTCCAAGTCCATGAGCACCGCCCTGGGGACGAAACGGCCACAGCTGGCCTCGTTGTAGTACACATTCACCCTCTCGAGTTGCAGATCTGACTCGCCATGGTAGGTACCTGTTGAATCGATCCCGTGTTCCGCGCAGACTACCTCCCAGAATTTGGCACCGATCTGGTTCCCGCACTGGCCTCCCTGGATGTGAAGGATCTCACGCATCTTCGATGGAGGCTATGGAGGAGAGGGAATGCTGTAGTGAGAGAGAGAAGAGTTTAAGCGCAGAAATTGAAATGGGAGATTAGAAGGGAGAGAGTAGAATTAGTAGGTCAGAAGTAACGGTTACTTTTAGCTTAAATTTGGGGGTAGTCCTTCACCGTCAGAAGTAATGCTGAAGCGTTTTGATTTGAATTTTGAAATATTGGGGTAAATTAGTTGTGGAGAGGTGCAGGGTCGTCCATGTTGAGGCGGCTTTTTAACCTATTAGGAAGGATGCGTTATGCCGCTCATGCGTGCACTCGGGGGCTATTATGCACCTTAACGTAGATGAATTTGATGGTAAGACTTGAGAGTTGAGAGGGAGGAGGCATAATTAACTGCATTTTGTATAACGGCTACTTTTTTTTTGTCGGGAAAGAGGGCTAAACCTCTTGCGATATTAGATTAATTAGAGTAGGTGTTCACATGCCCCGAGAGGGCTACAAGATCATTATTCATAAGCATAAGTAAATCAGACGGAAGTTCACTAAGAATAGAATAAGATGCAGTCGATTCATGGGCGTTCTTGGCAATGGCATCTTCCAGACGATTGGCTTCTCTGGGTTGGAAAACAAGCTGCAGAACGGAAGTGAAGGATTCCAGAAGTGATACGAATTCTTATAGATCTCGTACCGTATGAACGAAGTAACCGGTGAAGGGAAGAAGGGCCAAAGCCGAGGATTAAGAGTGACTCAGACGATAGAGACGAGATAACAGAGAAGGAGACTAGGGTTTAAGATGATTAATTTCTCATTCTTATTCATCCAAAACATAACAATATGAGAGTATTTATAATAACTCTCGTATCTAGCCAAATCGGAAAAGATAACGCTGAAATAATATCTTACTAAAATATAAAACTAAATCATAAATAAAAGGAAATAATATTCTTAAATATAAATTATTATCCTAATTAACCTAACTAATATAATCTAGCGTATCAAGAAGCTTGGCAAATCTCTGGATCAAGTGGAAATCACGATGCGACAAGAGGGTTTTGTCTTGAATCAACTTGACTGCCATTTGGGAATCAGTTTCAACGATCAATTGTTCCATATTTAAGGATTTGGCAAGGCTAACACCATGAAAGATGGCCTATAACTCAGCTGTAAGAACAGAACATGAACCACAAAGAAAGGTGTAAGCTTTGATGAATTGGCTAGAAGAATAACGGAGAACACCTCCTCCACCAACAACATTGGGAGTGTCTTTACAAGACGTGTCACAATTCAGTTTAGCCATCCTTCCGGGGGAGCCACCCAATGGATATTGCATCGTTGAACACCAGGTAGGATGATCCTATTAACAATGGCGGTAATTCTGGCTTGCTGACGACAGAAGGCAGATCAGAAGGCAACAGAGTTCGACACAACTAAACGTGAAAGTTTGCTAAACTCATCAACGTTCTCAAACACCAGTTTGTTCCTCGTTTTCCAAGTGAACCACAACATGTAGCTGAAGGTTGTACTCCACTGATCGTGCTTATGAATGTTGTCAAACAACCTTGTTGTAAGACAAGTTGATGAGAAAAAAGAGGCAGGGAGATTATTGCCCGTGAGCGCTGGCCACACGTTTCGGATCTCATTACAATCACAGAACAAGTGGAGCAAATTTTCAACATAATTACATCTCCGACAACTGTTATCCGAGGAGAGATGGCACCGTACTCGATTGACATTACAGAGGATGCTATTGTGAGCAGCCAGGAAAAGGAAGTGCCGTATTCGTTGTTGGGCAGGTACAATCCAGATTTTTTCCCCACAGTGGTTCATGGTGGGCAGGGCTTTGTTGGTGAATACTAATCGCCGAACTTGTGGAGAATTGGCCCGAAAACGTGAGACCCCAAAAAGGCCTATCAGCAGCATCAACATCATTGACAAGGCGAATTGACATTATCTTGTGTCGAATGGGAACAAGCAAGAGAGTCGATAAAATATTCAAACCCCAATCGAGTCCCGTCCAAAGCTCTACAACAGTGGCATCATTGATTTCAGGAGGAATGGGAGTAATCGCAACTTTAGCAAGAGGCGCCTCCAAGACCCACGGATGATACCAGAAGAAGGTGGCCTGCCCATTACCAACAACCATACGAATGCCTTGCCGAAGAGTGTCAGCACCATGAATAATTCCACGCCAAATATGGGAGCTGACAGCCCGATTGCAAAACATATCAATGTCAGCGCGGCTGTCGTAATATTTCCCCCTGATGAGGCGGCTCCAAAGAGATTGCGGTTCCTGAATGGTTCACCAACTGAGTTTTGCAAGGAGGGCCGAATTCGAAAGCCTCATTGAACGCACTCCAAGTCCACCAAGTCGCTTCGGTTGAGCAACCATTTCCCAATTTAATAAGTGGATCTTTCGTTTCTCAAGCGTGGTTCCCCAGATAAAGCTACGCACTTGAGTATCTATGGCATCACAAATCTCTCTAGGAACCATAGAAGCTTGCATAACATGAGTAAGAAGGCTCATTAAAACCGAGTTTGCTAAGGTCGTTCTTCCGGCAGCGGAGAAACATTTAGATTGCCAACCAGAGAGGCGGGTTTTGACTTTGTCTAACAAAAATTGATAGCGGACAAAAGTCATAGGACTGTTGCGGTAGAGATGCCAAGGTAAGTGCCAATGTCCGTGTAATATCCGCAATATTCCAAGGTTTTTAAAACCAATATAATATAATTTTATAATCCTTTCCCTTATAAAGGAGAATTCATAATATAGTTTATAACCCTTATTCTCTTTAAAAAGAGTTTTTAGATAAATTAAATAAATAATTTCAAGAATGTATTATAAGGGTTATGAAGGAACAAAGGCATTTAAATAAAAATAATGCTTTATAATTTTTGGATTTTTATTAAATAAAAAGGGGTGTAACAAGCTATTAAAAGTACAATAAAAATTCAACAAAAAGGAGGCAAGCACCGGGACTCGAACCCGAGACCTCTTGCATCCCCTCTCACACGCCCCTACACACAATCCGCTAGACCATTATGACTTTCTATTCAATTACCCAACTCTTTTATTTTTATCTTAACTTTATCTTCTTCTTCCAAAAGAGACATCAGACTTTGTCTGATTGAATTGACGTTGATTAAAATTCATCCATTGCATGTCAATGGAGTCCTCTCCTTCTTTATCCCTTTGCTTGCAAGACCAACCTTGTTGCATCATGCTTCATCACTTCAAACTAACACACTAATGCACAATGGATGATCATCCTCCTCCTCTCCATTGGTGCATCTTTAATGGCATGGATCACCAAGACCCTCCCCTTGCCTATATAAAGGGGCTCAATTCTCCTTCAAACTCACACAATCATCCATTCTACTCTCTTCTAGCAAATTTCTCTCAACAAGTTCCAAAAATCAGCCTAGAGAAGTCCTAGAATTTCTATTTTCCCCCCTTAAAAACACCATTGGAGCTCCTTCAACCTCCCCCTTCTCCTCCCTTGTGCAACCGCCGGCCACCACCAGCCCCGCCGAGCGCCGCCTGGACGCCGCCGAGCCCACCGAGCCGTCCGCTTGGTGCAGCCGCCGCCCCCTTCTTCCCCTTGGTGCTCTTCTCCAGTATTCTGTTCTTCAGAATACGCTCCTGTAAGAGCATACAAATCTCCCCTTAATTAAATTTCTATCTTATTTAAATTAAAATAAATACTTATTATAAATAATAGTCCTTTTAGATATTGTTAGTCGATTAATATAAAAATCAGCCTTGCAAATCTTGTTAGTTGAACAAGATTTAGTTAAATAAGTAAAGTATACTAGATAAATTGTTATTTTAACTCATATCATAAATTGCAGGACATAGTTTTCCGCACCTTGTCGTTTATATCGATTGTGTCGCAAAGAACAAGTTTTATGCTTTCATTGTCAAACTTCATTTTTGTTAATGTATTGTAACGATGGTTTGTACGAACAAAGTCTCTCTTGAGAGCAGCCTTTTTACTTTATAAATTATGTTAATTCCGCATTTTATGAGTTCAATATCATTCTAAAAGCCTTGGGTGACTTTGGGCGGTAAAATCCGAGGTCATTGGCGGTAATACCCAATGTTGTAAAATAGGGGTGTTACAATTATGGTATTAGAGCCGAACGTTTTGTTTTCAAAACCGAAACTTTTAAAACCTAAGTTTTCTTCCGCAACCCGAAACTTCTATTTATAAAAAGTTTCCTTCTGTATCCTTCAAAGAAACTCAAAAGTGTCAACTTTCTAACTTAAACTTCTTAGCTAAGAATTCTTCTTAAAAGTTTAAAAGCTTTAACTTAGTTCTAGAACTACTATCTTCATAAACTTCCTTTTACTTTTTAAAGACTTAAGTAGCATAAGTATTTCAACTTTTAAACTCAAAATATTTTCGTTAAAACTTTCTTCTAAGCTTAACTCTTACCTTAGAAGAACTTGTTAGTAAAATAGAAAACTCTTTCTAAGTAACATGTTCAAAAAGAAATCCTAGACTCCTTAATAGGGCCAAGAAAATAAAAAGTCTTAAAATAAACGTTTTATATGCAATCTTTATAAATAATGCCTTAACTTCCTTCATTATGTCTTCACCTTATAGAATCTAAGGATCTTCTATAATAACACTTCCTTTCTTTCCCTTCCTCAGATCATGGTTGAGACAAGACAAACCGCACGCCTTAGGAACCAAATCAAGGAGGCCCTTCAAGCCATACAAGCCCCAAATCCATTTCTACCCTATGCAAACGCACAAGACGACCCCTTCTACGAGCCCGAAGAGGCGTTGCCGATGGATGTTGTGGAAGAGGATCCCGAAGAAGACCCCGAAGAGGACCGAGAAGAAGACCCCGAGGAGGATCTCGAGCTCAACGAGGCACCACAGGAGTACCCAGCACCTTTGGCACCACCCCCGTCCCTAGTTTACAAACCAGAGGACTATCCATCAGGGGATGAGGAAATGGCCCCCGTTATGAGCCAAAAGAGTACCCGGATAATGAAGATGAGGAGATGGTACCTGAGTACTAACCAGAAGGGGAAGCTATAATTCCCGACCTCAACTTTGAGGAAAGAGATGACTTCGAGCTTGAGTGGGATGCTCAAGAAGAGTGGGATGCCTGGCATCACGAAAACCAAGAGTTCAAGGAGTTCGACGAGGAAGATGACTCAGAAGGAGATGTCATAGACCCAGTAGAACCACCACCTCCCTTGATCCCAAGAGTGAAGATTGTCCCACCTCCACAAGCACCACCTCCCTTGATCCCGAGAGTGGAGGTTGTCTCACCTCCACGAGCACCCGAGCCAGAGGGGCCCATGCCGTTGACCAACTTTTGGTGTCATGAGGACAACGTACATCTTCAACGACTTCGTCTAGGATCCATTAACCATGACCGCTCAGAGGAGAGATTCCCTGGAACCCAGCCCTTGGGACAGTGGCGGACCCAGGATTTCGTGAAAGGGGGGGCGAGGGAAAACGAGAGAAAATTCTTGACTCGCCTAGAAAACAATATATGATCATTCCAATTATTTAAAAGTATATATTATAAGTATATAAAATTATACTAGAAATAAAATCACAATTTTAAAAAAATTATGTTAACTTTCAAACTTTACACTTAATTGTGGTGTTTCTAATGATGTTATAAGTTTTATTTTTATATAAATAATTTATTAAGATAGATAATAATGTATTATTAATTTATAAACGACAAATATTTCCTACTAATATTTAGTATTTTATTATTTTATTTCATTCTACACTTAATCGATATATAATATATAGTAATCTATAAAAAAATATAAATGGATTATTAATGTCTTTTTTCCTACTAATATTTATTCTTTTAATTTTTTATTTAAAATGGTATCTCTTAAATTAAGAAATTAAGAATGCTACTTCAAACAAAAGTTGTATAAATGTAGATTGCAGAACACATAAAAAATAGAAAAATAATAAGAAAACAAAATTATTCAACCAATCGTACAAAAATTGAAATGTAGGGCCCTTTGATTAGAGGTACTTTATATAAAAAGGGAAGAAATGCGCTGCCACACAGAATCGAACTCGGGTTGCTTGCAAAATCCAGGAGGGGCTACGTTCACCGCTTGAGCTAGTTAATCTTTATGTACTGCTAACACACTACTATTAATATATTACGGAAGGGGGGGCGGCCGCCCCCACAAGCCCACCCTTGGGTCCGCCACTGCCTGGGCACCCACAGGCTGGCCGACACTGTATGAGAGGGCGAGCCAAGCGCCCATAGAGTTTTAAATGGAGGGGCTCTTCGATTGGATGTTTGGAGAATCCTCTAACCGTCGGGCTCGCCAACCTTTGGCCTGCTGCAACGTCACAAGGATGAATGAGTCAACGAGTCACTAAGGGAGAAAGAGGAGAGGATCCAGCATAGGATCTGTATTGCCGAGCTCCAAGCCCGCGAGAACTGTCGTAGCAGGCGGATTGAGCAGGCCAACATCCTCCTCAACAACGATAGCGGGATCATCAATGAGACCCTTTTCGAGGAAGGCTTCCTCGACAAGTACACCGACCGCATCTATATTACCTTAGTTTGTACTTTTCATTTCCAAAGAAGTGAGCTTAGACCACTTCTCTCGACTTCGTTTTATCTCTAGGAAGTCAAGTCGGCTTAGCTTTTTCTTTTCCGTCCTTAGTGTAAATGGCTTATATTATAAAGCCTTGTAATCGCTCTTATGAAAAAGTTCTAAATAAAATCCCCTTTTCTTCTCTGAAAACTTGTGCGTTAATTCTTACTTATATTATTGAATTAACAAATGAAAACAACTTAAAACCTTCAGATGGTCAACACAAGAGGTAACAGTCACCGAGTCAATCCCAGCGTCGTTGGGGAAGGTCATGATGAAAGCCAATCCGAGGTTAGAGTTGGACCTCGAGTTAACCCACCCCCTGCACCAGTGGATCCTATTGTATTCAATGAGGATACAGTAGCCGCATTACGCACTCTCGTACAACTAGTACAAGAGGCCATCCCTGATGCAGTATCTAACCCAGCAGACATCGAAGGTTTTGATTCCCTCAGCTGAGCGAATCAAAACCTTCAACGCTATGAAGCCCGACTCATACGACGAGACATGTGACCTATAAGGAATCCAATATTGGTTCTCCCACGTTGAGAGACTTCTAAGGAACGTGCACTGCTCGGAAGCAGATAAAGTGAACTTGGCTGCTCTGAAGCTTAAAGATGAAGCATGTGAATGGTGGGAAAGCTCTAGTCTGTCCACTCGCCCCGACCTAAGCTTTGCTATGTTCAAAGATAAAATGATGCACCGGTTCTTCTTTCAGTCCATGAAGGATGAATAGCTGGACGAACTCCATTCCCCGAAGATCCATGGGTTGAGTGTGCTTGAACGTGCCAAAAAGTTCAACCATCTTCTCCAGTACGCCGAGGAAGAAATCACCACTGAGCAACAGAAGATCAAGCGCTTCCACCGCTGGATGAGCGACACCATCAAACCTTGGATGGTGAATCTCTCCTTCAAGACTTTAGAGGAGTATGTGGATGCTGCCCATAGGATGGAAGCGACTCTCAAAGGCCCCGAGCGCAGAATGTTTTGCGGAGGAAAGCCTCACCACTCTAGTCAAAGTGGATTCAAGAGGCCGACATCCCCACAAAGATCTCAATGGTCTAAGAAGAGCAAGAACATGGCCATGTCAACTGGGCAAAAATCTTTCCAAAGTTCAGAATAAAAAAGAAGTCCGATTGTCTGCCACAACTGTGCAGAACCAGGTCACCTCAACTGGAACTGTACTAAAGCTCCCAAGAAATGCTTCAATTGTGGGAAGGACGGACATCTCCATCAATTCTGTAGGCAACCAGCAAACCCGTCAGGCTAGGCCCGTTCTAACTCAGTCTCTCAACTCCCCCAAGCATCAAACAGAACAGCCGGAACTGCATCGGTCCAGTCTACAACTCACAACAAGGGAAAGGGACCAATGCATCCTCAGGGTCAAGGACAACGATTATACGAGATGCGCACCACCGATAAACCGGAGCGGCCTATCTATCAAGGTACCCTCCATATCCGCTCTAAAGATGTTTTCCTACTCTTCGATTCCGGTGCTTTGCATTCTTTCATATCCGAGAAATGTGTAGGACTCCTAGAATTAGATAATCTAGAAGAGTGTGAACCGTTTGTCGTGAACCTTCCCACGGAGAAAGAATCATATGGGCAAAATAATTAGGTAGCTTTCTTTTAAGCATTCAAGGAGGAATCTTCAAATCCAACTTGATATGCATTCTAATGGATCCCTATGACATCATTCTCGGAAGAGATTGGTTGTCTTGCCATGGAGCGATAATCGATTTCTACACCCGAACCGTAACCATCAACTTTGGAGGGAAGCACATATGTACGTTCAAGGGAAAAAGAGAAGAATAAAATGGAAATGTGATCAACGTCATGAAGGCCGGGAAGCTACTCCGACAAGGCTGTATTGGGTATCTTTGCTACCTCTAGCCGACGGAGAAAAAGGTCGTGGACATTCAAGAGATTCCTGTAGCCAGAGAATATCCTGACGTCTTTCCAGAATAACTCCTCGGATTACCTCCCCGACGAGAAGTCGATTTCTCAATGAGCCTCGAGCCAGGAGCCGAGCCGATCTCCAAGGCTCCTTACAGGATGGCTCCGATAGAGATGAAAGAACTCAAGAGTCAGCTCGAAGAGCTGCTTGAGAAGGGTTTCATCCGACCAAGCGCCTCACCTTGGGGAGCGCCTGTACTCTTTGTAAAGAAGAAGGATGAGACTTTCCGTTTATGCATCGACTAAAAAGAGTTGAACAAAGTCACCATCAAGAACAAATATCCTCTTCCAAGGATAGACGACCTCTTCTCCAAGATCGACCTGAGGTCGGGATATCATCAACTCCAGATCTGAGAGGAGGACATACCAAAGACCGCTTTTCGCACCCGGTATGGCCACTACGACTTTGTAGTGATGCTATTTGGATTGACCAATGCACATGCGGTGTTCATGGACCTAATGTAACACCCCGATAATTTATAAGGAATTGAGGTGCTCCCCATGTCAACAAGAGATCTTCCTTTTCTGAGTTCGAGTGAGGACAAAGAACTCAGAAGTTAAGCGTGCAAGGGCGAGAGTAGTACTGGGATGGGTGACCTCTTGGGAAGTTCTCGGGTTGCCATGGGATAATGCTTCTATGGCCTCGGGCCTTACAAATGGTATCAGAGCCGACTCTAGGTTACGAGTTGGCTTGGCCCAGTGGGCGGTAACTCGACCCGGAGAGCGGTCCGTGGGCCTTGACGAGGACGTCAAGCGCTTAAGTGGGGAAGATTGTAACACCCCGATAATTTATAAGGAATTGAGGTGCTCCCCATGTCAACAAGAGCTCTTCCTTTTCTGAGTTCGAGTGAGGACAAAGAACTCAAAAGTTAAGCGTGCAAGGGCGAGAGTAGTACCAGGATGGGTGACCTCCTGGGAAGTTCTCGGGTTGGCATGGGATAGCGCTTCTAAGGCTTCGGGCCTTACAAATGATATCAGAGCCGACTCTAGGTTACGAGTTGGCTTGGCCCAGTGGGCGGTAACTCGACTTGGAGGGCGGTCCGTGGGACTTGACGAGGACGTCAAGCGCTTAAGTGGGGGAGATTGTAACACCCCGATAATTTATAAGGAAATGAGGTGCTCCCCATGTCAACAAGAGCTCTTCCTTTTCTGAGTTCGAGTGAGGACAAAGAACTCAAAAGTTAAGCGTGCAAGGGCGAGAGTAGTACCAGGATGGGTGACCTCTTGGGAAGTTCTCGGGTTGGCATGGGATAGCGCTTCTATGGCCTCGGGCCTTACAAATACCATAATTGTAACACCCCCATTTTTCCCTCGGAGATATTACCGCCAGTGACCTCGGAATTTACACTCCGAAGTCACCCAAGGCTTTCACGGTATTCAAGATATAAATGATAATTCAATAAATATTAAAACAAAATGTCCAACTTTCACAATCTTGAATAATCCAAATACTTGCGGAAAAATAAGATAAATAGTCTTGAACAAAGCGGAAGTAAAATTCTTGAAGGCGGTCCTTACAGACCAAGGATCTCGACCTTAAACTAAAAAGTTATTCAAAAGAAACGTGACGTGCAACAATTTCAACATCTTCAATCTCGAATCACCACTCCTTTACTCCCTGATGTTCCGTATAGGGACGGTTGACACCAGCCGGCCATGCAAAAGAAATAAAGAGGTCGGTCAGTCTAATGAAAGACTACGCAAGTGAAATTTTATGTGAGGTTCTTGTGATCTTAGTTGAATGAAAGTCGGTCGATGACATAGCCCAAATAATCTCACGGAAAGGGAAATATGATGAAAAGATTAGGACACCACAAAACTATGGTTCCTTAAGAATGAGAAAGGTTATGTTGGGAACTTTAATTATCAACCAATATTCTGAAAAGCCTCCGTCGACTTATCAAATCTACAACCAACCTCACCGAATGCGTGTTGTCCGAATTCAGATTGGAAAATAGATTAATCAAAGCCGGGAGCCAGAGTGGTTTTCCAAGTTGTAGTCACCACCCTGAACACATTTTAATGGGTGTGCACTAGCACTTATCTTATTTAATTACAAAACATTGCATTCAAGTTGGTAGCTTTTAAGACGGCAACGCGATATCCCATAACAAATAGAATCCCACAAAGGGAGGAACGGGTTCCTAAGTCCCGATACAAGGCACTAGCTAGGTGCCAAACACTCCTCAAAACGGTTGAGAGAGCAGGGTCATGACCAACATTAGGGTCTAGGTCCATCCTAATGCAAAATATTATAAAGAGGTGTTCAATAGTTGGTGATATCCTGACCTCAAATCGATCTTGGAGAATACCTTTGCTCCTCGCAATTGGTCTAAAAGATCGTCAATCCTTGGCAATGGATACTTGTTTTTTTTATGGTGACCTGGTTCAACTCTCGATAGTCAATGCAGAGTCTGAAGGTTCCATCTTTCTTCTTTACAAACAAAACTGCCGCTCCCCAAGGTGAAGCACTCGGTCTGATGTACCCTTTTTCTAGCAGTTCTTCCAATTGCTCCTTTAGTTCCTTCATTTCCAATGGGGCCATTCTGTAGGGCGTCTTGGAAATAGGTCTAGTCCATGGTTCCAACTCAATGGTGAACTCTACTTCACGATGAGGTGGTAATCATGAAATCTCTTTTGGAAAGACATCGACAAACTCTCTAGCAACGGGGATCTCTTATAGTTTTACATCTTTCTTTTCAGTCGTTTCCATCAAACACAAGAATCAAGTGCACCCTTGTTGGAGCATCTTTATTGCCTTCATAGCATTAACCATTTTCCCATTTTTAGCTTCTCGTTGCCCTTTGAACTTGCAAACATATCAACCTTCTGTTGTGATGATTACGGTTCTAGTGTTGAAATCTATCTCAACTCCATGACGAGTTAACCAGTCCATCCCCAAGATTATATCATATGGGGCCATAGGTATACAGATAAGTTCAGCATCACACTTTGTCCCTTAGATGGTGATCGAAAAGTCAGTGATTTGCTTGGTACACACAATCTTCTCCACATTAGGAAGATTCACAGCGAAAGGCTAAACGAAACTATGTTCGTGTTACGAGTGTTGATCCTTTGAACATTCATAAACTAAACTCTATCCATTGAGACATTTGATCACCAACTGATAATCTCATAACATAAAATCCAAATTATTTATTCATAAAGGTAGAATTGTTTAACATTCTATCATAATTAGTTCAACTTGACTCAAAGATGACACAACTCCAATAACAGCAAAGCAACCAACATAGTTTGATGAAACCAAACCAAATATGACTCAAGACATAACTAAGGCAAAACTTGAAGTACTAATGAACGACACCCTATGGTTTAGGTTGGCGGAACACCTTCCTATACTTAGCAGTGGGCATCGTATTCTTCTTCCTTGGCGCTCCCAAGCGATAGCAATACATATCCAAGAACACGGGATCGAACCTCCTAGGTTCCTTGACTGCCCCGTTGTTCTCCAACAACTCCAAAGCCTGTTGGATCTTGCGACACAGTATTGCGCACCGGCGCGTTCTCCTTCAAGACGACTCTCATGATGGTTGATCACCACATCATGACGAGCCAGCATCGCGTACTAAGACTCCATATGGTCACCCAGTAGGATGTTGTCAGCCCATAAATTTATAGGCCTAAAGTCACCAACAACTGCACGAGCTTCCCATGGATGATACTCGTACCGGTGCTTTCCTTGGTCGTCAACGGCTTCCTCCTGAGGATGGTACTCCTCAGTAGCCTGGACATTAGCGGGTGGTGTGTTGGGAGTGTACTCCATCTCCAGCTCCTCTTCCTTAGGTTCCTCCTCTTGCCCCAAGGGTTCCACATGAGTTGGTGGAGACACAACTTCCACGGAGGCGGCTTCGCCTTCGTCGAGGAATTCCTTAGTGGTTAGCAAGTCCTCAGTTTGGATGGAAGGTGGAGGGCTAGCTTCCTGGACAGGTCGTAGGGCTTTGGCTTCACTCCTAGTGAACACCATTGTCTGCCAAATAGACAAGGTAAAGCATGGTCAATAACTTATAGAACAATCCATAATTCTATACTCATAGAGTGGGAATATGAAGTCGTTGAAAAAATAAAAGATGAAAACAACTATTTCTTTCAAGCATGGTTTTCAATCTAAAAGAAAATAGATATTTTTCGAACACAAGTATGAAGACTTGGTTTAAAAAAACTTTTAGCTCTGATACCATAATTTTAACACCCCCGTTTTCCCTCGGAGATATTACCGCCAGTGACCTTGGAATTTACACTCCGAAGCCACCCAAGGCTTTCACGGTATTCAAGATATAAATGATAATTCAATAAATATTAAAACAAAATGTCCAACTTTCACAATCTTGAATAATCCAAATACTTGCAGAAAAATAAGATAAATAGTCTTGAACAAAGCGGAAGTAAAATTCTTGAAGGCGGTCCTTACAAACCAAGGATCTCGACCTTAAACTAAAAAGTTATTCAAAAGAAACGTGACGTGCAACAACTTCAACAACTTCAATCTCGAATCACCACTCCTTTACTCCCTGATGTTCTGTATAGGGACGGTTGACACCAACCGGCCATGCAAAAGAAATAAAGCGGTCGGTCAGTCTAATGAAAGACTACACAAGTGGAATTTTATGTGAGGTTCTTGTGATCTTAGTTTTATTATGATCATCAGACTCCGAATGAAAGCCGGTCGATGACATAGCCCAAATAATCTCACGGAAAGGGAAATATGATGAAAAGATTAGGACACCACAAAACTATGGTTCCTTAAGAATGAGAAAGGTTATGTTGGGAACTTTAATTATCAACCAATATTCTGAAAAGCCTCCGTCGACTTATCAAATCTACAACCAACCTCACCGAATGCGTGTTGTCCGAATTCAGATTGGAAAATAGATTAATCAAAGCCGGAAGTCAGAGTGGTTTTCCAAGTTGTAGTCACCACCCTGAACACATTTTAATGGGTGTGCACTAGCACTTATCTTAATTTAATTACAAAACATTGCATTCAAGTTGGTAGCTTTTAAGACGGCAACACGATATGCCATAAGATATAGAATCCCACAAAGGGAGGAACGGGTTCCTAAGTCCCGATACAAGGCACTAGCTAGGTGCCAAACACTCCTCAAAACGGTTGAGAGAGCAGGGTCATGACCAGCACTAGGATCTAGGTCCATCCTAATGCAAAATATTATAAAGAGGTGTTCAGGGGTTAGTGAACCCCCACCCCTAATTCTACGCTAGTCCAAAACAACGAATCTCAAAATGAGATCGTGAAACAAACAGGTGCACAAACATTGCAACCTAAATATAAGTTCTAGCGCATAATAGAATAATAACAATAAGCTACCATGGGGTCATTATTTCTATGCATAATAAACCTTAATTCATTTATACATTTCAACATGATCATTATTTCTATAATAAACTAAGTTCATTTTATTCAAACAAGCGTTCCCAACATAACATGCAAACATGAATAAAAGTATTCATGATAAAAGTATGAGAGTGAACCACCACTTGCCTTGTTAGCAGGCAAACGTTACGAGGATTCGATGAATTGGAGTCACGCGGAAACAAACTAGCTTCTGTTTCAAACAATAGTACAAAATAAATTATATTAATTTATATTGATCCTCTTTCTCCTTTGAAAGAGTGATTACGAAATAATTTAGGAGTTTATAATTTTATAAACTTCTAATTTAACTAAGATGATTCCCGATTAATCTTAAGGTTATGAAAATTATAACTTTTCATGTTTTATGAAATGTGATCTTAAATACCTTATATTATGCATAAAAATTCTCTGTTTATTTTTACATGCATATAAGGTATTTTTCAATCATAATCTTACTCAATATTTATTCATAAAAATCATTAATTAAATTAATAATTATAAATTCAGAAATTAATGTTTTCCGTAAGTATTTTTAAAACTTTATTCTTCAACCGTAATATTAGAATAATGATTTTCTTAAAAAAACCACACCATATAATTAAATATTTAGCCTATTGTAACTTGATCATTATAAAAAATATATTTTTAAGTTAATTATAGTCTTATGCTAATATAAAAATTAAATTCATAAAAAAGCAGATTTATGTAAAGTTATGTTAATAGGTGTATAAGTGATAAGATTACTCAAACTTAACTTTATAATTAATTTAACCACTAAGAAAAGGAAAAGTGATGTAAAAAAATAAAAAAAATAAAAGAAGTCTATCACTATTATACGTTTAACACAACACATTGCACACTGAAACAATTTCACTTTAAAAGCCATGGTTAGTGACACACAAGCACATGCCCAGTTGAATTTGAAAGATTACAGAAACAAAATGGTACTAGAATTCAAGCAATTGAGAGTGGGAACTTACAAGTTCGATCAAAGTTGATGTTTACTGGTGAAAATAGAGGGTTGAATACACAAGAAGAGGGGAAAATTTTGGGAGATTTTGTGATGAATGTGGTGGTAACTAGGGAACGATTTTGGTCTGTATTTATAGGGAAAAGGGGCGGAATAAACGCCCAAAATCAATCAAAACCTTCCCTAGCCTTAATTGATTTGATTGACAAATCAATTTAAAGCTAATTGATTTGAGCCCTAAAATGTTTCAAGGACAAATTGCGAAAAAAGGATTATATTGTGAAATTAAGAACATAAATAGATTGTGTACGAGAAAAGAATCGTTTCCATATATAATAAGCCTGATTTGGTGCTTAATGGGTGCAAAACATAATTTTAGGCAATCTCCATTGATTTGTGTACTGTACACACGCAACTGCTGGAGGAAGAAGAAGACATTTGCTGATTTTTGCAATTTTAGCCCCATTTGTAACGAAATTACAATTTCAGCCCATACTTTTAAAAACATGACAAAAACGCCCATTTCTTAGGTATTTGAAATTCCAAAAAATATATTTTATACCCAACATTTTAAGGACTCATTATTTTGCATTAAAAGTTTATTCCTTTGTCACAACAATAATTAAAAGATATTAAGTAACTTATTAAAACTCCTTATACATACTTATAAATACTTCTTTAAATTTTTTATTAACATTGAGTAAGACTTATGACCTTTCGGGTAAGGTCATTTGTATAAAATAATCTTATAACGATTATTTGTTAACTTTTTATTTAATAAGATGAGGCATTTAATATTTCTGATAATGCCACATATGTTTTATTAAATAAAATAAGGGAAATTACATCATTGCCCTTCTTAGAAAAGAGGTTTATTACAATAGTACCCCCTTAAAAATAGTTTCGTCCCCGAAACTAGGTTCGACTTACTAGACATCCATCTAAGAAAAAGGGAGGTTATTATAATAGTACCCCCTTAAAAATAGTTTTGTCCCCGAAACTAGGTAGAGAACAACTCCGGAAACTTTCTATGCATATCCTGTTCTGTCTCCCATGTTTCCCAAGTGACTTCTTCTCCACCGTTCTTGGACCAAAGGATCCTCACGAGTGGGACTTCTTTTTTACGTAGGCTCTTCACTCGTCGTTCCATCACGCGAACGGGTCTCTCCTCATATGTACCATTGGGTTGAATCTCAATATCATCGTAGTTGAGAATACGGGATTCATCCGGAACATACTCCCGCAATAGTGATACATGGAAGACATTATGAACTGGATGCGCAGATGGCGGGAGGGCAAGTCGATAGGCAAGCTTGCCAATTCGTTCTAAAATCTCGAACGGTCCAACGTAACGAGGGTTAAGCTTTCAAAGCGGAAAACCCCTTTAGATGGAGAAATCGGACGAAAACCTTGTGCCCTACTTCAAACTCAATATCCCTTCGCTTCAGTTCAGCATATGATTTTTGTCGACTCTGAGCTGTCAACATTCTCTGTCGGATTAAAGCAATGTCGGTAGTAGTCCTCTCACCAAATCTGGGCCTAGCAGAATCTTATCAGCATTCTCATCCCAACAGATTGGTGAACGACATTTCCGTCCATACAAAGCCTCGAATGGAGCCATCGTAATGGTTGAATGCCAACTGTTGTTGTAGGTGAATTCTACCAAACTTAAGCTGGTATCCCAACTAACAGGACGGTCTAGCACACAAGCCCTAAGCATATCTTCTAGTGTTTGGATGGTCCTTTCGGATTGTATATCGGTTTGGGGATGAAAAGCAGTACTGAACCTTAGCTCTGTCCCCATGGCTTGATGTAGCTCCTTCCAAAATCCCGACATGAATCTTCCATCACGATCATATACTATTGTCTTCGGAGTACCATGTAAACGAACTATCTCATGCACAAAAGTCTCAGCTAACTTTTGGACTCCCCATGTTTTCTTTATTTCTATGAAGTGCGCACTCTTTGTGAGCCTGTCAACGACTACCCAAATAGCATCCTTCTGTCCTTGAGTCTTAGGAAGGCCTGTCACAAAATCCATAGCAATATCTTCCCATTTCCATTCTGGCACTGGCACTGGTTGCAATTCGCCGCCTGGCCTCTTGTGTTCAATCTTCACCTTCTGACATACCAAACATTTTGCTACAAACTCTGTCACATCATTCTTCATGTTTGGCCACCAAAAATTCCGACGTAAATCTTTGTTCATCTTACTCGATCCCGGGTGGACTGAGTATGCTGATGCATGCGCTTCTTTCAAAATCAGAAGGCGAATCTTGTCATTGGTTGGCACACAAATTCGGTCTTGAAACCATAGTGATCCATCATCCTGAACGATAAAGCCAGGTGCCTTTCCTTCTTGCACTTCATAGCTTATCTTAACTAGCATGACATCTTCAACCTGTTTTTCCTTTATTTGGTCTAGAAGAGTAGCATCAATCTCTAACATATTCATACTACCAAGTTGACGTCCGAACCAAACCTCAATCTCGCACTGGATCAATTCCCTTTGCAACATTGGTTGAGCAGTGAGCGCTGCCACCATGGGTTCCTGAGAGGTTTTGCGACTCAGTGCGTCAGCTACTACATTAGCTTTACCTGGATGGTAAAGCAATTCGATGTCATAGTCTTTCAATAGTTCTAACCATCTCCGTTGCCTCATGTTCAACTCCTTCTGAGTGAAGACATACTTCAAACTCTTATGGTCAGTGAAAATCTGACACTTCACACCATAAAGGCAGTGACACCAAATCTTCAAAGCAAACACAACTGCAGCTAACTCCAGGTCATGAGTCGGATAGTTCACCTCATATGTCTTCAGTTGACGAGATGCATATGCAATAACCTTCCCATGTTGCATAAGCACGCATCCGAGACCTTATTTAGATGCATCACTATATACTACATACCCATCCAATCCATCGGGTAAAGTCAGAATCGGAGCACTAGTCAAACGCCTTTTAAGTTCTTGAAAGCTTGCCTCACATTTCTCGTTCCACACAAACTTCTTGTGAACCTTACGGAGCAAACTAGTCATATGAAGAGCGATCTTTGAAAATCCTTCCACAAATCGCCTATAGTATCCTGCAAGACCAAGAAAGCTATGAACTTCTTTCAAATTCTGAGGTTGCTTCCAATTTGCAACTGCTTGGATTTTCTGAGGGTCTACCATTACCCGTTCTTGGTTGATAACATGGCCTAGAAATGCAACTTCTTTCAGCCAAAAATCACACTTCGACATCTTAGCATACAACTCATTTTGCCTAAGGATTTGTAGAATGATCCTGAGGTGTTCTTCATGAGCTGCTCCGCTAGGTGAATAGATAAGAATGTCGTCAATGAAGACCACTACAAATTTGTCGAGATATCCTCGAAAACACCGATGCATCAAATCCATAAATACTGCTGGAGCATTTGTAAGGCCAAAAGGCATGACCACAAACTCATAGTGTCTATACCGTGTGCGGAATACCGTCTTCGGGATGTCCTCCTCACGAATTTGAAGTTGGTGTTATCCTGACCTCAAATCGATCTTGGAGAATACCCTTGCTCCTCACAATTGGTCTAAAAGATCGTCAATCCTTGGCAATGGATACTTGTTTTTGATGGTTGTTCAATTCTCGGTAGTCAATGTAGAGTCTGAAGGTTCCATCTTTCTTCTTTACAAACAGAACTGGCGCTCCCCAAGGTGAAGCACTCGGTCTGATGTACCCTCTTTCTAGCAGTTCTTCCAATTGCTCCTTCAGTTCCTTCATTTCCAATGGGGCCATTCTGTAGTGCGCCTTGGAAATAGGTCCGGTCCCTGGTTCCAACTCAATGGTGAACTCCACTTCATGATGAGGTGGCAATCCTGGAATCTCCTATGGGAAGACATCAGGAAAATCTCTAGCAATGGGGATCTCTTGTAATTTTACCTCTTTCTTTTCAGTCGTTTCCATAAAACACAAGAATCCCGTGCACCCATGTCGAAGCATCTTGAT
Source organism: Fallopia convolvulus (assembly GCA_964016875.1). Taxonomy (NCBI): domain Eukaryota; kingdom Viridiplantae; phylum Streptophyta; class Magnoliopsida; order Caryophyllales; family Polygonaceae; genus Fallopia; species Fallopia convolvulus. The sequence goes on from OZ024724.1 coordinate 14,740,658, forward strand.
CTCCTTCATAGCATTTACCATTTTCCCGTTCTCAGCTTCTCGTCGTCCTTTGAACTTATAGAAATATTTGCCTCCTGCTGTGATGGTTACGGTTTTCTGGTGTTGAAATCTATCACAGTTCCATGACGAGTTAACCAGTCCATTCCCAAGATTATATCATATGGAGAATTTAGCCCCACCTAAATTATTATAATAATAATTTAGAATTTTATTCTCTTGTAATGAGAATATAAGAGAATTTCAAAACTCAAAGAATTTACAGAAAATTCTTATTAAAGCTCGTTCATAAATTTCCGTGTCGATAGGTCGAGTTTCTGTTCCAAGTCGTGAACAACGCTTTCCGTTATCTCGCTAGTCCAATATCGTAAAAGCAAAGGCAAGTGGAATTTCTCGATGTTGGGAACAACTTGTTTGCTAATAATAAATGAACCTATGAATATCGATTGTTAGATATTACGACCCACTGTTGTTGTATTCCGCTATTTATTATTTGATAGGATTATTATGCTAGTTTGGTTGTGGCCTTGATTTTTTACGGTCTCGTTAAGAGAACGGTTCGAACGAACTAGTGAGGGGCGCGGGATTATCCCGACGCCTCTATATAAGTTACGAAGTCGTATGCCTGAGCGCTTAAAGTATGACTTTCAGGATCATGATACATGTCTGCTCCGATTGCAAGGAGGGATGAGTGGCACCGGAGCTAAGTGTCGGAAACTGAGTTTTCCCTTAAGTGGTCCGGGCCATGCAAGCCCCCCACACTCTGTAAAAATCATTAACGTAATCGATATTTTTGTCACTATATAAGATAAGTGCCAATGCACATTTAAAAGACATCAAAACCGGACTGATCTCAAATGATCGATCCGGCTCTCGGTTCCTAAGGGAACAAGAGATTTTCAAAACTTGTATGAATAATAACGTTCCCAACATACTTTCTACTTTAAAGAGAAGTCTACAATCTCGTAGCTCTTCTCACGATTAACGAGCTATCTCCACTTGAGATACGCTCTTCTTCGTTTCGATAAACCCCACATAAAGTTCTATGCTTCAAAACACATTCGTTATATCTCCCCTCGAATATTAAAAATTACTAAACTACCCTTGGGAAGTTCCGTTCCCGCTTGCTTAGTCTCTTAGTCTAATTCTTCATTTCCGCATGTTTGCCTGGCATATCTCGCCCCTCACGAATTACGGCAGAACCTAGGAACCCGAACAAGGCATAAGTGACGACGAAGGAACGACAAAACTCAAGAAGATGTATTTTCCGCAGCTTGTCATTTATTTCGATTGTGTCGCAAAGAACAAGTTTTATGCTTTCATTGTCAAACTTCAATTTGGTTAATGTATTGTAACGATGGTCTGTACGAACAAAGTCTCTCTTGAGATCACCCTTTTTACTTTATAAATTATGTTAATTCCAATTTTATGAGTTAAATATCATTCTAAAAGCCTTGGGTGACTTTGGACGGTAAAATCCGAGGTCACTAGCGGTAATACCCAATGTTGTAAAATAGGGGTGTTACAGTCCGTCTCAATGGGTATAGCAAGAATCGAGATAATTTCATCAGCGGTGTTGCTGTGCACATGCTTCGAAAATAAGATAGAGCTTTTGTTGAAATTGAATTTTTCCTTGGAGCTCGAGCAGAATTGGAGAAGGCAGCCGCGAATGATATGTGCTTGTTCAATCGAGGCCTCAACCATGAGCACCAGATCGTCCGCGAAAAACAAGTGTGAGAGAGAGACACCCCCACCATAACAGGTTTCCACGATCCATTAGAGACAACCGACTAGATAATGTGCGAGAGGCATTCCATATACAAGACAAAGAGATAGGGAGATAGGAGATCGTCCTGTCGAACACCTCTAGTTGGATTGAAAGAACCGGCCCTGGAGCCATTCCAAATGAGTTCCATTGATCCAACTGTTTGGCATTTCATAATAAAGCAAGATGTGTTGGAAAACTTGCTTCATTAGGGATTTCTTCAAGAAAGGACCAGCGGACTCTATCATAGGCCTTTTCGAGATCAATCTTCAACATCATCCACTTAGTAGAGCCCCTAGGTGCCGACATTGTGTGCAATACTTCTTGGACAATAACAACGTTATCGATGATTTGTCGTCCAGGAATAAAGCTAGCTTGGGAAGGAGAAATCAACTTTGGAAGCAGCGGTTTAAGTCGTTTAACCAGAGGTTTGGTTGCAATCTTGAAGACAACATTAAGCAAGCAATCAGGCGAAACTGAGCAGCGGTTGTTGGATTCTCAACCTTCAGGATCAAGACAATGAGAGCATTACTAATATTTTGTGGCAAAGTTACCAAATTCAAGAGATCGAGCACCATTATAGAGACTTGGTGGCTCACTATCTCCCAATTTCTTTAATAGAAAGCCGCCGGGTAACCGTCGGGGCCATGCGCCTTGAACGGTTGCATCTCCTTATGCGCGTTCCAGACATCCATGGAAGTGAATTCAGTAGATAAGCTTTCAGCATCAGCAGGTGTAAGAGGCAGGAAAGAGTGAGTTCTGGTAGCACTATTGTGTTGGGGAGTCAAATTCTCCTCAGTATATAAATTAGAGAAGAAAGCAAGCACCAAGTTTTGCAGTTCCGTAGGGTCATGAACCCAGTCCCCATTCGAATTTCGGAGAGTATCGACGCGATTGGCATGTCTTCGAATGACTGTTGATAAATGGTAGTATCTTGTGTTACGATCGCCATCGAGAAAAAAAGAGGATCGAGATTTTTGATACCAGAGAAATTGTTCTTGCTGAAGTACCTGCTCAAGATCTTGATTTAGTTGGCGCTCAAGATTAATAAGGAATTGAGACAGCCTGTTAGCAAGACTGCACCTTGCTCCATTCAAACGGGCCCAAAGTTTACGTTTTCTATAGAAAATATTGTCGAAGGTGTCTCGGTTCCATTTAGCCAGCCGAGAGATGAGATTGTAGAGGGCTTTAGGATGATCAGTTTCGCTATTCCATGAGGAGCCCAAGAAATCCCAGAAATTATCTTGGAGCATCCACGCCGCCAAGAACCGGAAAGGCCGATTTGAAGAGGAGATCTCTTGCTGTGGTTCAAGGCTTAAAAGAAGAGGGCGATGATCAGAAGATGGAGTAGAAAGATCAGTAATCGTGGCATCCAGAAACCTTGTTCTCCAATTAGCCGAATGACTCAAATCCACGTGCTCTCACTAGAGGTGTCCATAAAAAACGAAACCGAAAAACCGAACCGAAAAACTGGAAAACTGACACTTTTTTTGGTTAACCGAACCGAGATTATTTGAATTTTCGGTTTGGTTAACCGAACCGAGAATATTGGTGGTTTCTCGGTTCGATTTCGGTTCCTTGTTTTCACAATTACGGTTAACCGAAAAAATCGAAAACATGGGACCGTTTAATTAATAATTAAGAAAAAGTTTCATTTATATGAAATGTAAAAATTACACACTAGTAACAAATGAAGCTATCAATCGGTTATTTTAGCTACCTAAACATGTACAATTAGTTCGTATTGAAATGTTCTAACCGAGTTGGATAATATTTTTTTAATACAAGGTTGATATTTTTATTTGCCTTTTAAGTGTATTATTTTAATAAAAAAATACATATTTGATTTTTGGTTAACTGAGAAAACCGAACCGAAAAATTGGATGCCCGAACTACGGTTAACTGGGATTCACAACTCGGTTACGGACTTACGATTCATGATTTTAACTAACCGAAATCATGGTTAACCGAAATCTTGGTTAACCGGGTTTGGACACCTCTAGCTCTCACGACCCACTGGTGTGTCTTTTAAAACGCGTTGTATTGCATCCAAACCGTGGGGTGGTTTCATTTGGATTGGAAAAAGAGACAATAGAATTTTTTTACCAAATAAAAACCATAAATTAACTTGTAGAGTCCGATGCCCACTATTTATTTCAGAATGTCAGGTATGAGTATTGATATGACTAATATTCATATGTGATGTTCGGTATTTTCTGATATCGATATCAAATTGATATTTGTTGTTTGGTATCACGAGATATCAATCAGAGTAATTTCAAGAGTATTATTTTCATACCTCCCAAAAATAGTATATCAAAGATATCACTCCATATGCATACTCATACTCGATATCTTGATATCACCCATACTCATACCTTAATATCCATACCGATATTGATACCCGATATCTCATATCCTTGATATTTGTTGTTTGATATCTCATATCAGCTCCTAATCACAAAAAAGAATCTCTAGGTCGGCTTGCAAGGAAAAGAGATTTATTTGAGACGGTCGACTCATATGAAAATTTGTTTGGTAAGAGTTTTCATTTTAGTTTTGGGGTTTGGTTTTAGGCAAACAATCAAAGAGAAGAGTTTTTAATTTTTATTTCTTTTCATACAGAGTTGAACCCATATTTTTCACATGATGAAAATAAATGATTTTTTAATATTGTTGTTTTAATTTTGTTATATCTATTTAAGGCTAAAAGTGTTGGGCTAAGGCCCAAAATTAGTTCAGCTCATCTTACTAGGCATTTAGCAAGGAAATGGAAAAAAATGTGTGTCTAGTTGAAAGAGTGAGCACGAGAGCAGCCCCCATTTGAGAGTGAAATTAGAGCACAAGAGTGAAGAGGGAGAAAGGAGAAGAGAGAGGTAAATTTTGGGTGATGAAGAAGAGATCTTTCTTGTGAAGCCCATGATTATTTGCTTCTAGCTTCGAGTGATCAACAAATAGGGTGTTTGTTGGTAGGTTTTCTCTCCCCCTTGAAAACCTGAATCTCATTTTTCAAGTGTTTGCCTTAATGTGAGAGTTCTAGAGTTGAATCTCCATGTATTGATGATCTCCGAGTGTGAGATTTGAAGACACTTTTTATCCATTTGTTGATTAGTGAAATTTTGCTCTGTCGGGCACCAATGTGTTTTTTCCCTCTAGTTTTGAGGGTTGTTCCACTTAAATTTGTTTTTTCATCTTTGTTTTAATTTACTTACCTTGCTTGTTTGCGGTTGATTTGGTTCCTAGATTGTCGTTGTTGGATTGGTGGATTGGCTTTGTCGTCATGGTTTCACTTGTTGTCCTAGATATTGTTGTTTACTTTCGTTGAAATTGTTAGTGGGACTTTTGGAGCTATTGATCTATCCCCAACAAGTGGTATCAGAGTTTGTGAAACCTCTGTCTGTTTTTGGGTGAGATATGGTGACTAGGAAAGATGAGTTTCCGAGAATGATGATTAAGATGACATCTTCCAACTATTCTCTCTAGAAGTCGAAGATGGAAGATATTCTATTTTGCAAGGACTTGTATGATCCGATTGAATTGGGATCAAAGAAGACATCTAATGTTGAGGACATCATCGACTAGAAGAAGACACATAGAAAGACAACGGGAACCACAGAACAATGGGTAGAGAATAATGTTAACGTCATATAAGCAATGAGACAGATGCACATGTTTTATGGAAGAAGCATCAATCTATGTATGAGAGAAAGTCAACTCAGAGCAAAAAATTTTGTGATTTGGAAACTTGTCAATTTGAAGTACAAAGATGGAAAGTCTATTGCTGAGCACTTAAGTGAGTTTCATGAGCTTGTAAATCAGTTGAGGACCATGAAATTGCCTCTAGATGATGAGTTGCAAGATTTGATGCTCTTGAGTTCTTTTCTTTATTCTTGGGACACTTTGGTAGTTTCCATGAACAATTCTGCTCCTAAAGGTGTTGTCTTTAGTATTTTCATTGATAGTCTTTACAATGAGGAGGAAAGATATGGTACTAGCACTTTACAAACTCTACGACGACATCAGAGGACAAGTCTAGAGGGAAAAGTAGAGAGTAAAAAGGACATGGCAAGTCTAGAGGGTAGTCACGGAATAGGGGGACTTCTTAGGTTAATGGAAAGTATAATTGCTTTCATTGTGTACAAGAGAGAAATATGAAGAAAAATTACCATGTTTGGAAGAACAACAAGAAGGAAGAGAAAAGTAAAAAAGATGATGATAAGAACACCACATTTGTTGGGTGTGGTGAAGAGGAAGGTCTAGTTGTTTTGTTTTGTATGGATGGTCACAATGATGAATTTGATTCTCGTATTGAGTGAGTAGTGGACTTAGCTACATCCTACCATGCCACACCGAGAAATGAGATTTTGACTAGCGACAGAGTCGGAGACTTTGAAAAGGTGAAGATTGGGAACACCAATTATGCAAAGATTGCTGGTATGGGTGACATTTTTGTTCAGACAAATGCGAGTTGCACGATGACATTGAAGAATTTGCGATACCTAATCCGTATATGAATCTAATTTCTCTCCATGCTTTGCATATAAAGGGATACGACAATTTCTTTGGTACTAAGAGGTGAAAGTTGACAAAAGGCTCAATGGTGACTGCTAGAGGGAGTCTCAAGTACAATTAATATAAGACTCGGATGAAGGTCACAAGAGAGGGACTAAATTAAGTTGAAGATGAAACATCACCAAATTTATGGCATAGATGGATGACACACATGGCTGAAAAAGGACTACATATTTTGGCAAAGAAGGCATTTATTCCTACATCCAAAGTTATGTGTTTGAGCCCTTGTGATAATTGTTTGTTTGACAAACAAACTAAGGTGTCATTTAGAAAATCTTATTAAAGAAAAAGGAATTTGCATGAGTTGGTTTACTTTCGTGGATGACTTTTCTAGATATATTGAGAACAAAAGATGAAGTTGAAAGAGCCGTTTTTGTATATAAAGCGGAAGTTGAAAAATCAATTAGACCGTAAGATAAAACGACTTAGGTCTGATAGAGAAGGAGACTATGGAACTGATTCTCTTAAAAGAATTTGTGAAGATAATGACATTATTCATGAGGCAACAACTACTTACACTCCACAACAAAATGACATAGTTGAAAGAAAAAACCAAACTCCATGCTTATTATTTCTGGGTTCCTTGAAAATAAGTGGGGTGAAGCTGTTTTGTCTGCTAATCATATTGTGAATAAAGTTCCTGTTGAGAAGGGTTTACTTGACAACAAACAAATTTATAGTCAAGACCCCTCTAAGTATAGCAGAGTCAGGATTGTCCACGGGAAGCGAGGTTGTGTTTAATTACTAAACTAGAAAGAAAAAGAAAACAAAAAAAAGCAAGAAATAAAGCAAAGCAAACAATATGTCACGTCTCAGAGAAGACTCGGTACCGACCTGTTCAGGGTCGGTAACGAGGTAAAGCTAGAGTGAACAAAGCACAAATCAACCTGAAAACAGCAGGCTCGGTACCGATCCTTGATGACTTGGTAACGAGGTGAAACTGAGTTGAAGTTTTTGACTAACAAGTGAAAGAAAAGTCTAGGATAAGGGTTCACCACAACATAATCATGCAATCGAGATAATAGGAATCATAAAAATCATGCCTTTAACATAAAGTTAACTCTTGTTAAATAAACAAGTAAATCAATCAATTTTCATATATCAACTTATTTCATCCACTTATTTTGATCCAAAGTTTGTAACTTTCATTATCAAACTTTATCAAAAATTCAAGTTTATAACTCTCTCTTTCGATTGAGTCACAAACGCGAATTACTTTGACTTTTGTCAAAGCATAAGCACAAACAAGTAGAAAGATAGATAAAAAGGCATTCAATTCATTAAATCACATCATCATGCACGCAAGATCATGTTGGGTTTCCAACCCCAATCCTAGAATAAAAGTCTACTCGCTCATAATTGAGAAGAAACAAACAATGCAATTGAATGAAAACATAACTTGTAGTAAAACCTGAATCTTACTTGAATTAAGAACAAAACTTTGTCTCAGAACACACCTTAGAACACAAGAGAAAAACTCCAACAAACTTCTTCCTTGAGCTCTAAGTAATAAACTTCTCTCCTAAACCAAACATACAAACTAAACCCAAGAGAGAGTCGAGTCCAATCTCCCCGAAAACAGCTTAAAACAAGAGTATTTATACTAGAGGATTTATCTAATAGTTTCCTTAAAGATAAAACATCTACAAATAAAAAGATCTCGGAATAAAAATCATTAAAAGGCTCGAAGTCGGCTACGTCTACCGACATGGGGACCTCGGTATCGACCCCGTCAGGGTCGGTAGACTCTCAGATTTTTGCTGAACTTTTGTCTTCCTGCACACCTCGATACCGAACCCTCCTGGGTCGGTAACGAGTCTGAATTGGTCTTGTTTCCTTGTTATTCTTCACTCCTCCTTTTGGATTTCCCGGGATTTCTTCAAGCATCTTCACTTCTTCCTTCCTAGCTATGCTCCGCTCCTTATCCTCTATCTTGATGTCTCCATAATGCTTCCAACTTTGCTCCAAAACCTACATAAAAACACCAAACTAGAGTAGTTTTCATATTTTTCACAAAATATGCGAACTAGACTAAAAGACACAAAACTAACACAAAAATACAACTAAACAAGACTAAACAACCTAGAAAAACATGCTAAAAGAAAGCTAAAAATACGGACATCAGTGCCTCATAGAAAAAACTAGATGCAATCCCTTATGAGTTATGGAAGGGTTATGCACCAAATATGTCTCACTTAAAAGTGTGGGGGTGTTTAGCTAAGGTTGCTTTTCTTGTGTTCAAATGTGAGACAGTTTGACCTAGAACCTTTGATTTTGTGTTCATAAGGTATGTTGATAATAGCTAAGCCTACATGCTCATGAAATTGAATGATTGATCTATATGTGAAAAGCATGATGCTAAATTATTCTTTAAGCATGTTTATCCTTTGAAAAATCATGAAGTGCCTAATGCCATAATTCCCGCATCTTCTTCTATGTCTGCTGCACGTAAAGATATAATCAACTCTTCTCAACCTAGAAAGAGTAATAGACATAGAACTAAAACTAGCTTTGGAACGGATCTCGTTACATCCTTTTTAATCGAACTCAAAAACGTTGAGATGAATCTCTTGTATGCATTCATATGATTAAAGATTACTCTAAAACATATGAAGAGACTATGAGTTCTGTAGATGCTAGTTTCTAGAAGGAAACTATTGATTGTGAGTTAGAATCAATCAATCTAATCAAACATAGGGAATACCAAACTTGCCTAGAGGTAGTAAAGTTATTGGTTGTAAATGGATTTTCAAGAAGAAGTTGAAAACTGATGGTTCAATCGATAGATATAAGGCAAGGCTAGTAATTAAGGGGTTCACTCAAATATATGGAATAGATTATTTTGACACTTACTGACCTGTGACCAAAATCGCCACTATTCGTGCTTTGATTGCTTTAGCTTCCACTCATGATCCAATTATGCATCAGATGGATGTTAAGAAAGCTTTCCTTAATGGAGATTTAGAAGAAGAAATATATATGCAACAACTTTTGGGTTTTGCAATAGCTGGTCAGGAGCATAAGGTGTGTAAGCTCAAGAAATCTTTATACGGTTTGAAACAAGCGCCAAAGTAATGGTATGATAAATTCCATAAACTTTTTTAAGCTTTGGTTTCTCTATGAATGATTCAGATGCATGTGTGTATTCTAAAATGAATCATGGAAAATGTGCGATTATATGCTTGTATGTAGATGACATGCTAATTATTTGTACACAAATATATGTTGTTAAAGAAACTAAAGATTTCTTGTCGTCAAAATTTGAAATGAAGGACTTAGGTGAAGTAGATGTGATCTTGGGTGTGAAAGTGACTAAATCCAAAGATGGATTTACCTTGTCTCAATCTCACTATGTAGAAAAGATACTTAAGAAATATAATTTGTATGATGTCATGCCTGTAAGAACTCCTTATGATGCTAGCATGAACTTGAAGAAACATAAAGGGAGTAGTGTATCTCAATCTGAGTATGCTAAGATAATAGTAAGTTTGATGTTTCTGATGAACTATACTCGGCTTGATACCCTAATCCGTGCAATGAACATTGGCTTGCTCTAAAGAAAATTTTAAAATACCTCAGAGGGCTATTGTGATGCTAATTGGGTATCTAATAATGATGAAGTGAATTCTACTAGTGGATATGTTTTTACCTTGTGTGGTAGAACTATATTCTGGAAGTCTACTAAGGAGTCTGTAATAGCTCTTTCTACCATGGAATCAGAGTTTGTAGCCCTTGACCTAGCAAGACAAGAGGCTGAATGGTTGAGAAGCTTGATGGATGACATTTCATTGTGGGGGAGGCCAACGCCCCCCGTATCTCTACATTGTGATTCACAAGAAGCTATATGCGTTGGCAAGAGAAGTTCTTACAATGGTAAGAAAATGCACATACGTATAAGACATGAAGTTGTGAGACATTTGATATTGAATGGTGTAATAACCATGGAATATATAAGGTCTAAAAAGAACCTTGCAGATCCTTTGACAAAAGGATTAAACTGGAAAATGGTCCTGGAATTGTCGAGGGAAATGGGCTTGAGACTCATATGAAAGTTCTACTTTCTTAATCCTGTGGTGATGTGATAAGAAAAAAAAAAGAATGAGCTAGAAGCTCTTAATGATTTCATATCCCTGATAGGGTGATTTGTAATGAGACAAACTTGATGAGATCTCCATACATGAGTGCATTTGGACTTGTGAAGTCTTGTGAGAAGCACTCATGAGCATCCCAAGTGAGTGAGACTCATAGAGTGAGATCTCAATTGCGGGAATGGAAGACAACTTGGTGAAGTATGTATTCATAGGTAACGCTCTTAAAAAGGGGTCAAAGTTCAAGACTAGGTTCACTTTTAACCTGAGAGTATCCGTGTGTTCACTAAGGTGATTGGTTCAAATCGAAAGATATCGTATTTAAGCACTAAGCCTACTTACAATTTAGAATAGATAATGTGACAATGTTCTGCATTAGTGGGAGAATGTTGGAATTTAATATATAAAATATCCAATGTTATTTACTACAATACATTGTTAATGTGAATGCTATCACATGAAAAGCTCTAGTTGAGCTCGTCCCACATCGAGATTGTGGAGGCAAATCACTTGCCTTATAAAGAGTAGTGGCATACCACGTGTTAGAGAGTCAAGAGAGGAATGCTTCCATACGCGCTTGCCTCTTTCTGGCTCGGCTCGTGTTCACGACATGTGCGCGGTGTGGTGTTGGGGCCTATCTTTTTGTGGGATGTTTTAATTATTTTGATAAAATTGGGCCACAAGGGTTGTGGATTAATTTGCTTTAATTCTTCCGCAACTACTTAGTTTTTAACATGTTTTAAAAATGCTTTGATTCAGTCTAATGATTTTTTTCTCAACAAAAGAGAGATTCTAGGCCTATTGGATGATTGTAGATCGTGGTTGGTTGAGGATTCTGATCTATTAACTTCCTATATGCGTCTAGTCCAAGATATCCTAAAAAACTCTCTTCTCTGGTTTCACAACTTGGAGAAATCCGGCTCCTCTCTTATCTGTTCTGAATCTTTCATTCCAATGTCTTCTTACTCGAGTGCACGAGTTAGAAGATAGTTGTGCTAACCTTGGGGGCGAGCGTCGATATCTGACGTGCACCATAATCAGGACGTTTTTGCTATTAAGGCAGTGGTTATTCCACGACACAGTAATTTGTCCCAAACACATTAAATCAACAACCCACATTTAGATTATTGTTTGCCTACATCAATCTTATTCTTACGGTCGCCAGATCGAAATGTTAACTTTTTGCTCGATTGGGAAGTCAAAGGGGATAGTAGGAAGTGTAAGGCTAATGCGGACAATAAAAATGTTGTTAGAAACAAACACCTAAAATAGGATATTTCGCCCAATTCCCACAATTGTACAAAATACCAATCGTTTGGCTGGATAGACTAGGTGTGCATCCAATTTGAATAGAGAACATATCTAATCATAAATCATTTCGCCAGTATATAATAAGTGACTTATTTAAGCCTTTTGTATGGAGAAATGGTGCACGGGACGGTAGGGATGTTCATAAAAAAAGCGAAACCGAAAAACCAATTATGTTTTAGATTAATCAAATTAACTTTTTCTAAACTTTTGGTTTGGTTAACCGAACCGAAAATATTTTTGGTTTATCGGTTCGGTTTCGGTTCATGACTTTACACATAATGATTAACCAAAAAATCGAAAATATATATATATTTTTGGTTAAACTCTATGATTTTCAAGGTGTTGTTTTACTTTGAGTCTTTCCTTCTCCAATTTTAACAATTTACACACTATTGCTCCACTTCTCATCGATATAAGTGGATAAAAAATAATACACACAATGTTTGATTTCACACACTATAGTATATACTCTCGATATTTGTTTACAACAACCGAAACAATATGGTATAAGTACATATTTAAAATAAAATTCAAGCTTGGTCACTTTTTTTTATTCAAATTTTATTATTTTAGTTTGGTTAACCGAGATAACCGAACTGAAAAATTGGTTAACTGAACTACGTTAAACATAAATTTACGGTTCGGTTACGGCAGGGCTGGCCATTGGCATGTGCAACCCGCACGGTTGCATGGGGCACCATTTTAACAAAGGACCCTCAATTTATACTTATTAATATTAATTTACCCTAATTATATTATCTTTTAAAAATACCTTTAATTAATATGTATATTTAATTAATTAATTAAAAAAATTCTTTAAAAAGAAGTTATCCAAACTAAAAAAACTTAATAAGTATAGGAGTCTTTCTTAATTGAGTCACTACTCACTAGCTAATAAAGTGTAATTTTAATAGGAGTTTTTGTTAATCTATATATATATATTATAAAATAGAAAATTTTGGTCAATTAATGACCAAACCATCAAATGAAATAATGAGAGTCAAAAAAAAAGGTCAAGAATTGGTTTTTGTTAAAATGTACATTAATAGTTTAAAAAACAAATTAATAAAAACGAGATAAGATCAAATTTATTACATTAATTTTGTCTATCCCCTCACATTCCATACCCCCTAAAAACTAGATAAGATCAAATTTATCACATTAATTTTTTCTATCCCCTCACATTCCATACCCCCTACAAAAACTAGATAAGATCAAATTTATTACATTAAATTTTTCAATAAGAAAATTATGTCATCCTTATTTATGTGTTAGTGGATGAAATTTAGCTAATTTGAAGGATTTTTTGGAACGCAAAAGTGGGAGTAAACCAATAGATGCAAGACTTTTGTGTTTCCAAAATGAAAGGAATTACAAAATACAAGAAAAGAGCAATGAGGTAATTGATTATTTTTTTAAAGTTTTCATTCCATTTCTTATGTTTTTTAACGAAAAGGAACTTATTTAATTTCTTTTACCACTATATTTAGAAATTATTTTCTCCCTCCAAATGGCTCTCATGCTTAATTTCATAGGCAATTATGTATTTAATTTTAATTTCTCATGTTTTCTTGGTATAATTTCATAGACAATGAGAGAATATGTTCATGAGAAAGAAGGATCGAAGGATCATCAAACTAAATTATTAAGGCAAAACATCACTACTTTTTATTTAAATCATGAAAGCTATTATGTTCATTTGATGTAAACATTTCTTATGTATGGTAAGATTGTTATATTTTTGGTATATTTTTTATCTAATCAAAGGTGAAATCAAAATGATATTTTTAGGATGATGGAAGAAGACAAATATTCAGAAGAAAAAAGTAACAACTAAAAAATAAATATTTTGTGTTAAAATTCTATTATAATTGGATTGCGCTTAAGAATATATTTTTAGGGTAGATATATAATAACTAAAGATTTTGTAATATTCGAAGATACAATGTGTTATGAATTCTAATCACGTAAAATATTTAACAAATATAAAAACATTAAATTAGTGTTAAACTTATATCTCCCATAAATAATTGATCATTACAAAATTAAAATATTATAAATTTAAAAAGACAATCAACAACATAATATACACAATAAAAAAGAGAAATATAGATGCTTTTATGGTTGATTTTTTTCCGAACTTATAAACCCTTAGATAACATATAGATATTAAAAGAGATAAAAATTTGTTCCATTTTCAAAAAAGAAACCAATGCGTAGCACGGACATCATTCCTAGTAAAATATACATTCGAAAAAAATTACATATTAATAAGACTAAACAGGGCCTCCGAACTTCATTGGATGCCTCTGGGTTACGGTTTATGATTTTAACTAACTGAAATCTCGGTTAATCGGGTTTGGACACCCCTGGGATGGGACATATCTTGATGCTCATGCATCAACCAATCACGTTGCTCCATTTTTGGATTCAATCAAAACGAGCTTGTTCAACCCCTTGTTTATATTCCTTCCGTTTCTTAAAGAACTTTTAAGCTCATTTTTCTTATTTTATAAAATATATTTTTTAATATTTTTCTACTTCTTTTCAAATTTCTCCATTATTTATAGAAGTATTATTATTCTTAATAATTTTTTAAAAGGGGTTAAGAGTATAATTGTTTTTAAATATTTGGGTAATTTAGATAAAAAAAATCATTTCTTTAATGTGTGTGCATTAAGTTAAAAAGACATGTTTCAAAAAATTATGCAGATGCTTTTACCTTTCTTTTAAGTCAATTTTCCATGAGACTATTTGTATGAAAGTGGCATGTGACTTGATTATTTAAGTAATTGAAATTATAATGTTGATAAATCATGAATTACAAATTACATTTACAAGGATGAATATTTTAATCCAAGATTAATTTTGTTTGTAAAGACAGATTTTTTTATTGTAAAAGTTAAAGAGTCCGGTCAGGTACGAATGGGCGCTCAGGTGCGAAATAAAAAAGAACAAGAGCCGTTGGATCAAGAAAAATCAAAGGCACTGATCATTTCACTTAAAAAGAGGAAAAAACGGCACAGACAAATTTTTGGCGAATTATTCGCGTATTTTTGAAAAAAAACGAAAATAGGACACTCGCGTGGATTTGTTCATCAATACTATGAATTTGTTCATCAACAAGGTGGATTTGTTCATCAACACTGGCATATTTGTTCATTGGTTTTGGCATATTTGTTCATCGGTTTGTGCATATTTGTTCATCAATAATATCAATCTGTTCATTGGTCTATGCATATTTATTCATTGATAGATGCATATTTGTTCATTGATTTTGGCATATTTGTTCATCGGTTTGTGCATATTTGTTCATTAGTAATATCAATCTGTTCATTGGTCTATGCATATTTGTTCATTGATAGATGCATATTTGTTCATTGTTATATTCATATTTGTTCATTGGTTTTGGCATATTTGTTCATCGGTTTGTGCATATTTGTTTATTAGTAACATTAATTTGTTAATTGGTTTATGCATATTTGTTCATTGCCTTTTTCATATAATTGTTGATTGCTAGATACAAATTAATTTGTTCATTAGTAACTTCTTAACATACACCATATTGTTGCAAGCAGACCCGGCCCTGGGCAGGTGCAAGGTGTGCACCTGCACAGGGCCTCCATTGGTTTAGGGCCTCGGGCCCAGACTAGTATACTACAGAAATACAAATATAATGCAACTAATAGAACCAAATTGCAAATAGCACAGTGGCCGTGTGATGCTTTATATGGCAATTAGGCAAGGGTTCGACTCTCATGGCTGCCACTTTCATCATTGTGTTTGTTTCTCAATTCCTTTTAAACAAATCTAATGTATTTTAATTAACTTCCACCCAGATTCTTTTGTTTAATTTTTTATTATGCCCTTTTTAAAAATTTTAAGGCCTATCTAGGCATATTATAACTAAAAAAAATTAGTTAAATAGATGATGACTAACCAAAAAGATATAGATTAAATCTATTTTGTTTTTTTCTTCTTCTTTTCAATTTGTTGGGGACCCATAAATTAAAAAAAAAAGTGAAAAGAAGAGAGTTTATATCAAAGCTTGTCTTATTTTAACAAATAAATTGAAATTATAATGAGCAAATAAATTATAATTTAGGGCATTGAATGATAATAGACTAACTACAATAATGAATAAAAATTTACTAATAAATTAGCTAAGAGATGGTAAATGTTTACTTTTAATTAAATTTAGCAAATTACAATATTTTTGTACAAGGCCTCTCAAAACCATTGGACAACCCTGGTTGCAAAAGTTAGATTCTTTATCTATTATCCTTTGTATTCAAGTTTCTAAATCAAACTTATCTTATTTAGGTACTATATTGAGCACTCCATTCGTATTGACAAGTTAACCTTAAAGCACTGCATTCGTATTATCCTTTGCATTCAAGATAGTCTTAAACCATAAAATAAATGCAAACATGCACAAATAGATAGTCCTAAATGTACAACTTGATGGTATTAATAGTCCTAAATGTACAAATTGATGGTATTGACACATAAACATAAGTTTATGTCAATTTACAAATAAGGGAATAATAATGTACAAACAAAGTTATTTCAATGAACAAATGAAGGTATATTCATGAACAAATATGATATATCAATGAACAAACAATAGATAAACAAAGTTATATCAATGAACAAATATGGGTATATCGAAACTAATTATATGTGCATCAAAAACTATATAATATTGTATTCATACACATAAATAATGTTAAAAAATAAAATTAAAAATTAAAAATGTTCAAAATTGATGAACAATGTTATCAAAAACTTGATGCACAATTAGTTAGTATTGCTGAACAATTGGTCAATATTGATGAACAAATCGCTAGTTTTGATGAGCAAGTTGGGCGCGTCTCATAAAAACGTATTTTTCGAAAAAATCGTGAATAATACGGGAAAAATTCGTCTGTGCCGTATTTTATTGAAAAATACGCAAATAATACGGGAAAAATTCGCTCGTGCTGTATTTTATTTTTTTTTAATGAATGTTGAATTAGGGACGTTAATTTTTTGGAAGGAACGAATGAGATTTATCGTCAATTATCACCTGGGCACCCATTCATACGTAACTCTTTCCTAAAGTTAAATATGAAAGAATGATAATGTACAACATAAATATATTAAAAAAAAATTCTTATATAAGTTATGATCTAAACTTTAGTGACAGAGTGATCTCTACACAGTGTCATTAAAGATCCTGATTACATTTTTCAACTCCAAACGAGTGACTCACTAGACTTATGTCATAAAGATACAAGACGTGTTAGCTAAATTAGCAAGTTCTGGTATGGCACGGCTTTGTTGGAGAGAATCTTTGGAGTTGCACTTACTTCAGTTACTTGCTGAATTCTTACTTTCCATTTATTAAATACAATGACTTGGACTTCAAATCTGAAATACTATACAAGTGAGGAACAAGGGTTCCTACTTTCTGTCTTCATTCATCATAAAAAACAAACCTTTACATGATTTTCTCCAAGAAAGAAAAATCAGGATACAACAAACATAGTACACCATCAAAATCATAGAATGGTGGATTTCTCTCTTTAATCGTGTTGGTAGTATATTCTTGTTAACCCTAGGCAGCAGTCTGTTGCTACAAGTCCAACACAAGCTCAGTCCATGCTAACGAGGATGATCTGAGCTCAGCCGAGATGGACAGATCAATCCGACTCTCCAATGTCGTACACAACTCACTGATCGGCGGTCTCTTTGCGGGGTCCGCTTTAACACAGTGGCTCACCACTTCACACACAGTTTTGAGATCTTCCATTTCAAAATGCTGAAGTTGTGGATCCACCACATCAGCCATGGTTTCTTGCCGTTCTTGGTGTTCAAGAAAGTCTCTAGCCTATTAAAATGAAAGATAAAAATTTCATTATCATCATCATCATCATTCAATCAATCTTTAAAAAAAATATCCACACAGAGAAAAGAAAACTAACCCAATTTACTAGATAACCATGATCCTTTGAGTAAGGAGGTCTTCCACTGATTATCTCTAGTAAAAGAACGCCAAAAGCATACACATTACCCTTCATGTCAAGATGACGTTCCTCAATGGAACTTGGCAGAATACAGAAGGCTCCATTGCTTCGTATGGAGTTGGAGTTTTTCTCTGATCTTGCAAAAATGGTTTTCCAACTCTCAAAGTCGACCAGCTGTGATGAGCACCAAAAATGGGTTGCATTAAAAAGATGCTATGTAAATACGTTAAAGAGTTCAAAGAACAAAGCCGAAGTTCATACTTTGGGTGAAAAATCTTCTGTGAGATAGACAGAACTAGAATTCAGCTCAGAAATGGTGAATGGGGGGTCAAGTTCGGAGTGAAGGTATTTCAAACCCCGAGCAATGCCAATGATTATTTTCATACGACGTGTCCAAGACAGCTGGCAACCGTCCCCAACTGGAAGCATACAAAAGATCATCAACTCTCCAAAATAAAACATGTCAAAATTTTGAATACGGGTTAGGAATGGTATTGAAATGGCAAGTTCACTTACAGTGCAGGTGTTCAGCAAGTGTTCCATTGGGTGCATATTCAAAAACCAACATCCTTGTAAATGGGGAACCATCCTTACAGTAACCCAACAATTTACCCGTGTTATCGTGGTTTAATCTAGCTAAATCCACAGCCTGATACCACACCAAAAAAATACCAACATTTCACATCTTCTCTGATGACATACCTCATTAAGAATATAGGAAAAAGGGTCAATTGTTACCTTTCGCAGGAAATATAGCTCATGATAATCACTCCATTGTTCTTCTTTGATACAGAAGGATATAACTGCAATCTCAGGCCCACCTTTGATGATGCCTTTGTAAACAACGCTGTCCGGGGAAGATCCAATAATGTTGCTAAAGTCCTCACAGGCTACTTCAAGCTCTGGCCTGCTGTATTTCTTAACATCCTTCAATACATCTGAAAAATGACCATTAAATTAAAACTTCGTGGTGAACAAAAAGAAGAGGTAACAGAAAAATCATGTTTCATCCTTACCTACATGTATAGACAAGCAGTCCTTGTCATTTGCTGATTTCTTCCAAGGGATTATCATGGCTGATTTGGTGTTACAGCTACGGAAAGCAATTATGATTGCAACAAGAAAGCCAGCGCCCACCATGGTTCCTGTTCCTATTTCCACACCTAGAATCCATGTCAGTTTAGACTTCCCTGGATGGGGCTTAGCTCCATTCTCTTGGGGTTTGTGCTCTGATCTACTACTAGCAGATGGATGTTTTTTGACCGGTGCTGAAGGAGCTGAACTTGCACCTAAATAAACTCAGAACTTTCATTATGGGGTTTAGCTGATAGTGTTACTAAATTAGCATTACATGATATTGACTTATTGAGAAAGCACAAGTCAATACCACATTGTGAATTGGGCCGCTGTTTCACATTTTTCACTTCAAGGCAATTTCCTTGAAAGCTTGATCTGGCATAAGATGGTGAATTATGAGATATAATGCAAAAATGGTTGCTGAATGAATAATTGGAGATGTCAGATATCATACCGTGGGAGATACTGTAAGCACTTTGGTATGCTCCCCACAAAGAAGTTGTTGGAGAAATCTGCAACTTTGAGCTGGGATGAACGGCAAAAGCTAACAGCATTTCCTGGTGATGCAAACCTGATAATCCACAAATCAACTGATGAGAAGATGTCTATAAGTAGTTTCCTCATTATGAGTAACTATTACATAGTACAATATGCATTTTTTTGGAGCAAAAATATTATCATAAATTCACTGGAGAACTCAGGTTCTACTTTGGACATATTTAACAGCAATAAGTTAGCATTATTTATTCTCTATTTTCCGGGAGTAAATTTCCTTTTCTTTTGTAGTTAGGGCTCTTGCCACAAATGAGTAATTTTTTAATCTTTTACAGTGTGAAAATTTTCCTTCCTTCAGATACCTAAAGAACAATTTTGAGTGAGTATTATTTCATAGAAGTGTGTTTTGTTGTGTGTGTCTTTTTCTGTGCTTTTGTTGGGTTGGTGTGTTGTGGTGAGTTGCTTGGTTTGGGTGTCGACTGTGGTATTGTGCTCTCAGGGTTTCTGGTTGGTGGTCCTACCCGGGCCTTTCAGGGCACTTCCCTCAGCTTTAAGCCAGGGGTGTTCCTATCCTGGCCCCCCAGATTCTGCTGAAGCGGAGTACACTGGGTCATTGTTGTTGTTGTTGTTGTTGTTGTTGTATTATTTCATAGAAGCATCTTCTGTAGTAAAGGAGGATATGCATCATTGGTTCAACTCATAAGTATTTTAGAGAGAGGGACTTGCACAAAATATAACAATTTATTTGAAAAGATTCAGCTTGCAGCATAAGTTGCAAATAGTTCCCTCTAATCTCCAAGCTCATGTCGTATATGAAAAGCGAATCAAGTTCAAATATATATATATATATAAAACTCCGGATTCAAAGTGATGCGGAAACTTATAATTAGTATTCTTCTGCAAAATATGAGTACCATTGACACAAACAAATACAGATCCTTTATCCCATTCATGTGCCATCTCATGCCCCCCCATTTGTCAAATTCCTAGCACATTGTGTTTTTATATCATTTAGAGTGAGTATGCAGATTCCCAGGCAGTTAAGAGGTTTTATAAAATGTTAATGACAATCAAGGCATCGTGAGGATGATAATGATAGTGCTTCACAGTAAACACCCGTACTTACATTCCATGAAAATTTGATGAGAACTCAGTGTCATTAACGCCTGGAACAATGCCTTGAAGCTTATTCCTATTCAAGCGAAGTTCCCGAAGGTTTTCCAAGTTGGCAAGTTCAGGTGGAATGGTTCCAGTTAATGCATTGGATTGGAGATTTCTGCAACGCATTAAAACAAATAGTAAGACAACTAAACTTTTTACAGATTATGAATTGAATAAGGACTCCCATACATTTTAACCAAACTTTTCATATTCCCTATCTCGGGAGGAATCGATCCTTCCAATTGATTCTCTCCTAAATCCAAAACCTTGAGCTTCTTCAATGTCCCAATTTCTTTAGGAATGGCCCCAATCAAACTGTTACTATGCAGGATTCTGCATAATCAAACCAAATTACAGATAAGGTAACAAAATAGTCAAGAAATCAACAAAGAAAGCCAATTCCAATGCAAATGGTGATTTGAAGGCCCTTACAGTTGCTCTAAGTGTGTCAGCAGACCCAATTCAGGAGCAAGATATCCCTTTAAAGACGAAAAAGAAATGTTTCTGCAAAATGAGTTGATTTTCAAACCATCATTACGAATCCCAATAGTTGAGCATGGAACTTCACAATTTAAAATGAAACTTGAGAAAAAATTCTTACAGCTTAACAACATGATCTCTAGATGATGAACAAGAAACGCCAGACCATTCACAGGGCTCTGGATCTAGACCATTCCAACTTGAGAAGACCAGAAATGGGTCTTCATATATGGCTTCCTTGAAAGTAGTAAGAGCCCAAACTGAACAATAAACCCACATAAAATCATACACAGTTTCTCAACAATCTAAGCTAAAACTCAAGATTCCCAAAGAAACAATTAGCCCTTTTAAACTGGGCAAAGCAGGACTAATTGAAAAACCAAAGATCAAATGTTCAGAAAACATACGTTCCTCTGAGACGAAAGATTCACCAGCTATGACAAGTACTCCAAAGAGGATCAAAATCAACTTAGCCCTGGCAGCTTCTCTCATTCTTCCTTTACTAGCGCCTCTCCTCAATTAGACTAATCTTGATTACAAACTTGAAATCTCCCGCCACAAGGGACAAGAAATTACTAATTTGGACCCCAAAATTAAATTGGGAAAATCAAAGCATTGTCAATGAAACAGGGAGATAGTGAACTGTGGAAAAGTGCATTAAAAAGGGGAAACGAAGTAGAGAGTGAAATCGAAGCTAAACCCATGACGCGTACAGTGGAGCAACAACCCAGCAGAAAGAAAATTCAGTACAGAGAGGAAGGAAAGCTTGGATTCAAAGTGAGGCTTTTGTAGAGACTAGAGATACAGAAAGAAAGCGAATACGATGGGAAAAAAAGAAAGCAAAGAGTGCAAATTATTACGAAATTTTGGTTATAAAGAACCAAGAAAAGCAGAATTCTAAAGATGGAGGAATACAGCCCATGGGATTCGAGAGGTGGGTTATGAAGAATGTTGGGCATTGAGTGAAATCAGCGGTTTTTTTTTTCCTTCTTTCTCCTTTTCAGTTTCAGATACTCCAGCTATTTGCGTTCGTGGAAATGTGGAAATGTGGAAATGTGGAAATGTGGAAATTGGATTTGGTGGAATTGTGGATTTCTTTCTTTTAATATTGGCTAAAATCATTGTAATATTATAATATTAAGTTTGTTATTGAATATTAAGTTTTTGCACAAACAAATAGAAGAATAGATAGAAGGCACTCAATTCATTCATTCATATCACCATTCATGCACAATTATGTTGGGTTTCTAACCCCAACCCTCGAATAGAAGACTACTCACTCATGATTGGAGAAAAACAAGCAAAGCAATTGAAAGAGAACATAATTGAATTAAAACTATTACTTAAATTAAAACTTCAAACTTATCTTAGAACACATTTAGAACACTAGAAAATATCCACAATCTTTCTTCCTTGTTCTTCAAGCAACAACTTCTCTCCAAAAAAACTAAACTTGCGTGAAAATTAAACCTGGGGGCGTCCACCTCTAAGAGAGAGAGTCTAAACAAGAGTATTTATACTAGAACATCCCTCTTAAAAAGTTTCCATAAAAAATAAACCTACTAAAGATAAAAGATTACGGAATAAAAGCATTTAATGAGCAATTATCCTGGTCGGCTGGGCTGAGTGCCTCGGTACCGACCCCCAGAGGGTCGATATCGAGGTTGGTTTGAACATGTTTTCTCTTGTTTCTTCCTTTGGATTTTGTGGGAGTTTCTTCCATAGCTTCCTTCTTTCCTTCTTCCAAGCTTAGTCCTCTCTTCTAATGTCCTTGAATGCATCCAAATCCGCCTCAAAACCTACATAAAAACACACAAATATCGTAGTTTCCATACTTTTTACAAAATATGCAAACTATACTAGAAAGACACAAAACACTCACAAAAACACAACTAAACTAGACTAAAAGACCTACAAAAACATACTAAAATTATGCTAAAAACATGGACATCAAAATATCCTATACTTAGGCTTGCTTGTCCTCTAGCAATCACCAAGCATAAACCAAAACCATTAGCATATCTATCAAGCTATAGCCCTTATCAAAAAGTAACTTCAGCACAAGTGAAATTTAGACAAGTGAATTTAACATCATCACACATATATGAGCAACATCTATAAAAAAAAACATATATGAGCAACTAATTGACACAAGCAATCACAATCCAACCTCACAAGGGATATGTGTTTCACTCAACTTTCATGTGTTTCGGCTTATAATTACAACTCTCAACTCAATCAAACATGCAAAAACTCATAGAAATTGTAACTTATATCACCAATCTCTCTACCAAAGATTGTCAAAACAAGTAAAATCATCGAGAGAACTTAGGCTCAATGAAAAAACTTCGTAGAAGTTTCCATTCGGCCGGGTTGTAATGGGGCTTGGTAATGACAAAAGGGTATGGAAATATTTAGGCTTGTGGTGATAAAAATTCGGGAATATAGACTCCTAAACTCACCAACACAACTCACCAAATACATTAAAAGAATATACCAAACTCTCTAAACATTAAAGCCCAACTCACTTTCATCACCCTTTTAAATCCATCCTAGAAAGTCTCATATATACATACAAAAGAATCCTTGGCTTTTCCCTATGTTTTTCTTGCACTTATTCACTTTTTTTCTTCTCCTCCCCTTTTTTCTGTTGAATTTTCAATAAATTTCTACTTTATTTTCTAAAGGAGGAGGTCGGTACCGACCCCAATGGGGTCGGTAACGAGGCTGTAGTTTTCATTCTTTCCTTACCTGTGCATTCTTTCTTTAAACCAAGAATCCTTTCTTTTACAACTTCTTTTTGAACAATGAGACTTCCATTCTCCCCATCCCAACCCTTCTTATTGAACCAACATATAAACTCACAAAACAAATCCAACCAAGTAAGTCCTAATCTCCGGATAGGCTAAACTTATATCGGCTAGGAATTAATTTTGTGGAGCTACAAAAATAGGCTTCAAGGCACAAAAATTGGCTTCAAAAAGAGGGATAATGTAAGGGTGGATAAGGATTAAATAAGGCTCATGAAAAATAAGTTCTCCATCATATGATTTCACAAGTAATGAACTAAAATCTTATATAGGCTTTGAGAAATAGATAACAATCACAATTTCAAGAGATAATATACACATAAGAGAGTAAATCACACAAGAAAAAGAAGAGGGATTCTTTATGTTCTCCCTATAAGGCCAAAAATAACTCACAAGGTAGATTATTTTGTTGGATTGCAATTTAAACTCATGCTGAAAGTTATACATGCTCAGTTTCATCACAAGCTAAAAATTTCACACAAAAACAATCTTATGGTAGACTCGGGCATAAACCATCAAAGACATGCTAAATGGATTTACATGATCATGCAAGCAACTACCATCATAGAACCATAAGACAAGGGTATCTATCAACCCTAAAATCTTTTTGTGATTTTTCAAAATTTTTAATTTTTTTTGTCATTTTTTTAAGGAAAAAAAGTAACACAAACCAACTTAAACTAACACAAGACAACAAAGCAAGATATAAAAACACATAAACAAACACAAGAGTTTTCTTTTCCCTCCCTATCCCATACTTGAACCTAACAGTGTCCCCACTATAAGAATAAAGCAAGGTAAAAAGAAAGAAATAGGGAAAAGAAAACTAACTCACAAGATCAATTTTGAAGCGGCTTGAAAACATCCTTGAACACTTGAAAAGAGAGAGGTGAATTCCTCTAGGGTTTTTCATTGTTTTTTTCCTAAAAGGGTCAGTACTGACCCTATGGGGTTCGATTACGACCTGCATGTGTTGCACCGAATTGCTTCATTTTTGCCTTGTTTTCCCTGTATCACATAGCAAGACATTCTATTCCGAAAATCTAAAATCTAATCCTAAAAACAAATCAAAAGAAAGCTAGCAAAAAGATCTAAGAAAGAGAAACTAAAAGCGGGTTGTCTCCCTTAAGCGCTATTTTTAACATCGTTAGCCAGACAAACTTACCTTAGCTAATTGGAGGATGCTAGAGCCCAAGTGGTTCGGATTTCCTCATCCGGATCAGTTTGCTCATAGTATTTCTTCAACCGAAGATGGCTCTATTGTTGTCTACTAGATCAACCGCTCCATGGGGATAAATTGTGGTGGACCACAAATGGCCCACTCCATCTTGATCTTAGTTTCCCTGGGAATATGCGAAGTCTAGAGTTAAAGAGAAGTACCTTGTCACCAACTTCATAGGTTTTCGACACCAACTTCTTGTCATGCCACAGTTTGGTGCGCTCCTTGTAGAATTCGGCGTTCTCATATGCCCGTAGCCTCAACTCCTCTAGCTCTTGCATGTCCATGAACCGTTTTGCGCCGGCCTTGTTAATATCCATGTTAAGCTCCTTAAGAGCCCATAATGCCTTATGCTCCAACTCGACTGGCAAATGGAACGCCTTGCCATAAACTACGCTGTATGGAGTGGTGCGTAGGGGTGTTATGTATGCCGTTCTGTATGCCCACAAAGCATCATCAAGCTTGGATGACCAATCCTTCCTAGAGCGGGAGACCGTCTTCTCCAAAATGCTCTTGATTTGCCGATTTGACACCTCTACTTGGCAGCTAGTTTGAGGATGGTAGGGCGTTGCCACCCTATGTGATACCCCATACTTGGCCAAAAGAGCTTCAAAGCTCCTCTCTATGAGATAAGATCCACCATCACTAATGAGAACGCGTGGCACTCCAAACCTGGGAAAGATGTTAGTTTTCATAAATTTGGCCACAGTTTTAGCATCATTATTTCGTGTAGCGATGGCTTCCACCCACTTAGAGACATAGTCAACCGCCACTAGGATGTAATTGTAGGGGCCCAATGAGGGAAAGGGAACCATGAAGTCTATGCCCCAAACGTCAAAAAGCTCGACCTCTAGGATCCTAGTATGCGGGTTCTCATTTCTCCAAGTGATATTCCCAGAGCATTGACATTCATCATAAGGCGTCACGAGTTCTTGTACGTCTTTGAAAAGTGTTGGCCAGTAGAGACCACTTTGAAGAATCTTCGCTGTAGTCTTGAATCCTTTTGCATGGCCACCTATAGGGAGATGTGACAATGACGAATCACACTCTCTATCTCCTCCTCTAGTACACAACGTCGAAAAATATGATCACTCCCTTGTTTGAACAAGAAAGGATCATCCCAATAATATTTCTTGATGTCATGGAGAAACTTCTTCTTGTTTTTTGGGGTCAGTCCCTCAGGAATCATGCCTCCTACAATGTAGTTAGCAAAATCCGCAATTCAAGGGGTTTTTGACCCTCTAATTGCATAGATAGAATGGAAAGAAGTAGAAGAAGTAGATAAGGAAAGATTTGAATTGAGAATAATTGAATTAGGTTGAGAAAAATTACTTGAATGGGTCGTTATCGGACTAGGTAGGGTCGTTATCGACCCTCTTGCTTCATTGTTCACCTTGTTAACGATCTCCTCTGCCTTGGTAACGGGTTGTCCTACCTCAGTATCGAGCTCCCCCACCTCGGTAACGGTGTTTCCAGCATGCTCTATCCTCGGAAAAGGATTGATAACAACCCTTGGAGGGTTGGTAGGTCCTTTGTTGTTGCATTGTGAACTCTCGTTCAACATGAGGTGCTCGTTTGGCCTGGAGTCATTGTTTGGCACGGCGTTGCTGGACTCTGTGATGTGTTCTGCTGGCAACCTTGATAAGTGATCAACTACTAAGTTTTCAGCTCCATTCTTGTCTCTAATTTCATGGTCAAATTCATGTAACAAGAGCATCCAACGAAGTAGCCTAGGTTTGGCATCCTTCTTAGCCATTAAATATCTAACAGCCTCATGGTCAGTATAAACAATCACTTTAGACACAATAAGATAGGAACAGAATTTCTTAAAAGCAAATACCACATCAAGGAATTCCTTCTCCATTATGGTATACTTACTTTGCGCCTGATGTCCGCCTTTTTAGTCGTGTTTTTAGGGTGTGTTTTTAGTGTGTTTGAGTCTTTTTCTTTAGTTTTGTGTTTTGTTTTGAGTCGTTTATGTAGGTTTTTGTATTTCCTTAAGATATGGAGTCTACATAAGCTTTGGTGATGTTTTATAGGTTTTTAGAAGCTGTTTGGAGCACTTTTGAGGAAAAGAGCAAAACCGAGGAGAAACACTTAAGGAAAAGCTCAAGGAATGAAGTTCATAAAGTCATTGAAGATCAAGTTTGAGCTTGGAAAGATATAGAGAAATTCGTTACAAGAACATATGAAAAGGAATCAAGTCAAACGAAATTGTAACGAATCCGCTACGCAAGTTTTACTCAAGGTTGTTCATAGTGCTGTCACAGCTCGGTACCGAGGTGCACATGTCGGTACCGAGGCACCCCGTGCCGCAGCGAAGACTGAGTCGGCGAAATGAAAAAGCTTTTATCCTATTTCCTTTTATGTTTTTATATAGATAGAAGGGATATATCTTATTAGAAGATATTATTTCCTTATAGATAGCTTTTAGATAGAATAGTTTCTCTATAAATACCCTTCTCTAGCTCTTGTTTGAAAAAATACGATAGGCACGATTGAGGAGGAAGAGAGAAGAGTGGGAGGGGGACGATTCTGGAGTTACTTGGATGACAAGTTTGTTCGGATTCAAAAGTTGTAAGCTTTCTCTTTTATTTAATTCAGTTTTATTTTCAATTATGATTAGTGAATAGTCTCTCTCTCTAAGGTTGGGGTTGAACCCAACAATGGTTGTGCATGCTTGTTTATGATCCTCCAACTAGTTGTGTTCCTAGTGGAGATTAGTTCTCCCTTTTCATTCTCAATAATTGTCATCCCACCCTTTTTAGGGACTACATGGACCGGACTAACCCATTGGCTGTCCGATATAGGAAAAATAATCCCAGCATCAAGTAGTTTTAAAATTTCCTTTTTGACCACATCTTTCATGTTAGGATTCAGCCTACGTTGATGATCTATGGTGGGTTTGTGATTATCCTCCATGTAGATCCTATGCATGCATAATGAGGGGGATATGCTAGTTATGTCATCAAGGGAATAGCCAATGGCTTTCCTATGGGTCCTAAGCACATCAATTAATTTCTCTACTTCTTCATCATGTAAATGAGCATTGATGATAATAGGGAAGGTAGAGTTAGGACCTAGAAAGTCATACCCGAGGGTGTCTGGAAGGGGCTTGAGCGTTGGAGTAGGCTCAGCCGCGATAAGAATATGCTCTTCATGCTCCGTATTCAAGACCTCCTTAAGGTAATCAAATACCAGAAGCTCTTCGTCATCAGCAAGAAGGGTCGGTATTGACCTTGTGGGGTCAGTAACGAGTCCATTGTGCCTTCTAGTAGGGTCGGTATCGACTCGGGTGGGGTCGGTATCGATCCAGTACATACCTTTTGCTCCATGGTTCCTGCTAGAAGCTTCGGTATCGACCTATGGGGGGTCGATAACGATGCTGCAAGGTTGAATTTTGCCCATCTTCTACTAGGAAATGCCTCGAAAGCCATCAACCTCTCAATCGGTCCCCCACATTCAATGTAGTCAGTGTGGGTGTAGATCATCTTGACCTCAGCTGTGTTGGTCTCCTTCATTCTGGGGTTAAAGCGGAACTCCACCACCTCATCCCCAATTTCAAAAGTTAGGAGTCCCCTCCTAACATCAATTATGGCACCTGTTGTGGCTAAGAATGGCCTACCTAGAATGATAGGCACCACCGGGTCTTCGGGCATCTCCATCACAATAAAATCATACGACACAAAGAACTTTCCCACTTGCACTGGGAGATCATCAACAACTCCTTTAGGTTTGACACAAGATCCATCTGCCATGTATATCTTCATATTGATGGGTCCCAACGGTCCCATGTTGGCTTTTGACCAAATAGAGAGCGATAGGAGGCTTACACTGGCACCTAAGTCAGATAAAGCTTTGAAACGATAAGCTCCAATACCAATAGTGATGGCGAACTTACCCGGGTCTCCTAGCTTCTCGGGGAGTTCTAAGGATCACACTTCATCTGTCAGCTAAGATATAGACCTCTTCCTGCTCAAGATTTCTTTCAAGAATTTGGTGCAAGCAGACATTTCGCTTAGGGCTTCAGCGAATGGTATGGAAATATTTAAGCCCTGAAGAATTTTAACAAAAGGTCTAAACTTTCCTTCCGTGACATCATTAGCTCTCTTGGTCGGGAAATACGGATTTGGAGTAAAAAGAGGCCCGAATCGAGGCTCTACCGAATCGACAAGAGGGTCGACCCGTGTAGAAAGAGGGTCGGTACTAACACTAGGGGGGTCAATAATGAGATACGAGTTAGGTGCAGAAGACTTACCTGGCCTAGAGGGCTCGATATCGGCCATTTGAACCTCGGTATCGACCCTGTTGGGGTTGGTAACGGGCCTGACTAGGGTGTCATCTTCATCTCCGTGCTCTTTTTCCTTGATCTCAGCACGATTCGACAACGTCGTTCCGCTTTTAAGGTGTATTGCTGCAATTTGTCCTCTAGGGTTTTCCTCGGGACGGCCCGGTAATTGCCCTTGAGGTCTTGAAATCTGTGTAGATAGGTTACCTAATTGGGAGTTTACACTTTTTCTCCATGTTTCGAACTCTCCCATTTGTACCATACACCTTGTAGGTCATGTCGGACTCCATTGATCTCGTTTTTCAATATCATTTTTACACCATTGATTCCTTCATGAAGTCCATGCACCCATGATGGTGGCTCTTGAGTGCCTGGAGGTTTGTAAGGTGCAGGTTGTCTCTCTTGTGGTGGAGGTGCTTGGCCTTGACCTTGATTGTAACTTCCCCAAGCAGGATAGTTGTTGTTCCTATCATAGTTATTAGGCGGGTTTCTGTAGTGACCTCTCATATAATACGCATCAGCATAGATCTCAACGACTCTAACCTGCTCAATCATAGTGCAAGAAGAAGTACTATAGGCTTGAGAGCCACATTCTTGACAAATTTGAAAGGTTTTCAGAAAACTTACTTGTTTCTTTAGTCTGTTGATCTCATCTTGCATGAATTGGACTTTGACATCTGGATCAATGACTGGCTGAAATTCGTTGTGCCAAATCAAAAATAAATCCCTAGTTACACAACTAGTATAGCTGACAAGTCGGTGTCGAACCCAAGAGACACTTGTAATTCAGAGTAATACTGTTATCAACTCAATAGTAATAAAAGGGGGATTTTGGCTATTAATCTAAAGCTAGGGAAATTAAAGTAAGTAAAGCAATTAAATAAAGCAAAGAAAGATTGGGTTTTTATCAATTGAGGAAAACAATCCTATTCAAGCATCCACTTTCTTCATCAAGTTATTGATCATTGATTCAAACAAGTTATTGCTTTTGGTTATTCCTATCCTGATCAGAAATATAACATGGCAACGAGACATGCAAACTTAATATCCAAACAACTAATGAAACGATCATAAATAATAGGGATATTAGCAATGAGAACAAGGATAAGCAGGATACATGCAATTGAATTCCAACGAGTCAAACAATCAACATGCATTCAAATCTCTTTCTCAATTGCTTTAGTCCAACAAGTCCTAAATCAATTGAGTTACTACAAAGATTATGTTTTACTACGAGAAAACCTAGATCTAGCAATAGAGAGTATCAAATTCCAACAGGGTGATCAATCAAGTAGAAATTCAATACAATCAATATTAATTAAGCACAAGAGAATTGAAATAACCTGTAGAAATAAACATAAATGTAGAATCTCAAAGTAAACTTGAATCTGAAAAGCTTCAACTTGAATAAGATTTAAGAGTTTAGTTCTCCATAGGAAAGAGCATACAAAAGTCTGAAAATATTGGAAACTAGGTCTAAGAGATATCAAGCTAACCCAAACAAAGCTAGAAACTAGGTTTAAATAGTATTCTTGAACATGAAAATAAAATATATAATACAATAAAATAACAAAACAAGCGGAGGATCTTGCGCGCCAGCAGCTAGAACCGTGATCTACTAGGCCGCTCCATAATGCAGGGCCGCGATCGCTGCCTTCTTCACCACCGCGGCCTTAACAGTGTCCTTGAACCGAGATTGCCCCTTGTGATGGAAGCGATCGCGACCTTTACAATCCTCAACGTCTTCAATTCATCGAAACTTCGAACTTCGGCCTTCAAAACCTATTCTTCAATAATGCTCCTAACAAGCCTAAAATACTATAAAAAGATGTACTAAAAAGTCCTAGTTATGCTGTAGAAAACACATCATATCAAATCTCCCCATACTTAGACCTTGCTCGTCCTTGAGTAAGCTCAAAATAAAATCAAACTGGACAAATCAACAAAGGTACACATGAAGCAATGGGAGAAAATGATCTAAAACTAAAAAGTACTCAAAAATAAGCTCACAACCCGAACCCAAGTAAAAGAATGAAAGTGCCTACAATAAAATACTAGCACAATCTATCACTCAAGACAAAATACATATAGCAAAGATAAAAACCCATAAACAATAATCCCCAAGCCCCAACAGAAATGTTCCTAGGCACTCTTTTTTTTCACTCATTATGATTAGGCGCCCTTTCGGGTTTTCCCCTAACCGCTCATTTCATTTTGCTATAGATGTGCTCACCAAGCTCACTTTCACTCTTTTTAGCCTCTTATTACCCCAGCCTAATGCTGGTCCGGGCCCTTGATTTTTGCTTGAGCCGCCCTTTCGGGTTTTCAACTCAGCACAGGATTTAATTTTTTTTTAAATTGAAATGCAAGAATTTGAAATGCAACTATACATATATACAACAGTGAGTACTCCCTCCCCCATATTTAAACCTTTCATCGCCCTCAATGAAATAAAAGACAAATAAGATAAAAATAAAGGAAGGAAACAACAGACTCACTGTGGTGGGGGTAGGTGGATGATATTGTGACCAATCAGGAAAGCCTGGCCACATGTGACTGAAAAACTCCTGCTGTTGCCCCTGCACCTACTGAATGGACTGAATAGTGGATGCAATAGCACTGTGCTGAGCTGCTACCTCTCTCTGCTGCGCTATAATATCTCTCTAGGTAGCAACAATCTCATTCTGGGACATAGAAAGTCATCCCATCTCCCAAAACATGAGGTTCTGCCAATCTAGATCTGAATGCACACCCCCATAACCTCTATTCACAACAGCATCCCAAGCGGAGGTGTCTCCATAACCTCCTTAACCACCTCTGTATGTAGCAACTCCACCATCACCATAGCCAACATATCCTCCTGTGGCCCAACTCGATGTAGCAGTAGGTACTGTACTAGAATTGGCACCCCATCTAGCAGACGAAGTACCAACATCACCTGAAGTTCCAACACCACCTCCAGGCACAAAACTAGCACCACCAACTCCAGAATCAAGACCACTAGCTCTAAAATATCCTCCATCATCCCCGTCATCACCGTCAAGATCCTCCATCTCAACATCTGGGGCAGGCATCTCGTGTTGAGCAGCACCCCCACCAACAAAATCACACGAGATATATCGATAAGATAATGTAGGTCCAATGGGCATGTGTCTGGGAAGACGTAAAAAATCATCAGTTGGAGAACCCAAAGTCCAAATATAACCCTGATTTGCTGATCCTTTCAAACAATGCACCCTCTTGAGCTGGTTCTCATTAAACGTATACTCAACACTATCAGGCCGTCCAAGCACATCATCTCTCACAAATACTCTGGCAATTAGAGTAATCATGCCACTTATAGCAATCTTTCCCGTATCCTTCTTCAGAATCTTCTTAATACTCATCAGAAACAACTCCACCCAATCAGGAATAGTATCCTTCATAGGCATAAGACACCAGATCATACTCATGTCAAAACGAGGTGCCTTATTAACCTCCCCTTTCCCTAGAAAAGTCATAGACAACTGTTTGTGACACAATCTAATGCAGGGATGAGTAATGCAAGAATTTTATTCCCCCTTCTTCGGCAAAAACCCATCACTTGTAATTGCCTCCCAAAAAGCATTAAGACCTGAATCTCTACTAACTGTCTCCCAATCAGTAGAAGAGGCACCAGTAATACCAAAAACTCATCTCAAACCCTCTTTGTCTATATAATATGTCTCATCCAAAATATGAAATTTGAACAAACCATTATCATCCTAAAAAGTAGACAGAAACTCCAACACAATATTCCTATATGTAGGTGCATTCAGATCAATAGAACCCCCTAATCCACCCTCCATTAGAAACCTCAAAGTACAATCATACATGCCTAGCGTCCTAAGCATCTCAAGATCAAACAATTTTGTACTAGTAAATTTCCTCTTAGCCAAAGAATCCCACTTCTACTTTTGTGCATCAGTCAATTTCTTAATAGGATATGCCATTCTCAATCAATATAGCAAATCAAACTCAAAAGAGGAAACAAAAATTGACTTATAGCAGCGAAGAGGAACGAACTGGTGCACAACCGCGATCGCCGAAAATTTGGGAAACGATCGTCGTTCTGGGACAAGGCCGCGATCGCGGTAATCAAGGGCAGCGATCGCGGTTTTAGCGTTTCGGCGATTCTCGGCAGCGATGAACTCTGGTGTTCGTGGCTCACTTCAGCACCGAGCCGCGGTCACCGACCTGGTTCTTCTTCAACAAACCAAGGATGAAACGGGATGTATGGAGGTGATGGATTGAAAAGGATGGAAGGAAGATTTTTGGGGTTTTTAGGTTTGATTTTTGAAGAAAAATAGGGGGTAGAAGGCTTTTTATGAACGGATTAGGAGTTAGGAGAGGGTGAGGATTATAGATCCGGGTTTTTTAAGAGGTTTTGGAAGAAATTTTTGTGGGGTTGAAGGTTGAATGAGGTGTGTTAATGGTGGTTTGAATGGAGGTTCAAGAAGAGTATGAAAAGATAGAAGAAGAATAAGTAGAAGATGAATGCGTAGAGGAGTAGGGCCGGCGGTGGGAGTGGCCCTACTGTCTCATCATAATTTATTTTTATATCTCTGAACGGCCGCGATCGCGAATAAGGGGGGCCGCGATCGCAGCCTACGCAAAGTACCATCAATTCTTTTCGTAAAACGTCCCGCGATCGCCCTTTTTTAAGGAGCGATCCCGGTTTGTCCTCATATATGTTCTTTCGAACCTCGGGTTGCCTCCCGAGCAGCGCCTTTGTTTAATGTCGTTGGCTTGACATTACTGCCCTTTTAATCAGCAAATGGGGTTGGATCATCTAGACCCACCTCTTCTAGCACTTCTTGGCTGACTCCCTCATGGTATTTCTTCAATCTTTGACCATTGACCTTGAATACCTTTTGGGAGTCCCCATTAAATAATTACACAACCTCATATGGAAAAACTTGAGCAACAGTATACGGTCCAGCCCATCTAGAATGGAGTTTTATTGGGAAGAGTATGAGACGAGACTGAAAGAGAAGGACCTTGTCTCCCTCTTTGAATTCCTTCCTTAGGATGTTCTTGTCATGCCATGCTTTTGTTTTGTTCTTGTAATTCACAACATTATCATAAGCATCCAATCTCAACTCTTCCAATTCTTGTAGTTGTAATTTTCTAAACTCTCCATTCTCTTTGATGTTGAAATTGCATTTTTGGACCGCCCAATACGCTTTGTGCTCAACTTCAACTGGCAAGTGACAGCCCTTTCCATAAACCAATCTGAAGGGAGACATGCCGATGGGTGTCTTATAAGTAGTACAGTAGACCCACAAAGCATCATTGAGTCTCAAACTCCAATCTTTCCGGTTGGGTGCCACCGTCTTCTCCAAAATTGACTTTATCTCCATGTTGGACACTTCAACTTGTCCATTGGTTTAGGGGTGATAGGCTGTAGAGATCTTCTGAGTGACATGGTACTTTTTCAATAACGCACTCACAGTCTTGTAGCAAAAATGAGTACCCCTGTCACTTATCAGAGCTTTCGAAATCCCAAATCTGGAGAAAATGTTATATTTAAGGAAACTTGCAACTTCTTTTGAATCATCATTTCCGGTGGCCTTTGCTTCCACCCACTTGGAAACATAGTCCACCGCAAATAAAATATACAGATTCCCATAAGAGGAGGGGAAGGGTCCAATAAAATCAATGCTCTAACATCAAAAAATTCACAAAATATCATACGGGATTGAGGCATCTCATGTCTCTTAGAAATATTACCCAACCTCTGACAACGATCACATGATTTACAGAAAGCATATGCATCCCTAAAAATATGAGGCCAATAAAAACCAGCTTCCGAAACTTTCCTAGCAGTTTTATTAGTCTCGAAATGACCCCCACATGCATAGGAATGGCAAAAAGAAAGGATAGATTGTACCTTAGAATCCGGGGCACACCGTCGGATTACTTGATCTGTGCAATGCCTCCATAAATAAACATCATCCCAGACATAGAATCGGGATTCATGACGCACCTTGTCCTTCTGAGCCTTGGTGAAATTAGGAGGAAACTCCCCTGAGACGAGGTAGTTGACAAGATTTGCATACCATGGCTTGAAAGAACGGATTCCAAGAACAAATTCCTCGAGTCGTGGTTCGTTATCGTAGTCGCCGCCTGGGCCACTATAGCGGTGGCTTCAGCCATGGTTGCCTCTTGATTTGGCAGTGATCGCGATTTACTTCCAGTTTCTTCAGAGCTCCCAGTTAATGAGTCGTGATCGCCCTTTGGGGTGGCAGCGATCGCGGTTCCCTCTTCAGTGTCGACTCTGAAAAGCGTTTCATCAGGGAATCGTCCTTGAATCTGCTCTTGACTTCCCGACTTGTCTTCCACATGTACAAGCTGGCTAAGGGTGGTCAGCCACAAGGTTTTCAGCTCCTTTTTGTCTCTTATCTCAATATCAAACTCACTCAGCAAGAGGATTCATCTTATAAATTTTGGCTTAGCCTCCTTTTTCGTCATCAAATAACGAAGTGTTGCATGTTCTGAATAAACTTTCACTTTTGTCCCCAACAAATACTGCCTGAACTTCTCCAAGGCAAACACTACAACAAGCATTTCCTTCTCAGTGGTGGAGTAGTTCCTTTAGGCATCGTTCAAAGTCTTGGAAGCATAATGTATGACATGAGATGCTCTAGCTTCCTTTTGACCCAAAACAGCCTAACAACATAATCACTTGCATCACACATGATCTCAAAAGGTTGAGACCAATCCGGGGCTTGAATTATTGGCGCAATAGTAAGGCGAGTTTTCAGCTCATCAAACGCCTTTTTTGCATGCTTCATTGAACTCATAGGGCACATCCTACTTCAGCAATTCACATAATGGGGTTGAGATCTTGGAAAAGTCTTTAATAAACATCGCCCCTTGTGATGGAAGCGATCGCAACCTTCAGAATCCTCAATGTCTTCAATTTGTCGAAACTTCGAACTTCGGACTTCAAAACCTATTCTTCAATAATGCTCCTAAAAAGCCTAAAATACTATAAAAAGATGTACTAAAAAGTCCTAGTTATGTTGTATAAAACACATCATATCAAATTCCCCCATACTTAGACCTTGCTCGTCCTCGAGTAAGCTCAAAATCAAATCAAACAGGACAAATGAACAAATGTACACAGGAAGAAATGGGAGAAAACGATCTAAAACTAAAAAGCACTAAAAAAATAAGCTCACAACCCAAACCCAAGTAAGAGAATGAAAGAACCTACAATGAAATCCTAGCACAATCTATCACTCAAGACAAAATACATATAGCAAAGATAAAAACCCATAAACAATAATCCCCAAGCCCCAACAGAAATGTTCCTAGGCACTCTTTTTTTCCACTCATTCTGCTTAGGGGCCCTTTCGGGTTTTCACCTAACCGCTCATTTCATTTTTCTATAGATGTGCTCACCAAGCTCACTTTCACTCTTTTTAGCCTCTTATTACCCCAGCCTAATGTTGGTCCGGGCCCTTGATTTTTGCCTGAGCCGCCCTTTCGGGTTTTCAACTCAGCTAAGGATTTAATGTTTTTTTTAAACTGAAATGCAAGAATCTGAAATGCAACTATACATATATACAACAGTGAGTACTCCCTCCACCATACTTAAACCTTTCATTGCCCTCAATGAAATAAAAGACACATCAGATAAAAATAAAGGAAGGGAAACAACAGACTCACTATGGTGGGGTAGGTGAATGATATTGTGACCCATCAGGAAAGCCTGGCCACATGTGACTGAAAAACTCCTGGTGCTGCCCCTGCACCTGCTGAATGGACTGAACAGTGGATCCCCATACTTCTTAGGCAATTGCCTTTGAAGCATGGAAGACACATTTTCAGTATTTTCCACAAGATTAATTTTCTTAACTTGTCCCTTTTCTTTTTGTTTCCTCTTTATAGTACATAATTCTTTCAGAAATTTAGCAAACTGAGGAATACTTTGAACAAGTTTAAGCAAAGGAACATTTACCTCACACTTGGAGAAGGTTTCGAAAATTTCCTTGTCATTGGTGGGCCTCCTGATGTCCTTCAGTGCCTCAGGAAACGGTGGAGCTGGCTTTTGTGAAGCCATGGGGGGAAACGAAGGTCTGATATAGCCATCAGATTCTGTCAGAGGGGCGATCCGCGATCTCGGATTGGGATTTGCGGGCGCGGAATTTTTCCGTGGGCGCGGATTTCGGAATTTCCTCGATTTCTACACCGCGATCAGAACTGTCCTCCGGTGAACTCGGCTGGTTTCCGTTGGCCGAAATTTCAATATCTAGCTCTTTCCCACTCCTTAATGTCATTGCACTCACATTCTCTCTCGGGTTAATGGGCTGAGATGGCAGTTTTCCCGAGTCCTTAGCTTCTTGACGATTCAGAGTGGTCGCAATCTGACTTAACTGAATTTCCAAACTCTTCATCGCAGCCTTAGTCTCTTGATTTTCCTTCATAAGCTGATTGATAATGGTTGGATTTTCTTGAGGAGCCTGGGGCCTTGGCACATAATTAGGCCTGGGAACATAGTTGGGCTGACCTCCCTGTGGTGGAAAAGGTTGTTGAGGTTGTTGATTCCACCTAAAGTTAGGATGGTTTACCCATCCCGGGTTGTAGGTATTTGAATATGGATCATTCCGGGGCCTCTGTTCATAGTTCCCTATGACATTCACATCAGCCGTTGGCTCTTGCATGATAGGGCATGCATCAGAAGGATGGCTAGATTCGCCACAGATTCCACAAGCCCTTGAACGTGACGCTCCATTGCCCGCCAATAGTTGCTTCATCATAGCTTTCAACTCTCTTACTTCAGCATTCAGGGAGTCATTAATAGAATGAACAGACCTACTGTTGGATCTCTTTCTCTGATTTCTGCTTTTCTCTGCTAGAGTCTCCAACTTCTCAAACGCCTGCCTAGGGGTGAGATTCTCATAAGAACCTCCGCAAGAAGCATTCATCAGGCGCCTATTGATGTCTCTCTATTTGGTGGTGTTTTCATATGTGATTTCCTTTGTAAATATGTTTCTTTTTCCCCTTTTCTTGTGCGTTTTGTTCCTTTTTAGCTTAGTTCCCGTATTTCTATGAGATTCGGAGACTACGCACCTTTTATGTGTTTTGTAGGTAATTTGGCATGAATCAAGGATGGATTTGAAGGAGGGTCGAGACATGGAGCAAAGGCCGAGTTAAAGCGGGAAAGAGAGAAGCAAGCCATGAAGAAGAACAAGAGGATCCAACTAAGAAGAAGGTGGAACGAGGTCAGGACCGAGATGCAACAACGTCGGGCCCGACTTTGAAGTTTCCAACGTCGGACCGAGTTGCACAGTACCTCGGGCCCGAGGTTCCTCCGTGTCGGGCCTAGTCGGTCACCGGACTACTTGGGCTCCAAGGCACGAATTTGTGAACTTCCACTTTTGCCCCTCATTTAATCCATAAAAGGCCCTCTTGTCTTCTAAGAAGGGGTTCCCTCACACACAAAAAAAGGGGGGTTCCAAGGGAGACAAGAGGATACATGGAGAGCAAGGAGGAAGGAGAAGAGGAGGAAGAGAGAGAGAATCGGCCAAGGAGGAGGAAGACTTGAGAGGTTTTGTTGATTGTTTAGCTTTGATTTGCTTTGATCTTGTGGATTTGAAAACCCTTGATTTGTATTTGTGGATTGCTTTGGATTTAAATGAACCCTTGCTTTGTTTTGAGATTGATTATGATGATTTCTTTCTCTTTTGATTTGATTGCTTACTTTGCTTGTCACATGGAGTAGATCTCCTTGATCTTGGGTTATGGGGGAAAACCCTAGCTAGGTTTAGGCTAGAAACCCCAGTTCCATAGCCTTGAGTGTTTGATCTAAGGAACCCACTCTACATCGAGCTACAATTCCTTGCGAAAGTCGAGAATCAAGGCTTGAGATTGGCAAAGTAGCGAAAGTGAACATGTGTCAATCTCAAGACCTTGCTTCGAAGGGGATTTCCCCATGGATCGAGGTGTAGATGTGGTTGGAACGAGGGCGAAAGCACTCGATCCTAGTCCGATCATCACTCATTGCCTGAGTTGGGGTGGAAAAGCCTTAATCTACTAGGGAAGGAACCCAAAATCCCAAGATCTACTTTTAAAATCTTTGAGTTCGACATCCCCAGCTACCTCGGGCCCGACTTACCCAGTGTCGGTCCCGACTTCCTCTTGTCGCCAACCTCGGGCCCGACGTGACCTCAGTGTCGGTCCCGACTGTTTTCTTTATTTTCCTTTGTTTTATGCTCTCCTTTCTAGCTTCCTAGTATCTAGGCACATCGATCGAGTAGACTTCCCGAGTGTTCGACACCCACCACGTACTACAACGGGGTCGGGTTATAATTTGTATCTCTTGACCCTCGCACACCGTGAGAGACGATCACCTATCAGCATCACAAAGACCTTCAATAATATAGCAAATCAGGTCTTTATCAGAATAGCCATGGTAGGGACAACTGGCTATGAGTCTCTTGTAACGCTCATAGTACTCATACAAGTTCTCATCATCTCCTTGCTCCAAACTACTCAGCTGCTTTTTAATGGACGTTTGCTTAGCAGCAGGGAAATATTTCTCCAGAAAGGCACCCTTCATCTGAGCCCAAGTAGTAATCGTTTCAGGTGCTAAGTATAGATACCACTCCTTAGCTGAGTCAGCCAAAGAAAATTGAAAAGACCTTAGCATAAGCTGATCTTCAGTCACATTAGCTGGCTTCATTCCCAAGCAGACAGAATGGAATTCTGCAAGGTGTTTATTTGGATCTTCCCCACTCAGCCCATGAAATTTAGGCAAATAGTGGAGAAGACCAGATTTAAGCTCAAACTTCACTCCTTCTCCCAGAGCGGGAAACTGCAGACCAAGCTGTTGTTGCTCTAAATTAGGCGCAATCAGTTGCCTAATAGTGCGATCTGCCATGGTGACTATTTGCTCTTCAACCTCTGAATCAGATGAAGAAGAAGAAGAAACTGGATCAAACTGTATGCCTAACACTTGAGCCTGAACTTGACGTCTCAACTGTCTCAGAGTCCTGTTAATTTCTAGATCAAATGAAACAACAGGAGAATTATCAATAGAACGTGTAAGAACCATAAGACAGCTTCTTACCAATTCGGGGGATCTGGACGAATCGATCCGCGGGCGCGGAAAAATTCCGAGGTCGCGGATGTTCTGTGGGCGCGGAAAAATTCCGAGGTCGCGGATTCGTCAGAAACGCCGATTAAACAGAAAATTAAAAACCAATTCCCCGACAACGGCGCCAAAATTTGACTCGGCTAAAATCGTTGTTGCCAAGATCAAAGATAATTAACCCTAAACTCCTAACTAGTATAGCAAGCAAGCAAGGGGTCGAACCCAAGAGAATCGGGATTCTGATCAATCAGCAAAGAGAAAAGACAGGGTTTTTTGGAAGTTCAGGCAAACAAACAAAACAAATAAATATTATTGGGGATTTAATCAATTGGAAGAAAGTAGAGTTCATTCAATCAATTCCACCTTTTTACTCATCCGATCTTTGATTCATCCACTTTTCTATTAATTCCCTAGTTAATTCCAATCCTTATAAAAGATATCCGCTTGTCCACGGTCCAAGCAGAATTATGATATGAACAAGAACGCTTAATTCAAATCATGCAAAATATTAAGGATAAAAGGATATTAATTCATGCAATCAAGCTACGAGTCTCATGCATAAAATAACAATCAAATACTCTTTCTCAATTCTAGTCCACGGTCCTAGAAAAGAGTTGTTTCAAGGATAAATAAGATTGCACAAACAACAATCAAACTAATCCAAACAGTAGATCTAAGTCAATCAAACAAGTTGATCAGGCTTATCAAATCAAACATAGATCATATAAATAAAACCAAGAGTTTTGATATTAACCAAGGGATAGAAAAGTTACCAGAATCTCACGAATTACATAAAAAGGTTTCCTTGATCAAACAAACTCCAAAGGGAAATTAGTTCTCCATTATACTGAAATAAAAACCTAAAAGTAAAAGTATGCTAGAAATTGTGTCACTAAATTGTGTAACCCTAAAGTGAAACTCGAAACTAACTTAAATAGTAGAAATAATTCGAAAATATAAAAATATAAAAATACAAAAGATAAAATAAAGACGAAACGAAGGCGGCGCTGGAATCTTCGATCCGAGAGCGCGGATATAATCCGCGGGCGCGGATCTACTCTCTTGCCTTGGCCGCGGAATCCCATCGATCCGCGAGCGCGGAAATAATCCGCGGTCGCGAATCCAGTCTTCCTCGCCCTCGGATGGTTCGCTTCTACCTCGGCACCGCGGGCTCGGATCTAATCCGAGGGCGCGGATCTTGACTCCTTGAGCACTTCAACTTCGAATTTAGGAATTCTGTCTTCCAAATCTTCAACTGTAGGCTTCTGCTGATATTACAGATAATCATCCTAATCTAGCCTAAAACACTCAGAAAATCCTAATAAAAATACAGAATTACGCTGTACTAAAACCAACGTATCACCTATCCGAGGAATGCCAAGCAATATATGCATCCAGAACTAAGGATGCCAGAGTCTGCAATTGTGCTTCCGGAGATAGAGAAGACTTTTGAGATTAAATCTCAATTTATATCCTTGATTAAAAGGGCTCAGTTTGAAGGGTTACCTACTGAGTCCCCTATGGAACATATTAGAAATTTTCTTGATTTATGTGACACTATAGCTTCTGAACGTGTCTCACTTGAATATGTTCTATTAAAAGCTTTTAGATGGTCTCTTACTGGAAAGGCCCTGAGCTGGTTGGAGAGTTTACCTCCTAAGTCTATCGGGACTTGGAAGGCTTTGTATGATCAATTTCTTACAAAGTTTTTCCCTCCTTCCAAGACAACGGAGTTGTGAAAGCGTGTCACCTCCTATCACCAGCTGCCTAATGAGACCTTTGTAGAGACTTGGGAAAGATTTAAAGAGATGCTTAGACAGTGCCCTACTCATGGGCAACCTTTATATGTTCTCCAAGAAATCGTTTTCCAGGGTATTAATGCAGAGACGAAGAACCGCATCAAAACGCATACAACGTGCGGTTTTATAGAGATGGATCCTGCAGTTGCATGGGAATTGCTGGACAAGCTATCTAATTATGATGCCATGTATGGTACCCATCAATCGTCCCAACCCCAGAGATGTCTCTACGTGCCTAACAAGGACGAAGTTGATCCCGAGAATAAAAAACAATTTCTGCAAGACGAGGTCAACCGTCTGAAGAAACAGGTAAGTTTTCTGAAATCCTCTCAATCTTGTCATGAATGTGGTTCTTCAGCCCATAATACTTCTGCTTGCACTAACATAGAGCAGGTATGAGCCGCAGAGACATATGCTGAAGTGAACTATATGAGAGGCCCATACAGGAACCAACCTAGTAATATTGACAAGTCAAACAATTATCCGACGTGGGGCAAGCAAAACCAGAATTCCAACTATGCAACGCCTCCACCGGATAGACGACCTGCACCGTATCGACCTCCAAGTTATCAAGAACCACCATCATGGGTACAAGGGCTACAAGAAGGCATTAACGGAGTCAACAACAAGGTGAACGAAGTTCAAGCCAACCTAAATAACCAGCTAAAAAGATGGGGAGAGTTCGATGTATGGAAGAAGAATGTCGACTCCCAGCTAGGGAACCTCGCTACACAGATTCCAAGGCCACAAGGGCAGCTTCCGGGCCATCCCGAGGAGAACCCTAGAGGACAAATAGCGGTAGTTCACCTTAGGAGCGGAAAGACACTACCGGAGGATGTCCAAGCTAAAGAGACGGGCCCCACATCTAATGAGGAAGCCA
Organism: Fallopia convolvulus; assembly: GCA_964016875.1. Lineage (NCBI taxonomy): Eukaryota > Viridiplantae > Streptophyta > Magnoliopsida > Caryophyllales > Polygonaceae > Fallopia > Fallopia convolvulus. The sequence continues at coordinate 14,783,730 of OZ024724.1, forward strand.
CAGCTCGACTCGGTAACGAGCCAGAGAGAGTCGTTACCGAACCTGAATACGTTGGTAACTAAGCTCCCAAGCTCCCAAGGTAAGTTCCCTATTCCGAGCTCCTCTCTCAATCCCAAGCTCGTTAACGACCCCACCAGGGCCGGTAACGATCCTCCGAGTGCACCAAACGACCCTAATGTTGACCCGGTAGCATCACCACTCGAGCCCGATTTGATTCCGAGAATGGTGAAATCTCTTCCTTTTCCTACTAAGAAATCTAAGGACTCTACTGAGAGTAAGTTCAAGCGTTTCGTAAAAATTCTCCAGGGTATAAATATTTCTATCCCATTCGCTTAGGCCTTAAGCGAAATGCCGGCTCACACAAAATTCTTGAAAGATATTCTTAGCAGGAAACGATCCATTACAGAGCTCCGAGATGAGGTCCTATCCATTGCTCTTCCAGAGAAATTAGGCGACCCATGGAGATTTGCCATAACGATTGGCATAGGCGACCACAAATTCAAAGCTCTATGCGATTTGGGAGCCAGTACCAGCTTACTCCCTTTGTCAATCTGGTCAAAAGCCAATATGGGACCATTGGAGCCGATCAACATGAGGTTATACACGGCAGATGGCTCATGTGTTAAGCCAACAGGGGTTGTAGAAGACTTTCCGGTTCAAGTGGGCAAATTTTTTGTTCCTAATGATTTCATAGTCATGGCAATGCCCGAGGACCCGGTGGTTCCTATTATCTTAGGGAGACCATTCCTCGCCACAGCCGGAGCCATAATAGACGTTAGGAAGGGACTCCTAACTTTCGAAATTGGAGATAAGGCGATGGAATTTCGGTTCAACTTGACAATGAAGGAGACAAATAGAGCCGAAGTCAAGATGCTCTACACCCACAATGAATTTATCGAATGTGGGGACCCCGTTGGAAGATTCGTGTCGAATGATGAATTCTCTGATCAAAGATGGGCCGAGATAGCCCCTGCAGTTTCAGTAACGAGTCCCCCCAACCTCGGTACCAATTCTCCTGGCAAAAGAAAGAAGCTCGTTAACGACCCCACTAGCATCATTAACAACCTTGGCCAAGGACAATGAAATATCGGCTTTTGATTACCTTGAAGAGTTGTTGAAGACGGAGCGAGAAGAACCCATTCTCATTCCAGCGAAGCCTTCTCCAACACTAAAACCTCTTCCAGATTTTCTCAGGTATGAATTTCATGGTCCTAATTCTACTTTCCCTGTCATCATCAATGCTAAATTAAAAGATGAGGAAGTAGAAAAAGCTGCTTAATGTGCTTAGGTTGCATAGAAAAGCCATAGGTTACTCCCTAGATGATATAAACGGCATATCCCCTTCACTTTGGATGCATAGGATATACATGGAGGATAATCATAAACCCGCTATAGAGCATCAATGTAGGTTAAATCCTAATATGAAAGAAGTGGTCAAAAAGGAAATCATTAAATTACTTGAAGCTGGGATCATATTTCCTATATCGGACAACCAATGGGTTAGTCATGTCCATGTAGTTCCAAAAAAGGGGGGAATGACCGTAATAGAAAATGAAAAAGGAGAGCTAATCCCCACTAGGACCACTACTAGTTGGAGGATGTGCATTGATTATAGGAAGCTTAATAGTGCTACTAGAAAAGATCATTTTCTGCTTCCTTTAATTGATCAAGTGTTAGAACGCTTAGCCCAACATGATTATTTCTTTTATTTAGATGGCTATAGCGGTTTTTGGCAGATTTCCATTCATCCTGATGATCAGGAGAAGACTAGGTACCTTTACATGTCCCTATGGGACTTTGGCTTATAAAAGAATGCCATTTGGGCTTTGCAATGCCCCCGCCACCTTTCAAAGGTGTATGATGGCAATTTTTTTTAATATGATAGAGGATATTGTAGAGGTCTTTATGGATGATTTTTCTGTTTATGGTTCTTCCTTTGATGCTTGTCTTGCTAACCTTGCATGTGTTCTTAAAAGATGTGAAGAAACCAATCTTGTGCTAAATTGGGAAAAATGTCATTTCTTGGTCCAAGAGGGGATAGTATAAGGACATCTTGTCTCTAAAAGAGGGATAGAAGTAGTTAAAGCAAAAATTGAGCTTATTGAAAAACTACCCCTCCCTCTTCTGTAAGAGACATTAGGAGTTTTTTAGGGCATGCTGGCTTTTATAGACGCTTTATCAAGGATTTTTCTCAGATAGCTAAACCACTGACTAACCTACTAATGAAAGATGTAGTGTTTGAGCTGTCTCTAGAATATCTTGAAGCATTTTACAAGTCAAGGGCAGCCCTCGTCTCTGCCCCTATTATGCAATCCCCGGATTGGACTTTACCTTTTGAGATTATGTGTGACGCCAATGACTATGCTGTTGGCGCAGTTTTGGGACAACAGAAGGATAAGAAGCTCCACGCCATCTACTACGCAAGTAAGATGCTTGATGAGGCGAAGAGTAAGTATACCACAATGGAGAAGGAATTCCTCGTTGTGGTATTTGCTTCTGAAAAATTTCGTTCCTATCTTGTTGGTTCAAAAGTAATTATTTATACCGACCATGAGGCCGTTAGATATTTAATGGCCAAAAAGGACATAAAGCCTAGGCTGCTTCATTGGATGCTCTTATTGCAGGAATTTGATCATGAAATCAGAGACAAAAAAGGAGCAGAAAACCTGGTAGCAGATCACCTATCAAGGCTGCCGGTTTAGCATATCACCGAATCCAATAATGAAGTGCCAATCAATGACTCCAGACCAGACGAACACCTCATGCTGAACGAGGTAGAATTCGACAAGGCCCTTGTTACCGACCCTTCAGGGTCGTTAACGAACCACCAAGGCTGGAAAGCATAGATCACAACAGAGAATATTCAAGGTGCATCGACACCACAATCGGGAAGGTCGTTACCAAGCCACGTGAGGTCGTTACCGAGGGTAACATGCAACAGCTCCAGGGTCGTTAACGACCCAAACATATCCGGTAACGACCCAGTCAGGTAAGTTTTCTCAACCGAAACTCATTCATTTCAATTCAATTCCTTCCTCATCTCTCTCGTCTACTTCTTTTAAATCAATTCATGCTATTAGAGGGTCAAAAGCCCCTTGGTTTGTAGATTTTGCTAACTATCTTGTAGGCGGCATAATTCCCGAGGGATTAACCCCACAAAAGAAAAAGAACAAGGATAAACAGGAAACAAACAAGGGTAGTAGTTGTCAGCTTCCAGTATTAGTCAAACTCAATCCAAACTATGCAAGCTAAACTTAGACAAGACACCAATTCAAGAGAAACTGTTAGAAGATAGAGTTTTGATGGTTCTAGAGTCAGTGACTTCGAGTTCGCAAGTCGAGTCGGCGACTAATTGGCTGAAAGTCGTCGTGCCAAATCAAAAATAAATCCCTAGTTACTCAACTAGTATAGTCGGTAAGTCGGGGTTGAACTCAAGAGACACTTGTAATTCTAAGTACTATTATTATCAACTTAATAGTAATAAAGGGGGGAATTTTTTGAATTGTAATACTAAAACTAAGCAATTAGAATAGACAAAAGCAAGCAAATAAAGCAAATGTTGGATTTTTTTATCAATTTAGGAAAGCAATTATATTCAAATATCCACTTTCATCATCAAGTTATTGATCATAGATTCAAACAAGTTATTCCTTTGGTTATTCCTATCCTGATCATATATAATAAACAAGCCAACGGGTCATGTAAATACTTAATATCAAAACAAACATGAAACGATCGTGAATAATAATGATATTAGCAATGAGAACAAGGATAAACAGGATACATGCAGATTCAGTTCCAACGAGTCAAACAATAAGCACGCAATCAAATCTCTTTCTCAATGGTTTTAGTCCAACGAGTCCTTAAACATTGAGTTGCTAAAAAGATTAGGTTTACTACGAGAAAACCTAGATCTAGCAATAGAGAGTATTAAACTCCAACAAGTTAGCTAGGCCTGATGGAATCAATACAATCAATATGAATTATGCACAAGAGAATTAAAATAACCTATAGAAATGAACCTGAATTGTAGAATCTCACAATAAACTTGAATCTGAAAGCTTCAACTTGAATAGAACTATAGGAGTTTAGTTCTCCATAAGAGAGAAAAATACAAAAGTCTGAATAATGGAAACTAGGTCTAAGGGAGAGAAAATAAAACAAGGCTGAAAAACTAGGCTTAAAAAGGTCTTGAACAAAACATATCCGCAAATAAAATAAATATAATAAAGATAGACAGAGCAATCGCCGCCTCGGATTATTGCTGACGTGGACTTCCGCGGGCGCGGTGAACATCCTCCGCGATCGCGGACCTGTAGAAACTCCCAATCCAAGTCAACGTTGACCGCGACCGCGGCCTTGTGCCACGGCGATCGCGGATCTGAAACTTGGCTCCACCGCAGACTGCTCTAATCTGTGTCCTTCACTTGATTCTTCAAACTTTGTCTTCAAATCTTCCAATTTTTTCAAGTCTTTGGTCTTCTCTACATTTGTCATTACATGCACTAAAAAGACCTAAATCTATATATAAAATGTATTATCTTATCCTAGTTATGCTATATGAAATACAACATATCAAATTCCCCCATACTTAGACCTTGCTCGTCCTCGACTAAGCTCAAAATAAAATTAAGCAAGACAATGCAACAAAGGTCTACAAGAAGTATTGGGAGAGAATGACCTAAAACTAAACAACACTCAGAAATTAAACTCACAACCCAAACCCATGTAAAAGAATGAAAGTGCATACAATGAAAATCCTAGCACAATCTACCACTCAAATCATATCAAAATCAAAATAAAAACCCATAAACAATAATCCCCAAGCCCCTACAGAAATTTTCCTAGGCACTCTTTTTTTCCACTCATTCTGCTTAGGCGTCCTTTCGGGTTTTCACCTAACCGCTCATTTCATTTTTCTATAGATGTGCTCACCAACACACTTTCACTCTTTTTAGCCTCTTATTAACCCAGCCTATTACCGGTCCAGTCCCCTGATTTTTCCCTGAGCCGCCCTTTCGGGTTTTCAACTCAGCACAAGATTTAATGTTTTTTTTTAATTTTTATTTTTTTGTACTGAAATACAAAAATATGAAATGCAACTATACATATATACAACAACGAATACTCCCTCCCCCATACTTAAATCTTTCATTGCCCTCAATCAGAAAAAGTGAAGGAAGGGAATAGAAGACTCACTGTGGTGGACCTGGTGGTGGAAAAAACTGAGGGTACTAAGGCCAATAATGCTGATAAAATGCCTCTTGTCGCTCCCTCATCTGGTCCATGGTGACGGACATGTCCCTGACATTCCTCCCCACATCCTCTAAGGTACTCCTCATGGCATCCTGTTGCCTCATAAAGTAGCTCAAGTTCTCCATTGCAGAGAACATCTCATCATACCACTTTGGAGCTCCTCCATCACCAGAAGGACTAGCTTCATGATGCCAATGAGGAGGCTCATCATGATGCTCATACGCCTGCTCTTCCTCTTCTTCTTCCTCCTCATCTGCCACCACCATCACATCAGACTCCAGAAAGAAATGCTGAGCTATCTCCTCAGCTCCAAACTCCCTAGACAAACATAAATACTGCTCATGTTGCCTACCACAATGCCAAATCCACCCTCAATTCTTGGACTCAGATAATAACTTGGACTTCTTTAGCTGTGATATATCAAAACAAATCCCCCCCTATTGTGGCTTTGTAACGGTCCCGAATAACATCTAAGCTCAAAAATCGAAGGGCTATCAGAGTAATCAAGCCCCCAAAAGCAATCTTCCCGGCCAAATACCGGGCCTTCCTCACAGCATCAAGGAAAAGCTCTACCCAATCATGGACCACTGGTTGATCCCTCATCAGACACCATATCATCGTCATATCCCTAGCCGCCATCTTGTTAACCTCACCCAAAAAGGTGTTGGAAATCACCTTATGACAAAGCCTCAATCCCAGATGAACAAGACTATAATTCTGCAACCCACGCCCGAGGATATACGGACTATAAGTCACATCAGGCCAAAAATGCATCGCTCCTGGGTTATCCTCAACATCCGACCAGACAGATGTAGGCTTTCCAGTCACCCCAAATTTGACTGGCTGATAGTCGTCGTGCCAAATCAAAATATAAATCCCAAGTTACTTAACTAGTATAGGTTGTAAGTCAGGGTCGAACCCAAGAGACACTTGTATTCTAAGTTTTATTATTATCAACTCAAAGAAGTAACAAACGGGGGATTGTGAATTATTAATCTAAAATAGGGAAAATTAAACAAAGCAAAGCAATAAAACAAATCAATGGCTGGATTTTTATCAAATTAAGGAAAAGCAATTCTATTCAAGCATCCACTTTCATCATCAAGTTATTGATCATAGATTCAAACAAGTTATTCCTTTTGGTTATTCCTATCCAGATCAGAAATATAACATGGCAACGAGACATGCAAACTTAATATCCAAAAAACTCATGAAACAATCATAAATAATAAGTATATTAGCAATGAGAACAAGGATAAGCAGGATACATGCAACATGCATTCAAATCTCTTTCTCAATTGGTTTAGTCCAACGAGTCCTAAATCAATTGAGTTGCTACAAAGATTAGGTTTTGCTACGAGAAAACCTAGATCTAGCAATAGAGAATATTAATTTCAACTAGTTGGCCAGACAAGCAGTATTCAACACAATCAATATTAATTATGCACAAGAGAATTGAAATAACCTGTAGAAATAAACCTAAATTGAAGAATCTCACAATAAACTTGAATCTGAAAGCTTCAACTTGAATAGAATCAAAGGAGTTTAGTTCTCCATAAAAGAGTAAATACAAAAGTCTGGAATAATGGAAACTAGGTCTAAGGGAGATAGGTTCTCAAAACAAAGACTAAAAACTAGGTTAAATAGTCTCTTTAAATAGATCAATCGCCGCTTTGATTTTCGTTGTCATGGAAAAACGCGATTGCGGTGAGTGGTGGCCGCGATCGCGGCTCTACTTTTGGCAGCATTTCAACGTTGTTTTCGGAAGATGTTTTGACCACCGTAGAGTGAGAATTTCGATTCAGAGTAAAAATATGAATTGTAGCTCTTCGAGTTAGCTACAATTCTTTTGACCACCGTAGAGTGAGAATATCAATGGATGGCCCGAATTTAAGCATTCTTTTCCACAACCTCTTAGGCTTTAATGATCATTAGAAATGGCTTGAATATCCTTGGAAAAGACACTTGAATACTTCCAATCTTGAATCCTTCAACTTGATGTTCGCATTTTTAGTATAGTTTTTAGTAGGTTTTGTTTGCTTATTAGGTTTAGTTTTGTTTAGTTTAGGTTTAGTTTTGAGTGTTTTTAGATAAGTTTTGCATATTTCTATGAAAAGAGTGGAAGTTACGCTATGTTGTGAATTTTGTAGGTTTTAGCAAGGAAAGGAGCTATATGGATGCTGAATTTGGAGCAATACAGCGAAAGACGGAGGAGTGCAAGATTGAAGAAGTCAAAGCTCAAGATCACAAGAGGAAGTGTGGAAGAAAACGAAGCCCGGGCTCGTTAACGAGGCTGTGAGGGATCGTTAACGAGGTCACGAAGGAGAAGATTTGAAGTATTTATAATTCACCGATCCTGAGCGGGAGTTTATTTCCGTGTCGGTTGAGTATCTTTTTAGAATCTTTTGGGGTTATTAGAATATGTATTTTAGGTTTTAATATCTTTTTAGATTTTATTTCTATCTTTTAGGGATTGTTTCTATCTTTTTAGGAAAGTTTATATCTTTTATCCTTTTTAGTTTTTAGCTTTTTAGTATAAATACCCTTCTATCTAGCATAGAAAGGGGAAGCTTTTGAGAGAGAATTTTTAGGAGGAGATTTTCGAAGGGGCGAGAGAGAGAAAGTCGGATCGGAAGAAGACCGAGGAGGCTCGGTAGAAGACAGTCACCGGGGTCGTTGGTCGTGGTTTTGGTTCGGTATTTTGATGTTTTCGGTTTCTTCTGAATCTCTATAAGACGATATTTTCTTATTAATTCGAATTTGATTTTTGTTTCAATGTTTCTTTTGATTGAAGTTTTTGGTTTCTTAGTTATTATTAGTGAGTAGTTTCCTTTCCTAGGGTTGGGGTTAAGCCCGGCATAGTTGAGCATGTTTGATGAGTAAGGTTGAGTTGTGAATGCCTTTTATCTTTAATTGAGAACTGTTTGTTGTGCTTATACCGAAACGACAGTTGAGGTAATTTGAGTTTTTAACTTGATTGAAAGAGAAAGTTAGTAACTTGAAGGTTGATATTGTTTGAAAACGAAAGTTTCAAGCTTTAGATCCAAAACAAGCAATTAAGTGAATTAGGATGCGAAAGTTTGTTAATTTACTTGCTAAGTCAACGAAAGTTGATGACTCTATCTGTTTAAAGGCATGATATTATCTTCTTAGGAATTCTTATGCCTGGCTATGTTGTGGTGTCCCTAGTCCTAGATTTTGTTTTATTTGAATTATTTCTGGTGAATTTTCGTTGCTGAGTACTTGCCTTGGTACTGAATTTTAATTAGAATTTAATTAGGTCGTTAGTTTAAGTGTTTTGTGTTCGGTGGTTCGTTAACGACCCTGACAACGTCGTTAACGAGGCTGCTCGTGAGTGTTTTTATTTGTTTTTGTTTGTTTTATTGGTAGATTGATAGACGAACAACCTTGCTTCCTGTGGAACGATCCTGACTTCGCTATACTCAGCGGGGTCTTGACTTACAAATTTATTTGTTGGCCGAGAAACCCTATCAACAAATTGGCGCCGTTGCCGGGGAAGCAACGAGTTGTTAGTTTATCTTTGGGTTCGGGAATAGCCCGACCCCGTTTTTGTTTTTAATTTTTGTTTTCTTTGTCTGTTTTCTCAGTGTATGCCGGTAGGACGAAGAAGGCTTTAGTTTAATAACACAGGTTATTACTCGAACCCGAACGTTCCCTGCACCGTCGACTCCGAGAAAACCGAGCCATGGCCACAACAGAAGAGATGGCTCGAGAATTAGAGATCCTCCGGACGCAGATGGAGGCACTGAAAGCCGAAAAGGACGGCGCAGACGCAGAAGCTGAGCGTCAACGAGCTGACAAGGCTCGATTACAAGAAGAGCTATATGCCTATCCAAGGAATGCCAAACAGTACATGCATCCGGAACTGAGGGTGCCAGAATCTTCTATTGTACTTCCAGCGATAAAGAAACCTTTTGAGATCAAGTCTCAATTTATATCCTTAATCAAACGGGCTCAGTTTGAAGGGAAACCTGCTGAGTGCCCTATGGAGCATATTAGAAACTTTCTTGATTTATGTGATACCATAGCTGCTGAAGGTGTCTCATTAGAATATGTTCTATTAAAAGCTTTTAGATGGTCTCTTACTGGAAAGGCCCTGAACTGGTTAAAGAGCCTACCTTCTAAGTCTATCAAGACTTGGAAAGCTTTGTATGATCAATTTCTTACAAAGTTTTTCCCTCCTGCTAAGACAACGGAGTTGAGGAAACGCATCACCTCTTATCACCAGTTGCCTAATGAAACATTTGTTGAAACATGGGAAAGATTCAAAGAGATGCTTAGACAGTGCCCTACTCATGGGCAACCTTTATATGTTTTGCAAGAAATCTTTTTCCAGGGTATCAACGCAGAGACCAAGAATCGCATCAACACGCATACTGCGTGCGGTTTTATAGAGATGAACCCGACAGAGGCGTGGGAATTGTTGGATAAGCTAGCGAATTACGATGCTATGTATGGAACCCAGCAGACTCCACAAACTCAAAAACGTCTCTACATACCCAACAGAGATGAAGTTGACCCAGATGTTAAAAATCAATTATTACAAGACGAGGTCAACCGTCTGAGGAAACAAGTAAGTTTTCTGAAATCCTCTCAATCATGTCAAGAATGTGGTTCTTCTGCACATAGTACTTCTGCTTGCACTAACATTGAGCAGGTTAGAACCGCTGAGACAATAGCTGAGATGAACTATATGAGAGGACCATACAGGAACCAGCCTAATTATAATGACAGGTCGAACAACTATCAACCATGGGGCAATCAGAATACAAGTCTAAACTACGCAAGGCCCCCACCAGATAGACGACCTGCACCATATCGACCTCCAGGCCATCAGGAGATGCCATCATGGGTTCAGGAGATAAAAGAGAGCATCAACGGAGTGAACAACAAAGTTGATGACGTTCAAGCCAAACTGAACCGACAAGATAAAAGATGGGGAGAGTTCGATATTTGGAAGAGGAGTGTTGATTCCCAACTAGGGGACCTAGCTGCACGGATTCCAAGACCACAAGGGCAACTCCCGGGCCACCCCGAGGAGAGCCCTAGAGGCCAAATAGCAGCGGTACACCTCAGAAGTGGGAAGACACTACCGGAGAGAATTCAAGCCGAAGAGAAGGAGGAACAGGACCTCGCCAACCAGCTCGTTAACGAGCCAGCGAGAGCACATACCGAGCCTACAAACCAGGATGACGAGGCTTCGAGGGTTCCTAACGACCCTACCACAGGTATGTTCTCTAAACCGAGCCTCCCTCTCAATTCCAGGGTAGTTAACGACCCCACCAGGGTCGGTAACGACCCACCGAGGACATCAATCGACCCCAGTATCGACCCGATACTCTCACTTCTCGAGCCTAACTTGGTTCCGAGAATGGTGAAATCTCTTCCATTTCCAACTAAGAAATCTATGGACTCTACTGAGAGTAAGTTCAAGTGTTTCGTTAAGATTCTTCAGGGCATTAATATTTCCATCCCATTCGCTGAGGCCCTAAGCGAAATACCGGCTTACACAAAATTTTTGAAAGATATTCTTAGCAGGAAAAGGTCCATTACAGAGCTGCAGGATGAAGTCAGATCAATAGCTCTACCGGAAAAGCTAGGAGATCCAGGAAGGTTTGCAATAACGATCGTCATAGGCAACCACAAGTTCAAAGCTTTATGCGATCTTGGTGCCAGTGCTAGTCTTGTTCCGCTCTCAATCTGGTCAAAAGCCAATATGGGGCCACTAGAGCCAGTAGACATGAATCTGTACATGGAAGATGGGTCATGTGTCAAGGCCACAGGAGTGGTGGACGACTATCCTATTCAAGTCGGGAAATTCTTTATACCGAATGATTTTATCGTCCTTGATATGCCTGAAGACCCTCATGTACCCATAATTCTCGAGCGACCATTCATAGCCAAAACATGTGCGGAACGGACTCCTCACTTTTGATATAGGAGAAGAACGGGTGGAATTCAACTTGGATCAAAAAGCCAACGACCCAGTTGGAGTCGCACAAATAGAGTTGACTCAACCCGAACTAGACACAACAGTCCCTACCGAGCCACATCTGTCGATCACTGAGTCCCATGTGCAAGAGTTTAACCAAGGCCCTACTACAGGTATTGCAGAAAAGTCCAAACCACCTTGGCTTTCGGACTACACTGGCAATTCAGGGATATCGAGCTTACTAATAGAAGAAAAGGGCCCTAATTTAGCAACTCAAGCACACAGAGGTTGTAAGGCTACAAGTGGGGTACCTCAAGACCCCAACATGGTTACACTTGAACCACCATGAGACTAGCAAGGGAACTCGTCGAGCTAACGACGTTAAACATAGCGCTTAGAGGAGGCAACCCGCTTTTTAGAATAGGTTTAGTTTTTTTATTTTATTTTCTTTTTCTTTTTAGATTATTTCTTAGCTTTCTTTTGTTTTTCTTTTTAGTTTTAGTTAGGATAGAAATTAGAATTTTTGAGCTAACAAGATTTCAGGAGAAGGGATCGAAAAAATCACTCCAAGAAGGCTACGGTGGCTCGTTAACGACCCACCCAGGATCGTTAACGACCCGGTTCACCGACCCGACTCGTCAGGATACGGGGCAGGTAAGAATTCTAACCTAATCTATCTTTTACCCTAGCTGCCCCCCCTTCTACCCTTTCCCCTCCTATATAAACCCCTTCTACCCCCTTCCACAAATCTACCACTACCCTCTCAAATTCATACTCCCCCAAACCCAAAAAGCTCTCAATCCCTCTCCCTTCTCTCCCACCGATTCGGAATCCCCCACTCCACCGACCACCGAGAGGCCGTCGTTACCGGAGCTCGGAAACTGTTCACCGATGAGGCCCAAGCTCGTTAACCACCCCGATTCCGACCCTTGTTCTTCAATTTCTCAATTCTCCGGTATGATTTCTAAACCCTTGCTTGAAATTGCATGATTGATTTTCTATAGGATAGAAATTTCGTATCATGAATCGTGTTCTTAGAAAGGTCGAATTGCATGCTTGATTTTTGTCCATAAAAATTCTTGATTGTGCTTAGTTGTTCATGTTTTAGGAAAGATTATTCATGTTAGATTATCTATTGCAATCCTCTAGTTAGGAAAGCATGAATTTTTCTTGTTCTAAATCTTAAAGTTCGAACTTTGCATGTCAAAATTTTGGGTAATTTTAGCATGTTCGGGATGGGAAATCGAGTAAGTATGGGGTGCTTATACCCGATGAGGGATATGTGGAAAAATATAGAAGATTGCATGCTTGATTTGTGCTGAATTTAAGGTAGATTAAAATTCGGAAATTCTGGTTTTTGCTCTCGGCGGCTCGTTAACGACTCACCCAGGCTCGTTAACGACCCTGCAATGCTTCATCGATCAATCCGAGTCCGGAATCGTAAACGACCTAATTGGGTAGTTAACAAATAATTCCGAGGTTAATTTTGAGACCAAGTATGGGGTCTCGTACCTATCTATTTTTGAGTGGATCTTATCTTGGAAAAATCTTGATTATTTTGTAGGATCCATGGCTAGTTCAAGCAGACCCGCTACCCGAGATCAGAAGAAGAGGAGGAACCATAGGTCTCCATCTCCACCTCGAGTGGATGATTTGATTTTGAGCAACCAAAGCCAAGTACGGCGCTACCGAGATTTTCTGGAGAAGGACCATTACACCCGATGGTTCTCAAAGTCTAGCGCTGTCACCACGGGGTTCTACACGGATGTCAAGGACGCTTTCATCATCCTTGGGGCCGCCCACCTTTTGAAGCAAGAGGGCTTGCCACACTACCCGGCCCTCACATCCGAGTTCTTGGCCACCTTGGAGACCAACTTCTCGTCGAAGACCTCGGCGGGACGAATTCGGTTCCGGCTCCGTAACGAGGACCGTGACTTCACCATGGCGGATTTCAACGCAATCTTGGAGCTCCCAAACCCGTCTAGGGATTATATCTTGAAGGACTACCGAGTGACCCGCACTTGGAGCTACATCACCGGGGAGGTTCAATCCTCCACCGCGGCGCTATCCGGGGCAACCATCATCAGCCCCATCTTCCAGATTATTCTGAGAGTCCTCGCCGCAAAATTTTGGCCGAAGAAAGAGTTGAACCGGCCTACAAGGACGGATGTTGCTTGCTTCCGCACCATCCTCTTTGAGGAGCCCCACCCCTTGAACTTGGGGTACGAATGGCTCTACTACGTCGAAAAATCTACCAAGTCCAAGGAGGTTTGGTGTGGCAATTTTGTTAGCCTCTTGGCTAAGAATCTTGGAGTCGATCTCACCCGCAACACACCGGCTCACGCCCAACTCCTCAACAAAAACTATTGGTATAGCTCCGGTATCTTCATTCAAGCCGAGGGAGGATACAAGGTGATGGTTCAAGATCGCGTAGTTATACCCACCCTCGACATGTACGAGCTTCTCTACGTACCGAATTGGTACGAGGCGTGGACGGGACATCCCTACCCATTGGAGCCTAAACCGGAGGACGAGCTTTCGCTTAGGCCATGTGAAACCCGGTTTGAGCGGGATGACATGGATAAGGATGAAGAAGAAGATGAAGAAGAGGACACCGAGGTAGTAGGCAACGACACCGAAGAAGCCGACACCGAGGGCGGCACTAAGGAGCTCAATTTAGAGGAAGAAGACATCGACACGGAGGTTTTAAGAGGCAACATCTTCGTTGACGAGCCCACCAGGCTCGTTAACGACCACTTTCATCCCCATCCCAACCCTGTTAACGAGGCACCCAGCTTCGTTAACGAGGTTCCGAGAGCTCCTGTCGACCCACCACCAGCTCCTGTTGACCCTCATGCCTATGGACTCATGCCTTACAACCCGGTGATGTATCAAGACCATTTCCAGCCTCACTACCCACCACCTCCTCAGCCCGAGTACACAAGATCGAGTATACCACCACCATGGGCCGAGGATCTTTCTGCACGGATGCAACAGCTTCACCTCTAGCAGGATCACATTCATAGGAGGATGAATAGATGGAAAACTGTCTATTCCGCTCGCATGTCGATGGAGGATGAGAGGCAGCGTCAGAGAGAGGCGGAGGACGCTGAGCGTTAGAGGACGATGTACGACTTCATGGGGAACTTTGAGCACTACTTTCCTCCACCGAATCGTTGATTCAACTCAAGATGAAGTTTCTTTTCCTTGTTTCCACTTTGTAAGTTTTTATGTCTTTCTTTTTCTTTTTAATTTTTTGTTTTGTTTTCTATTTCTTTTCCCTCTTCTTCTTATTTTCCTTACAGTGGGGACACTGTAATTTTAAGTATGGGGTGGGAGATGGTAGAAAACTTATGTTCTAGGTGTTTATGTGTTCTATGTAGTTTTTAAGTGGCAAACCGGAAAAAAATCGAAAATTGAGAAAAATTTTGAAAAATTTCGAAAAATCCAAAAAGAGTTTTAGAATTAATAGATATACCTTCTTAAGTTCTTTGATAGCAATCGATAACTTAATCATATAATTCCTTGCAAGCATGTCTTTAAAAGTATAGCCGGATTCTCAACTTGAAATTATTGGTTTTTAGAAGAAAATAGCATTTGATGAAATTGAACACATATACTTTATAGCATAGATGATGCAATCCAACAAAATCTACCTTGTGAGTTATTTTTGGTCTTATAGGGAGAACATCATAAATCCCTCTTCTTTTCTTGTGTGATTTACTCTCTTTATGCATATTATCTCTTGGAATTGTGATGATTATCTATTTCTTGAGACCCTTATAAGATTTTTAGTTCATTACTTGTGAAGATCATATGATGGAGAACTTATTTTCATGAGCCTTATTATTCCCTATCTACCTTTACATTATTCCTTCTTTTTGATAACCAATTCTAGTCTGAAACCTTTTGTTTTTAGCTCCACAAAAATTATTCCCTAGCCGAGATAAGCTTGACCCTATCCGGGAATTAGGACTTAGATTGGAGAGGTAAGTTTTGTGTTTTGTTAAAGAGAGAAGAGTTGCTTATATTCGCTTGAATTGAAGGGTATTTGGGAAGGGTAGATTGAAAGTTTCTTGTTATTACATGTAAGAAAGGTCTCTTGATAAAAATGCACAAAATAAGGTTTTTGATGGATGTAGTGAAAAGAGAAAGAAGTGTACGGTAGCTCGTTAACGACCCTAATATGGGCTCGTTAACGAGGCGGCGAAAGTGATAAAAAAAAAGAGAAAAAAAAAGAGAAGGAGAATGAAAAAAAGGGATGGAGATGAAGAGTTGAAGTGCATTTGTGTTTAAAAGATAATATCAGAGATTCTTTTATTTTGTTAAGAGACTTTCTAGGATGATATGGGTAAGTGAAAATGAGTGTGCATAATGAGAGTGAGTTTGGTATGATATTTTTATGAGAACTTTTGATAGTGTGAGTTGTTTTGAGGAGTCTTTTGATTCCCGGATATTATTAGCACCACATAGCCAAAATATTTCCACTCCCTACTGTCTTTTACCAAGCCCCATTACAACCCGGCCGAATGGAAACTTCTATGAAGTTTTTCATTGAGCCCCCTAAGTTCTCTTGATGATTCTTTGCTTTTTTTGACAAATCTTGGGTGGAGAGTATTGGTGATATAAGTTCCAATTTCTATGAGTATTTGTATATAAGATGAGTTGAGAGATTGAATTTATAAGCCTAAACACTTGAGAGTTGAGTGAAACACATTATATCCCTTGAGAGGTTGGATTGTATTATTTTATGTCTATTTAAGTGTATATATGTGTGAGGATGTTAATAGTCTTTTGCTATAATTTTCTTATATATAGATGTTGCTTTTTAGAAGATGGCTATGTCTTGATGAGCATGATTTGTTTTGGTTTTGATTAGTGTCTTGTTTATTGCTTGAGGACAAGCAAGTCTAAGTATGGGGTATTTTGATGTTCGCATTTTTAGTATAGTTTTTAGTAGGTTTTCTTTGCTTATTAGGTTTAGTTTTGTTTAGTTTAGGTTTAGTTTTGAGTGTTTTTAGATAAGTTTTGCATATTTCTATGAAAAGAGTGGAAGCTATGCTATTTTGTGAATTTTGTAGGTTTTAGCAAGGAAAGGAGCTATATGGATGCTGAATTTGGAGCAATACAGCGAAAGACGGAGGAGTGCAAGATTGAAGAAGTCAAAGCTCAAGATCACAAGAGGAAGTGTGAAAGAAAACGAAGCCCAGGCTCGTTAACGAGGCTGTGTGGGCTCGTTAACGAGGTCACGAAGGAGAAGATTTGAAGTATTTATTTTATAATTCACCGATCCTGAGCGGGAATTTATTTCCGTGTCGGTTGAGTATCTTTTTAGAATATTTTGGGGTTATTAGAATACGTATTTTAGGTTTTAATATCTTTTTAGATTTTATTTCTATCTTTTAGGGATTGTTTCTATCTTTTTAGGAAAGTTTATATCTTTTAGCCTTTTCAGTTTTTAGCTTTTTAGTATAAATACTCTTCTATCTAGCATAGAAAGGGGAAGCTTTTGAGAGAGAATTTTTAGGAGGAGATTTTCGAAGGGCCGAGAGAGAGAAAGTCGGATCGGAAGAGGACCGAGGAGGCTCGGTAGACGACAGTCACCAGGGTCGTTGGTCGTGGTTTTGGTTCGGTATTTTGATGTTTTTTCGGTTTCTTCTGAATCTCTGTAAGACGATATTTTCTTATTAATTCGAATTTGAGTTTTGTTTCAATGTTTCTTTTGATTGAAGTTTTTTGTTTCTTAGTTATGATTAGTGAGTAGTTTCCTTTTGTAGGGTCGGGGTTAAGCCCGGCATAGTTGAGCATGTTTGATGAGTAAGGTTGAGTTGTGAATGCCTTTTTTCTTTAATTGAGAATTGTTTGTTGTGCTTATACCGAAACGACAGTTGAGGTAATTTGAGTTTTTAACTTGATTGAAAGAGAAAGTTAGTAACTTGAAGGTTGATATTGTTTGAAAACGAAAGTTTCAAGCTTTAGATCCAAAACAAGCAATTAAGTGAATTAGGATGCGAAAGTTTGTTAATTTACTTGCTAAGTCAACGAAAGTTGATGACTCTATCTGTTTAAAGGCATGATCTTATCTTCTTACGAATTCTTATGCTTGACTATGTTGTGGTGTCCCTAGTCCTAGATTTTGTTTTATTTGAATTATTTCTGGTGAATTTTCGTTGCTGAGTACTTGCCTTGGTACTGAATTTTAATTAGAATTTAATTAGGTCGTTAGTTTAAGTGTTTTGTGTTCGGTGGTTCGTTAACGACCCTGACAACGTCGTTAACGAGGCTGCTCGTGAGTGTTTTTATTTGTTTTTGTTTGTTTTATTGGTAGATTGATAGACGAACAACCTTGCTTCCTGTGGAACGATCCTGACTTCGCTATACTCAGCGGGGTCTTGACTTACAAATTTATTTGTTGGCCGAGAAACCCTATCAACACAACTTAACTAATCATTGCTCCAAACGACCTAAACAAATAAAAGTACAAGATCAAGTAGACATCAATATGCAAAAACTACAAAAACTAAGCAAAATGAATGCAACTACCTAAGATTTAAACATAAATATGCCCTAAAACTAACACCTAAACGCATGGTATCAAATTACCCCATGCTTAAAACTTTCTTGTCCTCGGGCAAGAAATAGATTTAACACCCCGCGACACAAGCAATTCCTGCATCCACTAAGATAAATGCTTAAGCAAGAAGAACAAGAGACATGATTCAACAATTAACATAATAGCATGTATTTTGGCATCAAATAGATCAAGAAAACACATCCATTCTAAACCTCACTAGGAATATGTGTTTGCACTCTCACTCATGTGTCTAAAGGTATATACGTGTTTCGCTCAAACTCAACTTTGAAAGCCTAGCTACCATAAGCTTGCATCAGTGTTCTAATTATCCACCGCTAGAAACTATGCATACAAAAAAAATCATGAGGTCTTTTGAGGGTTGTAATGGGGGCCAAGGTAATATGAATTTGGTAGGGAATCATTTGGTCTTGTGGTGCTAATCCGGGAATCAAGACTCAACTCAATTCTAAATTAGCACCAAACTTCAATTCTTTTTCTTCTTCTTTCCCCAACTCCTATTCTCTTAACTCCATTTTCTTTTTATTCAACTCAATTTGATCTTTCTTTTTTTACTTTCTCTTCCATTCTATTTTTTTTCTTCTTGTTGCTTCAACCCTCATATAATTTGTTTCTTTTCAACCAATTGAAGACTTCAACTTTAAAGCTCATTATTTTTCTTTTCACCCTCATTTTCAAATTCAAACGTTCATCCACCAATTGCTCTTTCAACTCCCCCATACTTGGCTTACGACCACAAAACAAATCAAGTAAAAATCTAATTCCCAGATTGGTCAAGCTTATATAAGGCTCTGCATTCATTTTCTGGAGCTTCCAAAAATTAAGGCTATTAAGATAAGGAACATATGTAAGGGTGGATAAGGGAATAATAGGCTAATAAAACAATGCCTCAATCATTTTAATGTCATATGAAAAATTCGTGAATGCAGCCTTGAAAAAGATATTTAAACACAACTTCTAGAGGAAGCAATCAAAGTGAGAACACACATTGAAAAAGAGGACTCATAGATGCATAGTCCTAGAAAGGCCAAAAAAAATAATCTCACAAGGTAAAATATTCCTAGAACTTCCGTGTAACTTAGATCTCAAGGATATACATGCTCAATCAAATAATCAAACATGCTCATAAAGAAATAAACATTATCAACCTTCAAGCAATCCAAGCAAGTTAAGGGGCAAAAATCATCATCAAAAATATTAGAGGACAAGTGGTTTCTTTGCTTAGGGAAATATGACAATCCTAAAATGCATGATATTTTTGGTATTTTTTTTTTCAATTTTTTTGTTTTTTTATGCAATCATGAATGCAAAAATTTAAACATGTTTTGCAAGAATTTAAACTATATGCAATGCAAAACTAAACTAACATGTAAATGTTCCCCTCCCCCATGCTTAAACAATACATTGTCCCCAATGTGTAAAATAAAAGAGAAATGAAGAGAGAACACTCACAAAATCATCTACTCTTTTGAATATGGAGGAGGTTCCAAGTGGCAAAAGGTTTGGTGGTGAGGACACAAGATAGATGGAGAGCAATGAATTCACAAGATTAGACATTGTCAATGCCCTTAATAACTTGTCAAAAGCCTGTGAACACATCTCACAAAAGCATAAGTAGCACAAGGATAAATTCAAATTGAACAATAACCCATTTAAAAACCGCTTCAACTTATCAAACTTGTGAGATAAATTTTCATGAGATGGCATATGCTCAAACAAATTACACAGAAGGTGTGATGTCATAAAATACTTACAGTATGGGTCAAAGTATTTGTCATCATTACCACTTTTACTAAAGATGAACTCCATGTAATCTCTAGCACCAATCTTAGGCTCACTTGGTTCTATAGGCTTCGTAAAGTCCTTGAGTGCCTCAGGATATATGAGCATTGACTTTTGAGTCAAGAAGAGGAAATCAAAATGCATATAATCATCATCAACTTCTAGGGTAGATCCACAATTACGAATGTCCAATAGCGGTTGCGGTTCTTCACCAGAATTCAGATCGTCTTTGATCACCTCCTTCTCGCTCCTCAATGGAATAGCACTCACATTCTACATCGGGTCTATGGGTTGAGAAGGAAAATTCTGAAAGTCTTTTGCTTCCAGTCTATTCACAGCAACAACCAGTTGACTGATCCGAGTCTCCATGTTCTTGATACTAGCTTGAGTGCTTTGGATACTAGTCTGAGTGTTCTGTCCCAACTGGTCTACTATGTTAGCAAGCCTTGCAAACATCTCTTCAGCATTGAAAGAGGAGTTCTCAACTGGATGGA
The DNA here is from genome assembly GCA_964016875.1 of Fallopia convolvulus. NCBI lineage: Eukaryota > Viridiplantae > Streptophyta > Magnoliopsida > Caryophyllales > Polygonaceae > Fallopia > Fallopia convolvulus. Next base: position 14,803,807 of record OZ024724.1, read on the forward strand.
GCATAGGTGGATGTTGTTCAAATTGGTCACACTGATAGCTCATGTAGCAAAAGAAATCCCAACACTCTTCTGGTACCATACACCATAGCCTATAATTGCTCATGTACTCAGCCAACTGTAGAGTCTCAAAATTCATCCCATCTAGGATGCACTGACATAATTCCCTCTCACAAGGGTGATAGCCCCAAGCACCAAGTGTATGAAAATATTGTTGCACTCTAGAGAAATACACATGAAATTGTTCATCTTGTAGTTGGCTACATTAAAACTTAGCCATTGATTAGTAGCACAGGTGTGGACCGTAAGATAGGTCCACACAAAAGTTGATAAAAATAAAACTCAAAATTAAACAAAGTGTTCCCGGCAACTGCGCCAAAATTTGACTGGTTGAAAGTCGTCATGCCAAATCAAAAATAAATCCCTAATTACTCAACTAGTATAGTAGGTAAGTTGGGGTCGAACCCAAGAGACACTTGTAATTCTAGGTACTATTATTATTAACTTAACAGTAATAAAGGGGGGGGGGATTTTTGGAATTATAATACTAAAACTAAGCAATTAGAACAGACAAAAGCAAGCAAATAAAGCAAAAGGTTGGATTTTTACTTATTTAGGAAAGCAATTCTATTCAAATATCCACTTTCATCATCAAGTTATTGATCATAGATTCAAATAAGTTATTCCTTTGGTTATTCCTATCCTGATCATATGTAATAAACAAGCCAATGGGACATGTAAATACTTAATATCAAAACAAACATGAAACGATCATGAATAATAAATATATTAGCAATGAGAACAAGGATAGACAAGATACATGCAGATTGAGTTCCAACGAGTCAAACAATAAGCACGCAATCAAATCTCTTTCTCAATGGTTTTAGTCCAACGAGTCCTAAAACATTGAGTTGCTACAAAGATTATGTTTTACTATGAGAAAACCTAGATCTAACAATAGAGAGTATTAAACTCCAACAAGTTAGCTAGGCTTGAAGGAATCAATAAAATCAATATAAATTATGCACAAGAGAATTGAAATAACCTGTAGAAATAAACCTGAATTGTAGAATCTCACAATAAACTTGAATCTGAAAGCTTCAACTTGAATAGAACTTTAGGAGTTTAGTTCTCCATAAGAGAGAAAAATACAAAAGTCTGAATAATGGAAAGTAGGTCTAAGAGAGGATAAATAAAACAAGGCTGAAAACTAGGCTTTGAAAGGTCTCGAAAAAACATATCCGCAAATAAAATAAATATAATAAAGATAGATAGAACAATCGTCGCCTCAGATTATTGCTGACGTGGACCTCCGCGGGCACGGTGAACATCCTCCGCGATCGCGGACCTGTAAAAACTCCCAATCCACGTCAACGTTGACCGCGATCGCGGCCTTGTGCCACCGCGATCGCGGACCTGATACTTGGCTCCACCGCGGACTGCTCTAATCCGCGACCTTCACTTGATTCTTCAAACTTTGTCTTCAAATCATCCAATTTCTTCTAGTGTTCGGTCTTCTCTTCATTTGTCATTACAAGCACTAAAAAGACCTAAATCTATATATAAAATGTATTATCTAATCCTAGTTATGCTATATGAAATACATCATATCAACGACTTGCCAAAGTTACTGACATGACCAGCTGGCGGAGTGATCTATTTAAGGAAGGACCGCATAGCTTATGTGCGAGTATTTGGAAATAGCTGCGTCGTTCTATTTTAGGAGAAGATCATCACAAAAGAGTGTTAAATTCAAGATAAAGAAGATTTGATTTTCCTAGAATAGTTTAATGTATGCATTATTGTATAATTGGAAAGATTTGTAAAAGATTGAATGTATATTATTTCCCTAACCGAATGAGAAATAATACACACGAGATCTCTCTTACCTTAGCTTAAAAACCCTAGTGTTTAGGTTATTGGTAAGACTCTTGACCATCATTTCGATATTGGTTGTAAGAAAGAAAGAGAAAACATGTGCGTGTGATTCATACAAGTGGTGTGTCGAAAGATCTTAGGCATAGCGTGTGAGAGTGTGAGTGCAAAGGTAGAGCATGGTTCAAGGGTGTGGGATTCATTCTTGTACACGGGAGAGCTTTGTAATCACTCAAGAAATCAATAGAGCGAGTCTAAGGACTCTTGAAATCCGACCAAGTGAGAAACTTGGAACGGAGTGGTTTTTCTCCAAGTAAACTAGTTGGTGTACGAGGAGTTTCCACTATACATCGCTTGTCATTGACTGTTGTTGACGTTTGTTTTACTTTCTAATTATTCCGCTGCTTTATTACTCAAAGACGACGACTTCACAAGAGTCGTCGACTCGTTTAAGTACTAACGATCCTACAATTGGTATCAGAGCGCATGCTCTAGATTGTGTTTTTAGTACTTCTATTGCAGGAAAATGACGTCCACATCTACTCGCTTGATGGTCAGTTATGGAAAGTGATTGAACTGGGTCCAGAAACCTTTCTTGGAAAAGATGGAAAGACTGAAAAGACCACAACTGAGTATGATGATATGGATTTCAAGAATCTTGAGAAGAATGCTAGAGCAAAGAAAGTGCTCCATCATGCTCTCACTGAAGGTGACCTCAAGAAGGTGATCGATATCAGATACACGATGGCAAAAGAAATCTGGGATGCTTTCAAAAGACTTCATCAAGGAAATGATAATGTAAAGAAGGACGAGATCATTAGTCTCGAAGCAGAGTACGACAACATCTTTCAAGGAAAAGGAGAATCTCTTCGTAATTATCATTCCAGATTTTTTAAACAATCGTGAATTGATGAGGTATTTTCGGTGGTCGTTGATACCTATCAAAGAAACCTAACTTAACCAACTCAGTAGAGCGGTAAGTAAGGATCGATCCCACAGAGACTCGTCTAAATGTGTTATTACTTAAATGCCAAGTAACTAATATGGGGTTTTTTATGGATGATTAAGTAACTAACTAATCTAATATGCAAAATAAATCTAAGTATAAATGCAAGTATGATTTATGACAATATGAGAGAAATATGTTCAACTAGTTAAATCCATCATAGATATGCTTATTGATCATTGATTCTTTCGATTCTCAATTCCCTTGAATAATCTATCGTGGATTATACTCCTACTAAGGATTATGACCCAAACTTCATAAATAGTTGAAAGAACTAACATTCTAAACAACCCTAATCATTTAACAACCTAAAACAACGTCTAGATTCAATTAAACGACAACTTTACGAATCAAGTTATCAATAGAAACAAACACTTAGAGCAAACAGACATCTAAGTTATTTGTGGATTTATTTCCTTCTACAATTGAATAGCCCGAACGGGTCCAAATAATTATAGATGCTACTTTATCTAATCAACCCCGAACGGGCATTAATCAGATTAGTTGTAAATTAACCTAGAAATTCTATTAGGTGATCAATCTAACAAAACCCTAGAATAATTCTGATTCCATTAAGCACAGGGAATAAAACCTATTCAAGTTGATGATAATCAATCAAACCTCACAATATTATGCAATCTATGATTTCAATAACTAGTTAAACACAATATATTTAGCAATGCATAATTAAATTAAAATCAAACTTACAAAGGTTCAAAGGTTCTTCCTTGAGAGAAAACCCTAGCCTCCAAAAGTTGATCAAAAGTTATGAAAAATAAACCAACATAAAGTATTTATATATCCCTAAAAATATCCCTCAAATTCTATCTTAAACATATAATCTCGGATAACATAAGCCCAAATAGCGAAACATCGAAGCCCAAACCAAATCTCTGCCCAAATTTCACGTCTGTGTGAAGCTCCAGATTGCGCGGCTTTGCACAGGATTGCGCGGCCGCGCAATGTCCTCCCCGCACAATAGGCCACCAGTTGTGATTGCTCGGGCTGGTTACGCGAGATGCAAGCCGAGCAATTGGCTTGGCTTCTTAGCTTGTTCTTCCTTGTCTTGGCTCTTCTCCTAGCATATCCTAGCTTCCTTAGCTCCTTTGCCTCGTCCACCACCGCCATGATCAATCTTTACTCGCCCCGCTGTTGCTCCTGAACCTAAAACCTGTAAAACCGAGCAAACCAGCGCATAATACCCGACAACACAAACATCTAAAAACTACATAAAAACTAACCTAAACCTAACTAAAACATATATAAAACATGCAACTAAGCTACTCCTATATGCAAGCTATCATGAATCAATTAGAGTTTCTTGGTGAGAAAATACCTCAATGGAAACTAACCAACAAGATGATCTCGGGATTGAACAAGAGTTGGGACAACATTGCTTCATCTCTTCTCACTCAAAAGGAAACCAAGTCGCTGACCTTGGAAGATCTTGTTGGACAACTTACCATGTATGGAGGTATTCAACAAAGAAGAGTGGAGAGACTTGACTTAGAAAAGGTCAAGAACATTGCTCTTAAAGTTGAAAGAGCTTTTGACTTGGCTCAGGGAGATGACGATACTGAAGGAATAGATGAGGATGTTGCTCTCATCTCTAAGGCTATGAAGAGATTGTGGAATCGCAACAAAGCTCTTATGAAGGCTCCAGAGTCAACCAAAGAAGGGAAGGATATGGAGGATGTCATCTGCTATCAATGTCAGGCTAGAGGACACTTTGCCAAGCAATCTCCAAAAAGAAAAAGTGGAGAGGCTGGTAAAGGAATGATGGCAACTTGGGATATGTCTGATGATGATGATGAAGTGGCGCCGGCAAGAAGAAATTGTTGCATGGCCATTGAAGACAAATCATCCCACGAGGTAAATGACTCTGAACTCTCTTCTCTTTTAGCCAAAAAATCTAGAGAACAGATGATTGCTATCATTGAAAAGCTTGGAACTCAGGTCGCTGAGTTGAGAGAAAAATTAGAAGATAATGAAGAAACAATCTCCAATCTCTTCGATGATAAGAAACACTGGTCCTCTAAGGCTATTGAATTAGAAAAGATTTCATCTCCTAAGTCAATGACTTGTGAGTCATGCTCAGTTTCAAAGAACCAATTCGTTGACTTGCAAAAACAAGTTAATGACTTGGAAAAACAAGTCACTGACCTAGAAGGTGAAAGGCTTATGCTTAGGCTCGGCCATGCTAAGCTATCTAAGGAACTAGAGGACCAAAAGATTAATGATGAGACTAAAAAGAAAAAGTGGCTAGATGAGTTTGTTGCCGAAAAGGCTCAAGAAGTCAGAAATGACTATAAAAGGAAATTTGTGAAGGAGGTTGATAGGTCTGGGATTGGATATGCTCGTGCATCCAATACTCAGGGTACCAAACATGCTTCCTTTATGTCTAAATGTAAAGCTCCTAAGGGTAATGACAATGCAAGTTGTTCTACTCATGTGGTAGCCAATCAAGACAAAGGGAAGCAACAGTGGTATCCCTCACAAATTGACTTTCAATCACGCATCAACGACAAACCCATCTACCCGGGATATAGCAAATATGTTGCCCTAAAGTCTCACATGACATGTTGGTATTGCGGCAAGCCTGGTCACTACCAACATGATTGTCACAAAAAGGCAAGAGATGATGAAAATGCAAGGTCACAGACTCTGAATGACAGTCATGGCAGATCCACTGTCACTGACTTCCCTCTAGGATCTGTGTGTGCTAATTGTGACAAATGTTGTCCTAGGAGTTACTATGTTGCCAAACCCAGAGGAGTTAAACAACTCTGGGTTCGTAAGAACTAATTCTTTCAATCCAGCTTGAAGTGGGTGACAAGGATCCCTAGTTTATTGATAGTGTGTGCTCAACTCATATGTCGAAAACCCCCAGGGATTTCTTCTCACTTCAAGAATACAAGGGAGGTAAGATTACCTTCGGCAACAGTAGTAAAGGTGGTATTTCTAGTATTGGTACGGTAAGATTTTCAGATAAGCTAACAATAGACAATGTGAATTTAGTTGACAATCTCAGTTTTAAGCTTCTAAGTGTTTCCCAAATCTGTGCTAATGGAAAATATCAATTTGTTTTTTATAGGAATGGTTGTCAGGTACAAGAGATTAATTTAGGAAAGATTCTTCTAAAAGGGGTGTGTGAAAACAATCTTTACAAGGTGGACCCCTGTTTCGAACCTAAAGAAAAACTGTGTCTTAGAACAATTGCAGATGTCGACGACCTTTGGCACAAAATATTTGGTCATGCGAGTTTTCAACTCCTTGAAAAACTTCATAGGCAAGAGCTGGTTAGAGGGCTACCCAAAATAGATCCAAGCAAGCAAGAAGTTTGTGAAACTTGTGTAAGAGGTAAGCAAGTGAAGTCATCCTTTCAATCCAAGAAGAAGGTAAGTACTACTAGACCATTAGAGCTTATTCATATTGATTTATGTGGTCCCATGCAAATCCAAAGTCGTGGAGGAAATAGCTATATTTTTGTAATTGTTGATGACTTTTCACGGTATACTTAGACAATTTTTCTGTCTTCTAAAGATCAGGTCTTTGAAGAATTTCAAGCATGGGTGAAGGTTGTTGAGAAAAAGCTTGGAGTTTCTCTTGTATCATTAAGATCAGATCATGGAACAGAATTCGACAACTCTGAGTTTCTGTTTTCCTGAAAAAAAAAATGGCATTAGTCACAACTTCTCAGCGCCAAGAACTCCTCAACAAAATGGCGTGGTTAAGAGGAAGAATCGTGCCTTAGAGACCATGTCGCGGACCATGCTTATCTCAAGTAGTCTTCTAAGAAATTTCTGGGGTGAAGCCATTAATGCATCTTGCTATGTGATGAATCGAGCTATGCTTTGTCCACTTCTCGGAAAAACTCCTTATGAACTGCTTAGAGGAGTTAAGCCTAGTCTCGCCCACTTGTGCACCTTTGGATGTAAATGCTATGTTCACAATAATGGCAATGACAGTCTGGGAAAATTTGATCCAAGAAGTGATGTTGGCACTTTGTAGCTTATTCCCCTCACAGTATAGCCTACAAGTATTCAACAAAAGGACTAGGAAAATTGAGGAAAGTGTGCATGTTTTGTTCGATGAGAACACAATGGGAGGTTCGATGATTGAAGATTTTGATGATGGTGATCAGGGCTACAATCTGGTTCAAGATGACTCACTTCTAGTTGCCACAACTCAGAAAGAATTGATAGTCAGTGACAATGTTGGTGTCACCGACTCAGACAGAACAGGGGAAATGAGTCAAAATCAAAGTTCAAGTGACAGTGAGTCCGATGATGAGAAAACACCTGAGGGAAGCCCAAGTCCGGAAAACTCAGAAGAAAACTCAAAGAGAACGCTTGAGACTCAAGTCGGTGACTTGACAGATCTAAAGGTTAGGAACTATCAACAAAAAAGTGTTCATCCTGTTACTAACATCCTCACTGATTTCTCAAAGGGTGTGCAAACTAGATCTTCTCTGAATAATTTCTTTGCTGTCAATGCTTTCATCTCAATGTTGGAGCCTAAAAATGTTGAACAAGTGGTGAAAGATTCGGATTGGGTCAGTGCCATGCAAGAGGAACTTCATCAATTTGAAAGAAACAAGGTTTGGCATTTGGTCCTAAGTCCAAAGGGAAGATCTGTGATTGGAACACGATAGGTGTTCAGAAATAAGCTAGATGATGAACGAAATCTGGTCAGAAAGAAAGCAAGGCTAGTAGTTAAGGGATACAATCAGCAGGAGGGCATTGACTATGATGAGATGTTTGCTCTAGTGGCTCGTCTTGAAGCTATTAGATTGATCATTGTCTATTCTGCTCATCATGGATTCAAGCTACAACAATTGGATGTTAAGACTGCATTATTGAATGGGTATCTCAAAGAAGAAGTGTATGTTGAACAAACTCCGGGTTTTGAGGATGTCACCCACCCGGATCATGTCTACAAACTGGACAAAGCTCTTTATGGATTGAAGCAAGCATCTCGTGCTTGGTATGATCGTTTTTCACAATTCTTGATTCAACATGGTTATGTTTGAGGAGAGGTTGACAAAACTCTGTTCTTGTTGAAGGAAGGAAGTCATACATTGGTTGTTCAGGTCTATGTCGATGACATTATCTTTGGTTCAACAGATGATAAGCTAGTGAAGAAGTTCGCTGACCTCATGTCTAGTGAGTTTGAAATGAGTATGGTCGGTGAGCTCAAGTTCTTTTTAGGACTTCAAGTTGTTCAAAGTGAGGATGGGACACGAGTTCATCAACAAAAGTATCTTAGAGAATGTGTTAAAAAGTTTGGTCTTGAAAACGCCAAACCTTTTGATACTCCCATGTCGCCGACTACCTCACTTGGAAAAGATGACAAGGATCCAGAAGTCAATGCTACTATGTATCAGGGTATGATTGGATCATTGCTCTATCTTATAGTGAGTAGACCCGATATTGTGTTTGGAGTTTGCCTATGTGCTAGATTTCAGGATGATCCAAGAGAGTCCCACTTAAAAGTTGTTAAGAGAATCATTTGGTATCTTAAGGGGACTGACAATCTGTGTTTATGGTATCCAAGAAGATTTGATTTTGAGCTTGTCGGCTAAACATATGTTGATTTTGCTGGAAACCGGGTTGATAGAAAAATTACTTCAGGGATGGCTCAACTTCTTGGGCCTTGTCTTGTATCTTGGGGATCCAGAAAGCAAAATTTCGTTGCCCTATCAACGGCGGAATCAGAGTACATTGCAGCTGTAGCGTGTTATTCACAACTCTTATGGATCAAGCAACAAGATGACAAGGATCCAGAAGTCAATGCTACTATGTATCGGGGTATGATTGGGTCATTGCTCTATCTTACAGCGAGTAGACCCGATATTATGTTTGGAGTTTGCCTATGTGCTAGATTTCAGGCTGATCAAAGAGAGTCCCACTTGAAAGTTGTTAAGAGAATCATTCGATATCTTAAGGGGACTGACAATCTGTGTTTATGGTATCCAAGAGGATTTGATTTTTGAGCTTGTCGGCTATACAAATGCTGATTTTGCTGGAAATCAGGTTGATAGAAAAATTACTTCAGGGATGGCTCAATTTCTTGGGCCTTGTCTTGTATCTTGGGGATCTAGAAAGCATAATTTTGTTTCCCTATCAATGGCGGAAGCAGACTACATTGCAGATGTAGCGTGTTGTTCACAACTCTTATGGATCAAACAACAAGTCAGTGACTATGGTGTAAAGTGTGGGTCAGTGCCCATACTATGTGACAACACTAGTGAAATCAAATTATCAAAGAATCATGTGCAACATTCAAAGACAAAACATATCGAGATAAGGCATCACTTTCTTCGAGATTGTGTTGAAAAAGGCATGGTCACTATGGAATTCTGTAGAACAAGTGATCAAAGAGCAGACATCTTCACAAAAGCCTTAAATCGTGAACCCTTTGAACAACTCTGCAAGGAATAAGGTATGATCTCTCTTCAATGATCCATTCCCCTACATGAATTCCCTTTATGATTGGCTAGAATTGATTGCTTTGCATATGTTTTGAAGTCATGCTTTTATGATATACATCGTTGCATTCTTGATAGACATCATGTTTAGGAAACCCCATGCATTTGACTTGTCAGTGACTCTTACTACATTCAGTATATGTGCAACCTTTTTGAGGTCTTTGTTTTAGCCCAACAAAATCAATCTGATGATCCTAACCCTCATTATAAGCCCAAATGATGGTTGATTCTAATGCCTATCCCTGACCTATCATTTTTTGAGAGTCTCTATGAGCCATATTTGATCTTTCTTTATAAAACGGAGACTTATCATCATGATCGACAAATCCTAAAAAATAAAGCTTTTTACTTGGTTTGCTTTGGCACTCCTTGTGCAACCCCAACGCCAAGTTCTTTAAGAGAAAGTCATGTAGTGGGTAACAGTCACGGACATATGAAGAAAGCAGGTTTGTGATAGATGTCGCCGACTTGGTCAAGGTCATTGACTGTGTATTTTGGCGCGAGAAAAAGATCATGGCTTAAACAATATCTTTTGAACTTGGAAAGTTATTTTCAAAAAGGAGGAAAGAGAAGATCTTGAGATTTGACAACTTCCTTAATGATGGAAGTGAATTTCTTTATTATGCCTCAACCGTCAAAACAAAATGTACGCATTTCTCAAATCTTCCTTTCTCTCTCTCTCTCGACTTCTACTCTCTCTCTCTCTCGAACTCAAACCGTCAAACCTTCAAACTCCTTCAATGGTGTCTCCCTCCAACAACTCAAACCTCCCTGAATCTCCAAAAACCCAAATCGAAAGTCCAGAATCGGCAAAGAAGAAGATTCTCGCTCTCTTTGGAGATAATTTTCTTCGAGCTCTTTTGTCTAGGCAAACGTCTTCCTCAACCATTCACCCAACTTCCATTGAAACACCATATCTCAACCTCACTTCTCCACAAAATCAAAATCCAAACCCCTCTCCTCCAAAAACAACTCCCTCATCTCCTATTTCCACTGAAAAATCTCAAAACCCTCCATACATAAATTGAAATCGAAACCCTAACCCTTTCACCGGAATCTGGAATACCCCGCGCCAATCGGCGCAACCGTGGTTATTGCAGAAACCAGTGACTCCTCTACACCCAAACCCTCTGAACGAGAGATTGTAGAGGAAGAGAGAGTGAAGACCCCAAATTTGGAGTCAATGGATTTTGAGGAAACGGAGAAGGTTGTTGGGTCGTTCGTGGAAGAAGAAGAAGAAGAAGAAGAGGAAGTGGAGGTTGGAATGGAAGGCACACCAGAGCATGCCAAAGCAGAGGAAAACCAACCAGTATCTCATCATGATCAAGCAAAGGCTGTCAATCACTCTCCAAAAGTCATTGACACAGACACTGGTGTAGAGAATGTCGACAAGGCTTCTGACAAGGAAATCTCCCAAAAGGAACCAACAGAAACTTCTGAAGAAGGTACACGTTGTAATCCCATCTTAGTCTCTAAGAAATCTAAATATGGTGATTCTGTCAAGAGGAAATTGGAGAAAGATCTGCTTGGAGATGATTCCGATTTTGTAGGACCGTTAGTACTAGGACGAGTCGGAGACTCCTACGAAGTCGTCGACTTTGAGTGATAAAGCAGCGGAATAAACAGACAGTAAAATAAACGTTACCAACAGTCAATGACAAGCGATGTATAGTGGAAACTCCTCATAAACCAACTAGTTTACTTAGAGAAAACCACTCCCTTCCAAGTTTATCACTTGGTCCGATTTCAAGAGTCCTTAGACTCGCTTTATTGATTTTTTGAGTGATTACAAAGCTCGCCCCTGTACAAGAATGAATCCCACACCCTTGAACCACACTCTACCTTTGCACTCACACTATCAATCTCACGCAATGCCTAAGATCTCTTAACACACCACTTGTACGAATCTCACACACAAGTATACTCTTTCTTTCTTACACGCGATAATGAAATTAAGCTCTCAAGTCTTACCGATTTAGCCTAAACACTAGGGTATTTAAACTAAGTTAAGAGAGATCTCATGTATATTATTTTCCATTCGATTAGGAAAACAATATACACTCAATCATTTACAAATCTTTCCAAATATACAATTGTACGCACACTAAAGTATTCTAGGAGAATCGATTTATCTTCATCTTGATTTTAGCACTCTTATGATGATCTTCTCCTAAAATAGAACGACGCATCTGTCTTCAATTAAACGCACATGATCTGTGCGTTCCTTTCGTAAATAGATCGCTTCGCCAGCTGGTTATTTCAGTTACTTTGCCAAGTCGCCGACTCGACTTGCAAGCTCAGGGTCACTGACTCTGGAACCATCAAAACTCAAACTTCCATCTTCTAATAGATTTGCTCAAGGATGATGAAATAGAAATGCCTCCTCTTTTTCACCCCAAAACCAGATCAACAAGCGCTAGAGCCACGGTTGTGGTTCTTAAAGCCAAAAAGGGCAAGGGGTTGGAAATCCCTAAGGTTGCCTCAGAGGGAGGTGATTCTTCTTTCTCTAAGAAGGTCACTAGGAAGAAAATGGGTGATCTCCAAAATCTGTTGTTGGGTCTAGCAAAAAGACAAGAAGGTCTAGTGTGATTGTTGGCATGTCTTCTAGGGAGTATACTAAAGATTTGTTGTGGCAGGAAAATTTCTTAAAGGAGTTCAAACTAACCAAGGTCACTGACTGGCTGAAGAAGCAAAAATGGGATAGATTAGTGAAAGGAGAGCATGAGTACAACCTGTAGATGGTTAAGATGTTCTATGAGTCCCTAGTGATTGAGGATACAAGGAACATGACTATAGGAAGGTACATGGTTGATAAGAAGTATAGATGTCAGTGACATCTTGGAGATACCTCATGAAGGTTTTGCTAAGTATTTGAAAGAAGTCTGGCCTGAAGGGGTTGATGACCGTGAGATCATCAGAACTGTCACTGACAATGATGATAATTTCACCAGTCCCTACCTGGTCAACAAGATGGGAATTGAGAAGAAGGTGATGTTCAATTACCTCATCAACAACTTGCTCCCAAGAGAACTCAAAAGGAATGCTACATGTATTCAAGATCTGCTGGTCATGGACAAGATTATCAAGGGAAAGAAGGTGAACATGCCTCGTCTGATGATGCTTCACATGAATCATGTGCTTGAAACTGCTAAACATGTGCTTCCTTATGGCATGTTGATTGCTTTGATGATGGCTGAGCACAAGGTATATGTGGATGGTGGTGACGTCCTCAACACCAAGGTCCTCAACAAGGAAATGATCAGGAAATTTGGTTGGAACTGGGTTGATGGACAATGGGTGTCAAAGACTTCTAAGGTGAGTGAAAAGGATCACAAGGAAGAGGAAATGAAATCTGCTCAAGCAAACGATGAATTGAAAGATATCAGGGAGAAAAATATGATTCTAAAGGGGATGCTCGAGAAACTTCAGAACATGGTTGGCAATGCGCTTTCAAAGCTTAGTGCAATAGAGGATCGACTCAATGACTTTGGAGCCTGATGTCAATGATTGTTGCACACTCATGGCCTTCTCTACCCCTCTTTTTCAACCCTTTCCACATTATCTCTCTAGTTTAAAAGACTTTTTCATTTAGTTCGATTTGGTTGTACTGCATTTCTGGATTGTTTCATTTTTGCATCGTACATTATCTTTTGCTATGGTGGATGACTATATATGCTTGTTTTGATATTATGTTTTAAGTTTCTATATTTGCCTCTGATTTTCTTTACTTATTTTAGCAATCTTTTTGATGATGCCTAAAGGGGGAATTAGCCAGAGGAATAGATTCTTTAGGGGGGATCAAAATACTGAAATCATGCGGTTAATAAGCTTAGGGGGGACTTTTATGGTTTTTTTTCTTTGTCTTTATTACCTTGTTTATGTTTTGTATGTTGTATAGTTATATCAGAACAGGTTGTTTGTCACCATCAAAAAGGGGGAATTTGTTAAAAGATAGAGTTTTGATGGTTCTAGAGTCAGTGACTCCGAGTTTGCAAGTCGAGTCTGCGACTTGCCAAAGTCACTGACATGACCAGCTGGCGGAGTGATCTATTTAAGGAAGGAACGCATAGCTTATGTGCGAGTATTTGGAAACAGTTGCATCGTTCTATTTTAGGAGAAGATCTTCACAAAAGAGTGCTAAAATCAAGATAAAGAAGATTTGATTCTTCTAGAATATTTTAGTGTATGCATAATTGTATAATTGGAAAGATTTGTAAAAGATTGAGTATATATTGTTTCCCTAACCGAATGGGAAATAATACACACGAGATCTCTCTTACCTTAGCTTAAATACCCTAGTGTTTAGGTTATTGTTAAGACTCTTCAGCATCATTTCAATATTGTGTGTAAGAAAGAAAGAGAAAACTTGTGTGTGTGATTCGTACAAGTGGTGTGTAGAGAGATCTTAGGCATAGCGTGAGATTGAGAGTGTGAGTGCAAAGGTACAGCGTGGTTCAAGGGTGTGGGATTCATTCTTGTACACGGGAGAGCTTTTTAATCACTCAAGAAATCAATAGAGCGAGTCTAAGGACTCTTGAAATCCGACCAAGTGAGAAACCTGGAAGGGAGTGGTTTTTCGCCAAGTAAACTAGTTGGTTTACAAGGAGTTTCCACTATACATCACTTGTCATTGATTGTTGGCAACGTTTGTTTTACTGTCTAATTATTCCGCTGCTTTATTACTCAAAGTCGACGACTTCGCAGGATTCGTCAACTCGTTTAGGATCGTTAACGATCCTACAGAAACCACACTAGAATTGTTGCAAGAATACTTAACCAATTTCAATCAATGTGAATATCAAGAAAAAATTTCAAGCTCAAGATTAACCAATCAAACACCAACACATGCGACAAGGTACCCCATACTTAAATTTTTGCAACAGAATTCAAACCATAGCAAGCACAATGTTTATCATAACAACTCACAAATCACACAAATTTGAACATAATTGGCAAAAATTTGAACTCCACATCAAATTCGTCCATCATAAACCATCTAGAAAATCCCCAAATCAATTTCTAGCATGCAAAACCTAGGTTTAAATGCAGAAATCAACTGAATCGCAAGGATTAAGGGCGGAATTTAGACAAAGAAGAGCAAAAGAGGTCAGATTTGTACCAATTTCGATCTTGAGTGCGCGTCACAAAGGGTTCGTGAATCAGCGGATGGTTGGTGACGCACTCGACTTGCAACAGGGGTGGTGGAGGATGAACGATTGCGCAGCAGTGGCGGTCGGCGTGAGTGCGCGGCAGTAGATGTGGCTGGCATGGTTGCTTGTTGGGGCTTGTGTGGTGGGGTGAGAATGGGGCGAGAGAACATCCGGTAAAGAGAGAAGTAGGAAGATAGGGGGTCGTGTGGTGAAGGTTTGATATAGAAAAGGGTCGTGAGGCAGCTTATTTATTTTTGTTTGGAATTTCTTTCTTTTTTTAATATGAGAAAGAGTGTAATGTGGAAATCACCGCAAGGGTCACGACCCGTGACCTAGGTCACGAGTCGTGACATTCCATTTGAGGCTTTGAGATCGAGTTGTCTTGTTCTGTCACGACCTGTGATGAGTATCATGAGTCATGATATCTCGACTGAGGCGTCGGTTGTGTTCCAATGTCATGATCACGACCCGTGATGTACTTCAAGAGTCGTGAGATCCCAACTGAGAGCTCTCCTGACGCAACTTGTTCATTTTTTTTCATTTTCAATTTTTTTTAAAACTAAAGAGCAATACAAAGGCTCGGGTTGCCTCCCGAGAAGGGCTTCTTTAAGGTCATTAGCTTGACCGTGTTCCACCTTGAGCATGCGGAAGAGCAAGTCTAAGGAAGACATTACCTCAATTGGCTCGGATGAATGATAAATCTTTAGGCGTTGACCATTTACCTTGAATTCGCCTTTCTCTTCACTCCATATGTCAACCACGCCAAGGATGTACCTTCTTTACAAAATAAGGACCGCTCCATCTTGACTTCAACTTTCCAGGAAATAGTTTTAGGTGACAATTGTAGAGCAAGACGAGATCACCTTCCTTGAAATCCTTGGGAGTAATCCTCTTATCATGCCACCTTTTGGTTCTTTCCTTGTAAATCCAAGCATTCTCATAAGTTGCAAGCCTCAACTCCTCAAGCTCTTGGAGTTGCAATTTTCTCTTTTCACCGGCTGCTTCAAATTAAAAGTTAAGCGTCTTAATTGCCGAAAACGCCTTGTGCTCAAGCTCAACCGGTAAATGACAAGACTTCCCATAAACAAGCCGGTATGGAGTAGTATCGAGGGGAGTCTTGTATGCAGTTCTATAGGCCCACAAAGCATCATCAAGCTTCATTGCCCAATCCTTCCTTGATCGGGACACAGTTTTCTCCAAGATGCCCTTAACTTGTCGGTTAGAGACCTCAACCTGACCACTTGTTTGATGATGGTAAGGAGTAGCAATTCGGTGATTTACCACATACTTCTTCAAAAGTGCCTCAAAGCTCCTCTCAATGAAATGTGATCCTCCATCACTAATAAGAACACGAGGAACTCCAAATCTAGGGAAGATAGTGGACTTAATAAACTTGGTTACCACCCTAGAATCATTAGTGGGAGCTGATATGGCTTCCACGCACTTAGAAACATAGTCAACAACCATTAGAATATATTTGTAAGGTCCGAAATTAGGAAACGGACCCATGAAGTCGATTCCCCAAACATCAAAGAGCTCAACCTCCAAAATACCATTAAGTGGCATCTCATTCTTCCAAGAAATATTCCCTGCTCGTTGGCACTCATCACAAGACACAACACATTTCTGCATATCTTTAAACATAGTAGGTCAGTAGAGACCAGACTCTAGAATCTTTGCAGTAGTCTTGAAGGCTTTTGCATGACCCCCAGTAGGCAGAGAATGACAATGCTGGATCACACTCTTAACTTCTTCATAGGGAATGCATCTTCTAAATATCAAATCACTACCCTGTTTGAAGAGAAAGGGCTCATCCCAATAATAGTGGCGCACATCATGTAGGAATTTCTTCTTTTGATGATATGTGAGACCCGATGGAAGTTCTCTACAAACAAGATAATTAACAAAATTAGCATACCAGGGAGTATCTTCATCAGAAAGACGTCTCACTTCTTCCATATCATGAGCCAAAGTGATGGAAAATAAATGATCATCAAAGAAGGAATCATCAATTGGCATTTCACCCTTCTTCTCCTCAATGTGCTCTAAAGGGAGCCTAGATAAGTGGTCAGCCACCAAATTTTTAGCACCCTTTTTATCCCTAATCTCCAAATCAAACTCTTAACTTCTTCATAGGGAATGCATCTTCTAAATATCAAATCACTACCTTGTTTGAAGAGAAAGGGCTCATCCCAATAATAGTGGCGCACATCATGTAGGAATTTCTTCTTTTGATGATATGTGAGACCCGATGGAAGCTCTCTACAAACAAAATCAGCATACCATGGAGTATCTTCATCAGAAAGACGTCTCACTTCTTCCATATCATGAGCCAAAGTGATGGAAAATAAATGATCATCAGGGAAGGAATCATCAATTGGCATTTCACCCTTCTTCTCCTCAATGTGCTCTAAAGGGAGCCTAGATAAGTGGTCAGCCACCAAATTTTCAGCACCCTTTTTATCCCTAATCTCCAAATCAAATTCTTGGAGAAACGAAATCCACCGAATAAGACGAGATTTAGCATCCTTTTTCTACATCAAATAGCGGACAACAGCATAGGTTAGTCAACGGCTTAGCAATTTTTGAGAAATCCTTAATAAATCTCCTATAAAAGCCAGCATGTCCTAAAAAACTTCTAATTCCTTTTATAGAGGTAGGGGTGGCATCTTTCAATGAATTCAATTTTAGCATGATCCACTTCTATTCCTCTATTAGAAACTAAATGTCCTAGTACAATTCCTTCATTAACCATAAAGTGACATTTTTCGCAGTTTAGCACAAGGTTAGACTCTTCACATCTTTTCAACACTTTAGCCAGATTAATCAAACAAGTCTCAAAAGTAGTGCCATAGACAGAAAAGTCATCCATAAACACTTCCATAATATCCTCAATCATATCGGAAAATATAGCCATCATGCATCTTTGGAAGGTAGCAGGTGCATTACAAAGACAAAAAGGCATTCTCCTATAGGCAAAAGGGCCATGAGGGCATGTGAAAGTAGTCTTTTCTTGGTCCTCGAGATGAATGAGAATTTGCCAAAACCCACTATACCCATCTAAATAACAAAAATAAGCATGCTTAGCTAGTCTTTCAAGAACTTGATCGATAAAAGGAAGAGGAAAATGATCTTTTCTAGTAGCAGTGTTCAACTTCCTGTAATCAGTGCACATTCTCCACCCAGTGATGGTCCTAGTAGGAATTAGCTCATCATTTTCATTTTTGACAACCGTTAACCCACCCTTCTTAGGCACAACATGGACAGGGTTGATCCATTTACTATCAAAAATAGGAAAAATAATTTCAGCATCAAGCAATTTTGAAATTTCTTTTTTCACTACTTCTTTCATGTTAGGATTGAGCCTTCTTTGGTGTTCTATGGTAGGTTTGTGATTGTCTTCCATAAAAATTCTATGCATGTATAATGATGGAGAGATTCCTTTCCAATCATGAATAGAATATCCTAGGGCCTTTTGTGATTCCTAATAACAACCAAAAGTTTTTCAACTTCATCATCATTCAATTTAGAATTCCCAATCACACGATAAGTAGAATTTGGTCCTAGAAATGCATACCTAAAGGTGGAGGGAAGTGGATTTAACTCAAGCTTTGGGACGTCAGGCTCGGCCAATGGAATTTCAGGAGTAACTTTTCCAAGCTCAAGTGCTTCAAGGGACACCTATAAATCTGCAATGGCACATGCTAGATTTCTACCTTGGTAGGTAGTGGTTAGGAAAAGCTCTAATGGATCATTAGAAACAATGGACATTAAATGTTCTTGAGCTTCACTATCTACAACGTCAATCTTATCACAATAATCATCAAAAGAAGGTGATTTCACAGATTTAACAAAATTAAATTCAATCTTCTCTTCACCGATGGTGAAAGAGAGGATTCCTTCTTTCACATTAATCAGTGTACCTGCAATGGCTAAGAAAGGTCTACCAAGTATAATAGGAATAGGAGAATCAGCCTTAATATCTAACACAACAAACTCCACAGGCACATAAAAATTTTCCAACACGAATTGGAATATCCTCAAGTATACCTGCAGGGTGAGCAATAGATATATCCGCCATATAAAGTTGCATTTTCATAGTCCTTAATTCCTACATGTCAATTTTTAAATAGATAATGGAAGTAAACTAACACTAGCTCCTAAATCACACAAGGCATTATAAGAATAAGCACCCACATTAATAGGTATACAGAAACTACCTGGATCTTGGAGCTTTGGTGGGAGCTTGTTTTGAATCAAGGCACTGCACTCCCGGTTCATGGACACCATATGACACTCATCAAGCTTCCTCTTGTTGGAGAGAATCTCCTTCAAGAACTTCACATACGAGGGCGTCTCCTTTAAAGCATCAGTAAATGGAATATTGATATGCAATTTCTTCAACACTTCAAGGAAATTCCCTTACTTCTTCTCTAGCAAAGCTTGATTCTTCCTTAGGGGAAATGAGAGTGGAGGAACATAAGGAGGTGGTGGAACATATGGAACCACCTTCTCCTTGTCAGAATTAGAAGGCGTCTTGTCTTCTTCAACCTGGCCTACTAGTTTTGCTATCTCCTTGGCTTTCATGGGCTCCTTTTCATTTTTATGTAGTTGCTTGCCATTCCTCAAGGACACCGCTGAAATTTGGCCTTTCGAATTCTCTTCGGGGTGGCCTGGTAGAGTACCCAAAGGTCTAGGAGCATTGGCGGCATTTTGAGCGACTTGAGTTTCGGTCATCTTTTGTGCTTGCTCAAGAGCTTGCACCTTATTAGAAAGTGCTTTCATCTCAGCCATCATATTCTCCATAGCAATCAACTCAGGAGATTTGTTAGGAGCCACAGGTGGAGTTGGAGGGGGCCTATCTTGATAGCCCGTAAAATTGCCTTGATAGCGAGGAGGGCCATCTCTAGCCCCATAAGGAGCTTGATATGCAACTGGATTTTGAAATTGAGGTTGAGATGTTGAAGAAGCATTATTTCCATACATCAAATTTGGATGATTCCTCCACCATGGATTGTAGGTAGGTGAATAAGGGTCGTTCATCGGGTTTGGATATGGAGCCCGATAACCATCTTTAACATAACTAGCTTCTTCAGTAGGAACTTCCACAGGTTGGGCCATATGAAGTTGACAAGTAAGAGCGGTATGGTTGGGTACACCACACATTTGGCAAACAACCTTTGGAATTGACGGTTCAGCCGATCTTGCTTTTGACATGTTCATCTCACCAACTTGCTTCCTCAGTTGTGCAATCTCATGAATAAGAGAACTATTTTGAGCCTCCTTGTGAACACTAGAATCAACCTCATATAATCCCATACTCTTCTTAGCAATAGAGGAAGAAGAAGAGCGGGCATTGAAAAACCGTTGAGCATGGAGGGAGGTCTTCTCAATTAGAGCCCAAGCATCGTCAATTGGCATGTCCATAAAATGGCCCGATGAAGATGTATCAATATGCAGTCTTGTAGCATCACCAATGGCACTGTAGATGATTTGGAGAAGCGCATACTTAGAGAACCCATGATGAGGACATTGAATAAGGAGGTCCTTGAACCTCTCCCATGCTTCAAAATAAGTTTCACCAGGAGCCATGGAAAATGAGCTTATTTGAGATCTCATCTCAGCAGTCTTTTTGGGAGGAAAGAATTTGGCCATAAAAGCCTCAAAGAGCTCATCCCAAGTAGTAATAGAATTTGTTGAAAGAGACCGGTACCATGTCTTCGCCTTGCCCGTTAGAGAGAAGTGAAAAGCAAGTAGGCGCATAGCTTCCTTAGGCACATTCTGAATATGCACTGTATTCATCAGCTCCAAGAAGGTTTCAATATGCTGGTAGGGATTTTTAGAAGGCAGGCCCCCAAACTGATTTGCCTGAATCATGCTAATCAAGCGAGACTTCAACTCAAAGTGATAAGTTGTAACCTGTGGAAACACGACCCCAGAGATTGGGCCACTATTGACGGGCATCATGTACTCGCCAAGAGTGGCGGGACGTGGTGGAAGTCGGGGTCTCTCAACTTCAGCTCGTTGATCCGCTTCTAATTGCCCAGCCTCACGTTGAGTGAAGCCTTGCAAACGGGCAATCATATCAGCAATCGTCTGTTGTAGAGCTTCCATAGCTTCGTCACATTCACCCATGTTATGTCTTTGAGCTTCTCGGGTTTCCCTTAATCTAGTGTGAAGAGATCGTTCAAGCTCGGGATCGGGATCGTGTAGTGGGGTGCTAGAACCTCTCCCTCCGCGCATACACTAAAGGAATCACCTAAAACCAAAGACAAAAAGAAAAAAATTAAAAAACAAAAGGGGACTTAGATGAACTAGTCCGTTAGAACTAACTAAAACTATCAATAATCCCCAACAATGGCGCCAAAACTTGATGTGATGGTCTCCCACACGCTTGCAAGAAATGAGATCTATTGTAGTCACTAGTAGAAGAGGGAGCTTTGGCCACGGTTGATTTTACCACAGTTCCGTATTTTTCGTGGTAAATAAGAATAGTGGACAAATTTACCCCGGTTTAGTGTAGAACCGTAGTCTTTTAACAGTATTTTCCTACTGTTTTTTATATGAACCGTGGTATTTGTGTGTAAATACTACGATTCCAAAATAACTGAGGTAAATTAGTGTACTGGGTAAAATTACCTCGGTGCAATAAAGAACCATAGTCATTTAGTGGTTAATTTACTAGGTTCTTAAATGAACCGTAATATTTGTGTGTACCCATTACTACGGTTCCTAAAATAACGGTAGTAAATTTTTATAGTGAACTTTATGTCATAATCTCAAATTTTTTATTTAAAAAAAATCACCCATATCTCCCACGTCTGATTCATTTTTTGCTTAATTTATTTCGTTGTTTCACTCAAAACCCTAACTATTGATTTGTGAAGGGTCTGGCTCCTTAATTAGCCAAGACGAAGCTTTGTGCGATGTTTCTCCCATGAGAGATAAGAAGTAGAGGAGGATAAAGGAACTTCCCGCTCCTCTTCCCTGCTCCAATTTTCTTGCCAGCAGACCGGTGGAGAAAATAGTGTGTCGGGTGATTGCGTGTGGCAATCCAAGCATACGAAGTCGACGATTAGGGTAGTTGGCCAGCGTTCCATTTCTTCGACTCTCCTCTTCCATCCTCAATCCCCAAATCAAATCTGGTAATCGCAATCTCTTTCACTTCTCGTGTGAAATCCCTAGGATTTTTGTTTTGACGGCATGGTTGATGTTTCAGCCTCGGAGATGCCAAGGAGGGAGCGAAATTGGGGCCTCCACCAAAGAGGGTTTCATTCTTCGATTACCTCAACCGAAAGCTACAAACCGATTTCGTGGTTCCCCGTGCTTTTCAGGTTCCAATATCGCCTGTACGTACTCTCAAATTTGTAAATTCTGTTGTTCTCTTTTTGAGACTAAAGAGGAAAGATGTTTCTGTATTCCTTGTGTAAGATGCTTGTCACAAAAGTGTTTGATATGTTATCTGACATCATTGCCAACATTTAGATGCTATCATTCATCATAAGAACAAGTGAGAATTGGTTTATATGAGTTTGGTTATTAAAAAAATGCAAAGTTTGTGAATGTTATTTTTCGGAGAGAGAGGTTGCTTATCTTTATTGTTGGAATCAGAGTGATAGGAGCAAGGCCATTGAGGGGCCAAATGAATCTGCAGTTCCAATTCGGGTTTAGCTTTTGTTTGTTATTTTCACTTGTTTGTAGAGTGTGTGTTTCTTGTGAGCACTGACAATACCGAGATCCTACTAGTTATCGATCAACTATGGCTTGTATTTTGTGGTGAGTGATACTTTTTTTCACTATGTTTGGTTGATTCAGGCTGAGTTTTTTTATCCTTCAAAGCCTTACTACATTGGCTAATTGAATCTTATGGAAGTTATGAAACATATAGTTATCGTTCCTTTACAGTTTGCTTCTGAATCTATTCGGAAGCAAACTTGTAGTAATGATAATAAAAAATGGAGACTTGTAGTTTTTATTTACTCTGCTAAATCTTTACTTTTTTAAAATGGACCTCTCAAACGCGGATGAAATCAATCTATTTTCTTAGTGAAGGGATATTTTGAAAGGGTGAAAGGATTTCCTAGTTATATTGTGTCCTTTTCGAGCTGAAGTGCAATTAAGGGAAAGAAAGTTTAAGAGGTTGAACTAGGAAATACAATTACTTGGATTTGCATAAACAGATGTCAAAATGTGGTGATATGATCAGACCTGTAGATGGCCACCTTCTTCGATCACCACCGGCACGTTTTCAAACTTCTTTATAATACTATCTTTTGTATATCTCTTACTTATCTTATACTACCAACTAACACATCACCTTTCTAACGTTAAGATCATGACTTGAAGCCCAGACGTCATTACTGCCTGTAATATTTTCAATTTTAATACTATGACCAAAGTCTGATTGCAACTGCAATATAGCTCGAGGCCTGCTTGATATCCTTACTGTTGGGACGTTGTTGGGACCTCTGGTTCTAAACAACGGATCAACGATGTAATTCTCTTAAGTTTTGATAATGACAAACACCATAGGGAACTAATGTGGTTTGTTCAAGTATTTCTAAGGAACACAGGTACAGCCAAGAACTCCTACGAATGACCAAAAGCCACTGCAGGCCACAATGAAGAGTTTCCATCAAGGGAACTCTGAAGAGGAAAGTTCCCATGAAGTGGGAACTCCCAGAAACCATCAAGAGAACACAAGCTTACAACGATGAAGAGTTTCCATCAAGGGAACTCTGAAGAAGACAGTTCCCATGACATGGGAACTCACATGTGAGGACAACGACCGTTCAGCGCAGATCGCGGGATTCTGTCTCAGACAGCCCGAGGGAACACTCTGAGGATCAGACTGCCACGCTTCATCCAACGGTCCGATTGATCCAAGAAGTTGACCTAGTTCAAACCAAAGTCACATGTGAAGAAAGTACAACTTGGGAATCAAGCTAAGGGCATTTTGGACACAAACGAAAGATGCGACTGCCCAAGCTCATTGGACTATAAAGCCAAATGAATAGTACTCGGTCTGAGGACTTCTCACAGAACTCACAAATACCCACATCAGAGAAAAGAAAGAAAAGGAAGAGAAGTCCCCACCGGCGAGTGTGTGATCTCGACGACGGTGAAGCTGAAGTTCACAGGAGCAAGGGAACTGAGAAGTCAGCGTAAGGTTTGAGTTACTTGTGTTTTGCTGTTGTGAGCTAAGGAACTCAGTTGAGAGGATTTACTAGTGTTTCTAGAGTTAGGAAGAACTTGTAGGAACAGAGAAGTGTAAATCCGGCTGTGTAACTAAGGAACAAAGCAATCAATATAAGTAAGTCATTCAAAATCATCCAAGCGGAGGTAGAGGTTTACCCATACAACTAGTTGGTTGTAGTGGGGTTCCTCTATAAAGGAACTGTGCCTTTTACTGTCTTTATTACTTGCGATTATTTACTTCCGCTACCTTGGGAACAACTTAATTGCCAGTTCCCAAACTCACTGCTAACCGATTACGATCCAACAATTGGTATCAGAGCTTGCGCTCTAGATTTGTGTTAGCATCGCAGGTATCAAAATAGTTCAGGAACTTACTCAGGTGGGGAACAATACCAGTAAGTCGCCAAGGCTTATTACAGGAAGATTTGAAAGCTGGCAACGCGACATGAAGGATTGGATGCGTGGCCAAGACTACCAAGCCTGGTGTGTCATCGAGAGGGGGAACATCGAAATCGATCCAACTATTGTGAATGACCTCTCAAAGTGGGGTCCCAACGACTACAAGTGCATGGAGGCAAACTACAAAGCCAAGTACCTAAAGAGGTCCATGTGCGTACAAGATTATGACAGGGTTGCAAACCTTGACACAGCTAAGGAAATGTGGGAAGCCATCCAACAAATGCACGTTGGGAACTCAGATCTCAGAGAAGATCTTCAGATGAATGCAAAAAGGGAGTTCTACAACTTCCAAATGGAAATGGGAGAGTCCGTCGATAGCTACCAATCCCGGTTTGAAGGACTTTGCACTAAGATGGAAGGATTGGGGATCACAAAAGAAGAAATCACCCACAAAATGAAGGTTCAACAGCTCTTCAATGGATTAACTAGAGAATGGGCAAACGAGAGAACGATGTTCAAGGAAAACCCAGAAAATCGAACACTTATTCTCCATCAAGCGTTTGGAAATCTAGTGGGACATGAGAAGAGGAAGATCGATGATAAGGAACAAACTCGAGCTCATCGAGGGATCGCACTCAAGATCGAAAAGATGCTCAAATCAACCCAAGAACAACATGAAGACTCCAAAGAAGAAGAGGATGAAGAGCTAGTTCTTGTAACAAAGGCTCTTCGAAATTTCTACAAAGGAAAGTCTCAACGGAACAGTGGGAACTGGGGAAAGGGACAGAGTTCCCAAAGAAAGCCCACAAAGAAGGATCTCTCAGAAGTTACTTGCTACAAATGCAACAGGAAAGGACATTTTGCGAAGGAATGTCCACAAGGAACTAATGGCAGGAAGCAAGGAAAGAAGGCCTACATCGCTACCTAGAGCGATGATGAAGACGAAGATCCTGAGTCATGGGCACTCCCAGACATGTGTGGCATGGCCATAGGAGAAACCACTGGGGAACAACCCAGTGAGGTAACTACTGAAACTGTTCTTGATTCCTTGAGTAACTATGAAAAACCTAAGTTGTTGAAAATTCTTTCAAGTCTTGTCAAAGATAACATAAAACTGCAAAACAAGTTGGAAAAACAGGAACACATAAATTCTCAATTAGTTGGTCTTGAGCGTTGTCCCAACTGCATATCCCTTCTAGAAAAACTCAAGTCCCATGTGTCTCACATCGTAGATCTAGAAAGAGAAATCAAAGCTCTAGAGAAAGATGAGAACACCCTCTTGCAAAACCTGAGCAAGACTCCCGAACATCTTGAAGCCTCTAGTTCCCAAATTAAGTTTGTCACAGCCAGACATGGCATAGGATACAAAGGTGAGTGCTCCAAGAACGGAAAGTCACCCCTGAGCGAACATGAGATCCATGAGTGTAGGGCCTTAGAACTCCAATGTGAGAAACAGAAAAATGCTCATCTCGAGGAGAAAATCAGGGTCCTAGAGAGTGAAAACAATGGTGAGAAAGACTACTATACTGGAAACTCTGGACATAGGATCTATGTCAAAATTGCTAAGGGAAATGGGTCTCGGGTGTACAACAAAGAAACCATGGATAGGAACCGTATCCAGAGACCACACCCAAAATACTACCTAGGAGAATACTACAAGACATGTTGGCACTGTGGGGCTCATGGGCACTACAAGGATGCATGTCCCAAGAAGAGAGCCCAAACACCTAGAAGTCATGAGTTCCCAAACAGACAAAAACGTCATGCTCATCACCAAAGGAACTCCAACTCTCAAAATTCCAAAGACATCAACATTTCTGACTATATCTTAAATGAAAATGTTTTCCCTTGCAAGGGACCTGGCAAGAGTCATCTTGCCTGGGTCTCAAAACACTAACTTTTCCTTGTAGGTGGCAGTGAGAGGGAACAGTACATGGTTCATAGATAGTGGATGCTCGAACCATATGACAGGAAACAAGGATATCCTCATCTCACTCCACACTCATGCCGAAGGAGGCCACGTCTCATTTGGCAACAAGAACAAGGGAGAAGTTATTGGAAAAGGAGAAGTGTTGCTCAATAGATCTATTAAAGTTAGCAACGTAAATATGGTAAAGGATCTAGGATACAATCTGCTGAGTGTCTCCCAGATGTGTGATCAAGGGAACAACATCGTCACTTTCGACTCAGATGAATGTCTTGTCATCAACAAGAAGACCAACAAAGTAATTCTGAGAGGAAGAAGATACAACAATGTGTATGTGGTGGACACCAACTTTGAACCACCAATGAAGATGTGCCTTGCGAGTTCCCAAATGATACGGAACTCTGGCATCGAAGACTGGGACATGCTGGTGTAAATCAAATCCTGAAGCTTTATCTACAGGATCTGGTCATTGGTCTTCCACGGATCAATCTCGAAGGAGTCAAAATGTGTGAAGCATGTGTTCGAGGGAAACAGACCAGGACCTCCTTCAAACCCAAGAAGGTGGTAAGCACAATCAGGTCCCTGGAGTTAATTCACATGGACCTCCAACTCTCTCGAGGTCCCCTCTTCAGGGAACAACTCTGCTGTCCCCCAAGACAATACCCTGCCAGAAATCTCTGAAGAAACATCAAATGAAGAAGTTGAAGATGAGAGTTCCCATGACAGAGAAACACCAACTGAGGATGATACACATGCAAAGGAACTTACTCATACAAGAACCTTTCAACAAAGGAAGGACCACCCCCTTGAGAACATCATCTCCCCTCTTGATAAAGGTGTGCAAACTCGTTCCTCTCTCAATAATTTTTGTGCTTTTAACGCGTTTGTTTCAATGGTGGAACCCAAAAATATCAAAGAAGCATTAAAGGACCCAGATTGGATTCAAGTCATGCAAGAGGAACTCCACCAATTCGAGAGGAACAAAGTTTGGAAGCTAGTT
Source organism: Fallopia convolvulus (assembly GCA_964016875.1). Taxonomy (NCBI): domain Eukaryota; kingdom Viridiplantae; phylum Streptophyta; class Magnoliopsida; order Caryophyllales; family Polygonaceae; genus Fallopia; species Fallopia convolvulus. The sequence goes on from OZ024724.1 coordinate 14,830,849, forward strand.
CCTAGGCCCAAAAACAAGAACATCATAGGAACTCGATGGGTCTTTAGGAACAAGCTCGATGATACTGGAGTTGTAGCAAGGAACAAGGCTAGGTTAGTAGCACAAGGATACAGGCAAGAGGAAGGAATTGACTACGATGAGACCATCGCGCCGGTTGCCAGGATCGAGGCCATCAGACTCCTAATCGCCTATGTCGCTCACAAGGGATTCAAGCTTTATCAAATGGATGTGAAAACAGCCTTCCTCAATGGACATCTCAAGGAAGAAGTGTATGTAGCCCAACCTCCAGGATTCGAAGATGAGAAACTACCCAACCATGTCTATTTCCTGGAGAGGGCCCTTTACCGACTCAAACAAGCTCCCCGAGCTTGGTATGACAGGTTTGCTCAATTCCTCTTGTCCCATGGGTACATTCGTGGTTCCATAGACAAGACTTTGTTTTTAAAGAAAGAATCTAAATACATTTTGATTGTGCAAGTATATGTTGATGACATTGTGTTTGGAGCAACTAACAAAACTCTTGTAGAGAAGTTTAAGGACCTCATGAGCAGTGAGTTTGAAATGAGTTTCATTGGGGAACTCACGTTCTTTCTGGGACTTCAAATATCCCAAACCAAGGAGGGAACAAATATTCATCAACAGAAATACATCAAGGAAATGCTTGTGAAGTATGGGATGGAACATTCAAAGCCCATTGACACTCCCATCTCACCAAATTCAAGGCTCAATGCAGATGAAACAGGTATCAGTGTGGACCAAAGGAACTATCGAGGTATGATCGGGTCCCTTCTCTACTTAACAGCTAGTATACCTGATATCATGTTCTCTGTATGTCTTTGTGCTCGTTTTCAAGCTAACCCTAAGGAATCACACCTGAAAGAGGTGAAGAGAATTTTCAAGTATCTCAAAGGGAACGATAACTTGTGCCTTTGGTATCCAAGGAACAGTTCCCTTGAGCTCATTGCATACACAAATGCAGATTTTACAGGGCACTTAGTTGACAGAAAGAGCACTTCAGGAATGGCCCAGTTCCTAGGATCATGCTTAGTCTCGTGGGGATCTAAAAAGCAAAACTCAGTGGCACTCTCCACAGCTGAAGCCGAATATGTGGTTGCCGCATCATGCTGTTCCCAGGTTCTATGGCTTAAGTCACAACTCCAGGATTACGGTATGTCTTTTGGCCCAGTTCCCATACTCTGTGATAACACTAGTGCCATAAACATTTCCAAAAATCTTGTGCATCATTCTAGAACTAAGCATATTGATATAAGGCATCACTTTCTACGTGACAATGTCGAAAATGGGAACATCTCGATGGAACACTGTAGAACTGAAGAGCAAATTGCGGACATTCTTACCAAAGCTTTAGATAGACGTCCCTACCAGCGTTTTCGAATGCTTCTAGGGATGATAACTCTAAACTAAACAAGTCCATGTTTGTCTCTCTCTCAATGCCTGACTAGTTTATATAAGATTGCATGATAGGGAACTTGGATTAATTGCTTTCACTATGCCATGATTACTAGTCTAGAGAAAAATGTGTACAAAGGAACTCTATTTCTTTTGGCCCAAAATGATCAACCAGAGTTCCCTTTATCCCTCATTACAAGCCACCATGACGGTTGATCATATGACCCACCCTAAGCTAGGGACCAGACACATACTTCTCATGAGCCAAAATATTTCCTTTATCGAGTTGCAAATTGTCTGGCTCCCTTTGAGTTCCCCTAGCCCCACAAAAGGATGAGTGTGAAGTTCCCTTAACCACTTCACTCTCCCTGACCTTGAAAAGATCATGGGAACTGATGCATCTACAAAGGGAACGCTGACTAATCTTCAAAGAAAAACTGTCACTTGGGAAGCGGACTTTTGTGTCAGAGGCTCTGAAGCGTTAAAGGCCAAGTATTCAAAATTTGAAAAGGACTTCCCAAGAGATCGTGACGCGTGTCCAGAGGCGTGCTTGAGAAGTTGAAACGGCGCCCTGGGCAACGGTTATCGAGGTTATTCAACTTCCCTTTCTACCCTTCACCTCCTCTCTCCATTAAAACCCCTCTTTGTCATTTTTGGGCCCTTTATTCCATCTTACATCTCTGTCAATCGTCTTCCCCTAATCTCTTTCACTCTCTTTTCAAGAAACCTCCAAAACCTCCCAATCTCTTACAAAAATGGCCCCTCAACACACCTTCGCCCAGATCAAAGCGTGGGTACATGCCAATCCTCGCATCCTCTTCGTCTCTCAACTAAAAGAGATCGAGCAAGAATCGGACCCAACGATGAAGGATGTTCTTATCCAAGGGCTATACAATCAAGTAAGCCCCTTCTTGCCCCCTCCTCCTCCTCAGGCCGACGAAACCGTCTCCTGGACCTCTTCCTCCTCCGAATCTCTTCCTCTCCCTCCTCCTAACACCAACACCTCCTCCGGAGTTGTCATCGTTGACAACTTCGGAGACGCTCGCCTCTCAATCAATGAAAAACCCCACAAATCCAAACACCGCCATTCATCCAAACGCCGTCACTCATCAAAAGACCCCTTAAAACCCAAAAAATCCAAACACTCCCACGACCCCTCAAAATCCAAAAAGCGTAAACACTCTGCGGCCTTTGAATTCTCGGAGCCCAGAAAGAAGGCTTTCTTCAAGTTTGAGGAATACCTGAACTGCTCCAAGGAGAGTTCTTGTGCTCCCAAACCTCCTTACCCTTTCCCTTCCGACGATGGGACCTCTGAACCCCAGAGTCTACTCCCCTCTTCCTCCTTCATCCCTCCTCTTCAAATCAAGGGACCTTCCAAACCCACTCTCACAAAACAACCGACTCCTCCTCCGCCATCTTCTCCAGTTCCCGCCACGACGGGAACTCCACCTTCCCAACCTTCTTCACTTCCTCCCGTTCCCATCATTACGGGATCTCCAACTCCACCTTCACCTCACAAAACTCCTCCTCCCTCTTCACCAAAACACATCTCCACCACTCCCATTTCTACTTCGGGGATCTCTACTCCCCAGGTCACTAGATCCCTTCCTCCCCCTTCCACTGAACTAACCACCCCTCTTCCTTCTTCTCCTCTCCCCTCTTCCATCACATCTCCCACCACCACCAAACTCCCCTCTCCCTCACCATCCAAAAGTACCCTCGCTCTCACCTCAGACGACGACGATCTTCCTCTCTCTGTGGTCATCGGCAAAATGACCAAGGACCCTCCTCCAATCATCATGGGAACTCTGGAGGAGGAGGCCCAGCTCAAGGCAATCGAGGAAGAGCTCAATCGGAGCCCCTCTGAGCACACAGTCTCCCAAGGGACAAAGTCCCTAGACAAGGTGGCTCCCGAAGAGCCCAAGGAGAGAAGGGACCTTGCACCAGCTGGAGGTGCTGAGGCAACCACGAGTCATCCTGAAGATGACGCGGAGGGCTCAAGCTCGAGCTCCTCCGAGGAAGAAGGAACCTCCCAAGATGAGGTCGAAGAAGAAGAAGAAGCTCCAGCTGCTAAGGAGCCAGCACGGATCCCCACCCCTGGACACCAAATGGTGGTGTCCACGAGTTCCCAACCGCCAATGGATCACGTGCTAATGGTTGAAGCGGCTGCATCCCCTCAGCAGAAAGGACCTCGCACGGTCTCTAGGGGGAACACATCTAAAAGCACTTCAAGGAAGGGGAAGGGGACCTCTTCCACCAAGCATCATGTCGATGAGCGCATGAAGCTTCTTCCTCCCCTCATTGTTTCAGAAGAAGTGCTGACTGAAAATGGTCTAGGGGAACCGTGGGACCTGATCAAGGCCCAGGGCTGGGAGAGACTCTGCCAAGAGACTGTGAGCGTAGATCCCTCACAAGTGCGTCGATTCTACAACAACTTCACTATCACCAACGACGGCACTCAGGGAACTCTCTCCCACGAAGGCGACGAGTTCATTTTTACAACGTCGACAATCCGCCTTCAACTCCAGGTCCCTGGTCAAGGGCTTAGCGAGGTGCCCAACAAGCTCTGGGGCGACTTCAACAGCGCCGAGGTGTGCAACACAATCTTCGAGGGTCGGGTTCCCTCTAAAGTCCTCTTGACGCATCACCTATCCTTGGTTGCCAAGCTCACTCACCAATTCATCATCAACGTGGTGATCCCGCGCCAGGAGAAGCGCTTGGTTGTCAACATCCCAGATGCCATCATCCTCTACCACTTCCTCCTCAAGAAGCCCATAAATCTTCCCCGAATAATCCTTGGGCACATGGAGAAGTGCCTGGCCTCCAAGTCCCACTCCCTTCCCTACTCCGGGCTAATCAAGAAGCTCCTACAAAAAGAGGGTCTTTACGACGCCTCTAAAGACGAAATCGAACTTGGAAGGGAACTGGACATTACAGTTGCCCAGAAGATGAGGCACTCGGAGCCTATAGAGGAGGCGACTCCACTAGAGTCTGGTCTACAAGAGGGGAACTCTCCAGTGTTGCTCCGCATTGCCAACACCCTCGACCAGATTGCTAGGGACCAAGCAGTGTTGGCCAGAGGACAAGTAAGCTTACACAAGTCCTTACGCGCCTCTGTGACGCCCTGTTCCCTCAGAACCTATGATCTCTCCCTTCTTGTTCCCTTAATCCAAAAATGACCACAAATTGTACTTGGGTTCCCATTGTACATATTATCTTAAGTAATGAAATGGTCTTTATTTTGATTGCGTGTTCCCTTCTTTCCTATTGCTTTGCTTGTTTTCGATGATGTCAAAAGGGGGAAAGACAAAAAAATGCGAGATGAGTTAAAAGTTTAAGTTATCACAGACCACGCATAAGCTAAGGGGGAACAATTGCATAAAAAGTTAAATAGGAAATATGTGTCTCACCAGAAGTGGCTCCCTAAATCTAAGTGTTTCACCAAAAAATGACTTCCCAAAATCATACTTAGGAACTCATCAGCATATCATTCATTGAAATACTTGCATTTTTGTGATGGGTTTGTCATCATCAAAAAGGGGGAAATTGTTGGGACGTTGTTGGGACCTCTGGTTCTAAACAACGGATCAACGATGTAATTCTCTTAAGTTTTGATAATGACAAACACCATAGGGAACTAATGTGGTTTGTTCAAGTATTTCTAAGGAACACAGGTACAGCCAAGAACTCCTACGAATGACCAAAAGCCACTGCAGGCCACAATGAAAAGAGTTTCCATCAAGGGAACTCTGAAGAGGAAAGTTCCCATGAAGTGGGAACTCCCAGAAACAATCAAGAGAACACAAGCTTACAACGATGAAGAGTTTCCATCAAGGGAACTCTGAAGAAGACAATTCCCATGACATGGGAACTCACATGTGAGGACAACGACCGTTCAACGCAGATCGCGGGATTCTGTCTCAGACAGCCCGAGGGAACAGTCTGAGGATCAGACTGTCACGCTTCATCCAACGGTCCGATTGATCCAAGAAGTTGACCTAGTTCAAACCAAAGTCACATGTGAAGAAAGTACAACTTGGGCATCAAGCAAAGGGCATTTTGGACACAAACGAAAGATGCGACTGCCCAAGCTCATTCGACTATAAAGAAATGAATAGTACTCGGTCTGAGGACTTCTCACAGAACTCACAAATACCCACATCAGAGAAAAGAAAGAAAAGGAAGAGAAGTCCCCGCCGGCGAGTGTGTGATCTCGACGACGGTGAAGCTGAAGTTCCCAGGAGCAAGGGAACTGAGAAGTCAGCGTAAGGTTTGAGTTACTTGTGTTTTGCTGTTGTGAGCTTAGGAACTCAGTTGAGAGGATTTACTAGTGTTGCTAGAGTTAGGAAGAACTTGTAGGAACAGAGAAGTGTAAATCCGGCTGTGTAACTAAGGAACAAAGCAATCAATATAAGTAAGTCATTCAAAATCCTCCAAGCGGAGGTAGAGGTTTACCCATACAACTAGTTGGTTGTAGAGGGGTTCCTCTATAAAGGAACTGTGCCTTTTACTGTCTTTATTACTTGCGATTATTTACTTCCGCTGCCTTGGGAACAGCTTAATTTCCAGTTCCCAAGCTCACTGCTAACCGATTACGATCCAACACTTACATTGCTTACTTCATTTTTAGATGATAAGAGAAGTTGAGCATACCATTGACTTTAGATTTGCCTTATTTATGCCTGTTCTTAGTCCTTTAATTATTGCATTTGTACTCATACACTTGCATACTCAACCTGTTTTTTTTATGTGTATCTTTCTTCTTCATCATATTTTTATTCTCTCTTTGAAACTTGGTTTTTTTCTGACCCTTTCCATAACCTTGCTTTGACAACCTTTAAGGCTCTTTTCGGCACAGGTTATTAAAGGTTTTTGGAGGTTTGTATTAATAAAAACCTACTTAAATAGGTGTTCGGTAAAATAAGGTTTGTTAGAAGGTTAAGGTTTTAGGAGGTTTTTGAGGAGGTTTAAAACCACAAATTGGAAACCTTTATGTAGATAGGTTTTTGGAGGTTTCAAGAGGTTATTGAAAATTTGTAGTGTATAAATTTGGCAATTTATTTTAATTAATATTTTTATGATAATTTTAATTGTAACAACCTCCTAAAAACCTTATACCACCAAACCTTATACCACCAAACACTCAATTAGGTTTTTGAAGGTTATAAACAAGATTTTAAACACCTACTTAAAAACCTACACCTACTTAAAAACCTCCCTAAAAACCTTAACCTCTTTAAAAAACTTGTTTTGCCGAACAGAGCCTAAGTCATTAACTTCCATCCTCTAAAGTCCTTGGAGGAAGACAATATTTTATTATCCATTTTGATGAATAATTTCATAATGCAAGAAACATTGTATAATGTTTGGATGGAAACTCTGGAACTTTGGGATTCTATCATCATGACGCGGATTAACCGTCAACAGATTCAACTAGAGTTGAAGCTGAATGTGGTGTTGAATGAGCTAGTAAGTTATTTATTTGTAAGCTTATTTATTATGATTACTACAAGCTTGCTTCTGAATAGTTTTTATTTGCTTCTGAATCTTATGGAAGTTATGAAACATATATTCATGTTAAGTTTTTTTATTTATACTAATTGATTAAGGCTTAGTTTGCAGTTTGTAGTTGTCATAGATTAGAATTTAAGGTCCACTCGTTCATGTCACCTCGTTGTTTAACCTTACATTGCATTTTTACTAGTGTTAGTTGTTATTTCATTCATGTGACTTCACATCAGATTTCTTTCTATATATAGGGATGAGTTTTACATTTTTGTTTACTTCTTGATTAACCTTTGATGTTTTCTTCTTTATCCTCTTGGAATTATTTCTACACTTTAATATACTTCCCTAGAGAGATAGTTGACTCACGTTAGGAATAGAGGTGATATAGGGATGATTGTACAATTTGCTTTGCCTATGACTTTTTTGTGATTATTGAACTGCCCAAGTCTTTTGAAAGTAGCTGTGCAATGGCAGTTTTATGCTGGAAGGATAAATGAAAGTCCTGATATAATCACGTAATATAATAGATATTTACTAGATAATTTTCAAGAGTGTGCATTTGCTCCTACTTTACCTGGCACGTGTATATGATATATACCTTTTTTTATGCTTCTTCTATTCTCATTGTGAAAGAAATCCAATCCTCTATTTTGGATTAAATGATTTCTAATCAAACCTTATTTTTTATGGCAGTACTATTCAGAAGGTGTGGCAATGCCATATACAAAGCACAAGATATACGAGATTCGAATCAATGGGCAACATATGTGCAAAGATTCATAGATAAGTTAGTGAGATATGTAGTACTTAAACTTTATTTAGTTGAATTTAACAAGCACTTTAATAACATAGATATAGAGTTAGTAGATTTTGTTGAATATTTTGTGAAACTTTAATATATAGATTGATGTTTGACTTTTTGACATTAATTAATGTATTTGGATACTTGGCTTATTTTGATTTAGTGTCAAATGTTTTTATAATTATGTTTAGGTATATGGTATGGTATAAATTTTTTATTTTATATATTTCTATTCGGAAGAAAATGCACATTTACCCCCGTTTACTTCGTAACCGGTGTATTTAGGATACCCAATTTTACTACGGCTAGCATATTTACCACACAACATGTTTACTACGGGTGAGTTAACTTCTCACGTACGGTTCAAAAAATCAAAACAATGCAAGTTTACTACGGTTTAAACCACTTGTATTGTGTATGTATTATTACCACGGGTATTAAAAAGACCACGGTTCATGAACCAGGGTAAAAGAAGAACCGCGGTAATATTACAACCGTGGTAAACAACTTTACCATGGCCAAGATTATCCCGGGTCACAACCGAGGTAAACATTACCAAAGAAACGAGGTAAAAGACACTTTTTCTACCAGTGAGTAGCAAATCAGGATCGAATCACGGGGATTATATCTATTTTAGTAAATTCTAGAACTAATTGCTAAGTCAAAATATAATGATTGTAGTGTAATTCTAACTATGAAAGCAAGTAAAATAAGTAAATTATGAGAATAAAAAATATATGAGAAAGCAAAGTTCTAAGGTAAGGAATCCCCACAACTTTGATCCACAGAATTTGAATCTCACTTTTACCTAAACTGAGTTGGATATTTTGTTATGAAAGTTATTGTCTAATGTCATAATATAACTTTTCTCAAAGCTTAACTTAATGTACTTCTATCAAATTAAGAACCCACTCTCGTGACGAAACAAAACCGATAGAAACCCTTTAAACACTTAGAAATCTAGATGGTAAACCAAACTTGCCCCACTCTCGTGATGCATCAAACTTGACTCACTCATCTAGAAGTTCTATGACAATTAACCACATGAGAAACTAATTCTCTAGTTCAATTCTAGTTTTTCAAATAGATAGAACCGCCTCTCGATGTGTTCTCTCTATTTTGTTTACTTACTTAGACTACCACCTCTCGATGCGCAACCTAAACAACTCTAACAAGTTTAAACATATTATATTAAGCCCCTAGAATTAAATCATATTAGTTTCCAACTTAATTCAAGCAAAAGATATTGAATCTAATCCGCTTCACATCGTTGGGATCAACCAAACCCTAGAACTATAGAGTTTAGCCTAGCATATTAAAATTTATGATCAAAACAATAAATTTAAACATGGAATAAGAAACAAAAGCAATATTGAAAGAGAAACTTACTAGAAATTCAATTGAAACAAACAAGTAGATCCAAGAGTGCAAAAATCTCCAAAGCAAAAAAGCGTAGAACTAAAATCCTAGAAATGGTCTCTTCTCTCTCTTGTAATTAGAAATAATAATAGTGCATAATAATCTTATAACTTAAGCTCCAATTAGTCTTATAAAAGCCCTAAAACTTATGCTAAAAGATATCCCAAAAATAAAACCAACTCGGGCCCAAAAAAGAGTAAGAAAGCCCAAAATCTCGCGCGCGCACTGTGCTGTCACGACCCATGACGGGGACCACGACCCGTGACGGGGGCCACGACCCATGACAGGCCATCTGTGAGCATGTATTTTCTTTGTTTGCCCTTGTCTTGGATCGTGATGGCCTCCACGACTCGTAGCAAGGCTTCTAACCTTTTCCTTCACTCCTTAACTTGCATTTTGTTGGATCGTAAACCGTTAGCAAAGAGCTTGGGAACTGGCTGTTAAGCTGTTCCCAAGGCAACGGAAGTAAAGTAAACGCAAGTATTAAAAACTGTAAAGAACGCAGTTCCCTTATAGAGGAACCCCACTACAACCAACTAGTTGTATGGGTAAACCTCTACCTCCGCTTGGAGGATTTTGAGTGATTTACTTATATTAATTGCTCTGTTCCTTAGTTACAACAGCCGGATTCAAACTTCTCTGTTCCTACGAGATCTACCTAACTCTAGCAACACTAATGAATCCTCTCAACTGAGTTCCTAAGCTAACAACAACAAAACAGAAGTAACTCAAACCTTACACCGACTTCTCAGTTCTCTTGCTCCTGGGAACTTCGGCTTCTTCGTCGTCGAGATCACACACTCGCCGCCGGGGACTTCTCTTCTTCTTCTTTCTCTTTTCTCTGGTATGGGTATTTGTGAGTTCTGGGAGAAGTACTCAATCCGAGTACTATTCATTTGGCTTTATAGACCAGGTGTGCTTGGGCAATCGCGTCTTTCATTTGTGTCCAAAATGCCCTTTGCTTGATGCCCAAGTTGTACTTTCTTCACATGTGACTTTGGTTTGAATTGGGTCAACTTCTTGAATCAATCGGACCGTTGGATCATTCGTGACAGTCTGATCCTCAGACTGTTCCTTTGGGCTGTCCAAGACAGAATCCCGCGATCTGCACTGAACGGTCGTTGTCCTCACAAACCACATTAGTTCCTCATGGTATTTGTCATTATCAAAACTCGGAGAATGGCATCGTTGATCCGTTATTTAGAACCAGAGGTCCCAACAACGTCCCAACACATTTGGACTTGTAATAGCTCCTCCACAACTCTTGAAAGCTCTTGAGAACCTTAATTCTTCATTCCTTAGTGTTAGTTGTGGTCCTAAAGCCTCACCAAGATCTTGTCCTCATGTATTCTTCTCCATTTGACTCCAAAACACCATCAAAAGACCTATAAAAGCAAAACAAACTTGTGTAGACCTCCATACTACGAATAATACAAAAATCAACACAAAAAGACCAAAACCTAAGCTAGAAAAGGAGAAATCTAATCCTAAATGCATATGCAAACTATGTAAAACTAGATGACCTCAAAATCCTACATATGTTGGGATAAGCAATGCAATTCCCACATGGAAAAAAATAAAGGAAGTAGAGAGCTCATTATAAAGGGAAAACACACTCCATTAGTATGAGGCCTTTTGGGAAGGAGCCCAAAAATAAATCCGTTCGGGCTAGGCCCAAAGCGGACAATATCATACTATTGTGGAGCTATGTATGCGTGTGGCCCAACAAGGAGGGTAACCCGGGCCAAACAACATACTAGTTCAAAAGGTACAAAATGTAAATCAAATGAGAATTCTGCATCTTCATGGCACAAGCATTCATGCCACATCTATAAAGAGAGAATATAGACACTTATGTTGGATGTGATTCTTGATTCTCTTGATTTAACAAACTTTGATGTCCGTGTTGCGTGTGTTAAGGGGAAAATAAAAAAACACAAGGAAATTAAGTGGCAACAGAAGTATGGAGATCTTAGAACTAATTAATACAAATATTTGTGGTCCATTCCCTACAGCTGCATGGAATGATCAACAATACTTTATTATTTTCATTGATGACTAAGCCAAATATGGGTACTTATATTTGATAAGTGAGAAATCAAAAGCCTTTGACGTTTTTAAGTGTTATAAAACAAAAGTTGGGCTTCAACTTAGTAAGAAAATTAAGGCTGCCAAATATACACGTGGTGTAGAATACTATGGCAAACATGATGGATCAGGAGAATAGCGCCCAAGACTGTACCCTTTGCTAACTTCTTGAAGGAATGCGAAATCATCCCACAATACACTATGTCGGGCAAACCTAGCATAAATGGTGTTGTTGAGAGACGAAACAAAACATTTTTAGACATGGTGAGAAGTATAATTAGTCACTCTTCATAACTTGAATCACTTTGGGGTGAAGCACTAAAGGCTGCAATATATGTCCTTAACAGAGTACATCGCAAAGTAATAGCTAAAACCCCATTTGAAATGTGGAATGGAAAAAACCCACCATAAGGCACTTGCACATTTGGGGATGTCCAACTGAGGCTAGGCTTTATGAACCTAGTGAAAGGAAATTGGACTCCAAGACAATTAGTTGCTATTTTGTTGGGTATGCAAAATGCTCCCGAGGGTTTAAGTTTTATGATCCCACTACATGCTCCTTCTTTGAGACCAGAAATGCTAGATTTCTTGAGGATGTAGAATTTAGGGAAAAAGAAATAAGGAACGTCACTTTTGACGAAGTTGTCCTTGTAGAAGAGGAATCATAAAACTTAAGGAATGTCACTTTTGCCAAATGTGGTTATTGAAAACGATCGGGAAATAAATCTTGACATTCTTCAAGAACCAATTCCATTTTTGGACAACAATGAAGTTCCTCCAATAGAGCAGATTCAACAACCTCAAGAAGTGCCATTAAGGAGGTCTACAAGAGAGAGAAGATATGAAATTTCATATGATTACATTGTATATCTTGTAGAATAAGAAGATCATATGGGAGTGATTCCATATGAATATTTCATGTACCTTATGGAACAAGAAGATTCTGTATGAATTGCAGATGATGATCCAATCAATTTTTTTGAGGCTCTTCAAAGTTCTAATTCTCTAATTTAGATCAATGTTGTGAAAGATGAGATGAAATCCATGAAAGACAATAATGTTTGAGATCTTTTCGAGTGGTCGAAAGGTGCGAACCCATCAGTTGCAAATGGTTATTTAACACCAAAAGGAATTCCAAAAGCAATATAGAAAGATATAAGGCTAGTACTATCCCAAAAGGATTCACTCAAAAGGAAGGCATTGACTATAAGGAGACTTTTTCTCCAGTTTCATCAAAGGACTCTTTTAGAACAATAATGGAACTTGTGGCTCATTTTGATTTAGAACTACATTAGATGGATGTAAAGACAACATTCCTCAATGGAAACATTGATGAAACGATTTATATAGTTCAGTCAAAAAATTGGAGTCCAAAGATTCAAAATATATGGTGGGTAAGCTAAAGAAATCCATCTATAGTCTTAAGCGGGCTTCAAGACATGAAATTATAAATTTTATCAAGTGATCACCTCATTTGGTTTTGAGGTAAATAAGGTTGAATATTGTGTCTATCATAAATTAGGTGGGAGCAAATTCATTTTTTCTTGGTGCTATATGTCAATGATATACTGTTGGCTTGTAACAATATAGGCTTATTGCACGAAACAAAGAGTTTTCTCACTAGGAATTTTGAGATGAAAGATCTTAGGGATGCCTCATTTTGTAGGTATACAAATACTGCAAGATCGTTCTCAAGGTATCATTGGATTTTCACAAAAGAGCTACATCGAAAAGGTACTAAGCAAATTCAGTATGAAAGGTTGTTCATCGACAAATACGCCTATAGCTAAGGGATACCATTTTAGTCTCAAACAGTGCCCCAAAATTGAACTTGAAATAAAGGATATGCAAATGATTCCTTATTCCTCGATGATAAGAAGTTTTATATACGCTCAAGTTTGCACTTAATCCCTATATAGCATTGGTGGGACTTTTGGGCAAATACTTAAGTAACCTTGGATTGGATAATTGGAGAGCAGCTAAATGGGCTCTATGATATTTGCATAGAACGAAGGACTTCATGCTACTTATAGGAAATCGGAAGGTTCGGAGATCATTGGATATTCTGGTTTCGGTTTAACAAGATGCCTAGAAAGTACAAGTTGCACTTCAAGCTATGTTTTTATGTTAGATGGAAGAGCTATATCTTGTACAAGTGTCAAAATGCTTGTAGCTACCTCAACCATGGCTGCAAAATTCATGGCGTGCTTTAAGGCATCCATTCATGATATATGGCTACATAATTTTGTCACCCTACTGCGTGTGGTCAATGGTATTGAAAAAAACGCTAAAGTTATATTGTGATAATAAGTCGGCGGTTTTGTTCCCGAACAACAATACAAGTTTTGTGAAGGAGAAACACATGGACATTAAGTTTCTGTTATTTGAAGGAAAAGGTTCAGAATGGTCAAATTTACATATAATACATCAGGACAACCTCAATGCTAGTGGATCCGTTAACCAAGGGATTGCCTCCTATAGTCTTTCATGAGCACACTACTCATATGAGTGTTCGCATCTTTTGTAGTACATTGGTCTAGTGGGAGTTTCCGTGGATATTCTAAGTTAAGCTTATGCATAATACAGTTGTTATGATTTTTATTCATAATGTATTTCTGAACTTGTTTATGAAGTTTTAGGTTGTCTCCTAATAAAGTAGGACTAGTTGGAAATAGGCATGTTTTATGGAATCCCATTGCATGTAATTTCCATGTCAATCATCCATACTTGATCTATGTCATTGAATATATTAGTGTGGTGAACACGAAAGGTTTAGTTATGATATATAGATATTGTGTAACGAATGTCATTTTAATCTCATATTATTGTACGAGATGGACCAGATTGATATAAAGGAGAAGTTCATAAGTTTAGCCAAGATGTAGTCGTATATACATAAAGAATTTTGGTTAATATAATTGATTTTGGTCATATGTATCCCAAGTGGGAGATTGTAAGATTATTTAAATCTTGTGGACTTGCATATTATATACAATTATATTAAACGGCTAAATAATTAATGGGTTTAATTAAGTAATTCAATCTAAGTAAAAAGACTCTCGGATTTCTAATAAATGGTATGGGATCAATGAGTGGACACCGAATTTGGACCAACAGGTTTAGTGAAATTCCTTTGGATCAAATAAATAGAGATTAAGTTATAGTCTCCAAGATGCCAATATCATCCAACAACTTTCTACGATACTCTTCCTCTCAGAGTGAAAGCAAAACTCTAACTTAATCTCTATTGAAAGCAAAACTCTATCAGTGATTAAGAGCACTAATTACATGCCAATATCATTCCTTTGGTTAAGGAAGACTACGCACATGTAATTAGTGCTCTTAATCACTGATATGATTGATCTTGGCTTCTAAATTGGATTAATTTCCTAACAAGAACTTGTGTTAATTCCCTTAAGTCCAACTTAGAGGGGAGATGAGAATAATATAGGAAGTTAGTTAGTGGTCAAAGTTGTATAAGTTGACTTAGGTTAGAATTTAACTCTAGTTGAATTACCTTTTAACCTTAGTTAGCTTCTGAATTAGCTCTTACTTCCTTAGGCGTGTGTTCAACTAACACACCTAAGGAAGTAAGAGCTAACTCAATTAGAGATTTTCTATTTTCTTATCCTTTGCAATTGCTTCCACTTGATTATGCATCTTCACAGAATGTTTGAAGTTTAATTTCTCATATCATGGAATTTGCTCCACCGGAGGTTGGTTGACACATCATAGATGGCTCCAGAATTGAGTTGTTTTAGTCAATTACAAATGGCATGAGGTTTTCTTTTTGGCCTATATGCATGTGTAGAAGACCAATCTCACCGAGCATCTATAGTCATAAAGTTACGTGCTAAATAATACAAAGAAAAAAAAAACTCTATTTTTTGTAGATTACAATAGTAATTTTGATCAAACTACTTTTCTTTTCTTTTTTACATTGATACTTGAGAATACAAATACATTGGGACTACAAAAAGGACTCTGGATAAATGAACAACTCACTGGATGAACAAACCAATGGAAATAAATTGAAAATTAAATGTGAAAGTAAGAACAAAAAAAAAGTGAGTGAAAAGACCGCATATACACATAATAATATAATATCGTTTCTATGTGAAACATCTGAATACGTTCTACTAATTACTCCGTAATAGGCAGTGAGCTTTACCTTTTTATCATTTATCAGCTTTTCTTTGTGCTCTTTACATTACGTAGTGTCATAACGAGTCTCTGTCTTTCACCTTCAACCTCTGCAAATTTAAGGCTGATCTCAGAGTATCTCTCTTGCATTTCATTCAGTTCAGCTTCCATGCACGACTTCTGTTCCCTCAAAGACGTCATTTCTTTCAATAATGCATCAATGCCGTGTTCATCTCCCGCGTTGATGCTTGATGCTACTTCTCCATTACTGTAGAAATGAGAAGATTAATCATACTTGGAGATTTAATAATGTAAATAAGCTGCAGAGGGTGAAAAAAAAAACAAATAAGATATCCATACATATTTATGGTTGTATCCTTCCCTCTGAGGTTGTTGGAATCGGCATGGAATGTGAATTCTCCGGTATTGCCATCAACCTAAATGAAAAACATATAAGATTTGCTAGCCAGAAATACAAAATTGAAGTGCTGGGTATTTCAAAATGGCTGTTTTCATCAGTTTTGAGTATAATGCAAATGTGTATATCAAAGCCTTATTTGTAGAATCTACTATTGACCATCTCCACAGCCAAGTAAGTTTAATGGAAAGTAGCATTAGGTTGTAATTTGTAAAGCAGTACCTTAATACTAAAGCAGTTCATGAATAAAAGCATAAATATATACATTGACTAACCATTCTGCTGTCATCTTCATGATGAACTATACTGGTCTGACTGAGTTCTTCCAATTTTGTCTCCAGTTCTTCAATCTTGTTATGAAGATGCTTTTCCTTTTCATGAAAGGCATTTGCAGAGCTTTCCATGTCAACATTCTTCTGTTTTATTTGCCCCTGTAGCAAACCAAATGATTTATCAAAATCCCAAAAAGAAAAAAAAACAAAAACAAAAACAACCTGATAACTTGATTTTAAAAGTTTACCTCGAGCAATTTTATTCTCTCCTTCAATGAAGCAGCCTCTTTTGGACTGCACGAGACAAATTCGGTCTTACTGTTCTTAGAGGATGCTTTTGTTCTTTCTGCTGCAATGGCCCGTCCATTGTTATCCTTTAGCTCCCTCTCCATATTCATAAGAGCATCATCCTTCTTCTTTAATTCACCTTTGAGTTGTAATACTTGCTTTCTGAATTTCTCCTTCTCCAACTCATCCTCTATTAAGGAATGTCTCATCTCTTTACACTGAGCTCTGAGTGTATCCACCTCGTTTTCCAGATTTCTGAGGGCCATATCCTTTTCATCCTTCTCCACCTTATGTTCCCTCTGAGCTTCTAGTTGCTGAGACTTCTCCTCAATATCCACCAACTTCAAACTCAGCTGGTTATGAAGATCAGTCACTCGGGCTTCATAATCCTCTTTCACTGACTGAAGCTCGTCTCTAGCCTGTTGCAGCAACTCTTCAAGGTGGTTATTCATTAAACGCAAGTGACTAGCTTCTGTCATTGCCTTAGTAGCCACCTTCTCATTTGCCTCAAATGTTGACTGCATTTGCCCAGAGAGCCTTCTGAATTCATCCTGAAGCCTGTCAGCCGTGTTAGCGTTTTTCCATTTGCTTAATCTTAGGGCTTCCTCTGCTCGGATTGCTCGTTGTTCCTGATCCACTTTGGCACGAGTAATTGCTTCAAGATCAGATTCAAACCCTTGTGCTTGGTTATCAAGTTCTTCCTCAAGGCTCTGTATTTGACCTTCAAGATCTTTGATTGCAGACAACGAATCTGCAAACTCTTTTGACTGTTTCTGAAGCTCATTCTCCAGTGTCTCGATCTGATTTCTCAGCTCTTTCCTTGCTAATCTGAGGGCTTCCTCTGCTTGGATAGCTTGTTGTTCCTTCTCCATTTTGGCACAAGCAAGAGTTTCCAATTCAGTTTTGAATTGGTCTGCTTGTTTGTTTAGTTCATCCCTAAGGCTGTCATTTTGATTTTCAAGATCCTTTATTATGGCTATGGAGTCTGACAACTCATCTGAGCGATTGTTAATCTCCCTTTCCAGCGTCTCTACTTGATTTTCAAGTTCATGTATGGTGGCATAAGAACCCGAGCACTCGTATTGCAGTTTCAGCTGTAGTTGGAGATGGCTCTGCTCCAGTTTATAGGACATGTCATGATTTTCCTGCTTTAGAATCTCATAGTCAAGGGCCAACTGCTCCATCTGCATCTCTAGTTCATCCTTCACTCTTCTATACAGGTCAATTTCACTACAGAGGTCCATGATGTTTTGCTCGAGAACGTACGCTTCCTTGGTATCACTGTGTTGCTTAACAAGCTCTTCTAGTGCTTTTTGTCCATCATCATTATCACCGTCACTGATTTGCCCGTCTCCTTCTTGAGCTCTTTCCTCCAATTTCTCAGAAATATTACAAGATACTGGCTTTAATGATAAATCCAAATCTCCTCCATTGCCTTGCTCTAAAAGCTGTTCCATGTCCTGGACAGCAAGAATCAGTTCTGAGTTTGATTCTTGTGTCTTGCGTAGTTGTAACCGAAGATCGGAATTAAGATCCTTCTCATGATTCAGTTCTTGCCTCATTTCCTCGAGAAGATCCCAGGGATTGCCCTCATAATTCATGTTGTTTCTAGCTCTCTGAGAAGCTTTGAGTCTCTCACATTCTTCCTTGAAAGCGTCTCTCTCCTCCTTCAACGAAGCAACATCTTTCAGTAAATCTTGACCTCTTTTGTTCTCCTTCACAATCTGCTTGCGAAGGGTTTGCAGCTCCAGGTCTGCGATATCAGCCTTCCTGGAGAGAAGAATGAGATCAGATTTTAGCTTCTCTACGGAGTCGTCTAAAGCATCTCGTTGGCTGTTGGTGGAGTCATCTGTACTTGAATCATGAGCAGCGGTTAACGACCACTCCCATCCTGTTGTTCTCTGTTGATTATGCGATTCAATGTCATTGCTTTTCATTGCAAGTTCTTGTGGAGCATCCAATACAGAGCTGTTATCGGATCCCGACAAAGTAATGTCAGATCCAATGGAGGCCCTCCCATTTCCATTGAGCTCCACCATATTATTAGCCACTGCTTTTGTCAAAGGCTTTTCCTGTGAACCACCCATCACAAATACAGAAGAATTATAAGTAAAAAGGATAAGTAAATAGGAAAATGGCAGACATTTGTTTCAGAAACCCACCAAGACCTATTGCAGGTACAAAAAGTTGACATTAAACTATTAAAGTCATGAAGATAAAGAAAAATCTAAATAGGCCTAGATAAGATAGAGCATTACTTCATTGTAATTTGTATTGATGTTTTCTTCAGAATCACACTTGCCAAAATGCCCCTTCAGGCTCCTATCTTCAGGTTTGATTTTTGGGTCCTCAAGCTCTCTGCATTGCGTTACAGATAAATAAGAAGCAGGAACATTTAAAATCACAGGAGATGAACTATAACAAGATAGTCCAGCTGTTTCACCTTTGGTTAACATTTTCATGTATCCTCTGAATGGATACCTGTTAACCCCACAAGAAATTGTAAGCAAACCATTATATATACTGTGTCACAGTTTCTTCTTATCCTCAAACAGTAGAAGAGACACAATAAAAAAAAATAAAAAAAAAAAGGAGAACACTAACATGTAAAAGCGCATCTGAATTCGAGCTCTTAAGAGGCAAGGAAATTGAAGCAACCTTG
The DNA here is from genome assembly GCA_964016875.1 of Fallopia convolvulus. Classification (NCBI taxonomy): domain Eukaryota; kingdom Viridiplantae; phylum Streptophyta; class Magnoliopsida; order Caryophyllales; family Polygonaceae; genus Fallopia; species Fallopia convolvulus. Next base: position 14,849,859 of record OZ024724.1, read on the forward strand.
GTTGCCTCAACATACTCAGAAAAGTTTACAGAAGCTTCTCCCACGATACTCGATTTGGATGATCCCTACATCAATTTGATTTCAAGGAGCATCACAAATAAATTAATTTAAAAAAAGAGAGAGAAAGAATCATGGAAATGGAATATATAGAGGAAAAAAACACTGAATTAACTTTATCTAGCAGACGAGATTGGTCAGGAAATCATACTGTTGAAATGATGAAGTTGTAGATTCTGTCATGAATCTTTCCATTCTTCGGGTCCTGTACGAATTTCACAGTTTCAAAAATTGGGCTCTCCCAGTAACAGCAATCATATCGAATCTCACACTTTTCTAGCTTCGCCGTCGGCTTCCCCGTGTCCGCCGGAACCAGCGAAAGCACCAATACACTCCCACCGGATTGCAACGCCTAATAACACAAGAAGCAATTAAATAAAGATAAAAATAAAAAAGTGATGGACAGAATCGTTACGCACAATTGTCAATAAAATAGTCAAAAGAGGGATAAAGAGCAACCTCGTGTTCTATCCAAATCAAAGTTTTTCGAGCAGGGAAATCCAGAAGTGATACTTCAGGCATTATCAATTTTGATCCCATATCAGATTTCTCACAATTTTAATTTAACAGATTGAAAACCACACGGAGCCAAAGACGACGAAAAGCTCGCCAATAATTTTATTAAAAAAAAAAAAATTCAACAAGTCTTCTCGATTTCCAATTCGCGAAGCGTTTTTGAATTACCTGCGTAACGTGGAAGCTCAATTTGAACACGGCATTGATCTTGTTCTTCTCGCTCCTCCATCTCACCGACTTGAACATCTTACAATTCTCCTCCCGATCACAGGAGGAGCTCAGCAGGAAAAATCCGGACCGTCAACAGCGCTCCGGCGAGCATTGCCGGAATCACATACACCTCCAATCAACCGCAAATGAAGATCGTTTCAACAATGACTGTAAAATTGAGTATAACAAGATAAACTCGGACGATTTGTGCAAATCAATTGGACCAGCGATCCGAAAATATCTCATTGAAATCGCACCAGCAGATCTGAAAATCATCTCTCGTATGCACAGTCTGTAAGACTGCAACAGGTTGCTCTCTCGGTGGGGATGTTGATGACTGTCATATTATGAAGGGAGCTTTTTGAAAGAAAATATATACTATTATATAATAAAAAATAGAGTCATGCTCGGATACATTATAGTGCTACAGTGAAAAGTGCGAGCAAAGCACGGTCGTTGGATTAAAAAAATAGACGGTCAAGATTTGATGAATTGGGTTTAGTAGAAAAGAAGAAAATGACAAGCGCTTCATTAATGGCAACACGGGTAATTCCTTTAATTTTTAGGTTCAAAGAACAAAACTACCCTTTAAACTAATTTTTTTCCAGAACTCTCACAATTTTCAAATTGCGCTCTTGTTCGTACGGCCCGAGTCACTTTCTCTCTCAAAAAACCCCAAATCACCTCTCGATCTTGCTCGATCATGCTAGAATTTGCTCGATTTCTCCATTCTCTATTTTAAGCTATCAATCTTATTCGATTTGAATCAACAATGGTGATAGGAACAGAAAAAAGTATGTTGGTATTTCATTTTTCTAGGGTTTATTGTTTTAAGTTCTCAATCTTACTCTTATGGATTATTTTGTTTAAAAAGGTTAATTTCAAAGTGGTATTAATTCTTTTATGACATGTTTTTGGTATAGAAGTCGTGATTGATGATATATTGTCACTGTTGAAGTTATCTACTTAATGTTCTTGGGAGAAATCAATGTAATTTTGTTTAGATCTTGTTGTATCAGTGAGAAATGTTCATTTGACACTTGAGAAATCATATATTAGGTAGTCTATTAACTCAAATGGTAGAGCAATGTGCATGTGCACATAGATGTGGGTTCAAATCCCACATAGGTTAATTCTTGATACGGTCATGTCTTTTTGTTCATATCGGTTGTTCTTTTGGTTCAAGTCTTTTTTAGGTAAGGTTCATAATATTTCTTCTTATGGTTCATAAATTTTGTTCCGTGCTTTTTTATTTATAACAATTCTTCTTTTGGTTCATGTTTGAATAACCTTAGGTTCATCAAAGTTCATCTTATGGTTCATGTCTTTTAGTTCATGCTCGTTATTGTTTTCTTTCGTGATTTTTGGTTCATGGTACTTTTTCTTTCGGTTCATGTTTTTGTAAGCTAGGTTCATAATAATTTTTATGGTTCATGACTTTTAATTCTTAGTAGTTTATCTTATACTTTATGTCATTTGGTAGCCTATTAGCTCAAATGGTAGAGCAATGTGCATGTGCACATAGATGTGGGTTCAAATCCCACATAGGCTAATTCGTGATATGGTCATGTCTTTTTGTTTGTATTGGTTGTTCTTTTGGTTCATGACTTCTTAAGATAAGGTTCATAATATTTCTTCTTATGGTTTATAAATTTTGTTCCATACTTTTTTGTTTATAACAATAGTTCTTTTGGTTCATGTTTGAATAACCTTAGGTTCATCAAAGTTCATCTTATGGTTCATGTCTTTTAGTTCATGCTGGTTATTATTTACTTTTGTGATTTTTGGTTCGTGGTACTTTTTTTTTCGGTTCATGTTTTTGTAAGCTAGGTTCATAATAATTCGTATGGTTCATGAGTTTTAATTCTTAGTAGTATATCGTATAGTTCATGTCATTTGGTAGTCTATTAGCTCAAATGGTAGAGCAATGTACATGCACACATAGATGTGAGTTCAAATCCCACATAGGCGAACTCGTCATACGGTTTATGTCTTTTGATTCATGGTAGTTCTTTGTTGGTTTATGATTTTTATATGCTTAGGTTCATGATAGTTTATCTTACAACTCATGTCTTTTAAGTCGTATCCTAGTTGCTATTTTGGTCACGTCTTTTGGTTCATGATATTTGTTCATTTGGTTCATGTTTTATAAATACGGGTTCATAATATTTCATCTCACGGTTCATGGTTTTTAGTTCATAAAATTTGGTGTATTGGTTCATGTCATTACATGGTTAGTTTCATAACAATTGTAAATTAAATTAACTTCACAATACTTGTTATTTTGTGTCATGTATTCATAAAGGATATTCTATTGGTTCATGTCTTTATACGGCTAGGTTCATAACAATTTTCAATAAAGTTCATGAAATTTAATCCATAATATTTATTATTTTTGTCACGTAATCTAGTACATAAACTTATTGTGTGGCCGTGTGGGTTCACGTCTGTATATAATTAGGTTCATAACAATTATCAATAAGGTTCATGAAATATAATTCACAATACATGTTACTTGCGTCATGTATTCTAGTTCATAAATGGTATAAGTTAATAATTTTGGTATACTAAGTTCATAATCTATGAACAATAGGTAGAAAAAATGATCTAAGCACCAAGTTAAATATTTAGGCATTTTGTCGAACACATGGTGGGCGGTTAGATGTGCATTGGCAATTAACTTTAGTTTTCAATCAAAAACTTAAAATTGTAATGCAAAATGTGCACAACCTTCACAGGTTTGATTATAATCAACAAAAATCAATCCAAAACACACAAAAACATGTAATCGAAGTACCAAGCTCCAAATTTTGAAAAAACCCCAAATGTAAACTTGAAACCATAGAAAACAAATCTATAGCAATATCTATGAAGAGAGAATATAAATTGGGGTCGGAATTAACAAAAAAAGCCAAACAAATAAAAAAAGCAAGATGCAATAAGCATTGAGAAGAATCGATCGAAAAAGCTGAAAAAAAGCTACGTGTTCGAGAGGTTGAAGAAGACCTGTAACTTATTTTATAATTTGAAGCGTAAAAGACGAAAATGCCCCTCCGTTTATAAAATCATTAAAATGTGTCTTGATCCTGGCCATTAAATATGCTCGATCGAACGGTCTGAGCGTGCTCGCACATTGCACCGTAAGTAAAATTTACACCTGATCGTGATTCATAAAAAATATATATATTAAATAACAAAGAGAGGTCTAGATAGAACCTATTTTATTTTTATTTTTTATTCGTCAGTGTCCAAATTTGCCATTAAAGAGGAAATTCCGTGGAAATTGGAAATTCAGATATAAAATGGAAATGGAAAACTGTCCACGTTGAAACTTTTTCTTTATTTGTATAAAATTATTTGAGTATTATTCCTAAACTAAATTAATCTAATTTAATTAATATCTAAATATGTTATGGTGGAACTACAAAAAGGAACAATTCATATAATATTAACTCATTAAACTCAAGGTTACATCATAACTATAACTTAAAGCGGAGGTTAAAAAAATTATTAAACGATACATGTCACTTTTAGATTGTACCATCTCACCCTTTTTTTAAATAATATTTTATTTTTTGATATGATAAATTCTTATCCATGTTTTTAGAATATAGATAGAAAATCCTATTATTAAACAATCTATTATTTTTGGATAAAATAGATAGGAAGATCATTAGAATATTTTTTATGTTATCATACAAATTAAAAATATTTATTTTATTTTTAGATAGAATCATTTTTTAACTAAGATATCTTAATTGATTATTTTTAATTGTTTGTATTTATATGAAAATATTTTATTTTTAGATATAATTGTTTTCTAACTAAGATATTTTAATTAATTATTTTTAATTGTTTGTATTTATATGATAAAAAAATAATCAGTATATTGATTTTTTTAAATATCTTAATATATATTAATTTTTATTTATTATTTTAAAAACCCGTACAAAATACGAACATACCTACTAGTTACAAATAATTTAACAAGGGTGATTTAACCTATTTTTCTTTTTGGTGTGGGGTCTACATGCCTACGTGGTAGTTTTTCAAAGTTTCCCCCCCCCCCCCCCCCCCCCACAACACACACATTTATAAGTCTAAAATAGAAAGTTTACACAAGGTACAATTGGACGTATAGTTTATATTACACAAAAAAATGTACTTCATTTTTTTTATAATGGGGGATTTTAAACCTTTTATTTAATAATAGAAAAGCTTACATAGTAAAACTCATACAAGATTTACTGAAATTGGAGAACCAATCAGTAAGATTACCTTAAAATATGAAACTTAGTCAGAAAGTCAACTCAAACCTCCCTCGCTTCAACACAGTCTCGTAAAATATGAAGTGTAGTCTCTTCCCTGCTGCAAACACCACACCCAACATTTGTTTCAATGTGTCGACTCACTCGGTTCGCGTTGCTAAGAACCGCATTACGCGCCACCGGCCATAAAAAGTTCTGAACCCATTCAACTGCTTCGACTTTCCAAATAGCTGACCAAAGAACACCTCCTTCCTGCTGAAACTCACCCCTTATTTTATCCAACACTGATTTGATAGTAAAGTTACCAGAGGAAGTCGCGCCCCAAGTAAAATTATCATCGACTTCTTCACTCTCCAATGAGATTGCAGAGATTTTATTCAATGTCTCCGGGTCAATTAGATGAGCGAATTCATGCCATTTCCAGGCGCTCCCTTCCCAGTATTCAACAACTGTTTTCCCAAGCTCCTCCTCGTCCACCATTTCAATAGCAAGCTCTTCGAGAGGTCTCTCAGTTATCCATGGGTGGACCCAAAATAGAGTTCTTGTCCCATTCCCAATTTCCGTTTTCAAGCCACTCATGAGATAGGACTTTGCTTTCACAATTCCCCTCCAAGTGTTTGAAGCTCCGGGCCTCCCAGCGATCATATCCCGATCACACCTCCCTTTACAATACTCCCCCCTCAACACCCGGGACCACAAGGCATCTAGCTCCTTAAGCATACAATATCCTAGTTTCGTCATGCAGGTCATATTCACTTGTCTCATGCTCTTCATATTCCTTCCACCAGCAGCTTTCGGCGCTTTCATCGTATCCCAATTCACTAAATGCATCTTCCTCCTCTCCTCTGTTGAACCCTAAACAACCTCTGTTGAACCTCAAACAAATCCTCTAGTCCTTTTCTCAACTAAATCACATATTGCTCTAGGTACTTTGATAGAACATATAGATATAGGTTTTAGAGCATGTTTTTATTCTCGTTTTAGGCATTTTTAGATAGAGTTTTAATTTAAGTTGTAGTTTAAGTTTTATTTCGGTTTAGTTCGGAATCTACGCGTTTTTATGCTTTATTGCAGGTTGGATGGTGAAGCATGGTTGGTGTGAGGCTAAGGATCAAACTGAAGAACACGTGGAGAGTATTGAGGAGAAGAATCGAAGGGAAAATCACAAACCAGAGGAGTGCCAAACCGCGCCAGGAGTAATGTGCCAGCGCCGGAGCGCGGGCACAACCGGGGGGAGCACGACCGCGCTCCCGGGGCCTTTGACCGCGCTCTGGCGCGTTGATTCGACGCCGACTCGGGCTTTCGTGTTATGTTTTGGGCTGACTTTATTTGTATTTTTGCATGTTTTTTATATCATATAAATACTTTCTTAGGGTTTCTTTGGAGACATATCCTATCTATTGCTTTTGTTTTTACGTTAATTTGGATTGGAGAACTCTTGGGAGACAAAAACCTAGTTTGCAATATTGAAGAGAAATCAATTTCTTGTAAGTTTAATTCTTCTTTAATGTCTTATTCTACCTAAATTTCCCATGTCCAACTAGTTAGTTGAAGTTGTATGTATAATTGTTTGTAAGGTTTGAATTGTTTCTATTTACCTTGACTAGATTGAATTTCTCCATGCTTAATTGTTTAGATTCGCTTCGGATTATAATAACTTGATCACATATTCTATTTCTAGGTTGAATTGCAACTAGAATAATTAAATAGACGGTGGAATTTGATTATTCATGGATGAATCCTTTGATTAAACTTATAGACGGTGGAATAAGGTTAATCAAAGGCAGATAATTTAATCACAAAACTTCATTAATAGACGGTGGAATTCATGAATTATGTTTCTATTGAATGCTTTAAAAGTTAATTGCATGATCAATTTGATATAGAAGGTTTTCTAGGTTAATTGGTTTAATGGTTGTTAAAAACGGTGTATATTAATAACCACTTTAAGGTTCAATTTCATAAATTCACAATAGATTAGTCAAGGGAAATTGAAATAAGAATAATCAATGATTAAAACTCATGTATGCAATGGATACGAAACTAGTTGGACGCTTTTCCTCTATTTGAATTTTCAATTATTTTATTTGCTTTGTTTTATTTACTTAGATTGATAGGATGAAATCATAAAAAGAAACCTTTCACTTAGTAAAATTATTTAAATACAAGTAATTTGAGTTCATGTGGGTTCGACCCTTGCTTCCACTATACCTGGGTTCGGAAGTTAGGATATATCTTTGACAGTGCTTTTACAACGACATAAAAGTGCTCGGCATAGTTCCCCAAATTGCATTGGATAATAAGGGATACTAGCCAAAGCAGAATGCGCTAAAGTAATCCTCCCGGCCATTGATAGTAACCGTCCTTTCCACCTTGCTAGCTTCGAAGAGACCCGATCAAGAATGTACTTGTAAGTATTTTTCGTCATGGGCTCCTTGGAGAGCGGAATGCCCAAATATTTTCCAAAGTCATTAGTTTTCGGGATACCTCCAATATCACTAATTTGCTCCTGTAACTCTTCCGGGGTCGAGTTAGAAAAACAAACCTTGGATTTTATGAAGTTAATTTTAGCTCAAGAAGCCATACAAAACCTGTTAAGACATGCTTTGATCACATACATCTGCTCACAGCTAGCTTCGGCAATAGAATCAAATCATTCGCAAAGAACAGATGAGATAAATTCGGGCTAAACTCTGATAAACTTATCGGCTTCCAAGCACCCATATCAAGTGCTTCCTTAATAATATGCCCTAATCGCTCCATAAACAACACAAAAAGGTACGGGGAAAGAGGATCATCTTATCGTACTCCCCAACTCGATTTGAACATACTCCCCATCTCCCCGTTCCATAAAATCTTCATGCTACAAGACGTGACACATTCCATAATAACTTGTGTCATTGAAGCAGGAATCCGAGACTCTTGAAGAGTTTCCCTCAAAAAATTCCACCTCACCCGGTCGTATGCCTTTTCTAGATCAATCTTGATGGTCATAATCCTCCTTCCATGCCTCGATCTCATTGTGTGCATAACCTCCTGAGTAATTACGATGTTATCCGTAATTTTTCGCCCCGGTACAAAACTGGATTGTGTTGGTGCCACAATATTCCTCATCACCGGTTTCCGCCTTGTAGCAATGACCTTAGTCACAATCTTGAACGCTACATTACATAGGCTTATTGGCCTCCGTAGGTTTGTTGACTCCGGATCCTCCACCTTTGGAATGAGTACGATCAAGGTTTCATTCAGCTCTGGTGGAACTTTTTCTCCTCTTAATATTCTCAAAATAGTATCTTCAACCTCCATATGAATAGTTTCCTAGTTTTTTTGGTAGAACACCACTTGAAAGCCATCCGGCCCTGGAGCTTTTAGCGGTACCATGATGTCAACCACTTATTTAATTTCCTTTGCTGAATAACTCCTGCTTAGCCGATTAAAATCAGCCTTTGTAATCTCCGGGAAGCAATCATGAGGGACGTCGAATGGGCTATCCGCATTGGTTTCTTCCGAGTACAAATTATGAAGGTGGCTTGTGACATTTTGGTTCAACGCATGTTGGTCCCAAATCCAAACCCCCTGCTCATTCATAAGCCCGTCAATTTTGTTTTTCCTTCTTCGAACAATTTCACACACATATATGGAAGAACCGGGTATTCCTATCTCCATCCACCATGGCATGAATCCTAGCCTTCTGTTGCCAAAAGACATTAATTGTTCAAGAACACAGTCCAACTGACCCCTTAGCTTGCGTTCCAAATTCAATAAACCCCGAGTTGCTCTAGACTCCATACTTCTCTGAATTCCTTCAATATGCCTCCATAGGTGGTCCCTTCTCCGAAACAGATTTCCGAACACTGTCCTATTCCATTCGTCCAAATGCAAAGCAAGGCTTCTCAAAGAGTGATTCAGTTCCACACCCCTTGTCCAATGCAAAGCAAGGAAGTATTGAAATTCATTGTGCATGAGCCAAGCCGCTTGAAAATGAAAAGGCTTATGACGAGGGTTTTGCATATTGAAACCGCTTGAATCCAATAAAAGTGGCGTATGATCTGATTGATTAGCAGCCAAATGACGGATCGATCCGTTCTCGAACATTCCTCTCCATTCCATATTACAAAGGAGGAGACGGTGTTTGCGTTATAAACACTTTATGAGACATATATTTGTAAATCTCAATTCTCAACAATTCAAAATATCATTGAAGTTAGTATTGAGAGATTCAGACTTACTAATTATATTGTTAATAAAATAACTAAATTAGACCACAAAGTTATATTGTAGGTTTTCCTTCAAATATACAGATATATGTTCTCATTTACAAGAATGTTTATATTATTAATTTAATATATTAAATTTATAAAATATAATTTAATATAACTTAATGAGCGATCCAAACAATGATAAAATCTAACCAATAATGGTTGTAGTTGATCTTAATTGCTTTTATGCTTAAAAAAAAGAAATGAGAAAAACATTTACATGTTATGTACTAATAAAATCTTGTTTTGTAAAGCAATATACAAAGTATCTATATTTTTTTTGGTCTTACCTTTTGGCTCGTCCGGTTCGATCGGTTGGACACCGCTTTACATCCGGATCGGGTACTTCGTGGTCCCTTTTGGGAAAGACTCTCCAAATATCGGTTTCTTCATACATGTCGCCAGTGAGATTCGAACTTTGAATCACTGGACGACACTTAAGAATCTAGCATCAGTTTCTCCATACAAAGTATCTATATTGTAGATACATAATATATATAGAAACACTAAAACTTCAAATTGAATTTATTGAAAACTACAAGAAACTTTGGTTGCTTGGGTTTGAAGCTGGTCACGGATCGGGCGTGGGATGTACGCCTAAGTTGCTAAATTGATCTTGTATGAATACCTTAAAAATCGATTTTTAAAAAACTTCCACTTATTAATTTGTTAGTAAGGTAAGAGTATATATATATTTGGCTTCACTCATGCACGTGATCAGTAGTCTCTAGTCGATCTGTACTCCAAAGTGCGTGGTTGTTCAACTACATCTTCAACAATAAGCTATTATATATTTTCAGCTCTATCTTATATCCTTGATAAGAATTCAAATATAAAAATTAAAACCCATTTTAAAGTATAAACACTTTTAAAATATAATTAAAAAAAACTAAATACTAAATTATTGTTTATCTTTTTAAATTAGGGTTCTTGGGCAAAGATTAGAAAAATCGATACAATATATCTTTATTTTAAATAATGTATTTTTTAAAAAAAGGTAAAAATTAGGAGATTTTCCTTTAGAGAGGATATAGAGTGTTTTTACAAATGAGAATTGAAAGTTTTGGATGACTTCTGATGTGTGAATTAGGGAGCGAGTGACTCAACTGCTTAGTAATTTTATCGGCCACAGTACACTGAACAGTTTTCTTAATTGTATTTATGATTGTAAGAATGTCACCTTCTATTTAGATTTTCTATATTTCTAGTTGCTTAAGGCTATAATTTCATCTTATAATATCAATATGCTATTATATTTGTTTATTTCTATTTTTATAATACTTTTATTTTGATCTCTAATTACAATGTTACTAGTTGTTAGATCCCTATAGGTGACATAATAAGATACGAAAAATTATATGCCCTTCTCTTTTCTTGTTCTCCTTTTCTCTTTCAAATAATTATAACAATTAGATAACTATAATTCGTCTAGTGCATAAAAAATTCAACTAGTATTGTACAAATAAATATTTTCCTTAATTAAAATGAAAAATCAAGTGAACAAGTTTATTACAAGTATAAATAAATTCATATTATAAATTACGGATATAGGATACTCTAGATCGATTTGTAGATTTTATTGAGTTTAAGCATAAACTAGTTTTACCCGTCGTACCATGTACGACTACGATTCAATATTTTATAGATATTATAAATAGGATATTAATAAATTAAACTTTAATATAAGTAATTAATTACTTGTAGAATGTATACTTTTTAATCAAATATTATATTCTTCATATTTTATTACTTTTCATGTACGTAAATTTAGTGATTATCAAATATTTTAATATATCTATTAAATATTTTATTATCTATTTTTATTAATTTTAAATATTATAAATATTTATCATTAATTTTTTTATAAAATAAAATCACTATATAGCTATAAATAAATTCGTCAAAAGATTTATGATAAAATATTTATATTTATTTTGAAATATCTTATCTTTAATTTTAAATACTTGTATAAGGAAGGTTTCAAAAGATATTGTTATATTGAATAGATATTTGTTTGATGTTAGAGATAAATTTAAATAGTTAAAAAAAATTAATAGAAAGAAGTTATAATAATAGAAATAAAATTAATTTTTTAAAATTAAGGTGGGGCCAGAATCATTCTGGTGGCTCGAAAAAAGACATCTTTAATATATAGTTATAGATTTTTAATTTAAAAAAATGATAAGAAAAATATTCCAAAAAGATGGACGAGGATGGTCTAAAATAGGGTAGCATGTTGTTATATACAAAGATTGGAAGTTAATTTGAAGAGGAGCAGCCTTCATCACATGAAATGTGAAGTATACGCACAGATGTGATGTTCTGGTGCCCCTGAGCCTTTCTAAGATTGGTCCTCTTAACCTTTATAAGATCTTTATATAATAATTCTTATTAATAAGACCTTTTCCTTAATTAATCACGCCCTAACTACTTTTTCCCTTTTTGCATTTGCCTGGCTATAATACTCTACTTGTGTGACCCACAAGCTCAGCTTGCAACGTCTTTAATTGGTTGAGAATTTGAGATGATTGCTTTCTTTGTAGGTTAGGTGTGTGAATGCTCTCGGATCCAAGATCTCCTTGATCATCCATTAATGAATAAGTTTAATTAGATCATAAGCGATTATTTAAGCTAAAAATGACTACTTATGATAAGCTTTTGGCACGTATTATTACTTCATCGTTATTGATCATTGTGGTGGATATATTTTTGGATAATTAATTATTGCGTGTGATTTTTATTTATTATTTAAATATTGCGTACTAGTTAATATGTCTAGTGTGATATTAATATTTTAGGATATTAATTATCTTTAGAAATGAGTGGTCTATCTAAATTTTTATTATGCTCTCTTAATTATTAATTATGGTAATTTAATGGATTGGGAAGTAAGGATTCTATCCAAGAATAATACTCCATCCGATTCATATTAAGTGACGTTTTAGAGTTTTTTACACTTATTAAGAAAATTATAAGTAACCCATTAAAATCTCCTTTAACCCACAAAAAACCAAGCAATTAATTAAGCAATATTTTTACTTTTCTCAATTTTGTTGAGATAAACATGCATCAATTGGTTATTCCACTAAGATATCCTAACGAGGAACAAGTTTCAAAGGAATATAATTAAGTTTACCCCAATAAGTGTGAAAAAATATTTGGGAAATAATTATAATTAATTGAAAAAGTAAAGTTATTAATGCCAACGACACTTAATTTCAATCAAGAAAAAATGCTACAAAGTCACTTAATAAGGATCGAAGGGAGTATAAAATTTCGGACTGCTTGCCATAATTGGCCGACCCCCGACCTTACTCCTTCTCTCCTTTAAATATTCTAAGCCAATTCTCCTGAAAGATACACTTTTTTGTTTGCTTGAATACTCTTCTCTCGACACACATTCAACAATTCAACTCTATCTGACTTAGACATCAAAGGTTGATTTAGGGACCTACCCTCTTTTTCCATTGTCTTGCCGGTCTTAAAGGAGGATTCAAGGTTGTTCAAGGAGAGGAGTAAAGAAAATTTCAATTAGTGCACCTAACACATTTGTGCACTAACAATTGACGCAGTTTGTGGGAAATAGAAATAGAGATCCTTGAGTTTCCCAATTGATTTGAGAAGATGGCTATGGAGTCGATTCTGGAAGAAGAATCGACATTTCTTGGCGGAGAATAAACCACCAACGGCAATACCCTAGCCCTACTAGCGGCTGATCGAGACGAAGGGTTGCGACCAGCCACCGCGACCGACGGATCGAAGGACACCAACAATGACACCGGATCAAGCGATGACAACAATCAACCAGGGCTCGAGAGTGGCCGAGTGAATGCGCACGAGCGCAATCATCCTTGCGACTGCGATCGCCCCCGTGGGGGCGACCTCTCGTGCGAGGACGACCGGATTGCGATCGGTCATGAGGGGTGGCAGTGAGCACACCACCGAGCGCACGAGTAAGGAGAGAGGCAATGACGGTGGTAGACGAGGCCAGAGTTGCGTCATCGTGCGCGAGACGACGATCAGGGGAGCAAATGGAAGCTCCCAACTCTTCGCTCCAAACAACCGGAATGGCACCTCGAATACGATATATAAAGTTGTATGCAATGCAGAGTTGATCACGGCCTTGAAAATGACGTTGCATGATAACAAGCGGGCTAAGGCCAATTGCGCTTGTCTTAAGGCCTAACTTGAAGAAGCACTCAAAGAAGTGAATCTTTTAGAGTACGCGATGAACAAGATTTAAGGAAAACGCCCCGTAACGAGACCGAGACGGTCAAAAGAGAACGTAGACGCTAGTTTCATTGGAATCATCGATGAACATCGCAATCTCGAGACGTTGGAGTCCATCTGATAGCAGGGGTAACCATGCAAAGAAGCATCCCGACTATGATAGCGATCGTAATTAAGGCATCACGGGGATGCCAAGGGAGTACCACAATCGATACACCGTAGATGCTGAAGAAACCATAGATGAAGAGCACTCCCAAAAGAGGGCTTGGAAGTCCCATGATCGACGGGTTGGATATATGTGTGGACGACATCAGGATCAATATGATTGCGGTCCCCTTTGAATGGCTTAGAGGGGTCAAATAGCCGAGAATGGTGGGGAAGTGATAGGCGTGGCGTCAACCATGATGGCAAGCGGGGTGGCATCAACAATCAATGCCATTAGAGGAGTCTTGATGATGAGGTCAATGACAGTGATCGTTGGGGTAGAGTCGTTGAGAAGCATGGTACAAGTAGGAAAAGCCGAGCTATGGAAAAAATTGAAAGGAGGCTTCTTGACTTGTTATGAGCGCATGAAGAGTCCCTACATTGGGCTTAAGAACAAGCAAAGAAAATTTTGGTGTTATTGACTTCTACTCCATTGCATAAGGACATCCAAAAGGAGAAACCAACAACTAAGTTCTCTCTATCGATATTAGAGATTTATGATGGCCATTTGAACCTAGTCAACTGGATTGCGTCATTTCATCATAAGATGGCTTTGTGGGCCTCCAACGACACAATTATGTGTAAGATGTCCCAAGGAGCCTATGGAAAGGAGCAACAAAATGGTTGCAAATGCTAAAGCAAAATTCCATCAAATCATGTAGCCAATTAGCCACTGAGTTTGTCAAGCATTACATCATTGACAACATGGGTTCAATCTCCTTAGACACTTTGTTTAGTCTAAGAAAGGAGAATGATTAAGGCAATTCTCGAACAGATTTGTAGAGTACTACTCAAAAATTGATAATTGGGACGAGAAGACGACCATCCAAACTTTTAAGAGAGCGTTGCCTCGAGATAGCCGATTAAGGAAGGATTTGATGCTTTGGATTCCCACCAAAATGATCAAGTTACAAGAACGAATTAGGAAATTTACGATACTAGAGGAGGCTGACCTGAAGTCGAGGCATCAATCGTTGACGCCCCTGCGTAGGCCACAAAATGGGGTAGGCCGTGACGAAGGTCGACGTGGTTTTGCGAAGGCAGTAACGCATATGATGGATACTTACATGGTTTTTAACATGCCCATTTATCATATCTCCTCGCATTAGCACGAATCTTTCTTATGATGGCCATCGAAGGACGAGTTAGTTGACGAGAAAAACTAAGGGGCACAAGTATTACATGTATCATAGGGCCTGATGACTCCTGACTGTGGATTGTGAGCCTTACAAAAGGCATTTGGAAGAAATAGTTAAGCAGGGGCCTCTGCAGGAGATCATTTAAAAGGAAGATGGTTTAGCCCTATCTAAAGGAGGGAGACCACCCAAAGATAGGAAGGCTCAAATTGAAGTAAGGTTAGGCTGATCAGATCAGTGTAGATTAGGAAGATCACGTCTTATAATCTTTATAATCCTCTGATCTAGTGGAGAGTCGTTGGCTTGGTAGTGCTCCCAGGCCCTAGACGTAGTCATTCTAACGACATGAGTAAACAAATTATTGTGTTCTTCTCTTTTTGTTTCCTTCTCTAGCCTCTTCTTTTGTGAGTCTTTGTGTGAGTACTCCCTTACTATGGGGTGGAATTTTTTAACAATCTAAGGTGGAGTAAGGATCCCACTCCCTTTTCTATTATCTTGTAGATATTGAAGAAAAATTGAAGGTTATTCAAGATAAAGAAGAATTCAATTAATACACCAAACAAATTTGTACACTAGACTCAATTTTCTAATAGAAGGTTTAGTACTTATTACTCACTGTAATAAATTATTTATTTTCTTAAAGAAGAAATTTGGTCGCTAGTTTTTAGGAGTTGTGAGTATTTAAAAATCCTTTAATCAATTACTAATTAGGTCCAAGATGCAAAATGCTCAATTAGAGCCATTTACATGAGAATCTACTCAATTCCGGACAAGAAAAGACGTCGTGGCCTTTAAAAAACTGAAACTTTATTATCAAATGCATTACAGGCTAACAAATAGACGTTTCAATATAATGGGTCCATTCGAACGGATTCGGGATTCGTTAATCACATGAAGTTCAAATTGAGTAAGGCTTTAGGATCATTCGGGATGGTTCAAGTCGAGTCCGGTCATTACGAGTTTGGATTGATTAATGGGTCAAAATCAAAGGGCTATTACTTAATATTTTTTGTTATTTTAATACTTGAAAACCCTTTTTCGTGGTAAACAATACGGAGGTCGGAGTACTTGAAAACCCTAACTATACACCTTGTATAAATTTGAAGTGAAAAAAGATTCAACTAAATGCCGATTGCAGATTCAATTGACTAATATCCCAATTCATCAAAGTATTATACGTAATAGTAATTTATATAAATGGAATGAATTGTGAAAGCCTAACTAGAATTGGATTAGCTCCAATTAACGATAATAATCAACAACATCCCTAACTAAGCTCCTTTTGTAAATACCCAGTGCAAATACAAAATTTTCATCGGTTAGGACTTTTTACCTTTTCGATTAAAAGGAACAAATACCAAAATTTCCACTTGAAGATGTATGTCGATCTATCGATGTAAAGATTCATGGTCTCAACTGAATTAATACAGAGTTCATAGTATATATGCAACAAATTGTTACCCGTATATATATATCATATCCATTAAGTTTTGTGTTAAGATGGGGAATAATATAATGAATGACTTGAGCTTGAAGATATCCCATGTTAAAAAGGACACATTGATCATGATTATTATCATCATCTTATCCCATTTGTTTTTCACACCTTTATATTCTTTAGGAAATCAAAAGCTCAAAAGCCCATTCGGACAACAACGAAAAAGGGGAACAAAAAAAGATAAAGAGGTAGTTTCATATTGTTATTGTTTACTTTTATTCACGAGAGGACATTTTTACTTTAGGATTATAATACATACTTCCACTTCTTTTTGTCACATGCTGGTATGCTACCAAATCATTTTGTTAAAGCTAATTCCTAGTCCTATATAAAAGGAAGGTTTTTTTTTTAATTTAATATCGAATCAGATATGCGATCAGATTTATCTTCTTATTACATACGGAGTATTTTATAACCTATAAATACCCATATAATATTCTGATTTTTTTATACTCCGTATAAGATATAAAACAGGTCATGTGGCAAGACAGGCGAAATCCAGTTATCACGTGAGACCGTCGCCTTCCTGTATTCCTAAGTAAGCACTGGTTGATTCGTTGTACCACAACTCTCCTTTGACTATTGAGTTCGAATCTGATAATAAACAAAACAAGAAGCTTCATTTCATTACAAATATAAATTGAGATGGGTCATTTTTCTAAATCCAAAAATTGATTTTGTTCAATCACGGTCACTTTTGTTGTGAATGAATGAACTTCTTCAAAAAATCTTATCTATAGAAGGCTGTCTACTTTTCTGTGAATAATGTTGGGCCCACAAAATTACCTAACCCGCGATCAACCCAGCCCATCAACATTTAAGTCCAGAAACAACATCAGGATCGCCAGCATCGTCTCCGAACCGAAAAATCCGGCAGGAGCAGTTCGAGAAAACCACTCGGAAGATGGGGTGAGCGACGTGGGAAGATGGAGCCGAGATGTGGAGACGAAAACCAGTATTTAGTAGGGGATTAGCCCAAAAATTGAGATCCAGATTGAGCACTTGTAATCAAGCCATTGTAATTCTCGATTTCTTTCAAATACAGAAAGTTGCTTTGTTCATCAAAATTCACGTTGATCGGCTAGATATTCCCCATAAACTCACGAAATCACCTTTGAGGATCGTCGGTCGGAAATTGACCAAAACAATTTGGCGCCCACCGTGGGGCCCTAGCCGGTTTTCGCTTGCTCTCTTGATCGAAGCAGGAACGTTCTCACTCGGAGAAGATGACCAACTCGCAGCCGTCATCTCCCACAAACGGAGGAGAGGAGGGAAGCCGCGGCGTTCGCCCTGAAAAAGACGTCGTCGACGGCACCCCTGAAGAGGTCCAAGGCCTGCGCAGCGTCCTGAGCGAACTTGCAACCAAGATATCCGCCTTGCAGCAGGACATGGTTAGCCAGAAGGATCGCAGCCAGACACACATGGACCACATCACGCAGCTCACTACCGAAAACGCGAACCTTCGCGAGCAACTGCAGGCAGCCTCGGCATCGCACGGTGGATCCCGCCCAGCCGTGACCGTCCGTGAAACCACCGCCCGCCTCAACCTAGGGGATCCTTTAATTCACAAATTGGAGGACCATCCCCCACTGTGAATATGGCTACCCCGGCAGCTACCCTTCCAGGAGTGCCTAATACCCAGACGCCGGGGAGCCGAGCCGCAGGGACGGGAGTCTTCCACCCCCAGTACGACGAAGAATCCAGAAGGCAGGTAACCCCTACTGAACCTTTCCTAGAAGTCCTCTTCAACAAGTATATGCAGGATCGTCTCAAGGGATTGGAGGACAAGATCGCTCAGATACCCGGAGTACCGCCGCCACTAGAAAAAGAAGCCCTGGATGGTTACGACGAGTCCCCCTTCGCAACTCCGATTGCCAGAGTGGACATTCCAAAGAGATTCACGGTCCCAGCAGTCCCCACTTATGACGGGACGGGGGATCCTGACGAACACGTGGCCATTTTCAAACAGAAAATGATGACTAGCTCAATACCACGGGTGTCCAGAGAAGCGATCATGTGTAAAGGATTCAGCGCCACACTCTCCGGCGCCACCCTGACCTGGTTTATCAACCTCCCCAAGGGGGGAATCTCGTCCTTCGCGGGGTTGGTAGATACCTTTCGGATGCAATTCGCCAACAGTCCGAAACTCATGAAACAGTCTAACGACTTGTACCGCATAGCCCAAAGGCCAGGGGAATCTCTGTGTGCCTTCCTGAACCGGTTCAACCGGGAGAAAGTGGCGATCCCGCTCTGCGACGTGCCCACGTCGATAGAAGCTTTCCGAAGAGGCTTGCTGCCCAACAACGAGCTCTATAGGGAGCTAACCAAATACCCGTGCCACAGCTTCGAAGACGTCCAAGTAAAGGCCCTGGCGCACATCCGACTCGAAGAGGACGAAATCCCTGCTCGAACCGCTTCGGTCTTCGACAGGGTGGAAAGAAAGGCTCCCTCTGACCAGCGGAGGGAGAGCCGAGGACAACCATATCCGAAAAGCAGGCACGAAGCGCCCGAAGTGCACACGGCGGGGACCAAGCTGCCAAGTGGGAAAAAAGACGCGCCCAACCGACCAAAGGTTCATGAGTACAACCTGGGTTTGGGGAACGCTGAGATCGTGAGAAGCCTAGAAAAATTCGGAGATCACATCAGATGGCCGAAGAAGGCAGACATTCCAAATCCCAAGAAGGACAAAACTAATGGTGTGACTTCCACGAAGACTACGGGCACGAGACAAACGAGTGTTTCGCCCTCCGAAAAGAGTTAGCATACCTACACTCAAGAGGCTTGCTGTCAGAAATCTCCGCCAGCGCCAATCCTCCCGCCAGCCAGAATATGACAGAGCCCATGGACATTCCCTCATCTCCGGAATACGCCAAAGTAGTAAATGTTATCAGCGGCGGATCCGATATCTGTGGTGTCACCTACTCGGCGGCCAAACGCCACGCCCGGGGGCAACCAGAAGGACCATTGGTGGCACACGTCCACCGGTCTGAGGGACGTCCGGGAGACATTATCACTTTCAGCGACTCGGATTCGGCCGGTTTGGTAGGACCTCATCACGATGGGTTAGTCATATCCCTGTCAATAGGAAATGTATTAATGAGGAGGATCCTCATCGATACAGGAAGCTCTACCAACATGATTACGCTCGACGCCCTCAAGGAGATGGGTCTGAAAGAAGAAAACATCCTCAGAAAGTCGGTGGCCCTGGTAGGATTCAGCGGAGAGATTGCTCATACTTTGGGGGAAATAACTCTCCCTACCTATTCTAAAGGAATCAACCTACCCGTCAGGTTCTCCGTACTCGACTGCCCATCCTGCTACAACATCATCATGGGACGGCCCTGGATCCATGACATGAAAGCAGTCCCCTCCTCCTATCATCAGACAATAAAATTCCCGACGCCCTGGAGGATAAGAGAGATCAGACGAGACTAAAGGCTAGCGAGGGAGTGCTACAAATCCGCCTTGAAGGCGACTGTCGCCCACACCGCATAGCAATTACAGGAAGCCAAGGGGCCTGCGCGGAGAGCGGACCCTGAGGTAGACAAGATCGAGGAAGTCGTCCTCGACGAGCAAAAGCCCGAGCAAACCGTACGAGTGGGGAAGAACCTACCTCCAAAGAAGAAAGCAGAGTTAATCACTTTCCTCAAGCAACACAGCAGCAGTTTCGCGTGGTCGCACGGAGATATGGTCGGGATCGACCCCACCATCATCACGCACAGGCTGAACGTGGATCCTCGCCATCCCCCGGTTAAACAGAAGAGGCGAAAGTTTGCCCCGGAGCGGAACCTGATTGTGGACGAGGAAGTACAAAACTTGCTCCGAATAGGGAAGTGAAATACCCGGAATGGTTGGCGAACGTCGTAGTGGTGAGCAAGAAGAACGGCAAGTGGAGAGTTTGCATCGACTTCACGGATCTTAACAAAGCCTGCCCAAAAGATTCGTTCCCCCTGCCACACATCGATGCGATGGTGGACGCCACCGCAGGCCACGAGATGCTCACCTTCATGGACGCCTTCAGCGGCTACAATCAGATCAGGATGCATCAAGAAGATCAGGAGAAAACATCGTTCATCACCAGCCAGGGTACCTATTGCTACAAGGTGATTCCCTTCGGACTCAAGAACGCGGGAGCCACTTACCAGCGGCTGGTCAACCGCATGTTTCAGAAGCATATTGGCAGAACAATGGAAGTCTACATCGACGATATGCTAGTAAAATCCAAGCAGGCCGAGCATCACGTCCAACACTTGGAAGAAGCCTTCAAGATCCTAGATAGCTATCGTATGAAGCTGAACCCAACCAAATGCGTGTTCGGAGTAACATCAGGACGCTTCCTCGGGTTCGTGGTCACCCAACGGGGGTTCGAAGCCAGTCCCAATCAGATCCGAGCCATAGCTGCCTTGCGTTCGCCTAGATGCGTGAAGGATGTGCAAAAACTAACTGGAAGGGTGGCAGCCCTAAACCGCTTCATCTCAAAATCTTCCGACAGGTGCCGTTTGTTCTATGACATGCTACGGAGGAACAAGAGGTTCGAATGGACTCCAACCCATGAGGAGGCTTTCCAGCAGCTCAAACACTACTTATCCAGTCCGACGCTGTTGTCCAAACCCGAGGAAGGTGAGAATCTTCTCTTATACCTAGCTGTAACAGAGAACGCTGTTAGTGGAGTACTAGTACGAGAAGATGAGGGCAACCAGCTTCCCGTCTACTACGTCAGCCGCACCTTGCTCGCGGCAGAGACACGTTACTCGCCCTTGGAGAAACTAGTCCTAGCTCTAGTCATGGCTTCTACAAAACTGAGGCCGTACTTCGAGTCGCACACGATCACAGTCCGCAACAATTACCCACTAAAGGCCATACTAAGAAAGCCAGAGATCACCGGCAGAATGGCCAAATGGGCGATACACCTGAGCGGATTCGATATCGATTACGAGCCAAAGGCGGCCATCCGAGCCCAAGCGCTGGCAGATTTCGTGGCTGATTTCAGCCGTACAATGGATGAAGCAGCCAGACAGCAAGAAGCCTTCGTGACAGAGAGGGAGTATTCCGGAACATGGATTCTGCATACAGATGGAGCTTCCAATACTCAGGGAGTAGGAATCGGAGTAGTGCTGAAATCACCCAAGGGGGACAAGATAGCTCAAGCTGTACGGTGCGCTTTCGAAGCCACCACCAACGAGTCAGAATACGAAGCCCTCATACTAGGGCTGATGATTGCCAAAGACCTGAGTATCGAGGAAATAGAAGTGAAGTGCGACTCGCTGCTAGTTGTGAACCAGATCCTAGGAATCTTCACCACCAGAGATACCAGGATGGCAGCATACGCAGAGAAGGTCAGGGAAATCATACAATCGTTCAAGAACTTTACTATCCAGCAAGTCCCTAGAGAAGAGAATGCGCAGGCAGACGCTCTGGACAACTTGGCTTCTGCCCTGGATCTCGAAGAATTTGCATCGGTCCCCCTAGTCCATGTGCTAGTTCCAGCAATCGGAAGAGAAGCTGAGGATCCTCGCAAGGATGAAGAACGTAAGATCAGAGAAGATAGTCAGACCCTGAGGATCCTCGCCAGCGAAGATCCTGAAGGGAGTGACATGCCCCATGAGAGAGATCCCCAAGAGGCAGCAACGCCAGGAGACCCCAATCCCGCATCCAACATCCCGAGTGCTTCCCAAGAACCAGAATGTTGGACGGAACCGTACCTACGGTGGATCGACCGTGGACAGCTGCCGTCCGATAAGTCCGAAGCAAGAGCACTCCGAATGAGAGCCACGCGATACAGCACAAGAGACGGTATCCTCTTCAAGCAGTCCACAGTAGGGACCTTACTCCGCTGTGTCGCAAAGACAAAAGTGCCCAAGATACTCAAAGAATTGCATGAGGGAGAGTGTGGAAATCACTCAGGGGGAAGCAACCTTTTCAACAAAGCTCTCAACTTGGGGTACTATTGGCCTACCATGCGTCAAGACGCCACAGAGTATTCTCAAAAGTGTGAAGCTTGCCAAAAGCACGCCACAACTCTTCACCAGCCGCCAGAACCGTTGCACCTGACGCTAACGCCGTGGCCTTTTATGAGGTGGGGGATGGATATCGTAGGGAAGTTGCCGCCATCTTCCGGAAAACGAGTATTCTTCCTAGTGGTGACGGATTATTTCTCCAAATGGATCAAGGCTGAAGTATACAAGGAAATCAAGGAATCCCACGTGATAGCTTTCGTCAAGAAACACATCATCTGTCGCTTCGGGATACCTTCCGAGATCGTCTGCGATAACGGATCACAGTTTATCAGGAAGAAGACCCGATATTACTGCCGACGATGGAATATCGACCTAGTGACCTCCACTCCTCGCTATCCACAGGCCAACGGACAGGCGGAATCCAACAATAAGGTTATCATCAACAACCTCAAGAAGCGATTGGTGAAAGCCAAAGGGCGTTGGGCCGATGAACTGCCATACGTTTTGTGGGCCGACAGAACCACTCCAAAAGCTGCCACGGGACAATCCCCCTTTTCCCTGGTGTACGGTTGCGAGGCAGTAATACCGGCCGAGGTCACCGTGCCGACTGCGCGATACGGGTTACAAACGCTCGATCAGAACGCCACCGAGTTAGCTGCCAACCTCGACACCCTAGAAGAACTAAGGGAAAGGGCCCGACTGTGCCTGGCCAGACACCAACAACAAGTGGCCCGAAGCTACAACAAGAATGTACGGATAAGAGCCTTCGCCATCGGCGAATGGGTCCTCCGAAAAGTCTTCCAAAATACCGTCGAAGTGAATGCTGGGAAGTTAGCTCCTGCGTGGGAAGGACCCTACAAGATAGTTGGTATCACCGGACAGGGAGCATATCGGCTGGAATCTAAAGAAGGAAAGCCCATTCCGCGTATTTGGAACGCCACGCACTTACGGAGATACCACTTCTAGAAGAACAACCAAGTCGCCAGAAACGGCCAAATAAACTCAAGTAAGATCTAAACGATGACGTAAGCTCGGTAAAAATCGGTCAGGTAAATGGCTTCTTTTTATTTTAATACATGTGTTACTCATCCTCAAAAAAAGGAGAGACAACGGAAAATAACAACAGTATTCTCCCAGAGGAGTTACTCTCGGTAGCTATCGCCAGGAAAGAGGAACCTCAAAAAACAGAAATAAAATAAACAAACGGTAACAAGCCTTTCATAAAAAAAACAATCAATCTAAAGTAATACACCCGCCATCCAGCAGATTCGCCAGTCACAAAGGACCGCTTCGCAGAAGCTCGCCGGTCGGCAGTTCAGGGCAAAACCCCGCGTCGCCAGTTCCACCGAGAAAACGCCAGATCATCGACGGAGATCGTCAGGGCATAGCTGGAAACGACGGATCTCGTCCTTCACGCGCCTCCAAGCAGGTAATCCCTTTCAACCAGCAGGGGCTTGAAGGCCAAAATTCAGGTCACCCATAATCCTGGTTAAGGTTTTTTGCTCACCTTTTTAAGCCATAGATATGCACCACTTGAAAACACCTAGCCACCTGCAGGGGCTACGTGAACACCGATCGGCACGGAGCAGAAAAGTACCTGCACGAAAAGCCAGCACAGAAAACGCAAGCAAAACGCGACAAAGCAAAAGCATAACGATAGATAAACACCCCCGCCCCATGACGGGGGGCAAAACATCCAAACAAAGTGTTCGTGGCCGCGCCACCATCCGAGAAACCCTCACCAGACGCCCGATAAATGGCACGCTGGTGAGGTACTGCTTGTCCTTCATTAAATTCGTCCCCAAGAAAACAAAAGCAAACTTTACAAATGGCCTAAGCCGCCAGACTTCTTCACATTAGTAGGATCTTCATGCAGGGTTTCCAGAAGCAACCGTTTCCTCTCCCTGGTCATCGCCTTCCGGGTGCACTTGTCCAGCCGCCGTCGGAGAACTCAACAGGGAAGCGATGCGAGCCGAGGGCACACCGCCAGGGAAAGCATCTAGAAATTGCTCGTTGAACTTGTCCGCATCCCCAGCAGAAAGCTTCCCCGCTTCGAATTCCCTGATGGTCTCCAGCCGCGCTAGCATACTGAAGAACGCCCCAATATCCTCCGCGTCCGCTTTTCCCATGGAAAACGCACCAACAGCCTTGACTTCAAGCTCCTTCACTCTGGCTTCCTTGACAGAAATGGTGCGTTCCAGCTCCGCGACACGAGCCTTCGCAACTACCTCTTCAGCGTCCAAAGCCTTGGCCCGAGCAGCAGACCGTTCTCGCGCTTTGTCGATCTCCTCGCGATGCTTGGCAACTTCCTGTTTCCTCCGCTCGTACTCTGCAAACTCCTTATCCATCTCATCAATAAACAAGCCGACCTCCTGGAAGAGCTGCATATGCCAGAAAAGATAAATCAGAGAGTGGCCGTAAGTTAAGGGCTAGCCTTACCCGATAAAGCAAACGGCACAAGGGGCTAGTTACCTTCCAAGCTCCGAGGCCTACCTCGGTCGCCATCGCATGAGCGGACACAGGGACAGGGTACTTCTTGAAGTTAGGATCCCGGTACCGTTGGAGAGATTGCCACTCAGAGGATGCGTCATCCTGAAGCTCGAGGGAATCATCGTTGCTCCGAGCAGGACGCTTGCGAGAAACCTTAGGGACCTCCTGACACTCCCTCTTGACACCCTGGGTAGACGGAGGCTTCGAATCACCAGAGCGAGTCTTCTTAAGGATCAAATCCGAGGTAGAAAAGGAAGAACCCGATCTGCGTGCACGAGTTTCTGAAACAAAAGAAAGAGAGGGTCAAATGTGCACAACAGTAGCCACGGTAAACTCATAAACGATGGTACTCACCCACGGAAGGACCGGAAGCGAGGGTTGAAGTCGGCGCAACAGACATCTTGACAATAGGCAGGCAAACTTTCTCAGAGCCCGACGAAGTAGCACTACCCTCGTCCTTTGAAGATTCGTCCGATGGATTAGAAAGAGATGCCCCAAACGTCCTTTGTGCGGAAGTTAGTTGGAAGAGCCTCGACAGAACCCTCTCCGAATGACTAGGCGGTTCGACGTTGTCAGGAATACCTGCAAGAACAAAGGAACAGAGGGTGAATAGGCGTCAAGAAGAGATCGCCTTGTAATACAGGAGAAAAACGAGATAATCTTACTAGCCGGATTCCATTTGTCATGCAAAAACAGGCGACTTTCAGGGGTTAGAGACGCAATCTCGACAAAGAAAAAACGGTTTGCCCAACCCTTCCCATTGACCTTTGTGTTTAAGACGAGCGGCTGGCGAGCGGTTCGAGATTGTAAGATGAATCGACCTCGCCTTACCGTGGTAATACGGTAAGCCTGAAGCAGATCCAGTAAAGTCTACCCCGGCGACCTCCGCCATCTTACTCACCCAAGAGAGGATCTTCCAAGCGGAGGGAAGAAGTTGCGTAAGAGGAAGTTTAAAACGGGCTAGAAATTCCTGGACAATAGGGGGAAAAGGGAATCGGCAAGAGATAGTGAACGGAAACTTGAAGAAACATACCCAACCAGGGTGAACCCATTCAGAATGCTCTTCCCCGGGACATACAACAACTACCCCCCGAAAAGCCACCCTCTAAAAGGATTTGGTTCATCTCTTCTAAGCCCATGGTATTTGGAACTCGGTCGCACTCTTGGAGGATGCCCGAGGGTGAGAAACCATGTCGAGAAGATATTCTATCCCTCGCCATAGAAATGTGAAGAGAGAACTGGAAACGAAGAAGAAGAAGAAAGAAAGAGAAGAGTCGTACCTCGGGAGAGATCGCTAACAGAGCAGTGGAGTAATGAGTTCCTTCCGCGAGGCGCAGTAAATAAGGAAGACTGATGTCTTTTCACCTGCCAGAGAAAGCGTGTAGAGAGATCTCCACCTTACACGTGTGAGATCCGAGATAGCTGAGATCCCGGAAACCAACAGACAAAAAGATCCAGTGAATTCAAAATTCACTCGAATCTTTTGGGGCTATTGTTGGGCCCAAAGAACTACCTAACTCGCGATCAGCCCAGCCCATCAACATTTAAGCCCAGAAACCATATCAGGATCGCCAGCATCGTCTCCGAACCGAAAAATCCGGCAGGAGCAGTTCGAGAAAACCACTCGGAAGATGGGGTGAGCGACGTGGGAAGATGGAGCCGAGATGTGGAGACGAAAACCAGTATTTAGTATTTAGTAGGGGATTAGCCCAAAAATTGAGATCCAGATTGATCACTTGTAATCAAGCCATTGTAATTCTCGATTTCTTTCAAATACAGAAAGTTGCTTTGTTCATCAAAATTCACGTTGATCGGCTAGATATTCCCCATAAACTCACGAAATCACCTTTGAGGATCGTCGGTCGGAAATTGACCAAAACAAATAACTGAATAATAAATACTTTACGAGTATGAGAATTGAGCCCACTTAAAACTATTAGCCCTAATCTAGATAACACACTGATATAATAAATTGGGCCTATCACGATCTATGTGCACCGGGCCAGAGCATGTTCCCCATATTTTAAAGTCGTGGCCCGTGGACACTGTCGTTTTTTTAAAATAGTCGCTTGATACCTTGTGATTGTGAACATCTGTGTATATACATCGATGGGTAAAATTTATCCTACATATTCCATTACACATTTCTATTTCTTTTTTCTATTTTTAGTATATACATATAGTTGACTCTTTGTGTAAATTTGTAGTATGATATTAATAATGTCATTTTATATGAACATTTTAAAGCTGATAAATCTTTTAGGGAATATCATCAATTAAATTAAATCATAAGCGAAAATCCCTTACTTCAATGGAGATTGAGCTAAAAAGAAACCTCTCGTCTCGATCTGATACTTGCTCTGACGCCTCAGTCTACTCACGTGTAGCTGATCCAATCCAAACAATTATTGTAGAGAGAAGTGAAAATGCACCACAATGGTTAGATCTCAAAAAAAACCAATTAACAAGAATAAAACTTCATTAACGCGGTTAAAATAGCTTACATTGTAAGCGATATAGGATGACTTCATAAGCTTTATAAGTTATGCAAATAATTGACGTGTTTCATGAAGATACATTTGGTTTCATTTTAATTTATTTTATATAATTATATGTTTGTGTGGGTCAGAGTATCTGATTTTTCAACTAGACTTGCAACTCAAGCACTCCATTTTATACTTTTCTTAATTTAAAATTTTTTGGTTTAGAAAAAAAATCCTTTTTTTCTAGTTCTTCTCTTCTACACTAATATGCGAAAACCCGATATACAATCTTTCAAGTATTCTTTTATATCACCCAACATGATCCTGATCTTGCCAAGAATCCAACTTGAACTCTTCTCCTCTTCTTAATTCAGTTTAGGGCGCCTAGTTGTGAAGAAAATCAGTAAAGTCGAAATGATTATGATGGAACTCGAACAAGAAAGAGAACTCAAATTGATAGTTTAGTTGAGGAGACACCAATGCTTTGTTCAACTAATTAACTAGTAAGATTGTGATGATCAAACTAGAACTTTCATATTTGAACTCTATGGACTCTCTTGTGTTTGTGTTTGGACGAATGCTCAAGAACAACAAAGAGAATAATAACGTAACGTATGAAACCTAAGAGATAAGTCAAACACCTTCAGGTTTAACTCTTACAAATCTGATTAATTGAAAAGCAATGCAAGAGTTTAATTAGGTAATGAAAGACTAAGCCAAACTAATCTAACTTAGGGCTCAAGGCAAGCTGGTATGAGTACAAGGGAATAATTGTTGCCTTGGCTTCTAGAACCAATAAAATAAAAATAAAAATAAATACTCCATATCCAAATAAGATAATCAATTAAGACATTAAATAAATTTAAAGGCCTAAGAGATAAATAATTTGAATAAAACCCAATAAAAGAATGCAAAAGACAACAAAAACCATTCCAACCAAATCGCATGATAAGTAGGTGAAATTTATGTCTACTTATCTCAAAATATAAAATCCTAACTAAGATAGATAAGTTCTACTAGTATATGATAAAATTCAAAGGTGACCAATACCATGTCATCATTTATCTTATCCTGTCACTTAATTCATCCCTAAAATAAGATAAAAATATCATCGTTATAAGTTAGGAAAGTAGTGTAAATGAGGCCCATATTGCATCTTCAAACACATCCAATGGACTTGTTCACTTCAACCCAAATCACAACTCAATCTATGGGTGTAGAATTAGCCTAATCTCTTGATGATCCAATTGCTTTTAGGTTGGGATGATGTCGAAAAATTGTGACTCATTTCTTCCTATCAGATTCATGGATCACGACTGCTAGAGAATGAATTAGCTACTTGGTACACGATTAGACCACATTCATTTTCAAAAATAACTCAAGAATTTAACATCACGATCAGATATGATAGTGAAAGGAATACTATGTAACATAACTATTTCCCTAAAGAGAATTAGATACTTGTTGTGCATCATTTGTGTGTGGCATCCAATGAAATGAGCCATCTTAGATAAGCAGTCTACTACCATAAAAATTGAATCTCTACCTTTTCTAGTCCTAGGCAATCCAACAATAAAGTCCATAGAGATGTCCTCCCAAGGAAAACAAGGAATAGGCAAAGGTTGATATAATCCATGAGAGTTTACTCTTGATTTGACTTTAGCACATGACTCGGCTAAAGTCGTCGTGCCAAAATAAAAAATAAATAACTTTATTCTACTAACTAGTATAGTAAGCAAGCAAGGGGTCGAACCCAAGAGAATCGGATTTCTGAATCAATCAGCAAGTAACAAGACAGGGGTTTTGAAAGTTTCAGGCAAACAAACAAACAAGAAAAGATTATTTAGGATTAAATCAATGGAAGGAAATCAGAGTTTATTCAACCAATTCCACCTTTTTAATCATTCGATTATCAATACATCCACTTTTCTATTAATTCCCAAGTTAATTCCAATCCTTATAAAAGATTTCCGCTTGTACACAGTCCAAGCGGAATTATGATATGAACAAGAACGCTTAATTCAAATCCTGCAAAATATTAAGGATAGAAGGATATCAAATCATGCAATCAAGCTACGAGTCTCATGCATAAAATAACAATCAAACACTCTTTCTCAAATCTAGTCCACTGTCCTAGAAAAGAGTTGTTTCAAGGATAAATAAGATTGCACAGACAACAATCAAACCTAATCCAACAATCAAACCTTATTACCTGAGCCGCCCTTTCGTGTTTTCAACTCATCCCAGGATTTTATATGCCTTTTTCTATATTTTATGGCTTTTTTTAATTTTTTTTAAATTTTTTCTGAATCAAATGATATAAATATAATGCGACTGTACATTTAATACAAATATAACAGTGAATCTCTTCCCCCATACTTAAACCCTTCATTGTCCCCAATGAAGCTAAGAAATATAGACCAAAGTATAGAAGAAGGAATCAGGAGACTCACTGCTGATCTGGTGGAGGGAATGAAGGATAACCTGGCCACTATGTCTGCTAGAAAACAACTGCCCACCTCTGATGCTCATAAAATGCCTCCAATGATCTGTCCATAGCATCCTGGCGAATAGATAAAGCATTCCGCCGAACAGATAAATGCTGCATCCCACTCAA
This sequence comes from Fallopia convolvulus, assembly GCA_964016875.1. Classification (NCBI taxonomy): domain Eukaryota; kingdom Viridiplantae; phylum Streptophyta; class Magnoliopsida; order Caryophyllales; family Polygonaceae; genus Fallopia; species Fallopia convolvulus. The sequence goes on from OZ024724.1 coordinate 14,879,784, forward strand.
CATACGCTCCTCAAAACTCATACCATCAGTCCAAGGCAAACTAGAGGAAGCAGAAGTAGAACCAAAAGTGGATGCACGAGTAGCTGGGGGAGGTACACCCCAACCAGCTGCAGTTTGTGGTCTAGGAGCCCATCCAGATGGATTAGAAGAAAATCTATCATGAAATGCTGCAACCTGCTCATCCCATCCTCCACCATCATCCTCATAATCATCTCCAACATCCTCTACACGAGCGTCTACTTTAGGCTGTAAATGAAATGAATAAACAGTATCTCCATATTGTAAATGTGTTGGTAGACGTAGAAAATCTGTAGCAGGGAACCCATGCAACCAAGTCCAACCTCCATCTACTGACCCTCTCAAACAACTGGCCCTAACTAACGCCTAATGCGTATATCTGTACCCATCAGTCAAATGTCCTCCAAACTGGGCCTCAATCTGCTCTATAGAAATAAATCTGGTGGCTAAGAGAGTAACCATACCACCCAAACCTATCTGCCCACTCCTTGCCGGATACTGCCCAGCAGATACAACAAATAATCCTAACTAATCCGGGCACTGAGATGGAAAAGGGAACAAGAATCTAATAATCCTCAACTCGCGTGCATGAACCTTGTTCGGCTCTCCCTGTCCTAAAAATGCCATGGCTAGGACCTTGTGACACAGACAGACACAAGGGTGGGGAATCTTATTGTTAGTCTCCCCAGAACAAGTGTTAAAAGGGACGCCAGTAAGAGTAAACCAGAAATCATAAATCGTACCATCAGACAGTATACTCGTCCACCCCTCAGAAGGTGGTGAAGTGATCCCAAAACTAAGATAAACCTCCTCACGGGTCAAACTACATAATCTATCACATGCATGAAAGCTCAGGACCCCATCAAAAAAGCGAAAAGTGGACAGAAACTCCCTATCCTCATACTTATCCCAAATCTCTAGTCTCAAGCAATTGCTCTGTACACTTCCTAAATTCCAAGTCTATCAGTGTAGGGACATCAAAGAATTTAGTATTAACAAACTCCCTATCCTCATACTTATCCAAAATCTCCCTCTGCCCCGCAGTCAGATTCTGTAAACCATAATACTCCATAACTAAATAAAATAAACCGATCTGAGCGAAAAGAATTACCCAACTGCTGAAATCCGCGGCCTCGGACAGCAAAGAAGGCGCTGACTGGTAGGCTCAATCTGCGGACGCGGAAAAGATCGGCGAGCGCGGAATTGGAAGAAGGCAATCCGCGGGCGCGGAAATTTTCCTCGGACACGGATCTGGATTTTTCCAGATCTGTTTCTCGTCGTCAATGGCGAACTCTGAACTCCCTCAAATCCTCAGATTCGGCTCAACAAACAACAGATCCAACCTCCAAACAGCAAAAATCAAACCCCAAGAACAAAAATTGAAAACTAACCGTATAGATTAGCCAGAAACTGCTCAATAACTCCAAATCAAGCCAACCGACCTCCAACAATGGTGAAGAACGGGGCTGGGCACGGAAACGCTGGCGCGGTTTCTCTTCGGGGGCGCAGATCTGCTGTAGGCGCGGATGACGATGGTGGTCCGCGGGTGGTGGTGATGGTGGTTGGTGAAGATGAGAGGTTATTGATCGCTCACGAATGCGAGGGTCTAGAGATACAATTTATAACCCGACCCCGTTGTAGCACGTGGTGGGTGTCGAACGCTCGGGAAATCTACTCGATTGAGGTGCCTAAACACTAGAAAGCTGGAAAGGAGAACTTAAAACAAAGGAAAACAAAGAGAACAGTCGGGACCGACACAAGTGTCACATCGGGCCCGATGTTGGCGACAAAGGGGGAAGTCGGGACCGACGTAGAGCAAGTCGGGCCCGATGTAGCTGGTTTTGTCGAACTCAGAGATTGAAAGTAGATCTTGGGCTTTTGGGTTCCTTCTCTAGTAGATTAAGGCTTTTCCACCCCAATTCAAGCAATAAGTGATGATCGGAATAGGATCGAGGTGCTTTCACCCTCGTTCCAACCACTTCTACACATCGATCATTGGGGAAATCCCCTTCGAAGCAAGGTCTTGAGATGGACAAATGTTCACTTTCGTTACTTTGCCAATCACAAGCCTTGATTCCTTACTTTCATAAGGAATTGTAGCTCTATGTAGAGTGGGTTCCTAGATCAAGCACTCAAGGCTTATGGAATTGGGGTTTCTAGCCTTACCTAGCTAGAGTTTTCCCCCATAACCCAAGATCAAGGAGATCTACTCCATATGGCAAACAAAGAAAGCAAACAAATCACAAAGCAAAGAAATCAACATCATCAATCTCAAACCAAAGCCAAATTTCATTCACAAATCAAAAGCAATCCACAAACTCCAATCCAAGGTTTCCAAATCCACAAAATCAAAACAAGGCAAAGCTAATCTATCAACCAAACCTATCAAATCTCCTCCTCCTATGCCGATTCCCTCTCTTCTCCTTCTCCTCTCCTTCCTCCTTGCTCTCCAAGTATCCTCTTGAGAGTTTTTGAGAGTTGGTTCCTTGCTAAGTGTGTGGGAACCTCTTCCAATTAGAAGATAAGAGAGCCTTTATAGATGAGGGGCAAAAGTGATAGTTTACAATTTCGTGCCTTGGAGCCCAATCCAGCCAGCGACCGACTTGGACCGACACGGAGCACCTCGGGCCCGACTTACTGGGCAAGTCCGTCCGAGGTCGAAAAATCATCTCGGGTCCGGCGTTGGTTCCAACTCGATCCGTACCTCGTTCCACCTTTTTCTTGTTGGCTTTTCTCTTGTTATTCTTCATGGCTTGCTCCTCTCTTTCCCTCTTAAGCTCGGGCCTTGCTCCATGTTCCGATTCTCCTTCAAAACGACCCTTGATCCATGCCAAAACACCTACAAAACACATAAAACGCGCATAGTCTCCGAATCTCATAGAAATACGAGAACTAAGCTAAGATGGATCAAAACACTCAAGAAAAGGGGAAAAAGCAACATATTTACAAAGGGAATCATATATAAAACACCACCAAATAAAGGGAATCATATATAAAACACCACCAAATAGAACTAACTTCTTCACTTGGACCGGCCTTGTCATAGAACTTCTTCACTCGATGACCATTCACTTTGAAAATATGTCCTCGTTCATCAACCAAGTCCACCGCACCATGAGCATAGATATGGTGGACCACAAATGGTCCACTCCACCTAGTCCTTAACTTCCCCGGGAAAAGTTTAATCCTTGAATTGAAAAGGAGAACCTTGTCACCGGTTTGATAAGTCTTTGGAATTAACTTCCTATCATGCCACTTCTTGGTCTTCTCCTTGTACAACTTGGAGTTCTCATAGGCTTTCAACCTCAATTCTCCCAACTCATGAAGCTCTTGAAACCTCTTCTCACCGGCCAAGTTGATATCCCAATTCATCTCCTTGAGATCCCATTTTGCCTTGTGCTTAAGCTCTACCGGAAGATGGCATGCCTTGCCATAAACTAGATTGAAGGGTGTAGTTCCCAAAGGTGCCTTGAAGGCGGTTCTATAAGCCCAAAGTGCATCATCGAGCTTAGAGGCCCAATCTTTCCTTGATCGAGATACGGTCTTCTCCAAGATAGCCTTGATTTGACGGTTTGACACCTCGACTTGCCCGCTTGTTTGAGGATGATAAGGAGTAGCAACTCGATGAGACACCCCATACTTGATCAACACATTCTCGAAGCACCTCTCAATGAAATGAGGTCCGCCATCACTTATGAGAACCCTAGGCACACCAAACCTTGCAAAAATGTTGCTTTTCAAGAACTTCATCACCACCCTAGCATCATTGGTTCTTGTTGGTATGGCCTCCACCCATTTTGAGACATAGTCCACGACTACCAAGATGTACTTGTAAGGCCCCAATGTGGGAAATGGTCCCATGAAATCGATACCCCATACATCAAATAACTCAACTTCTAGAATGCCAGTTTGAGGAGTCTCATTCCTCCTTTATATGTTCCCCTCTCTTTGGCACTCCTCACACTTCCTCACATAATCATGCACATCCTTGAACATGGTTGGCCAATAATAACCACATTGAAGAATTTTTGAAGTGGTTTTGGAACTCTTAGCGTGACCCCCCGTAGGCAAGGAATGGCAATGGTGAATTATGCTCTCAACCTCTTCACTTGGCACACACCGTCTATAGATTTGATCGCTCCCTTCCTTGTAGAGATATGGATCATCCCAAAAATATTGTCTAGCATCATGTAAGAATTTCTTCCTAGCTTGATAAGACAAATTTGGTGGGATCTCTCCCCCTACGGCAAAGTTAGCAAAATCCGCAAACCAAGGGGAAACCCCTCGTCTTACGACACTAATAGAAAGAAGGCAAGTGGGAGAGAAAGAATTAATCAATTGAGAACGAGAAGGAATGGAAATCGAGTTAGGAAACTTACTTTCTTCCGCGGACCGACATTGAAGTGTACCGAGCCCGACATGGTTGCACGCCGGTCTAGCTTCGCAGACACACAGGTAACTCGGGCCCGACTCTGAAGACCTCGGTCCCGACTCACTGGTACCTGCTCTGCCTTTGGTCCGATGTTCTGGACCTCGGGCCCGATATACTTGGTTCGTCGATCCACCTTTCCTTTCCTCCTTTCCCCTCATGATAACTTCATCTGCTTTTGAATCATCTATAGTCAAACCATCCTCCATCTCCAAAATGTACTCAATGGGCAAGCGGGATAGATGATCAGCTACCACATTTTCCGCACCCGTTTTGTCCTTGATCTCATGGTCAAACTCTTGGAGAAGGAGCATCCACCTTAGAAGCCTCGGCTTTGCATCTTTCTTCTTTATGAGGTATTTGATTGCCGCATGGTCCGTGAAGACTACCACCTTTGATCCCACAAGATATGAACGGAATTTCTCAAATGCAAACACTACCGCAAGAAATTCTTTCTCCATTGTTGTGTAATTGCACTGAGTTTCATCCAAAGTTTTGCTTGCGTAGTAGATGGCATGCAACTTTCCATCCTTCCTTTGCCCAAGGACGCCCCCTACGGCGAAATCACTAGCATCACACATTACCTCGAATGGAAGATTCCAATCGGGTGCCGTCATTATTGGAGCCGAAATCAAGGCATCTCTCAACCTACAAAAAGAACTCATGCAATCCTCGGAAAATTCAAAGGGCACATCCTTCATCAAGAGGTTAGACAATGGTTTTGCAATCTTAGAAAAATCCTTGATGAACCGTCTATAAAATCCCGCATGACCTAAGAAACTCCTAACATCACGAACACAAGAGGGAGGAGGTAGTTTTTCAATTATTTCAACTTTAGCTTTATCTACTTCTATCCCCCTACTAGAAACGAGGTGTTCTAGTACTATGCCCTCCTTCACCATGAAGTGGCATTTTTCCCAATTAAGCACCAAGCTAGTCTCCTCACATCTAGTCAAAACCTTGTCTAAGTTAGCTAAGCAAACATCAAATGAGGAACCATAGACGGAGAAATCATCCATAAACACTTCTACTATATCCTCAACCATATCGGAGAAGATGGACATCATGCATCTTTGAAATGTTGACGGCGCATTACATAAACCAAAAGGCATGCGTCTATAGGCAAAAGTCCCATAAGGACATGTGAATGTCGTCTTCTCTTGATCATCGGGACGAATAGGGATTTGCCAAAACCCGCTATACCCGTAAAGGTAGCAAAAATATTCATGTTGTGCTAATCTTTCTAGGACTTAGTCTATGAAGGGAAGAGGAAAATGGTCTTTGCGAGTGCCACTATTAAGCTTACGGTAATCAATACACATACGCCATTTTGTTGTGGTTCTCGTAGGTATCATTTCTCCCTTTTCATTTTGCACAACGGTGAGACCTCCTTTCTTAGGAACTACATGCACGGGACTCACATACTTGCTATCGGAAATTGGGAAGATGATTCCCGCATCAAACATCCTAAGTATTTCACTCTTTACCACTTCTTTCATGTTAGGATTTAATCTTCTTTGTGGTTCAATAGTGGGTTTATGGTTATCCTCCATATAAATCCTATGCATGCAAATTGAGGGAGAGATTCCCTTTAGTTCCTCTAGTGAATACCCTAAAGCTCCTCTATGTTTTCTTAGAACCTCTAACAACTTAGACTCCTCCTCATCATTCAAGTTGGCATTTATGATTACGGGCAAAGAAGAGTTGGGACCAAGAAATGCGTACCTCAAATCTTTTGGAAGCTCCTTGAGTTCTTGAGATGGTTCCGGTGGTGCTTGAACTTCTTCCTTCTCGGCCTTGAACACCTCCAAATAAGACATTCCTTCCTCCAATTGCTCATGCTCAGTCATATTGAGGGCTAGACCTTGGCGCTCTATCTCAATTTCTCTAGGTGGTGGGGTGGCTTTCAACCTAAGCTCCCTTGACCTTGGTTTCTTAGAAACGGCTTCCCATTGCAATCCAGAAAGAACTTGGATCATCTTAGCTTCCTTATGTACGACCCCTTTTGAAGTTGGCCTAAAGAAAAATTCAATCTCTCTTCCTCCAATGTCAAGAGACAAGTGGCCCTTTTTTACATCAATGATTGCCCCAAACGTAGCAAGGAAAGGTCTCCCTAGGATAATCGGTTCACCCGGCACCTCTATCATGTCCACCACAACAAAGTCGATTGGGACGTAGTGGCCTTCAATGCAAACGGGGTAATCCTCGACGATACCAATTGGTTCGATGGACGACCCATCCGCTATCGTTAGCCTCATGTTGACCGGAGCTATGAGACCCATGGATGTGGATTTCCATATGGTGTAAGGAATGATGCTCGTGCTTGCTCCAAGGTCACACAAGGCTTGGAAGTCTTGAGACCCCACACCAATAGTGATAGCAAACCGACCGGGATCTCCTAGCTTTTGCGGTAACTCCAAGGTCTTGACCTCATCTTGCATTTCTACAATCGACCTCTTCTTGCTCAAAATCTCCTTTAAAAACTTAGCATAGGATGGCATCTCGCTCAATGCATCGGTGAACGGGATAGAGATGTTCAAACCTTGCAAGAGCTTGAGAAACCTCTCGAACTTGTTCTCAACAACATCTTTCGGCTTCCTTGAGGGATATGGAAGAGTTGTTGCACCTTGAATCTTGCTTGGATCAACCTCCTTGGACTTCCCCACTTCACTTGCAACATTTCCTGGTTGGACCGACTTAGGCACCACGTCGGGCCCGATGTCGTGTATCACGGTCCTGGGACAAACCTGAGGCAGAGTAGTCGGATCGACATCTGGGTACGTCGGGCCCGACTTACCTTCAACCTCGGTCCGGGACAAAGGAGTCGATCTTCCTGTTGGGTCGACTTTAGGGAACCTCGGACCCGACTTGCTGGGTAAGTCGGTCCGGCTCTCTTCATTCTTCTTAGGTATGTGTGGCTCGGGTAGGTTTCGGCTACTTCTCAATCCAATTGCCCGAACTTCATTTTGATTGTTTTGAGCTCGGGGGTTCTCCTCGGGTCGGCCCGGAAGTCTCCCATTCTCTCTCGAGGCTTGAGTTGCAATTTGGGAAAATTGATTGTCGACTTGCCTCCTCCATGCACCAAACTCATTGAATTGGTTCCTCATCTCCTTGAACCCATCCCTCATCTCTTGAGCCAATGATTGTAGCTCATTGAATCCCGGTGGCCTATATGGTGGTGGTTGCGGTGCCCTTGGCTCGTTTTGGTTGAAGTTGTTGTTGTAGCCTTGAGCTTGACCGTTGTTCCACCGGCCATTACCACCATTGTTGAAGTTGCCTCTTCCACCGAAATTTCCTCGAACATAGTTTGCCTCCTCAATTTGCTCGGCCAAGAGCACTTGGATCTCATTCGGACAAACTTGTGTAGCATGTGCAAAGGATCCACACCCCTCACAAGCTCTAGCATTTTGCTTGTAGTAGTGGACTTGCCTCTTAAGCTTGCTCACTTCACCTTCAAGGAATTGGAGCTTCACATCCTTGTCAATGTCTTCTCCCCTTGGATCATATAACTTCCTTGCACCTTCACCTTGAACTTTCACCTCTTTGCTAGCTTGACTCACCCCATACATGGCCTCATAATCGGATAGCTTGTCAAGTAGCTCCCAAGCTTGATCCGGTGTCAAGTCTATGAACCCACAATCGGTGTGGAGATTGAGCTTGTCCTTCGTTGCCGGATTGATGCCTTGGAAAAATATGTCTTGGAGCACATATGGTTGTTGGCCATGAGTAGGACATTGGCGCAACATCTCCTTGAAAAGGTCCCATGCTTCGAAGAGAGGCTCATTCGGACCTTGTTGAAAGCTTGCAATTTTCCTTCTTAGCTCGGTTTTCTTTGAGGGCGGGAAGAACTTCATCAAGAAAGCATCATGGAGTGCCTTCCAAGTTGTGATCGACCTAGGGGCTTGGCTCTCGAGCCAATGTGTGGCCTTGCCCCCAAGTGACCACTTGAACGCCTTTAGAAGCACATACTCCATCGTCTCCTCGTCGGTAGAGATCGTCTCACACATGTCCACAAAGCGTTTGATGTGCTCTATGGGACACTCATGTGGACGGCCCTCGAATTGATCACGCTTGATGAGGGAGATGAATTGCGTCTTGATCTCAAAATTCTTGGCAACCTCGGGAAGCACAATAACTGGTTCGGGTACCCTCAACTCCGGATGCATGTATTGGCGTGCATTCCGGGGTAGAGCGTTGAGTTGAGCCTCGGCCCTCATCCGTTGCTCCCGTTCTCTTCTTGCCACCGCCTCTTGATTGTCCTTCTCAAGTTGCAATCTAGCCATTTCGGCCCTAAGTCGAGCCAACTCCTCATCACCATGGAGAGCTTGATTCTCCATCCTTTTCCTTCTTCGGGTTTCTTTGAGAATACTTTCCGGATCACTCACAAACTCAAGCTCAAGTGTTCCTCGGGAGGAACGAGCTCGCATACACCTACGAAACAAAGACACAAACCAAAACAAATCAAAAACAAATAAAGGGTTTGGGCTATTCCCTCACCCAAATCACTACCAAAACACAAGAAACTCACCAAATTGGCTCTCAATGCACTTAGAAATCCCCGGCAACGGCGCCAATCTTTTGGTCGCTCACGAATGCGAGGGTCTAGAGATACAATTTATAACCCGACCCCGTTGTTGCACGTGGTGGGTGTCGAACGCTCGGGAAATCTACTCGATTGAGGTGCCTAAACACTAGAAAGCTGGAAAGGAGAACTTAAAACAAAGGAAAACAAAGAGAAGAGTCGGGACCGACACAAGTGTCACGTCGGGCCCGATGTTGGCGACGAAGAGGGAAGTCGGGACCGACGTAGAGCAAGTCGGGCCCGATGTATCTGGTTTTGTCGAACTCAAAGATTGAAAGCAGATCTTGGGCTTTTGGGTTCCTTCTCTAGTAGATTAAGGCTTTTCCACCCCAATTCAAGCAATAAGTGATGATCGGAATAGGATCGAGTGCTTTCACCCTCGTTCCAACCACTTCTACACATCGATCATTGGGGAAATCCCCTTCGAAGCAAGGTCTTGAGATGGACAAATGTTCACTTTCGCTACTTTGCCAATCACAAGCCTTGATTCCTTACTTTCATAAGGAATTGTAGCTCTATGTAGAGTGGGTTCCTAGATCAAGCACTCAAGGTTTATGGAATTGGGGTTTCTAGCCCAACCTAGCTAGAGTTTTCCCTCATAACCCAAGATCAAGGAGATCTATTCCATATGGCAAACAAAGAAAGCAAACAAATCACAAAGCAAAGAAATCAACATCATCAATCTCAAACCAAAGCCAAATTTCATTCACAAATCAAAAGCAATCCACAAACTCCAATCCAAGGTTTCCAAATCCACAAAATCAAAACAAGGCAAAGCTAATCTATCAACCAAACCTATCAAATCTCCTCCTCCTATGCCGATTCCCTCTCTTCTCCTTCTCCTCTCCTTCCTCCTTGCTCTCCAAGTATCCTCTTGAGAGTTTTTGAGAGTTGGTTCCTTGCTAAGTGTGTGGGAACCTCTTCCAATTAGAAGATAAGAGAGCCTTTATAGATGAGGGGCAAAAGTGATAGTTTACAATTTCGTGCCTTGGAGCCCAATCCAGCCAGCGACCGACTCGGACCGACACGGAGCACCTCGGGCCCGACTTACTGGGCAAGTCCGTCCGAGGTCGAAAAATCATCTCGGGTCCGGCGTTGGTTCCAACTCGATCCGTACCTCGTTCCACCTTTTTCTTGTTGGCTTTTCTCTTGTTCTTCTTCATGGCTTGCTCCTCTCTTTCCCTCTTAAGCTCGGGCCTTGCTCCATGTTCCGATTCTCCTTCAAAACGACCCTTGATCCATGGCAAAACACCTACAAAACACATAAAACGCGCATAGTCTCCGAATCTCATAGAAATATGGGAACTAAGCTAAGAAGGAACAAAACACTCAAGAAAAGGGGAAAAAGAAACATATTTACAAAGGAAATCATATATAAAACACCACCAAATAAAGAGACATCAGTTATGAAGGAAATATTGGGAATGTAGTGTTTGGTTTTGTGAGGAGAAGGTGAGGAAGAAGACAAGGTTAGTTGGGGGTAATTTGAGGAGGGTATTTTTTTTTGAGGAGGGTAATTTTTATATTTTTTTTTGGGCTCGGGATGGTACTGGGTCGGGATTTTTCGGGGATTTCACCCCAAAACCTTTTATTTCAGGGGTTTCACCTAAAAGCCTTTTATTTTGGGGGTTTCACCCGAAAACCTGTTATTTTTTTTTGAATAAAATGAAAATTAATTCTGTCAGGCCGATCCGCGGGCGCGGATCCGAACCGCAGGCGCAGATCGTGCCGCGAGCTCGGATTCTCCGCTCGGGTTTTGCTTTCTTCGAAAATTGGATAAATTATTCCTGCAAGTTAGCCTGACAAAACCAAAACGAACTAAAACTAAACTAAACTAAAAATATAAAAAGAAAAGAAAAGAATAATTTACCTCGGGTTGCCTCCCGAGCAGCGCCTTTGTTTAACGTCGTTTGGCCCGACGTCCTATTTGCTCAAAATGGATCATCATCTATCTGAAACTGGACCTTTTTCCCTTCATGTGCCATGGATAATAGGCCCTTTGAAACATCAATTACGGCGCTCGCCGTCTTCATAAATGGACGACCCAACAGCAAAACTGGGTCGTATCTCCCCTTACCAATTTCCAAGACATAAAAATCTGTTGGAAATATTAAGGCATCCACCTGCACTAAAACATCTTCCACAAATCCTTTCGGACTCACATTAGAGTGGTCAGCCAGTTCAATAGTAATATTAGAATCCTGTAATGGCCCTAAACCTAACCTCTCATAGATGCTAAGTGGCATGACATTAATAGATGCACCTAGATCAAGCATAGAATGATCAATTTTGATCACTAATTGTAACGGGAACAGTAAACCTCCCTGGATCCCCATATTTCTTAGGAAATTGCCTTTGAAGCATGGAAGATACATTTTCAGTATTTTCAACAAGATTAACTTTTGTAACCTTCCCTTTCTCTTTTTGCTTCCTCTTGATAGTACATAATTCTTTCAGAAATTTAGCAAAACGAGGAATACTTTGAACAAGTTTAAGCAAAGGCACATTTACCTCACACTTGGAGAAGGTTTCAAAAATTTCCTTGTCATTGGCTAGCCTCTTGGTGTCCTTCAGTGCCTCAGGAAATGGTGGAGCGGGCTTTTGAGAAGCCATGGGGGGGGGGGGGAAACGAATGTTGAGGCCCAAGTTAGTAAAAGGGAGAGGTGGGCCCGTGGTATGTAATACGAATGAATGGTTCTTGGTCCCACTCTCGTATCCCTCATTTATTTAAAGCAAAGTTTGTACCCCACGAGATCCCCAGAGACCTAGACCTCGTAACCGACCTTACTGACACCCGCCCACACGGACCACTCATCGATGCCGCCTCTGCCAGCCAACCATACGCTGCCTTACATGCGGACCAATCAGGAGCCCACAATCTCGGGCATCCCACATTGTACCTTGGCCAAAACTCAATCCCTCAATCCTCTATAAATAGGGAGGAACCTCGAAGGAGAAAGGGGTCGAAAAACATCTTAACTCAAGAACTGTCTTGCTCTTTATAGATCGACGTGGTAGAAACACCGTTAAAAGACCTCGCTACAAACAAGAAGAGTCCCCCAAAAGACTTCAAGTCACCCAAAGATCTCGCCTGCACTGAAGACCTCGCTACACAATCTCACCAGAATCAACACCACACACACTCAAGTCCACCTCGCTCCCAGATCAATCTCGCAGCACTTAGGTGGTAGAATCATTTAGTAAAGTAGGAGATCTCGAAGATTGTTAGCTCGAGATCTCAATAATCTGTAGGAGGTTCAAAGTGTAACTCTTAATTACTTGTCAAGCCTCGTTGGCTTTGTAACCTCGGTGTAAGAAGGATATAAATAAGAAGCAAGTGTTTGCACTATCAAAAGTAACAACCTCGTTCCTTGTCTTTTAGCGGGTCTTCATTTCGGGTTTCATCACTGGCGCCGCCTGTGGGAACCTTTTCATCCTAAGCAGTTTCCTGATTTGTGCAGACCTTGGCTTTGAACCCCACAAAATGGCTTGCCCAAACAACTTCTTTCCCCAACATCCCGACAATATGCCCGAGACCCCGCAGTGGATGGCCGCGGGCCCCCCGGATGCCCCTTCGTGGTCCCTCTGGGCTGGACGTACAATGCCCCCAGGATCCCTACCCATTCCAAGGGTATGAGCAGGGCGGCGCGCCCCCGGTTCCGTACCCCTACCCAAGCTACGGACAATATCAACAAGGCCACCCCCTCATACGTCCCCATACCTGCTCAGGGACAACCTCACTCCGAATACGTACCCAAGTACATACCCGGGTACGGACCCTTGCGGGAAACGTCGACCAATGGTTCATCGACGGAGAGACCTCCCCGAGATCCCATGCAAATCTCGCCATCTCGTTCACGACGTTCAAGAATGCGGGATGCGGAGATATCTAAAACAGCGGGGAGTGCGGCGCGCCCTTTGGAAAAGTCGAAATCTCGCCGTCAACCTGCCGAGATCGGGTACCGTAACCCCTTTCAACCGAGATCCAAGAGGCTCCTATGCCAAAGGGTTTCCATTGGCCGCAAATGAGTCTTTATGATGGCACAGCTGACCACGAGGACCACGTGAAACATTACGCCGTCTAGATGAACGTCAACTCTTATAGCGACACCATCTTCTGTCGTATCTTCTCCACCACATTGGACAAGGCGGCAATGACCTGGTTCACTAGCTTTAAGCCCGAGTCCGTAACCTCGTTCTCCCAGCTATGCGAGTCCTTCATCGCGCACTTCAACAGCTCGAGGAGGCGCAAGAAGAACATGCGGGATCTCCGCGGCATCGAGCAGGGGGAGAGCGAAGCACTGGGTGCCTTCTTCACGAGGTTCACCACCACAGTCGCGGAGATCGCTCACATCGACGAGGCGTCGGTACGGGATGTCCTCATGAGCAATCTTTGCCAAGGGGCCTTTAAGAATCACATCTTTCTTAAAAACCCAACAACGTATGAAAGCCTATGCGCTCGGATCACGGCCCAAGTTTACGCCGAAGACGCCACCAACCAGAGCTCGCGTCTGAAGACCGATAAAGAAATCGTGATCGAGGCTAAGGGGAAGGCAAAAATGGATGCACCGGCCGCAAAGGATGTGTACATGATGCAGGCCCACGACCGGCGCGCCGACTACAAGGGCAATAACAACAACAGAAGCAACGACAACAGGAACAACAACCGCTTTAACAACCGCGGGAGTGGCGAAGGAGGTTGGAGCTGCTTCGGCGGGAAACCACGAGGTTACAAAGGCAACGGAGGTCCCACGTATAACCCAAACGAGCGGGGCCGCGCCAACCCCGCCTCGGGAGCCAACGCCGTACAACGGGGTCCCACTCACCCTCCTCCTCCTCAGGCCAACAACATTAAACAAAACGCCCCCGCAAGGTAGGCGCGCCCTGGGCCGGCCTCGGCGCCTGACGGGTACATACATACCATCTCGGGAGGGCCCTCTCTGGCAGGCTCAACCCAAGCAGAAAGGAAGAGGTACGCGAGGGCAAGCCACCAAGAGCCCTCAGTGTACAACATGACACAGACTTCGAGGTCCCATGCAGTTTTGGCCTTCACCGCCGAAGACGCCGAAGGCCTCCACATGCCACACTCCGACCCCCTGGTGGTGCACGCCCATCTAGGCTCGAAGATGGTAAAGCGAGTACTGGTGGACACGGGTTCCTCCGTGGACATCATGTACTTCGGCGCCTGCGAGCAATTAGGCATCTCTGCAACGTCTCTAAAGCCTTACGAGGGGAAGCTCACCTCCTTCTCAGGAAACGAGGTCGACGTCGCCGGTCTCATAGACCTTTGGATGACACTCGGCACCGGATCAACAACAAGGATCGAGGTGGTGGAGTTTACGGTGGTGCACCTACCTTTGGCCTACAACGCAATCATCAGAAGGGTCTCCTTGATGAAATTCCAAGCGGTGGTTTCCATTTACCACCTCAAGATGAAATTCCCCGTCAACGACAATGTAGGCGAGGTGAAAGGCAGCCAGGAAGAAGGTCGCGTCTGCTACGCGACCTCGACAAAATAGAGAAGCCCCGTCTTCATGGTAGAAACCAGTGGCGAAGTCGACCTCAAAGTCCGGGACTTCACGGTCCCTACACCCGAGGCAAAGAGAAGGGTGATTACCCCCTTTGAAAGCGACTCCGAGAAAATCTACCTCGGGGAATGTCTCACCAGGACATCCGCAACGTCCCTAGAGGCCCTACTCGCTGGATCCCGCGACGTGTTCGCCTGGACCACAAAAGACCTCCGCGGTGTTCCACGGACACTAGCCCAGCACTCCCTAAACGTTGATGTGGCCACCCACCCCGTGGTACAACGAAGAAGGAAGATGAATGAAGAGAGAGCAAACGCCTCCAATCACGAGGTAGAAAAACTGCTGGCCGCGGAATTCATCCGCAAGGTGCAGTATCCGAGGTGGTTGTCCAACGTCGTGTTGGTAAAAAAGGCCAGCGGCAAGTGGTGGATGTGTGTGGACTTTAAAGACCTCAACAAGGCTTGCCCCAAGGACAGCTACCCCCTGCCCTCAATTGATGAGCTCGTTGATTCAACTGCGGGCCACGAGGTCCTAAGTTTCCTCGACGCATACTCGGGATACAACTAGATCTTGATGAACTCATGCGATGAGGAAGAAACGTCCTTCATCACCCAGCGGGGAACATACTGCTACAGGGTCATGCCTTTTGGCCTCAAGAACGCTGGTGCCACATTTCAGCGTCTCATCGACCGCGTCTTCAAGAATCATCTGGGAAGGAATGTGTCGGCTTACGTGGACGACATAGTTGTGCGGAGCAAGAATCCCGAGGAACATCTGTTGGACCTCAACGAGGTTTTCACCACCCTCAGGCGCAACCGTCTCAGCCTGAATCCCGAGAAGTGCGTCTTCGGCGTATCATCGGGGAAATTCTTGGGTTTCATGATCAGTGAGCGCGGGATCGACGTCAACCCCGCCAAAGTGGAGTCGATCGTCTCAATGAGGTCCCCAAGGTCACGAACCGAGGTGCATCGTCTCAATGGCGCTGTAAATTACTTGGGAAGGTTTTGCACCCGTTTAGCGGACAAGTCTCTCCCCTTTTTCGCCGCTCTCAAGAAGAACGACAAGTTCGCCTGGGACGAGTCACTCGAGACTGCTTTCTCCGAGTTAAAGACCTTCCATACAAAGCTCCCCACCTTGTCACCTCCGCTTGCTGGCGAAGACCTGCAACTATACGTAGCGGTGAGCCCTGAGACAGTCAGCGCAGTGCTCACCAAGGATTTCATGCACCCAGTATACTTCGTGAGTCGCGTGCTCCAGCCTGCGGAGCAGAGATACTCCCTCGCGGAGAAAATGGCGCTGATAGTGCTGACCGCCGCGAGGCGTTTGCGCCCTTACTTCCATGCACATCCCATCCAGGTCCTCTCCGACCTCCCGCTTCGTCAAATCCTCCACAAGTCCGCTCTCTCCGGGCGTATGACGAAGTGGGCCGTTAAGCTCTCCGAGTTCGACATTAGTTACCTCCCGAGGACCGCAATGAAGGGACAGGCCTTACCCGAGACCAACACAAGCTCGGAGGAATGGAAGGTATTTGTTGACGGTTCACGATGTGATGCTGGCGGCGGGGCCGCTGTGTTCCTCGCTGGCCCCTCGATCGAAACGGAGTATGCTCTCAACTTTTCCTTCGAGGCCACCAACAACGATGCCGAGTACGAGGCAATGATCGTCGGGATTGAGATGGCCCTCCTCAGCGGAGCCCTCAAGATCAGGGTCTACACGGATTCTGAACTGGTGGCACGACAGCTCAATAGCCAATACGACACCGACACAGGATTTCTGCCTGCCTACCGGGCAAAGGTGAAGGCCCTTGTATCATGCCTAGAGACCTTTGCGGTAGAATCAATTCCGCGAACCTCGAAAACGAAGGCGGATGCCCTCGCGAGGTTGGGGTCCGCGATTCCCTTGGAAGTAGGCAACCACGTGATGGTAGAAAGAAAGCTCTCACGAAGTGTAGATATCGAGGTCCTATCCATAAGAACCGAGGAATGGAGGTTCCCTATAACGAGGTATATACGGAGCGGTATCCTCCCAGAGGACCCCGCGATGGCTAGGAAGCTGAAAATGCAGGCATCCCGCTACTGCGTCACTGGCGACCAACTCTACCGCCGAGGGCATGCCGAGCCCAACCTGTTATGTGTACCCCCCGAGGTCACGGATCACATCCTCTACGAGGCACATGAGGGAGTCTGTGGCGGCCACCCGGGGTGGCGGGCCTTGGCACATAAGATTGTCCATCTGGGATACTTCTGGCCCACTCTCCGACAAGATACAAAGGCCTACGTACAAAGGTGAGAAGGGTGTCAAAAACATGCAAAGATCCAGCGCTCTCCGACCTCGCCTCTCCACTCCATCCACACACCCTGCCCGTTCGCGATGTGGGGGATGGACATCCTCGGACCCTTTCCCAAGGCAGCTGGCCAAGTACTGTACATCTTAGTCATTGTTGACTACTTTACAAAGTGGATCGAGGCACAGGCCATGGCAAAAATCACCGGGGCAAAAGTCTGCGACTTCTTGTGGAAAAACCTCGTTTGTCGGTTCGGCGTCCCAATGACCATCATGACCGATCATGGACCCCAGTTCGACTGCGAAGAGACCTAGTCTTTCTACTCAGAGCTAGGCATAGCCCTAAAATTCTCCTCGGTGGCTCATCCCCAGTCCAACGGCCAGGTAGAGAATGTCAACGCCCGCATCCTGACCGACCTAAAAAAGCGGATGGGCATAGCGCAGGGCCGCTGGGCAGAGTTGCTCCCACTCGTCCTCTGGACGTATCGCACAACCGCCCTCCGTGCAACGGGCGAGACACCGTTCGCCCTCACTTACGGGGCAGAGGCGCTAGTCCCCGTAGAAACTCTGGTCCCATCGGCAAGGGTATTCAACTTCGACGAGAAGAAAAACGAGTCCAGCCTCAAGGTTGAGCTACAATTTCGGGACGAGATTCGCGAGGTCGTTGACCTGCGTTCCAGAGAATACAAGCGCCGAGTAGGGGTGTATCATGACAAGAAGGTCAGACCTCGTCTCTTGACCTCGGGAAACCTCGTTCTAAGACGTACCGAGGGTGGCAAACTGAACCTTAACTGGGAGGGACCATATCTCCTCGGGGAGGAAGTCGCACCCGGGGCTTTTAAACTCAAAAATAGCGAGGGACGCACCCTAAGCAAGACGTGGAACATCGCGCGGCTCAAGAAATATTACGTGTAAACTCTCCAAGCCCTTTGTCCCTTAAAAGCTTTTATGAATAAAGGATTGCAGGCTTTTCAAAAACTCTCTCAGAATTGGAGAATCTCGTTTGCTCCACCCCTCGTTTCCCGCTTGGGGTTGGAGAATCTCGTAAGGTCCACCCCTCGCTTCCCGCTTGGGGTTGGAGAATCTCGTTTGCTCCACCCCTCGCTTCCCGCTTGGGGGTTAGGGGATCTCGTTTGGTCCACCCCTCGCTTCCCTCTTGGGGTTGGAGAATCTCGTTTGATCCACCCCTCGCTTCCCGCTTGGGGTTGGAGAATCTCGTTTGGTCCACCCCTCGCTTCCCGCTTGGGGTTGGAGAATCTCGTTTGGTCCACCCATCGCTTCCCTCTTGGGGTTGGAGAATCTCGTATGATCCAATCCTCGCTTCCCGCTTGGGAGTAGAGAATCTCGTTTGGTCCACCCCTCGCTTCCCGCTTGGGGTTGGAGAATCTCGTTTGGTCCACCCCTCGATTCCCGCTTGGGGTTGGAGAATCTCGTAAGATCCACCCCTCGCTTCCCGCTTGGGGTTGGAGAATCTCGTTTGGTCCACCCCTCGCTTCCCGCTTGGGGTTGGAGAATCTTGTTTGCTCCACCCCTCGCTTCCCGCTTGGGGTTGAAGAATCTCGTAAGGTCCACCCCTCGCTTCCCGCTTGGGGTTGAAGGGTCTTGGTTAAGCTCGCGACCTCGGTATATTCACAATAAAAAACAAAAGCACTCCATATGGCCCGGGAGTCATAGTTGCGACGCCCGACCCATGGGGTTGGATGGATGGAGAAGCAAAAAGTAAGTCGAAGCAAATAATCTAAAGACATACAAACAATCCATGAGAGAGAATATAAAATGAACAGTCAAGAAGGCCCATATATGCACAAAAGCAAAGACCACGAGGGCCGAGATGTTTAAATACAGACCCAACGGGGCCAAGATGTTCCAATTACAAACCCCGTAGGGCAACAAGGAAGACGAAAATAAAAAAACAAACAACAAAAACACAACATCTCTTAACTCGTCGGGGCTTCGGCGTCTGGACCGGTGAAGTCAACGGTTTCGCTCTTGGAGGCTTCAACGGTAGGGTCAACAAGCGTGTTCGAGGCCTTTGTAGCCGGAGCGGGAGTAGCGGAAGGCTGGGAGGGGGGCGCATCGGTCGCGGGTTGAGGTCCCGTGGAGATCAACTCCGGGTTCCCTCGAGCGAGCTCCGCCTCGGAGGGAGCCTCGCTGGACACGATCCCGTCCGCATTGAGGAAAAATTCACATTCCCCCTCAGGCTCCTCCGCATCCAGCTCCCCCATGGTCTCGTCATAATTGGGGTTGATGAAGACGATGCGAGGATCAATGTGCCGTTATTTGGCCACCGCTTGCTTAACACCCATGCAGACGGCCTGGTGGAACATTTTCCTCACACTCTCCACCAACTCCTCTTTATATTCCTCCAAGGCCACGTACTTCGGGCCCGCAACCATCACTTCCTCATTAAGCTCAACAACGCGTTTCGATATGGGAGATCTCCTCCTGCGCCCTCAAAAGCCCCGTCTCTTTCTCCTTGAAAAAGTTATGCTCGGCGGAGAGCTTACCCCGGAGCGCCTCGTTCTCGCGCTGCAATTCCTCAACGACCCCCTTCGCCTTGTCCAATTCCCCCTTCGCCTTGTCCAATTCCTCCTTCATCCGCCTTTCCCCCTCTTTAGCCTTCGCCTCCCCTTCTCTCGCCCTTGCAACCTCCTTCACCTGCTCCCGGGTCGCATCCTCTGCCGTCCTAGCCCGCTTCTCAACCGCAGCGAGATCTCTCGCTTTTTTCTCACACTCCTCCTCGCGAGCTTTAAGCGCTGCCTCCAGCTTATCCATCTGCTGGTGGGCAAGGGTAATACGTCTGCGGTTGTAGTTATCAAGGAAGGAGTGCTGCAAAAATTCGCGGAAGTAATTAAAAGTTCTATAAAAGAAAAAAGAAGCAAGAATGAAGTTCACAAAAGCAAAACTCACCATGGCCGAATATCGGGCAGTTTCCTCGTCGAGGGCTGCGTCGGTAAGGTTGTTGGCCCATGCGACCTCCTCTTTCCACTCTTCCTTGTCCCACTTTGCCGGAACACCCCTAGACGGGCCGGGACAGTGGAACTTAGCAGGTGACGGACCAACAACGTTGAGTACTCGTCCGTCGAAGTTAAAAAGGGGCATGTCATTCCCCGACGGACTTCGCCGGTCCTTTCCAGACGGATCCCGTTGCTCGTCTAACCTATGCTTCTTCCTGTCCTTACGAGGGGAATCCTCGCTTTTCCTTTTTTGCCCGGCCCCGTCACCTAGGCCCCGGGAGGTTTGGGAGGATGTCTTGGCGACGTCCCCTTTCAGCGGGGTCTCCCTAGAAGCTTTCTCCGTAGATACCTTCACAACGTCTCCTCTCAGCGGGACCTCGCTGGAGGCTTTCTTCCCGGACGTCTTCGGCGGCAGGGGGTGGGTTTAGCTGGAGCAGGGGGCAGTCTCACCACAGGAGCTGGATCCTTGATGACAATCCCCTTTGGAGCCCGGGGAGCCGGGGCCTTAGAACTAGAAATCAAGGGTTGTTTCCCCTTCGACTTCGAGGTAAGAGCGTGCAAAAGGTTCACTGCCAAAGAAAGACGTAAGAGTAAGTCAAAAAGGGCGGAGAAACAAGTGGAATTTAGCAAGGCAGTCTAAAGGTGCCTGGCTCGTTGTAGCGTATCGAGCCTTGAGCTCCTGTAGCTCCTCGACCGTGTGCGAGCACACACACCTCTCAAAGGTGCCAGGCACCACCGGAAAATTGAGGTATCTCCCGTTGATATCTCGACCCAGGAACCATTTTGGTTTCCACGTCCCGACGTTCGATTGGGCCGTGGTGATCTTGACGTTCGGCGTGCTAAGGTTGATAAGGAAGGATCGAGGTTCCCTCCTCGCTAAGAATAATGCCGACAACTCATCACGATTCGGCTCGTCCCCAAGTTCACGACTTCGAATCGTGTAGGCGCACAACAGCCACCAAGCATTCGGAAATAACTGGGCAGGACACACTCGCATGGCCCACATGTACTCAGCAATGTGCGGGGCTAGAGGTAGCCTGAAGGCCGCTTGAAGACTGAAAAGGTGCACGACCACGCACCTTTCGTACGAAGCCAAGGGCCGTCCCCCCTCCTCGAGGAGTGCCAGCTCAACTCCTTCGGGCCAGGGGAAGTCCTTCATGATCTTCTCGAGGTCTTTATGCTTAAGATCGATGGCCATTCCCTTGGACAAATAACACTCGGGGGTGCCTGGGGTCATGGGAATCCGTTCCTCAAGGACAACAGGAACACTAGACACGACATCTGTGATATAAGCCGCGGGGAATCTCGGGGGCACGTAAGAGGTAGAGGCCGAGGCACTTGCCGCATCCAACCGCATCTCAACCTCCGCAACGACCTCTTCAGGGTTAGAAGAGGAAGCCATTTCAACACCAGAATAAACACGAAGACGAGGGAAGAGCGAGTTGATCGAAGTAGCGGAGTAGCTAGAAGAAGGGTCACTGAAGACCAATGAAGGAGAGCTCGGGTTCTAGGAATCGATAGGCTCTACGCTCCATACAGACTCAGAAACCTCCTGGTAAAAACTCTCTTGAACGTTGAAAACAAAACCAGGCAGAGGGCTCGCAGAAGTTCTCCTAGGCATGAAAGAACGACGTCCAGGCCGCAGAAGGCTAGCACTTGGAAAAGAAATGAGCAGTAAGACACTGCGCACGGTAACCAAAGAAAAAACAGCATGAGGTCATGACCTCATAAGAAAAAAGCACGATATCATGACCTCGGAAGAAAACAGCACGAAGTCATGGCCTCAGAAGAAAAAAGCACGAGATCATGGCCTCGGAAGAAAAAAGCACGGGATCATAACCTCGGAAGAATAAAGCATGGGATCATAACCTCGGAAGAAAAAAGCACGAGGTCATAACCTCGGAGGGGAAAATCACGCGAGGTCATAAGGGAAGAAAGCCACGTGGCGCCCTGGAGGCTACTCTGACAAGATAGGATGGCGAAGAAGAATTTGAAGCGCCAAAAAGAAGGAAAGAGAGGGGAGAGGGCCAACCAACGGTGGATGCCAACGGTGGAAGCCCAAACGTCCCGTCAATCCAACATTATGACGTTTGGGCTCCCAAGAACTTCAAAAACTCAGAATAAGGGAAAAACAAGCATGCAACCGGCCACGGGCAGACGAAGAGTGCGAGGGCATGGCGGTCGCCACCCTTTCCCCAGCGTCTCCCCACCGCCTCCCCACCACAAGACCAGCGAGAAACACCAAGAACAGGCCAAGACCGGAGATAAAAAGGAGAGAAGAAAAAAGAGGAAAGTGAAAACGGTAAAAGACACAGCACCGGGGCAAGCGCCACGACCACTTCCCCCGTTTCGCCACCACAACGACGGCAGGGGAAAGACCGAAAAGACTGACCACCAAAAACCCGAGCATAGGACAAAATGGTAAAAAGCAAAGAGGAAGGGCGGAGACGATGCGCAAGGGAACGCACGCCCTCGCCACCGCCGTTTCGCCACCATAACACCGGCGCGAAACTCCGGGCAAGGCACCACCGCCCCTCCGAAACACTGACGAAAACGAAATGACGAAAAGCCCAAGGCAACAAACATCAAGAGACAAAGAGAAAGAAGTCGAAGATTTACTTGTTCAGAGTCGGCGTCGAAGGAGTGGTGGTGCAAACGGGAAGTAGAAAAGAGTTCGTCGGAAACCGCCTCGGAAAACTGACAAGAAACTGAAACGGCAAAGGGCGAAAATAGTGGAGAGGAAGATGAAGAGGAAGCGTGCAGAATACGCTCTTATAAAGAACGAGTCTGGGCCTATCCCTCCCGAGAAGCTTATTGGGTCTATCCCTCTTGAAAGGCCCATTAAGCGGGAGACGAGGGATGGGCCCAAGAAGTTAAGCCCATACGAGCAGGAATAACCGAGTACGAAGCTTCACGAAAGGAGAGCCTCGAGGAACCCACACCTCGCAAGGTCCCCTCCCCACCTCGAGCACGCCACATCCCGCGAGATACAATCCTAGCCTCTAAAAAACCAGTACCCCGCCACCGCAGGAAGCTTATGCCCTGCGGCCCTCGGGGCGAGATCCCCAGGGAGAAGTGGGCCCGGGGTATGTAATACGAATGAATGGTTCATGGTCCCACTCTCGTATCCCTCATTTATTTAAAGTAAAGTTCGTACCCCGCGAAATGCCCAGAGACCTAGACCTCGTAACCGACCTTACTGACACCCGCCCACACGGACTACTCATCGACGCCGCCTCTCCCATCCAACCACACACTGCCTTACATGCGGACCAATTAGGAGCCCACAATCTCGGGCGTCCCACATCGGACCTTGGACAAAACTCAATCCCTCAATCCTCTATAAATAGGGAGGAACCTCGAAGGAGAAAGGGGTCGAAAAATATTTTAACTCAAGAACTGTCTTGCTCATTATAGATCGACGTGGTAGAAACACCGTTAAAAGACCTCGCTACAAACAAGAAGAGTCCCCAAAAAGACTTCAAGTCACCCAAATATCTCGCCTGCATTGAAGACCTCGCTACACAATCTCACCAGAATCAACACCACACACACTCAAGTCCACCTCGCTCCCAGATCGATCTTGCAACACTTAGGTGGTAGAATCATTTAGTAAAGTAGGAGATCTCGAAGATTGTTAGCTCGCGATCTCGATAATCTGTAGGAGGTTCAAAGTATCTCTTAATTACTTGTCAAGCCTCGTTGGCTTTGTAACCTCGGTGTATGAAGGATATAAATAAGAAGCAATTGTTTGCACTATCAAAAGTAACAACCTCGTTCCTTGTCTTTTAGTGGGTCGTCATTTCGGGTTTCATCAACAAATGCCTGACGTAATTGTCAGAATTTGTTAGAGGGGCGATCCGCGAGCGCGGAATGGGACCCGCGGGCGCGGATATAATCCGGGGGCGCGGATTCTGCCTCGATTTCCGTGCTGTGATCGGAATTGTCCTCTGGCGAGCTCGGTGGTTCTCCGCTGGCTGGTAAATCAGTATTCAGCTCTTTCCTACTCCTTAATGTCATTGCACTCACATTCTCTCTCGGGTTAATGGTCTGAGATGGCAATTTTCCCGAGTCTTTGGCTTCTAACCGATTCAGAATGGTTGCAATCTGACTCAATTGATTTTCCAAGCGCTTTACTGCAGCCTTAGTCTCTTGATTCTCCTTCATAAGTTGATTGATAATGGCTGGATTTTCATTAGGAGCCTGGGGCCTTGGCATATAATTCGGCCTGGGAACATAATTGGGCTGACCTCCCTGTGGTGGGAAAGGTTGTTGAGGTTGTTGATTCCACCTCAAGTTAGGATGGTTTGCCCACCCCGGGTTGTAGGTATTTGAGAATGGGTCATTTCGGGGTCGTTGATCATAGTTGCCTATAACATTCACATCAGCTGCTGGCTCTTGCATGATAGGGCATGCATCAGAAGGATGGCTAGATTCACCACAGATTCCACAAGCCCTTGAACTTGAAGCTCCATTACCCACCAACAACTGCTTCATCATAGCTTTTAACTCCCTTACTTTAGCATTCAGGGAATCATTAATAGAATTGATGGATCTACTGTTGGACCTCTTTCTTTGATTTCTGCATTGTTCAGCTAGGATTTCCAACTTCTCAAACGCCTGCTTAGGATTGAGATTCTCATAAGAACCCCCACATGAAGCATTCATCAGGCGCTTATCAACATCATAGAGACCCTCAATAATATAGCAGATCAGATCTTTATCAGAATAGCCATGGTATGGACAACTGGCTATGAATCTCTTGTAACGCTCATATTACTCATATAGATTCTCATCATCTCCCTGCTCCTGGCTGCTCAACTGCTTCTTTATAGATGTTTGCTTAGCAACAGGGAAATATTTCTCAAGAAAAGCACCCTTCATCTGAGCCCAAGTAGTGATCTTCTCAAGTTTTATGTACAAATACCATTCCTTAGCTGCATCAGCCAAGGAAAATTGAAAAGCCCTCAACATAAGCTGATCTTCAGTCACATCAGCTGGCTTCATTCCCAAGCAGACAAAATGGAACTCTGCAAGGTGTTTATTCAGATCCTCCCCACTTAGTCCATGGAACTTAGGCAAATAATGGAGAAGACCAGATTTAAGCTCAAACTTCACTCCTTCTCCCAGGGCGGGAAACTGAAGACCAAGCTGTTGCTGCTCTAAATTAGGCACAGTCAGTTGCCTAATAGTGCGATCTGCCATGGTTACTAGCTGCTCTTCAACCTCTGAATCAGATGAAGAAGAAGAAGATGAAACTGGATCAAACTGTATGCCTAGCACTTGAGCCTGAACTTGACGTCTCAACTGTCTCAGAGTCCTGTTAATTTCTGGATCAAACGGAACAAAAGGAGAATTATCAGTAGAATGGGTAAGAACCATAAGATAGGTTCTTATTGATTCGGGGCATCTGGACGAACCGATCCGCGAGCGCGGAATAAATCTGTGGGCACGGATCTGCCGCGGGCGCGGAAAAATTCCGAGGGCGCGGTCTCGTCAGAAACGCCGATTAAACAGAAAATTAAAACCAATTCCACGACAACGACGCCAAAAATTTGACTCGGCTAAAGTCGTCGTGCCAAGATCAAAAATAAATAACCGTATTCTACTAACTAGTATAGTAAGCAAGCAAGGGGTCGAACCCAAGAGAATCAGATTTCTGAATCAATCAGCAAGTAACAAGACATGGGTTTTGGAAGTTTCAGGCAAACAAACAAACAAGCAAAGGTTATTTAGGATATCAATGGAAGGAAAGCAGAGTTTATTCAACAAATTCCACCTTTTTAATCATTCGATCATCAATTCATCCACTTTTCTATTAATTCCGAGGTTAATTCCAATCCCTATAAAAGATATCCGCTTGTCCACGGTCCAAGTGGAATTATGATATGAACAAGAACACTTAATTCAAATCATGCAAAATATTAAGGATAGAAGGATATCAAATCATGCAATCAAGCTATGAGTCTCATGTATAAAATATCAATCAAACACTCTTTCTCAATTCTAGTCCACGGTCCTAGAAAAGAGTTGTTTCAAGGATCAATAAGATTGCACATACAACAATCAAACCTAATCCAAACAGTAGATCTAAGTCAATCAAACAAGTTGATTAGGCTCATCAAATCAAACATAGATCATATCAATAAAAACAAGAGTTTTGATATTAACCAAGGGATAGAAAAGTTACCAGAATCTCACGAATTACATAAAAAGGCTTCCTTGATCAAACAAACTCCAAAGGGAAATTAGTTCTCCATAATAAAACTAAAAACTAAAATAATCTCTAAAAGTATGCTAGAATGTGTAACTCTAAAACTTAAAACGAAACTAAGCTTAAATAGTAAATATAAATCCAAAATCCTAAGATACAATAATATTAAAAAGATAGAATATAACGAAACAATGGCGAACCCTCGATCCGCGAGCGCGAAAATAATCCGCGTGTCCGGATCGACTCGTTCCATCGGCCACGGAAATGGCGCTATCCGCGGGTGCGGAAAATATCCTCGGGCGCGGATCCAGCTTGCCTCGCCCCCGAATTCTTCAATTCTTCCTCGGCATCGTGGGCTCGGTTGGTTTCCGAGGGCGCGGATCTTGACTCCGTAAAATCTTCAGCTCGAATTTGGACTTCTGTCTTCCAAATCTGAAACTGTAGGCTTTTGCTGATATTACAATTAAACTCCCTAATCTAGCCTAAAACACTCAGAAAATCCTAATAAAAATAAAGAATTACGCTGTACTAAAACCAGCGTATCAGCACAAGTAACACAACTCTTGACAAATCTCAACACATAATTAAACATTTCTATCCAATAGTAATTTTATTTTAAGTCGTCTAATGTTTTTATCTAACCTTATATGTCCTCTAAACTCATGAACTTCATTAGTTAGAAACCTATGAAAGCTAGATGAAGAAATTTATAATTTTCAAGCTTTGAACCAATATCCTTCATCAACAAAATAAGTATTAAACTTTCCCTTAGACATGAAATTTTAATAAATTTTCCTCAAAGTGAGGATCACTAGCATACAATCTCTTAATCATTAAAAATTCTAGAATCCTAGCATCATATTGAGTCAGAAGAACATACATGTGTAATACTGCTTCAAATAGCACATTCTCATTACGTTTCTTATGCTTCACAACATATGTAGTAGGATAGGTTGGGCCGTCTAGACTTAGACCCGTTTCAACTTTCAGAAGAAGCCATATCATTAGTGAGTGACGGCCCAAACAACCACTAATAGTCAGAAGAGGGAGTTAACAGCTTGCAAGAAGATTCACCGAGTAACGGCTAAAGCCGTTAATGTCGATTACGAAATCTCCGGGATTACTAGCTAGTAAAGTGCAATGGTCCGCCAACACAAGACGAATATAAAAGACCTATATGATGAAGGGAGAAGACACACAATCTCTAAGCTTCCATCTATTGATTTACAAACTCTTATACTTTGACCAAATCCATTGTGTAAAGTCGTACGATATATTCAAAGTTTGATTCCTTTAATTTGAGTTCTAGTTTCTTTTGTTGCTCATATTTAAGTCATGTTTCATATTTCTTACTAAATTATACCCTATTTGTGAGTTTAACGTGTTTAGACTAATTTTTGGTTAAGCTTCCCTCATTATAGCAGGCAACGCGTTAATGTGTTAATTCTGCCCAAAATAATTGGCGCCCACCATGGGGCCTAGCTAAGAAGATCTGTTGAAAACCGTAAACTCTGACCTCATGAAAAGATGGAAGTCATCAACAACAACTACAATCATGTTGATGGTCCGGAGGACAATGAGATTACTAAAGAAATCGGTCACTTGCGGGCTGGAACTTTGGTAGATGGAAATGAGCGTGCCTTGGGATATGTGAATAAAGATCCTACCACTTCTATAGCTACGATTGAACATGGAAAGACGATAGAATCCGCCATCATTGCCGAATTACGCGCATCCATGCTCACTCTCTGAAAACGCTTGGAAAACAAAAAAGAAGCCCATGCCCGATTCATTAAGATATATGAAAAACAAATTGAGACTTTAACTAATGAAAGGAATTTTTTCGATCGCAGGTACAATTAGGACTTGTTTCACAACGCGTTACGAGAGCAATGGATGTTGTCGCCCGTCGACTAGATTTGGATGACCAAAATCTGGTAACCCTAGAGGAAGGAAGACATGTAACCGAGTATTAGATAAATGGTAATTCTCTTAGAGCTGTGCAAGAGGATGTTGAAGTGGTTCAATTACGAGAACGCCTTAAAGCCTTAGAGGACCAGATTACTCAGGTCCCAAGGGCCCCATAACCTATAGCCATAGAAAGGCGGGATGTGTATACCGATTCCACCTTTTTACGCGCTATCGCTTGGGTGGACATTTCTCAAAAAATGTCACATTTCTGACGTACCAAAGAATGAAGGGGTCATAGATCCGGATCAACATATAACCGCCTTTAAACAGGATATGAATATTAGAACAATTCCTTTTGATATGAAGGAACTTGTTATGCGTTATTGGTTCGGTAATACATTATTTGGACCAATGCTAAACTGGCATTCTCACTTACCACTTGGGAGTATATCATCTTTTGCTGAGTTGGTTGACAAGTTTAGGATCAGGTTCGCAAGCAACCGACACGCTAAGAAGCGCTTCGGTGATCTATATTATCTAGTCCAAAGGACTAATGAACCCCTGAAAGCTTTTTTAAACAGGTACAACGTAGAGTTGGAGACCATAGTAGGGTGTGATGCGGCCACAACCGTTGAAGTATTTCGAAGAGGCATATCCTCTTGTAACCCCGAACTTTATCGTGAATTAAATATGTTTCCTTGCTTGATTTTTGATGAAGTACATGTTAAGGCACTGAAACATGTTTGGTTGGAAGAGGATGGCCTCTTCTCTAACAAGACCACTAGCTTGTTATCGACTAGAGCACCGACAAGGTCGACGACTGACCAGATATGTTCCATACCCAAACTCGTCTCCTGCCAAACCTAATGTGAACATGATGGCGTCCAAGGTGTATGAGCGATATGATAATCCAAAGCTAACCCCAAAGTTATCTCACTACAACTTTTGGGTGGATGCAACAGAGGTGGTCCGAACACTTAGTAAAATGGGAGATACTGTAAAATGGCCAAGAAAAAGTAACACGCCTTCGTATTATAAAGACAAGTAATAGTGGTGTGATTTTCATTTCGACCACGACCATAAGACAGATGAGTGCATCATGTTGCGGAAAGAGGTAAGTGAATTGTTACACATGAGGTATCTAAATTATCAAATATTGGAGAGAGCAAGGGAACAAATAGATCGTAACAAGGTGATGCGACCCCTGCCTTGGATGCTAGCCAGGAGGCCGAGTCCTTCACACTGCGCTCGGATGGCCCCGTCACTCGTACCAGGGATCGGGCCATCGAGACCGCACCACAATCCCTTGTGTCGCGCTTGTCCGCAGGCCACGACGCACCATGCATCGCACCATCGCTCGGCACCATTAGCTTCATCGGCATGCTAGAACCTCGAGTCGAGTCTTCGGAACAAACCAATCAAGACTCGCCCCTCGCACCGGCACTCGGATCACGTCTTGAGGTTCTCGCAAGCACTTGTCAATCCATCGTGCCAAGACTCGGAGCCGGATTGCAACTTGAGGTTCAAGTGAGCTTCAACCTGTCGCGCGCGCCAGACCCCGCGCCAGCGCCTTCGCCTGCGATGCGCCCCAGCGCCGTGTCCATCCCTCGCCAGCGCCGTGTCCAGCCCTCTCCACGCCGTGCCAAGCCTCGCGACAACCTCGTCTTGACACCTTTGTGCCGACCACGGACGACCTATCTAATCTAATTTATACTATTTTTAGCTTGTTTTCTATTTCCGAACATTACTATTGTTAGTTTTATGTATTTAGAAAGCCTTTTATGGGCCTTGCGCCGATGGGCTTGATCTCGCACCATTGGGCCTAGCTTGCATGCTAGCCCTTGGCGCGCTGCACTAGCTATTAGGGTTTTTCTTTGCCGCACCTATATAAGGTGCCTATGTTGGTTATTTCCAATTCAACGCACATTAGGGTTTAATAAAGTTGAGGTTGACTCCTTGTTTTATCCTTGTGCTTGCGCCGCCACTACTATCAATCAAATCTCTCGTTTTTCATTGCTTGTTCATGATTGTTCGTGTCCTACTCGATCAACCCAACGTTGATTCGAGTTTGTCAAAGCCTTCCGTTGTATATTCTCGAGACCTGCTACTCAAACACCGCAAATATCCGTCGTGTCCCGTAACGAGGTCGCATCACAAGGGGAAAGCTAGTTTTCCACCACCGCCAAAGCATATCGGAGTAATTAATATTATCACATGGGGATCTGAAGTATGTGGAGTAACTTATTCTATGGCTAAAAGGATCGCCAAGAGCGGTAGAAGAGAAGAACAGAAGATTTCTGTATGGAGGGGTCAATACGTGATGCCCATTAGGTTTGATGACATCGAGGAAGAAGAGATCCATTATGATTGCTTGATTATTTCGTTAACAATTGCAAACTTCCTTTTTAAACGCATATTAATTGATAATGGAAGTTCTACTAATTGATAATGCAAATTTCCTTACTAAGAAGTCTACAACGTTGTTAGGATTTAGCGGTGAAACACGCAACATGTTGGGGGAAATTTCACTACCTACCATTGCATGTGGAGTTAGTTATCAGATAAAGTTTCAAGTACTTGATTGTCCATCACCTTTTAACGTTATTTTGGGTAGGCCTTGGATCCACAGAATGAAGGCTATCCCTTCAACATATCGTCAATGTATAAAGTTCCCATCAACCTGGGGAGTACAAGAAATCAAAGGAGAACAAAAGATAGCACGCGAATTCTATTCAGTGACCATGAAGGCAGCAACTTCAAACGCTCTACAAGTCGTCGCAGAGAAGAAGTCGTCAGCATAGAAATTAAAGGATTGTAAGACTCCAACTTGCTACGTGAAACCCGAGACTCCGGAGCTAGAGGAAGTCGCACTTGATCCAATCAACCCATCAAGGAAGATTTGGATCGAAGCACACTTGGCACCAGAAATATGAGAATGACTAGTTGGTTTCTTATGGTCCTATAGTGATTGTTTCACTTGGACAAATGAAGACATGGTCGAGATTAGCCTCGACGTGATTACCCATACACTCAACGTTGACCGAAGAGTTCCTCCAATCAAGCAAAAATGATGTAAGTTTGTCCTAGAGCGAAACCAGGTAATTAATAAAGAGGTAAAATCCTTACTTGAATCTGACAAGATACGAGAAGTTAAATATCCTGAATGGTTAGAAAATGTGGTTGTTGTGATGAAAAAGAACGGGAAGTGGCGCGTTTGCGTCGACTTTACCGATTTGAATACGGCGTGTCCCAAAGATTCGTTCCCTTTGCCTCATATCGATGCAATGGTGGATGAAACATCGGGATGTGACTTGTTAACCTTCATGGACGCATTTAGTGGGCATCACCAAATAATGACGCATCTCGAAGATTACGAAAAAACCGCATTTGTAACAAATAAGGGAATCTATTGTTATAAGGTTATGCCTTTCAGATTGAAAAACATATGTGCTACTTATCAAAGATTGGTGAATAGAATGTTTCAGGAAAAACTGGGGGATACCATGGAGGTTTACATTGATGACATGTTGGTCAAGTCCTTGAAGGCGGAAGACCATATTCTCCATTTAGAAGACGCGTTTCAGATTCTGAGAAACTATCAAATGAAGCTAAACCCGACCAAATGCTCCTTTGGAGTTACGTCGAGAAAGTTTCTCGGTTACATAGTTACGCAAAGAGGAATTGAAGCCAGTCTATCTCAGATCAAATCTATCATGAAACTCCAATCGCCACGATATGTAAAGGACGTTGAGAAATTAACAAGTAGAGTGGATGCTCTTAACAAGTTTATATCCAGGTCATCGGATAGGAACAAGTTATTTTATGAGATTATGAAAAAGAAAAAGTCACTCGAATGAATGAAAGAGCATAAACATGCATTACAAGAGCTAAAGCGGTATCTATATTAACCATAGATACTCTTGAAGCCTAAGCAAGGATAAATGTTGTACCTCTACTTGGCGGTAACGGAAGTTGCGGTAAGTGTTGTCCTGATACGAGAAGAGGACGGCAACCGGTTGCCGATTTATTACGTAAGCAAAACTTTACTTGATGCAGAAACAAGGTACTCTCCCGTAGAAAAACTTGTGTTATCATTGGTTATGGCATCAATTAAATTACGTCCTTATTTTGAAAGTCATTCTATTATTTTGAGGACTAATTTCACAATGAAGAGTGTTATGTCAAAGCCAGAATTATCAGGTCATTTGGTAAGGTGGCTGATCTACCTCAATGGGTATGACATCGTCTATGAGGCATGAACAGAAATGAAATCTCAAGCTTTAGCTGACTTTGTGGCTGACTTCACTCCTACCCTGCTAGACGGTGATGAACACGAGGTGTTACAAGATAGAAAGACGTTAAGTACTAGAAAGTGGCTAATGCACACTAACGGAGCATTAAATCAGTAGGTGTTGGACTAGGAGTAGTATTGAAGTCTCCACAAGGGGATATGATAGCCCAAGCTATTCGTTGGACGTTTACAACTACAAACAATGAGGCAGAGTATGAGACACTCATAACAGGGTTAATCATCGCCAAAGATTTATATATCTGAGAAATTGAGGTAATATGTGATTCCCTGCTCATTGTCAATGAATTAACAAAATCTTGCGTTGCCAAGGACTTGAAAATGAAAGCTTGCTTGGAGAAAGTTCAAGACATCATAGCATTTTGAAATAAAACAAGTGCTATGAGACACCAACGCGCAAGCGAATGCTCTAGCAAATCTCGGCTTAGTAATTGATCCAAGGGAGTATAACAAAATACCCTTCGTACATTTGGATGCACCTTCCATAACAAGAGAAGTTGAAATGTTCGAGGTTCGAGATGACGATATGGCTACTTCATGGGTAACACCTTACCTAAAGTGGTTGCGTGATGGGATCTTACCTGATGACAAAGAAGAGGCCCAACGACTTGAGGTAAAGGCTTCTACTTTCGCTATTAAAGATAACATCTTGTTCAAGTGGATGTCTTCAGGATTGTACGCACGATACGTGAGAGAAGGCGAAGTACATAAGGTTTTACAAGACATTCACGATGGAGAATATGGAAACAACATTGTGGGTCATAACTGGGCAAGAAGGCAAGCATGATGAGCTATTATTGGCCCACCATCAATAAAGCTACAACCAACTTTGCTCGAAGATGTGATAGGTGCCATCGTCATGGACCTATTCCACACTAGCCATCGAAATTGCTTCATCCAATAACATCCCCATGGCCATTTATGAAATGGGGAATGGACATTTTCGGCAAGCTCCCTCTAGCTTCTAGGCAATGTGTTTACATCTTAGCTATGACGGATTTTTCTAAGTGGAATGAAGCTGAAGCCTTCAAAGAAACGAAAGATGTACAAGTCATTTCCTTCATTAAAAGGAACATCTTGAGTAGATTTGGCATACCATCAGCTATAGTTTTACAACAGATCCTAATTCATACGAGAGAAAATGAGGTCCTTTTGCCAACAATATAACATCCAATTGGTAATGTCGACTCCACGTTACCATCAAGTGAATGGTCAAGCAGAAGCCACAACAAAGTGATAATAAACAATCTGAAGAAACGCCTTAAGGAGGCCAAGGGGCGATGGGTAGACGAGTTACCTTTTATTTTATGGTCAGACCAGACGACTCCAAAAACGGCCACCGGACATACACCTTTCTCGTTAGTATATGGCTGCAAAGCCGTGTTACTAGTTGAGATAACTCTCTCAACAACACAATTTGGTTTAACCGCTGAAGAGTCTAATTGACACAACATGTTCCATCACTTGGACACCGTTGACAAGTTACAAGACGAAGCGTATCTGTGCAGATGGAAGCATATATACAAGGGGTGGCTCGAAGTTATAATAAACATGTTAAGGCCAAGGTGTTTCAAGTAGGCGATCGGGTATTGAGAAAAGTATTCCAAAACACTTAAGGGCCGATTTTTGGGAAACTTGGAGCAAATTGGGAAGGACTCTACCAGATTACAAAAGTCGTTAGACAAGGAGCCGAATGTTGGGAAACTTGGAGCAGATTGGGAAGGACTCTACCAGTCGTTAGACAACGAGTCATTTCTTCACGCAACTTTCCTGCAAAACCTGCAAGGAACAAACACGTACAAGCAAAAACACAAGCATATACTAGATAAAGCATTAGTAGTTAAAACTCTTGGCAAAAATGCCAAGAGGCAAGTGTTTACCTAAAACAAACCTCTAAGGCCCTAGAAAAATAAGCGGCCAATTAACTTGTTCAAACCCGACACAGCGAGCACTTCAAAACACCTTGTCCATAAAAGAAATAAAATAATAAAACAACAACATTACTCCTTCGGCACGTTCCCAAACACCTTAGTAGCCTCAGTTGTCTCCTCTTTAGCCCGCTCCTTGACGACTTGAAAACCTTCGATCACGGGAGAAGAGACTTTGGTCACAGAGTCGGTTTTAGTAGGAGGGAACAAAGTCTCGAATTATTGTCTCTCCTTGACTTTGGTCAAGAGTCGGCTTCCGGAAAAAATCGACTGCCTTGAAGGATATTGTGAGAGGAACATAAGAGATCAAAAGCTAGGAGAATTCTCCAGACTTGAGGGAGTAGTAGGCCTTGTGACACCTCTAGGGTTTTGAGAAAGTCAATTAGCAAGGAAGAGAAAGCGAAACAATGACCAATGAAGAATGGATATATACTCGTAAAGACACACCCAGTCATCGTCAAAAGAGTCAACCCATTCGCTTGGTTGGAGAAGATAATCCTCAGACGAAGCAGAAAAACTAACGGAATAGGCAAAAGCGGCAGGATCATATGAGCAACTATCTTTATGGTGGAAAGGGGTGATGATGCAAGTAGACTTAAAGGAATGAGGTTTGCTCGGTTCATCGCAGCGAGAAAAGGGTTCCGAAGAAGAATTAGAATCAAACATGGCAAATGAAGGGTTGGTAAAGTGCAAGAAACAAAGAAAGGAAAAGGGAAAAGGTACATGAGAAGGAGAGAAACTAGGCAAACCGCAAGCTTTATGTTGGTTTTTGCATAGTTTTAGTTGGTTTTAGTTTAGTTTTTAGGATCTTGTGTTTTCGAGTAGATTACACTTGTTTGCTCTTTTTGCAGGTTTCTAGGTACATGAGCAAGAGCAGGACGGGTTTCAATTGATTATGGTGGTGTACTAGTAGATTGAAGGGAGCTAGGAGGTGGTGCAAATGAGCATTGAATAAGTTAGAGTGAAGACAATTGAAGAGAAGAACAAATGTGGCTTACAAGTAGGAGTGCAACCTGAGCTTTGTGTATACTTTAAGTCAAGTAATTGATGTTCGTGTTTTTGGTCTAGTTTTTGGTAGGTTTTTTTAGTTTATTAGGATTAGTTTTGATACGTTTAGGGTTAGTTTTGTGTGTTTTTGGATACTTTTGCATATTTTGTGAAAAGTATGGAAGCTACTCCGTTTTGTGTATTTTTGTAGGTTTTAGCAAGGAAAAGGTGCTATTTGGAGCTGAATTTGGAGTGCTGTGATGAAGGATGGAGGAATGAAAAATGAAGAAGTTGAAGTCAAAGTTTGAGAAAGAAGAAGGGTTGAAGAAGCCAAACCCAGGCTCGTTAACGAGGTTACGAGATAGAGTTTTCGAGAGTCTGATTTTGTGACTTACCGATCCTGTGCGTGAATTTATTCCGTGTCGGTAGAGTGTTTTTAATGAATTTTAAGGTTATTGTATTATTTATTTTAGGTCTAGTTATCTTTCTAGATTTTTTTTCTATCTTTTAGAGTATATTTCTGTCTTATAGGAAAGTTTTTATCTTTTAGCCTTTTTACTTTATAGCCTTATTAGTATAAATACGCTTCTATCTAGCTCAGAAAAGGGGGATTCAATTGGAAGAAAGCAAGTCGAGAAGGAGGAAGAGCCGAGAGAGAGAGAGAGAGAGAGTCGAGTCGGAAGTCGAGACCGAGCCACGGTGGACGAAAGTTTACAAGGTCGTTAATCATTGTTTTGATTCGGTGCTTTGTAATTTTCGGTTTCCTCTGAATTTCTGTAAGACCATATTTTCCTATTGATTTAAGTAGTATTTTGTTTTCAATGTTTTCTTTTGTTAAAGTTATTTGTTTCTTAGTGATGAATAGTGAGTAGTTTTCTTATCTAGGGTCGGGGTTGAAACCCGGCATAGTTGTGCATGGTTTGATGAGTGAGATGATGTGTTGAATGCCTTCTATCTATTTTTGAGATTGTTTGTTGTGCTTATACCGAGATGAAAGTCAAGGTGATTTGAGTTTTTGAATTGATTGAAAGAGAAAGTTATAAACTTGAAGGTTGATATTGTTTGAATACGAAAGTTTGAAGCTTTAGATCCAAAACAAGCAATTGAGTGAATTAGTTTATGAAAGTAGATTAATTTACTTGCTAAGTCAATGAAAGTTGATGCATCTATCCATTTAAAGGCATGATATTTATCTTCTTACGAGCTTTTGTGCATTACTATGTTGTGGTAACCCTTGTCCAAGATCTTTGTTTTATTTGAATTTTCCTAGGTTTTATTCGTTACTGAGTTCATAGCCTCGGTACCGAACCTGTTTAGTTTGTTATTTTGAGTCATTTGTTTGCGGTGGTTCGTTAACGACCTTGACAACGTCGTTAACGAGGCTGCAAGTGAGTGTTATCTTGTTTTTGTTTGATTTTTAGTAGTCGATAGATAAACAAACCTTGCTTCTCGTGGAACGATACTGACTCCCCTATACTCAGCGGGGTCTTGACTCATAAATTTATTTGTTGTCCAGAGTAAAGGCCCGTCAACAAATTGGCGTCGTTGCCGGGGAAGCAACGAGTTTGTTTGTTTATCTGTGGGTCTGGGAATTTCCCGAGCCATTTTTTGTTTTTAATTTTTGTTTTCTTTGTCTGTTTTCTCAGCGTATGCCGGTAGGACGTCGAAGGCTTGAATTTGACAACGCTGGTTATTATTCAGAACCTGAACGTTACCTGCACCGTAGACGCCGAGAGAACCGAGCCATGGCCACACCTGAAGAGCTGGCTCGTTAGTTGGAAGTCCTCTGGAACCTGATGAAGGCATTGAAAACTAAGAAGGAAGACGCTGTTGCCGAGGCTGAGCGTCAACGGACTACCGATGCTCGTCTACAGGAAGAGCTGAATGCCTATCCGAGGAATGCCAAACAATATATGCATCCAGAACTGAGGGTGCCAGAATCACCAGTCGTGCTTCCAGAGATAGAGAAACCATTTCAGATTAAATCTCAATTTATATCCTTGATAAAGCGGGCTCAGTTTGAAGGGAAACCTACTAAGTGCCCTATGGAACATATTAGAAATTTTCTTGATTTATGTGACACCATAGTTGTTGAAGGTGTCTCACTTGAATATGTTCTGTTAAAAGCTTTCAGGTGGTCTCTTCCTGGAAAGGCCCTGAGCTAGTTGGAGAGCTTACCTCTGTTGGGACGTTGTTGGGACCTCTGGTTCTAAAGAACGAATCAACGATTCAATTCTCTTAAGTTTTGATAATGACAAACACCATAGGGAACTAATGTGGTTTGTTCAAGTATTTCTAAGGAACACAGGTACAACCAAGAACTCCTACGAATGACCAAAAGCCACTGCAGGCCACAATGAAGAGTTTCCATCAAGGGAACTCTGAAGAGGAAAGTTCCCATGAAGTGGGAACTCCCAGAAACAATCAAGAGAACACAAGCTTACAACGATGAAGAGTTTCCATCAAGGGAACTCTGAAGAAGTCAGTTCCCATGACATGGGAACTCACATGTGAGGACAACGACCGTTCAACGCAGATCGCGGGATTCTGTCTTAGACAGCCCGAGGGAACAGTCTGAGGATCAGACTGTCACGCTTCATCCAACGGTCCGATTGATCCAAGAAGTTGACCTAGTTCAAATCAAAGTCACATGTGAAGAAAGTACAACTTGGGCGTCAAGCAAAGGGCATTTTGGACACAAATGAAAGATGCGACTGCCCAAGCCAAATGGACTACAAAGCCAAATGAATAGTACTCGGTCTGAGTACTTCTCCCAGAACTTACAAACACCCACATCAGAGAAAAGAAAGAAAAGGAAGAGAAGTCCCCGCCGGCGAGTGTGTGATCTCGACGACGGTGAAGCTGAAGTTCCCAGGAGCAAGGGAACTGAGAAGTCAGCGTAAGGTTTGAGTTACTTGTGTTTTGCTGTTGTGAGCTTAGGAACTCAGTTGAGAGGATTTACTAGTGTTGCTAGAGTTAGGAAGAACTTGTAGGAACAGAGAAGTGTAAATCCGGCTGTGTAACTAAGGAACAAAGCAATCAATATAAGTAAGTCATTCAAAATCCTCCAAGCGGAGGTAGAGGTTTACCCATACAACTAGTTGGTTGTAGTGGGGTTCCTCTATAAAGGAACTATGCCTTTTTACTGTTTTTATAACTTGCGATTATTTACTTCCGCTGCCTTGGGAACAACTTAATTGCCAGTTCCCAAGCTCACTGCTAACCGATTACGATCCAACAACCTCCTAAGTCTATCACGACTTGGAAGAACTTGTATGATCAATTTCTTACAAAATTCTTCCCGCCTGCCAAGACAACGGAGTTGCGAAAATGCATCACCTCTTATCACCAGCTGCCTAATGAGACTTTTTTTGAAACATGGGAAAGATTTAAAGAAATACTTAGACAGTGCCCCACTCATGGGCAACCTTTATATGTTCTTCAAGAAATCTTTTTTTTCCAGGGGATCAATGCAGAGACCAAGAACCGCATCAACACGCATACTGTGTGCGGTTTTATAGAGATGGACCCTATGGCTGCATGGAAATTGCTGGATAAGCTGTCCAATTATGATGCCATGTATGGAACCCAGCAAACTCCACAACCCCAGAAACGTCTCTACGTGCCTAACCGAAAAGAAGTTGGCCTGAATGTTAAAATCAATTTCTACAAGACGAGGTCAACTGTCTGAAGAAGCAGGTAAGTTTTCTAAAATCCTCTCAATCCTGTCAAGAGTGTGGTTCTTCTGCCCATAGTACTTCTGCTTGCACTAACATAGAACAAGTAAGAGCCGCTGAGATGATTACTGAAATGAATTATATGAGAGGCCCATACAGAAACCAACCTAGCAAATTTGACAGGTCAAACAACTATCAGGCGTGGGGCAATCAAAATCAAAATCCAAACTATGCAACACCTCCACCGGATAGACGATCGACGCCTTATCGACCTCCAGGCCATCAGGATCCACCATCCTGGGTACATGGGTTACAGGAAAGCATCAATGGAGTCCACGACAAAGTTAATGAAGTTCAAGCCAACCTTAACCACCAAAATAAAAGATGGGGAGAGTTCGATGTATGGAAGAAGAAGGTTGATTCCTAACTAGGGAACCTTGCTGCACAGATTCCGAGGCCACAAGGGCAACTTCCGAGCCGTCCCGAAGTGAACCCTAAAGGACAGAAAGCAGCGGTACACCTTAGGAGCGGAAAGACATTACCGGAGCGTGTCCATGCTAAGGACAAGAAGGAAGAGGATGCCAGGTTCAGCTCGGTAACGAGCCAGCGAGGGCAGGTACCGAACCAACATACCATGGTGACGAGGCTCCGAGGGTACCTAACGACCCTAATCTAGGTAAGTTTTCTAATCCAAGCCACCCTCTCCATCCCAGGTTAGTTAACGACCCCATCAGGGTCGGTAACGACCCGCCGAGCATACCTAATGACCCTAGTGTCGACCCGGTAACTCCACCTCTCAAGCCCAACTTGGTTCCGAAAATGGTAAAATATCTTCCATTTCCAACTAAGAAATCTATGGACTCTACTGAGAGTAAGTTCAAGCGTTTCGTTAAGATCCTTCAGGGCATTAATATTTCCATCCCATTCGCTGATGCCCTAAGTGAAAGCTTGAATGATTTGATTGTGGATCGATTGTTGGATTGAGTAGTGGGTCTCAATTAAGCGTAGCAGAAGGCTGATTTGATTGTGGATTGGTACGAACAAAAGAAAGAGAACGAGAGCTTGAATGAATTGTAGTGGCGGCGCAATAGCACTAAGGAGAAACTAGGAGAAACCCTCGACTAAATTAATCCTTAAGTGTGCGCTCCTTGAAAACATAGGCCTATTCTCCCTTATATAGAGAGGCGGCTGAAATAAAACTAGAGAAACCCTAAAAAGGAGGCGGCGCGCCTAGGGCTAGCATGCAAGCTAGAGGCCCAACGGCGCGATCCATATGTGTTTGACGCAAGGCCCATAATTAAGCTTCTAAATAAATAAAACTAACAATAGTAATGTTCTATAATGGAAAGTATGCAAAAAACTACTAAAAATGGATAGGTCGTCCGTGACCGTGTCGGGAGTGTCACGACAAAGCTGTCGCGACGCTAGCAAGGCTGGGACTCGGCGTTGGCGAAGTCACGGTGAGCGTCGGGGCGCTGGCGAAGTCGCTGGCACGACGCGGGACGCTGGTGACGGCGCTAGCGAGGTCTCGAGGACTTGAGGTTCGCCGATGCTTCCGAGAACCTCAAGTTGAGACTCGATCCCGAGGTCCGATGCATGAACCTCAAATGTGGCTCCGAGGTCTTGGCGAAGGCTGGAGGCGACCTCGGCTTGCGATCCGATGCTCGAGGTTGGCGCGCCTTGACGAGGTCGATCCGAGAGCTCGAAGCGAGGTTCCTCGGCGCCGATGGTGGTGATGGTGCCGAGCGAGGTCGCGGTGTAGGGCGCACCGTGGCCTGCGGAGAGGCGCGCCACAAGAGACCTCGTTGCGTCTTGGATTGCTCGAGTCCTGGCACGAGTGATGGGGCCATCCGAGCGAAGTGTGAATGCGTCGTCCTCTTGGCTAGCATCCATGACGGGGGTTGCATCAACCTCCCCCACTTGGTTGGGAAACGTCCCTGTTTCCTCATAAGCAGGTGCAACATAAGGGGAGAGCTCACCGACGTTGAAGCTGGAGTGAACCGAGTGCTTTCCTTCGAGGTCGAGCTTCTAAGCGTTGTCTCCGATTCGCTCAAGGACCCGAAAAGGCCTTTTATCCACGCTGGTGAAGCTTCGTCTTCCTTGAATCCGAAAACCTGTCCTTCCTTAGATGGAGCCACACGAGGTCTCCGGGGTTGAAAACCATGCGTTTCCGACCCTTGGTGTGCTAAGCCTCGTATTGAGCGGAGCGGCGCGGCGCTCCAATTGAACTCTCGTCCTCTCGTGCAGCTTGCGGATGGCTTCGGCGCGGTTGGAGGCATCGATGTGCTCGCCGTTCTTCAAAGGCCGAGGTGTGAGATCCATCGGAGAGTGAGGGTTGAGGCCGTAGACAATCTCGAACGACGTTATCCTGGTGGCCGAGTTTTTGGACCTGTTGTAAGAAAACTCAACAAATGGTATTAGATCCTCCCACCGGCGTGGGTTATTTTTGAGCACCGTCCGAAGAAGGGTGCCTAAGGTCCGATTGGTCACCTCAGTCTGACCATCAGTTTGGGGATGAGAAGAAGTAGAAAAGAGTAATTGTGTGCCTAGCTTTCCCCAAAGTGTTCTCCAAAAATGGCTACAGAATTTGGTGTCCCGATCACTAACAATAGTGCGAGGCACGCCATGTAATCGCACGACATGCTCAAAGAACAAGTTCGCGATTTCAGTCACATTGTTGTTCCCTTTGCATGGCACGAAGTGAGCCATTTTGGAGAAGCGGTCCACAATCACGAAAATCGAATCTTTACCGCGCCTAGACATAGGAAGACCCGTGATAAAATCCATAGAGAGATCTTCCCACGGAGTATCCGGAATAGGTAACGGAGTATAAAGGCCATGAGGTTGGAACCTCCATTTAGCAGTTTGGCACGGCACACAACCCCGACAATACTTGTGAGCGTCCGAAGCCATGTGTGGCCAAAAGAAGTGTTCACGAAGCGCTGCTAGGGTTTTGGCTATGCCAAAGTGGCCCCGGCCATCATGAGCCTCTTTGAGCAAAAGATGCCTCACAGACGAGGCCGGAATGCAAAGCTTCCCGGCTCGGTAGAGATATCCATTGTCCAAAAAGAATGTCTCATGGATTCGACTTTGCTCAAGGTTCTCCATGATCGGTTTAAAATATGGATCATGCAAATATAACTCCTTAAGCAAGGAGAACCCTAGGAAATTGGCCTTAAGTTGAGTTAAAAGCACATACCTGCGTGACAGAGCGTCTTCCACGACATTTTCTTTCCCTTTCTTGTGAGCGATAATATACGGAAATGTTTCCATAAATTCCACCCACCGAGCATGGCGCCTGTTTAGAGTCGTTTGACTCCTAAGATAAGAAAGGGCCGCATGGTCCGTATGAATAACGAACTCACTAGGCCAAAGATAGTGCTGCCATGTCTTAAGAACCCGAATAAGTGCGTACAACTCCTTGTCATACATCGGGTAATTGAGAGTTGCCCCCGTTAATTTTTCACTAAAGTATGCAATAGGGCGTCTCTCTTGAAGGAGTACGCCACCTACGCCATAGTCGGAGGCGTCGCACTCGATCTCAAAGTGCTTAGTGAAGTCTGGCAATTGCAAGACCGGAGCGCTACACAAAGCATCCTGTTAAGACCTGAAAAGCGGCCTCATGAATCGGCATCCACTTGATTGTGGTTGCCTTCTTGGTCAGATTGTGGAGTGGCCCGACGATGGAACTAAAGTCCTTGACGAATCGCCTATAGAACCCTGCGAGCCCTAAGAAGGATCGAACCATCGTCGGGGTCGTAGGGGCGGGCCACTCTCGGATGGCGCAGATCTTGTCGTCATCCACTTTCAGCCCATCCTTGGACACGACGAACCCAAGAAAATTCGTCGTGTCCGTGCAAAACGAACATTTGTCCAAGTTTACAAACAAAGAGTGCTCGCTAAGGCATTCTAACACCAACCTAAGGTGCCTCGCGTGAGAATCTAAGTCCTTAGAAAAAACCAAAATATTTGATGTTCGCATTTTTGGCATAGTTTTTGATAGGTTTTCTTTGTTTATTAGGATT
This sequence comes from Fallopia convolvulus, assembly GCA_964016875.1. Taxonomy (NCBI): domain Eukaryota; kingdom Viridiplantae; phylum Streptophyta; class Magnoliopsida; order Caryophyllales; family Polygonaceae; genus Fallopia; species Fallopia convolvulus. The sequence continues at coordinate 14,922,632 of OZ024724.1, forward strand.
AATTTTGTCTAGTTTAGGTTTCGTATTAAGTATTTTTAGTTAGTTTTGTATAAATCTGCGAAAAGAGTGGAATCTACGCTATTTTGTGTATTTTGCAAGTTTTAGCTAGGAAAGGAGCTAAATGGACATAAATTTGGAGCATCACAGTGAAGGACGGGAAAGTGCAAGATTTAAGAAGTCGAAGCTCAAGAAAACGAGAGGAGGTGTTGAAGAAAACAAAACCCCAGGCTCGTTAACGAGGCTGTGAAGGGTCGTTAACGAGGCCACGACGAAGAAGATTTCGGAGTATTATTTTATTATTCACCGATCCTGAGCGGGAATTTATTTCCGTATCGGTTGAGTATCTTTTTAGAATCTTTATGGGTTAATAGAATATGTATTTTAGGGTTTAATATCTTTTTAGATTTTATTTCTATCTTTTAGAGATTGTTTCTATCTTTTTAGGAAAGTTTTTATCTTTTATCTTTTTAGTTTTTTAGGATTTTCTAGTATAAATACCCTTCTATCTAGCATAGAAGGGGGGGGGGGGGGGGCTTAATTTTGGAGTAAAGTTTTAGAGTTAGGTTTGGAGAAGGAAGGAAGGCTGAAGGAAAGGCTACCGGGGTTAAGCCCGGCAGCCTTGTTTTGGTTTGGTTTTTCTTCTGAATCTCTGTAAGACGATATTTTTGTTATTAATTTAAGTTTGAGTTTTGTTTTTATGTTTGTTTTTATTGAAGTTTTTGGTTTCTTAATCATGACTAGTGAGTAGTTATTTTTCTAGGGTCGGGGTTAAGCCCGGCATAGTTGAGCATGTTTGATGAAGTAAGATAGTGTTTTGAATGCCTTTTATTTTTATTAAGATTGTTTGTTGTGCTTAATACCGAAACGGGAGTTGAGGTAATTTGAGTTTTAACTTGATTGAAAGAGAAAGTTAGTAACTTGAAGGTTGATGTTGTTTGAAAACGGAAGTTTCAAGCTTTAGATCCAAAACAAGCAATTGAGTGAGTTGGTTAATGATAATAGATTAATTTACCTGTCAAGTCAATGAAAGTTGATGACTCTATCTATTTAAAGTCATGATCTTATCTACTTACGAATTCTTATGCTTGGCTATGCTGTGGTGTCCCTTATCCTAGATATTTTTTTTTATTGAATTATTTTTGATAAATCTTCGTTGCTGAAAGCTTGCTTCGGTACCGAGTATTAATTAGAATTTTATTAGTTCGTTAATTGATGTTTTTATATTCGGTGGTTCGGTAACGATCCTGACAAGGTCGTTAACGAGGCATCTCGTGAGTGATTGTGTTTGATTTTTATTAGATTGATAGACAAACAACCTTGCTTCCTGTGGAACGATCCTGACTCCACTGTACTCAGCGGGGTCTTGACTTACAAATTTATTTGTTGGCCGAGAAACCCTATCAACAAATTGGCGTCGTTGCCGGGGAGATTTCAATAGTGCCAAGTTTTGTTCTTTTTACGTTTTTTGGGACTCCGCCGAGTCGGTAACGATCCCCCCAGGGTCGGTACCGACCCTGCTGGGCAACCCAGTTTCTGTGCTTTGTTTTTTAGTTTATAGGCCACTGTCGAGTCGTTACCGACCCTACCCAGGCTCGGTAACGACCCTGTCGACAGGTAGTTGTTTCTTTCTTTTTAGTTTCTGTTTTACGGGATCACTCCAAGCTCGTTAGCGACCCCCCAGGTTCGTTACCAACCCTGTCCGAGACCCCGTTTTTGCTTTTTGATTTCGTTTTTGTTTTTGTTTTTGTTTTTGCTTACAGTGTATGCCAGCTGAAGGTCGTCAAACAAACAAAGCCATGGCTACACATGAAGAACTAGCTCAGCAGATCGCTGAACTCTGTTTAGAGATTGAGGAGATCCAGAGAGAAAGGGAAATCATAGCTGCTGAGGCATATGAAGAGGATAATTACATGTGGGGCCCATATAGGAACCAAGGTGATACTTTTTATGCATGGAGGAATTACAATCAACCCACCTGGGGCAATTATGCATATGACCAATGGAGCCAACCTCCTCAACAAGAACAAAGGGTTCCTCCTTATCAACCTCCAGACTATCAGGAGACACCATCATGGGCTCAAGAAATTAAAGAGGGCATCAATGGATTGGATAAAAGATGGGGAGAGTTCGATATATGGAAGAAGAGTGTTGATTCCCAACTAGGAGAACTTGTTGCACGGATTCCAAGACCACAAGGGCAACTCCCGGGTCGTACCGAAGAGAACCCTAGAGGCCAAATAGCACCAGTACACCTTATAAGCGGGAAGACACTACGGAAGAGAGTTCAAGCTGAAGAGAAGGAGGAACAAGATCTCGCCAGCCAGCTCGTTAACAAGCCAGCGAGAGCTAGTACCGAGCCTACAAGCTAGGATGACGAGGCTCCGAGGATTCCTGACGAGCCCAGCCCAGGTAAGTTTTCTAAACCGAGTCCTCATCTCAATCCCAGGCTCGTTAACGACCCCATCAAGGTCAGTAACGACCCGCCGAGGACACCGAACGACCCCAGTGTCGACCCAGTACTCTCACCTCTCGAGCCTAACTTGGTTTTGAGAATGGTGAAAACTCTTCCATTTCCAACTAAGAAATCTATGGACTCTACTGAGAGTAAGTTCAAGCGTTTCGTTAAGATTCTTCAGGGCATTAATATTTCCATCCCATTCGCTGAGGCCCTAAGCGAAATGCCGGCTTACACAAAATTCTTGAAAGATATTCTTAGCAGGAAAAGATCCATTACAGAGCTGCAGGATGAAGTCAGATCCATAGCTCTTCCAGAAAAGCTTGGAGATCCTGGGAGGTTTGCAATCACAATCGGCATAGGCGACCACAAATATAAAGCTTTATGTGATTTGGGAGCCAGTGGTAGTTTGCTTCCTCTTTCCATCTGGTTAAAAGCTAACATGGGACCACTAGAGCCTGCCAAGATGAAACTCTACATGGTAGATGGATCTTCTGTAAAAGCAACTGGAGTCGTTGACGATGTTCCTGTCCGAGTTGGAAAATTCTTTGTTCCAAACGACTTCATTGTGCTAGATATGCCTGAAGACCCTGCGGTGCCAATCATTCTAGGCAGACCATTTTTAGCCACCGCAGGAGCACGTGTAGATGTCAGAAAAGGACTCCTCACATTTGACATTGGGGAGGAGAGGGTTGAGTTTCAATTCAATTCGCCCATAAGTGAAGTGGCTAGTTGTAGTACTGAGGAGCCTACCGATCCACCATGGCTCGGTAACGACCCCTCCCTGAGTACAGAAACGAGCAAATACGATGGAGACATGCCTATCAAGGAGCCTACCGACCCATTCCTGAAGAAGTACGAGGTGGGAGGTGGATCCAAGAACGATATCGAGCCACTTCCAGATCCAGTAGGGTCGGTAACGACCCCCTACACCTCGGTAACGAGCCACTTCCCGAATGACCCAAGTAAGTTTTCTTGTTCTTATCCAATCAATTCTGGTCATGATCCTTTCTCTTATCCTAGTTCTATATTACATCCTATTGTTAGTCCTATGAAGGAGTCAAAACCTCCTTGGTTTTCGGATTATACTAACCCTGTTGTAGGATTACCGAGCATTCTGATTGATGATAGAGGGCCAAATATCTTGGAGAATGCTATTTCATCTAAGTATGGGGTCCCTCTTGATCCCAACATATTTGGATGGAAACCGCCTTGATTTGCCAAGGTAAGTTTCATCGGGCTAACGACGTTAAAAGTAGCACTTACGGGAGGCAACCCGCTTTTAAGTTTTTGTTTTTATTTTCCTTTCTTAGATCTTTTTGCTAGCTTTCTTTTGACTTGTTTTTAGGTTAGATTAGTGTAGTAGGATAGAAGTTTTTCTAAAGTGACTGAGGTACAAAAAAGAAGAACTGCTAAGAAGAAGAAAATCAAGAAGATTCGGTGTACAAGCACGCAGGCTCGGTAACGACCCCCGCAGGTTCGGTACCAACCTCCTCTGTAAAACCGAATAAAATTTCCGCAATGCTCCTCAAGTGATAAATGGTTTCAAGTAGCTTCAGTTTTATTTTGTGAGTTCCCTTTTCCTTATTCTCTTTATTTTTATGATTTTAAACAGTGAGGACACTGTTTGGTTTAAGTGTGGGGTATGGGAAAAGGAAACTCAGTTTTGTGTCAGTTTTTTTTTTTTTTAGGATTGATGATATTCCACTTAGATGTCCTATGATATGCTTTAACTTGCTTGATCATGTAATTCCATAGCATGTTTGGATAGCTTTGCCTGAATCATGTTGAAAATTGTTTTTATGTGGATATTTAGCTTGTGATGAAATTAAGCACATATGATCTTTGGTAGAAGTGACTGAAATCCAACAAAAATTGCTACCTTGTGAGATATTTTTGGCCTTATAGGGAGAACATTTATAAATCCCTCTTCTTTTTTGTGTGATTTACTCTCCTTATGCATATTATCTCTTGTCATTGCATGGTTATCTATTACTTAAGACCTATATGAGATATTAGTTCATTGCATGTGAAATCATATGATGGAGAACTTATTTTCATAAACCCTATTAATCCTTATCCACCCTTACATTATCCTCTTTTTGATAGCCAAGTTGAGCCTGAAGCCTTTTCTTTTTAGCTCCACAAAATTATTCCCTAGATGATGAAAGCTTGACCCTATCCGGGGATTAGGACTTAGAGTTGGTTATGGTGATGGTTTTGTTGAGTGAGATTGTTTTGGTTCAAGTGTGAGGTAATTTCGGTTTGGTAAAGTGATAGTATCTTGCAGTTTGTTATGTAAAAGGAGTTTGGTTCCCTGAATGCACTTACAAAAGAAATGAAGTGGAAAGTAAAGGGGAAAATGTTTATATGAAAAGTTGAAAAGTGAAAATGTGCATGAGCCAAATTTCCTAAGTGTTTGTAAGCAAGATTTGTTGAGATAAAAGGGGTTAATGAGAGAAGAGTGCATAAAGAAGAGTGAGTTTGGTATATGTTTATATGAAAAGTTTTGGTGAAGTGTGAGTTTTTAGGAGTCCTTGATTCCCGGATATTATTAGCACCACATGACCAAAATATTTCCATGCCTTATTGTTATTACCAAGCCCCATTACAACCCGGCCGAATGGAAGCTTCTATGAAGTTTTTCATTGAGCCTAAGTTCTCTTGAGGATTCTCTGCTTGTTTTGACAAATCTTGGGTGGAGAGTATTGGTGATATAAGTTCCAATTTCTATGAGTTTTTATATATAGGATGAGTTGAGAGATTGAAATTATAAGCCCAAACACATGAGAGTTGAGTGAAACACATTATATCCCTTGAGAGGTTGGATTGTATTATTTTATGTCTATTTAAGTGCATATGTGTGTGAGGATGTTAATAGTCTTTTGCTATAATTTTCTTATATATAGATGTTGCTTTTTGAAAATGGCTATGTCTTGATAAGCATGATTTGTTTTGGTTGTGGTTAGTATCTTGATTATTGCTTGAGGACAAGCAAGTCTAAGTATGGGGTATTTTGATGTTCGCATTTTTGGCATAGTTTTTGATAGGTTTTCTTTGTTTATTAGGATTAATTTTGTCTAGTTTAGGTTTCGTATTAAGTATTTTTAGTTAGTTTTGTATAAATCTGCGAAAAGAGTGGAATCTACGCTATTTTGTGTATTTTGCAGGTTTTAGCTAGGAAAGGAGCTAAATGGAGATAAATTTGGAGCATCACAGTGAAGGACGGGAAAGTGCAAGATTTAAGAAGTCGAAGCTCAAGAAAACGAGAGGAGGTGTTGAAGAAAACAAAACCCCAGGCTCGTTAACGAGGTTGTGAAGGGTCGTTAACGAGGCCACGACGAAGAAGATTTCAGAGTATTATTTTATTATTCACCGATCCTGAGCGGGAATTTATTTCCGTATCGGTTGAGTATCTTTTTAGAATCTTTATGGGTTAATAGAATATGTATTTTAGGGTTTAATATCTTTTTAGATTTTATTTCTATCTTTTAGAGATTGTTTCTATCTTTTTAGGAAAGTTTTTATCTTTTAGCTTTTTAGTTTCTTAGGATTTTCTAGTATAAATACCCTTCTATCTAGCATAGAAAGGGGGGGGGGGGCTTAATTTTGGAGTAAAGTTTTAGAGTTAGGTTTGGAGAAGGAAGGAAGGCTGAAGGAAAGGCTGCCGGATCGGAAGTCGGTGACGAGGGGTCGGTGACGACGGTTTCCGAGGTTCGTTGATCGAGTTTGTGGTTCGGTGATTGTTTTGTTTTGGTATTTCTTCTAAATCTCTGTAAGACGATATTTTTGTTATTAATTTAAGTTTGAGTTTTGTTTTTATGTTTGTTTTTATTGAAGTTTTTGGTTTCTTAATCATGAGTAGTGAGTAGTTATTTTTCTAGGTTCGGGGTTAAGCCCGGCATAGTTGAGCATGTTTGATGAAGTAAGATAGTGTTTTGAATGCCTTTTATTTTTATTAAGATTGTTTGTTGTGCTTAATACCGAAACGGGAGTTGAGGTAATTTGAGTTTTAACTTGATTGAAAGAGAAAGTTAGTAACTTGAAGGTTGATGTTGTTTGAAAACGGAAGTTTCAAGCTTTAGATCCAAAACAAGCAATTGAGTGAGTTGGTTTATGAAAATAGATTAATTTACCTGTCAAGTCAATGAAAATTGATGACTCTATCTATTTAAAGGCATGATCTTATCTACTTACGAATTCTTATGCTTGGCTATGCTGTGGTGTCCCTTATCCTAGATATTTGTTTTTATTGAATTATTTTTGATAAATCTTCGTTGCTGAAAGCTTGCTTCGGTACCGAGTATTAATTAGAATTTTATTAGTTCGTTAATTGATGTTTTTATATTCGGTGGTTCGGTAACGATCCTGACAAGGTCGTTAACGAGGCATCTCGTGAGTGATTGTGTTTGATTTTGTTTGATTTTTATTAGATTGATAGACAAACAACCTTGCTTCTTGTGGAACGATCCTGACTCCCTTGTACTCAGCGGGGTCTTGACTTACAAATTTATTTGTTGGCCGAGAAACCCTATCAACAATATCGTCAAAGTAGACGACAACAAAACGTCCTATAAATTTACGAAAAACAATGTTCATAAGCCGCATAAAAGTATTAGGGGCGTTTGTCAAGCCAAAAGGCATGACAAGCCATTCGTACAAACCATGTTTGGTTTTGAATGCGGTCTTCCACTCGTCGCCTTCATGCATCCGGATTTGGTGGTATCCGCTTCGGAGATCGATCTTTGAGAACAAGGCGGCGCCGTGGAGCTCATCTAGCATGTCATCGAGCCTTGGAATAGGATGTTTGTACTTCACCGTGATCTGATTTATGGCTCGGCAGTCGATGCACATACGCCACGAACCATCTTTCTTTAGCACGAGGATCACCGGCACCGCGCAAGGGCTCAAGGACTCGCGGACGAATCCCTTGTCCAACAAGTCTTGAACTTGGCGTTGAAGCTCCTCGGTTTCCCTTGGTGAAGTCCTATAAGCGGCTCGATTGGGAAGGAAAGCGCCTGGCACGAGGTCGATCTTGTGCTCAATCCCACGGATCGGCGGCAAGCCCTTCGGAAGCTTATCCGGCATGATATCGTCAAACTCCATCAAAATAGACACAATAGAAGATGGAAGTGAAGACATCTCGGATTTATTAATGGAAAGAAGGGAACAAGTATGAAACAAGAAAGACTCCCCTGAATGGACTTCTCGATGTTCCGACGCCTGGCTAATAGTAAACGATCCTGGCAAGTGCCTAGCAATGGTGGCTCGGCGTCGGTGCTCGTACGATCAGCTTCTGGGGCGGTTTTTGGATATGTTGTTACCCTGGAATTTGTGGAAGATTTCCCCTGGAAACGCCGTGAAACTCGTCCCGAAGCTCCTGGAATCCGAGTTTTCGTGTAGCGACGGCGTGGTGCGCGACGCTGGGGTGTGTGCTCGACTGTCCTTTGCTCAAATTGATATCTCCTTGACGTTTTTTGTTCAGATCTTTTGGAAATTCAATTTTAAGGGGTTTGGAGCTTGGAACGCTGAGAGAAGTGTCAGAAATCTGCTTGAGGCCCTTTTTGTCAAAATCTGCGGCGTTCGGCGCGTTACCGAGGCCTCTCGACGCAAACTGTCGGCCCTCCTCCAGATTCTGTCGGCATTTTGCTTCTTGATCATCATTAGACTTGTTTTTGGATGGATTGGCACCAGGAACGCCTGTGGAATGTGCAGTCTTGCTCTCAGACGCCGTTGGCGTCTTGTTTGGCGCGCCGGTGCCGCTTTCGCTAGCCTTTTGTCGTTGCCTTTCGGCTTCATCCTGTAGAGCTTCACTAGGCGACATTGGTAAGAGAGTCACGCGCTTCCCGTGGTAATTGAACATGTAAGTGTTCAAATACCCGTCGTGAAGCACGCGACGATCGTATTGCCATGGACGCCCCAACAAGAGGTGCGTGGCGTCCATCGGCGTTACGTCACACAAAATAGAATCCGAGTATTGACTAATTGAAAAGTTGAAGATTACCTGTTTGTCGACCCAATCTCCTCCATCATTTGATATCCATTGAAGCTTGAATGGTTGAGGGTGTGGCGTGGTCGACAATTTGAAGTGATCGACAACTTTCTTTGAGAGGAAATTTGCACAACTCCCGGAATCTATTATGATACTCAGCGAGACATTGTTGACCAAATATCGGGTGTGAAAACGTTGCTCGCGTTGGTCCGTGCGTGGTGCTTCGCGGACGCTAAGGGCGCGCCGAGTAACTAGGCCGAGCTTGGCCACGCCGAGGGCATCCGATGGATCGCACTCGAGCTCGGCGGCGTCGATCTCATGCGGCTCAACTTCTTCATCTTCCTCACTGTCATAGAGCTCGCCTTGAGTGGTAAATAAAACTTTCTTGTTGTTGGGACAGTTCCGTTGCATATGGCCACGTCCTCCGCACTTGTAACAAGCCATGTCACGGGCTCGATTGGCGTTTTGTTCAGCAGTGCGCGGCACGGCTGGGGCCTTGGCATGTGAGGCCTCGGCCTTTGCTTTGGAACCTGTCGAACGGCTAGGCAAAGGAGGAGCAAACCGATTAGTAGATAAACCGGATTGACTAGAGTTAGACACATACCTTGAATTGGACCATCCCGACTTGGTTCGCATCTCTTGTTTGTGGATTTGCATGGCGGTGTGCACCAAGTTGTTGATGTCCTTAATTGGAAGGATCTCCAACCTATCTTGAATTGACTGCCTTAAACCCGAAAGGAACCGTGTCTTCATTACGGATGGTGAGACGCTCATCCCCGCTTTGAAGAACATGTCTTCGAGTTTGGAAAAGTATTCCTCCGGCGTCATTGTGCCTTGTTTGATGTGCATGATCTCGATGTGCATCTTGTCCTTGTAATCGGCTGGAATGTACCTCTTTTTCAAGATATAGACGAGTTGATGCCACTCACGGATTAGGGGCTTGCCTTTTCGAATCCTTTCGGACTCGAATCGGTTCCACCAAGTCCTAGCGGCACCAACGAAGTGGAGCGTCACAACCTCCACTTTCTCGTCGTCCTCGTAACCTAAATGACGGAGCGTGTGCTCCGTGCCCTGTAACCACTCCAAAAACGCATAAGGATCATAAGAACCGGAAAAGTTTTCGAATTTTACCTTGACATCCCGACGTTGTTGCCGTGGATCCCGGGCATCTCGATCGCGCCGAGGGCTGGCACGCCGAGGCGAGTATGCGCGCTTGTCGCGCCGATGCCGAGGCTGTCCTCGATGCGGGTCGTCATCGCCATCGTTCGGATCATCTCCACCGTATGGCCTCCGAGGACGTCGATCGTCTCGATCCCTGTCGCGCCGTCCATGCGCGCCGTGCGTGCGACACGAGCCATAGACTCGATCGTACTCGGTGCGATGCTTGGCAAGACGCGGAGGTGGGATCCAATCCGACGGCCGGTTGTCATGTTCTTCCGGATCTTGCACATTTGGATGCGCAAACGAAGATTCATTAGAATAATCCGAGAACTCATCGTACTCGTTTTCAAACTCCGAGAACGGACTACGAGCACTTTGATGCCCGAGGTCGTCCTCAACTCTATAGGCGTCGGCGTCATAATACTTGGCCCCGTGCTTCCGCTTTGGGGTTTCGTACACATACGCCGACGACTTGTTCTTTTTCTTTCTTTTGGGATCCCCACTCGTATGTCGACGTCTATACTCCTCGGAGTTGTACTCCTCATCGGAATATACGTCATACACTTGTGTGTCCCTATAATCTCGCGCCATTTGATAGCGATCTGCGGTCCGGGGACCACCATCGTGCCGATCATATTGGCGACTCTCTTTGATCGACTCCATGCGTTGCATGGTGCCGAATTGTGACGAAGGATGGGCGTGCTTCTTCCCCTTTGCGTTGGCACGAGAAACGTCCTCTGCGGATACACCTGGCACGCCATGGATCTCGAAAGCTAGGCCATGCATCGGCGGCACGGTGTGCTTCGATTGGGTTTGGCTGGCTGCCAAAAGGCGTTCAAGTTCTTCAATGCGCGCCACGGCCTCGGGGTTCCACGCCTCACGATTTTGGGTAGGGTTTTGGCCCTCGGTGGGTTGTTGTTTCCACCGTCTCCCGACTCCGACATTGTACCTATGGTAACACCAGTCATCGAAGCAAGTAAGAAGTTCACAAGCAACTAAACAAGAGTTACAATTCGCTTAAGTCAAGCCGACCCTTGTGTTCAAACCACACGTTGAAGGATTGGCAAGGCTAAAGGTCACTCAAACTCGATCAAAGAATTGGATCCGAAAATTACAATACAAGCTAAGCAAGACAAGGCAAGTCCGAAACCAACAACGCAAGGCAAGCGATAAAGTGACAGAAAGTTGCGAAATTTGTAAGCAAAGTGAAAGATCTTGCCTTATTTTGGCTATTGATCTTCACGAGAGTTTTTTTTTTAATCCAATCGACTAGTTACCTTATTTTGGCTTTATAGTCGAAGAACAATTTTTTTTTAACAAGCAAGTCGGACTAGGTTTTCTCCTCTAGAACCGATTTAAGCAATGAGATATCAACACACAATCAATCACACGAAGCACAAGAGAAATTGGCAAAACAAGTCCTAAGTTCATGCAACTAGCAAGACAAAGCAACAACTTCACCAAAATCAATAGATCGAATGAGTTAGGGTGCGGTTGAATACTTTTTTTTTGTTGAATGAATTACGAAGCAAAGAAAAAAAATTTGGGACCCTAGATGGCGGATATGCAAAGTGGAGGATGAATCTAGGGTTTGAATTGGCAGAAAGACGTGTGAGAATGAACTAGTAGGGTTAAACGAGACTTACTCAAACCTTGGCTCTGATGCCAGTTGATGCGTCCCTCGTATGGGATGCCTCGGATCGATCGTTGGCTTGAGTAGTGGGTCTCAATTAAGCGTAGCGGAAGGCTGATTTGATTGTGAATTGGTACGAACAAAAGCAAGAGAACGAGAGCTTGAATGAATTATAGTGGCGGCGCAATAGCACTAAGGAGAAACTAGGAGAAACCCTCGACTAAATTAATCCTTAAGTGTGCGCTCCTTGAAAACATAGGCCTATTCTCCCTTATATAGAGAGGCGGCTGAAATAATACTAGAGAAACAATAAAAAGGAGGCGGCACGCCTAGGGCTAACATGCAAGCTAGAGGCCCAACAGCGCGATCCATATGTGTTCGGCGCAAGGCCCATAATTAAGCTTCTAAATGCATAAAACTAACAATAGTAATGTTCTATAATGGAAAGTATGCAAAAAACTACTAAAAATGGATAGGTCGTCCGTGACCGTGCCGGGAGTGTCACGACAAGGCTGTCGCGACGCTGGCAAGGCTGGGACTCGGCGCTGGCGAAGTCAAGGTGCGCGTCGGGGCGTTGTCGAGGTCGCTGGCACGACGCGGGACACTGGTGACAGCGCTAGCGAGGTCTCGAGGACTTGAGGTTCGCCGATGCTTCCGAGAACCTCAAGTTGAGACTCGATCCCGAGGTCCGATGCGTGAACCTCAAATGTGGCTCCGAGGTCTTGGCAAAGGCTAGAGGCGACCTCGGCTTGCGATCCGATGCTCGAGGTTGGCGCGCCTTGACGAGGTCGATCCGAGAGCTCGAAGCGAGGTTCCTTGGCGCCGATGGTGGTGATGGTGCCGAGCGAGGTCGCGGTGCAGGGCGCGCCGTGGCCTGCGGAGAGGCGCGCCACAAGAGACCTCGTTGCGTCTTGGATTGCTCGAGTCCTGGCACGAGTGATGGGGCTATCCGAGCGAAGTGTGAATGCGTCGTCCACTTGGCTAGCATCAATGACGGGGGTAGCATCAAGGATGAAGTCCGATCTATTGCTCTACCAGAAAATTTAGGAGATCCAGGGAGATTTGCAATAACGATTGGCATAGGCGACCACAAGTTCAAAGCTCTATGTGATCTGGGAGCAAGTGCTAGTTTGCTTCCTCTCTCAATCTGGTCTAAAGCCAACATTTTGGGAAGACCGTTCCTCGCCACAGCTGGAGCCATTATTGATGTTAGGAGAGGACTCCTAACTTTCAAAATTGGGGATGAGGTAACAAAATTCCGATTAAACAATCAAAGAAGGAGACCGATAGAGCCGAAGTCAAGATGCTCTACACCCACAAAGAGATCATTGAGTGTGGGGACCCTGATAGAAAGTTGGCGTCAGAAGATGAAATTTCAGGCAAAAGATGGGCGGAAATTGCCCCTGCAGTTTCGGTAACGAGTCCCCTAGTCTCCGTACCGATTCTATTGGCAGAAGAAGCAGGCTCGTTAACGACCCCCTCAGCATCGTTAACGACCTTGACCGAGGACAATGAAATTTCAGCTTTCGAATACCTCGAGGAGGTATTGAAGATGGAGCCAGAAGAACCAATCCTTATTTCAGCTGAACCTTCTCCAATACTTAAGCCTCTTCCGGATTCTCTCAAGTATGAATTTCTTGGTCCTAATTCTACTTTTCCTGTCATCATCAATGCTAAATTAAAAGATGAGGAGGTAGAAAAGCTGCTGAATGTGCTTAGGATGCATAGAAAAGCCATAGGCTACTCCCTAGATGATATAACTGGCATATCTCCTTCTCTTTGCATGCATAAGATATACATGGAGGATAATCATAAACCCACCATAGGGCATCAACGTAGGTTAAATCCTAACATGAAGGATGTAGTAAAAAAGGAAATCATTAAATTACTTGATGATGGGATCATATTTCCTATCATATTTCCTATATTGGACAACCAATGGGTGAGTCCGGTCCATGTAGTCCCAAAAAAGGGGGGTATGACTGTCATAGAAAACTAAAAGGGAGAGCTTATTCCAACTAGGACCACCACCCGTTGGAGGATGTGCATTGATTATAGGAAGCTTAATAGTGCTACTAGAAAAGATCATTTTCCGCTTCCTTTCATTGATCAGGTATTAGAACGCTTAGCCCAACATGATTATTTCTGTTATTTAGATGGCTATAGCGGTTTTTGGCAGATTTTAATTCATCCTGATGATCAGGAGAAGACAACCTTTACATGTCCCGATGGAACCTTTGCTTATAAGAGAATGTCATTTGGGCTTTGCAATGCCCCGGCCACCTTTCAAAGGTGTATGATGGCCATTTTTTCAGATATGATAGAGGAAATTGTAGAGGTCTTCATGGATGATTTTTCTGTTTATTGTTCCTCATTAGATGCTTGTCTTGCTAACCTTGCACGGGTGCTTAAAAGATGTGAAGAAACCAATCTTGTGTTAAACTGGGAAAAATGCCATTTTATGGTTCAAGAGGGGATAGTGCTAGGACATCTTGTCTCTAAGAGAGGGATTGAAGTAGATAAATCAAAAATTGAGCTTATTGAAAAACTACCTCCTCCCTCTTCTATAAAAGACATTAGAAGTTTCCTAGGGCATGTTGGTTTTTACAGGCGATTTATTCAGGATTTTTCTAAGATAGCTAAACCCTTGACTAACCTACTAATGAAAGATGTAGTGTTTGAGATGTCTCCAGAATGTCTTCAAGCATTTTACAGGTTAAGAGCTGCCCTCGTGACCGCCCCTATTATGTAGTGCCCGGATTGGACACTACCCTTTGAAATAATGTGCGACGCCATTGACTATGCAGTCGGCGCAGTCTTGGGTTAAAGGAAGGACAAGAAACTCCACGGCATCTACTACGCCAGTAAGATGCTAGATGAGGCGCAGAGTAAGTATACCACAACAGAGAAGGAGTTCCTTGTTGTGGTATTTGCTTTTGAAAATTTTTAGCCCTACCTTGTTGGATCCAAATTAATTGTTTACACTGACCATGAGGTTGTTAGATACTTAATGACCAAAAGGGATGCCAAGCCTAGGTTGCTTCGTTGGATGCTCTTACTGAATGAATTTGACCACGAGATAAGAGAAAAAAAGGGAGCAGAGAACCTAGTGGCGGATCACTTATCCAGATTGCCGGTTGAGCATATCACTGAATCCAACAATGAAGTGCCAATAAATGATTCCAGACCAGACGAACACCTCATGCTGAACGAGGTCGAACTCAACAAGACCCTCGTCACCGACCCCTTCAGGGTCGTTAACGAGGCACCGAGGCTGGAATACGTAGATTACGAGAGCAACTACCCAAGGTGCCTCGAGATAGCAGTCAAGCAGGTCGTTACCATGCCACGGGGGTTTGTTACCGAGGATAACACTTCATCTCCTGGATCGTTAACGACCTACTCAAGCACAATAACGACCGGGTCAGGTAAGATTTCTGAACCCGAACTTGCTCAATTCAATTCAATTCCTTCTCCTCCCTCTACTTCTTCTTCTTCAATACCAATCCATTCAGTTAGAGGGTCGAAAGCCCCTTGGTTCGCGGATTTTGCTAACTTCTTGTAGGAGGCGTGATTCCCGAGGGTCGAACCCCACAAAAGAAGAAGAAATTCCTCCACGATGTAAAACAATACTATTGGGATGACCTTACTTGTTTAAACAAGGAAGTGATCACCTCTTTAGACGCTGTGTCCCAGAAGAGGAGATAGAGAATGTGATCCGTCAGTGTCACACACTTCCTACTGGAGGCCATGAAAAAGGATTCCAAACGACGACAAAGATTCTTCAAAGTGGTCTCTATTGGCGAACCATGTTCAAGGATGTACAAGCTTATGTGACAACATGTGATGGATGTCAACGCTCAGGAAACATCAATTGGAGACATGAGAATCCGCTAACCGGGATATTAGAGGTCGAGTTATTCGACGTATGGGGCATAGACTTCATGGGACCTTTTACCGCATCAGGCCCATACAAGTACATCCTAGTGGCGGTCGATTATGTCTCTAAGTGGGTAGAAGCCGTTGCTACGAGGACCAACGACGCTAAAATTGTGGCTAAGTTCATCAAGACCAACATTTTCCCCATGTTCGGCGTTCCAAGAGTACTCATTAGTGATGGTGGTTCTCATTTCATTGAGCGGAGTTTTGAAGCACTTTTGGCTAAGTATGGGGTATCACATCGGGTGGCAACAACATATCATCCCCAAACTAGTGGCCAAGTCGATGTTCAAACAGGCAAATAAAGAGCATATTGGAGAGGACAGTGTCCCGTTCAAGGAAGGATTGGTCTTCTAAATTGGATGATGCTCTGTGGGCATACAGGACAACATACAAGACGCCTCTACGCACCACTCCTTATAATCTTGTGTATGCCAAAGCGTGTCATTTACCGGTTGAGATGGAGCATAAAGCATTATGGGCTCTTAAGGACCTCAACATGAAACTCGATGCGGCATGAGCAAAAAGATTCATGGATTTGCAAGCTCTAGAAGAATTGAGGCTTAAGGCGTATGAAAATGCTGAAATTTACAAAGAGCGCACCAAGCGGTGGCATGATCAGAAGTTAGTTCCCAAAACCTATGAGGTCGGTGACAAAGTACTTCTTTTCAACTCAAGACTCTGTCTATTCCTAGGGAAGCTAAGGACAAGATGGAGTGGGCCTTTCATGGTTCATCACATTTATCCCCACGGTGCGGTATAGTTGATCGATAACCAAGGCACAATCTTCAAGGTTAATGGCCATCGACTGAAAACGTTTCATGAGCAACCCTGATGGATCGTAATCGGTTAGCAGTGAGCTTGGGAACTGGCAATTAAGCTATTCCCAAGGCAGCGGAAGTAAATAATCGCAAGTAATAAAAACAGTTAAAGGGACAGTTCCTTTATAGAGGAACCCCACTACAACCAACTAGTTGTATGGGTAAACCTCTACCTCCGCTTGGAGGATTTTGAATGACTTGCTTATATTGATTGCATTGTTCCTTAGTTACACAGCCGGATTTACACTTCTCTGTTCCTACAAGTTCTTCCTAACTCTAGCAACACTAGTAAATCCTCTCAACTGAGTTCCTAAGCTCACAACAGCAAAACACAAGTAACTCAAACCTTACGCTGACTTCTCAGTTCCCTTGCTCCAGGGAACTTCAGCTTCACCGTCGTCAAGATCACACACTCGCCGGCGGGGACTTCTCTTCCTTTTCTTTCTTTTCTCAGATGTGGGTGTTTTGTAAGTTCTGGGAGAAGTACTCAAACCGAGTACTATTCATTTGGCTTTATAGTCCATTTGTCTTGGGAAGTAGCATCTTTCGTTTGTGTCCAAAATGCCCTTTGCTTGATGCCCAAGTTGTACTTTCTTCACATGTGACTTTGGTTTGAACTAGGTCAACTTCTTGAATCAATCAGACCGTTGGATGAAGCGTGACAGTCTGATCCTCAGACTGTTCCCTCTGGCTATCTGAGACAGGATCCCGCGATCTGCGCTGAACGGTCGTTGTCTTCACATGTGAGTTCCCATTTCATGGGAACTGACTTCTTCAGAGTTCCCTTGATGGAAACTCTTCATCGTTGTAAGCTTGTGTTTTCTTGTTTGTTTCTGGGAGTTCCCACTTCAAGGGAACTTTCCCCTTCAGAGTTCCCTTGATGGAAACTCTTCATTGTGGCTAGCAGTGGCTTTGTCATTCATAGGAGTTCTTTGCTGTACCTGTGTTCCTTAGAAGTACTTGAACAAACCACATTAGTTCCCTATGGTGTTTGTCATTATCAAAACTTAAAGAGGAGTGAATCGTTGATCCGTTGCTTAGAACCAGAGGTCCCAACAACGTCCCAACAAACCCGACCCGAATGAAGAGATTAGAGTCACTCTGGCTCTTACAACGTCGGATTAGCCAAGGGGAATACGTCGGGCTAACGACGTCAAAAATAGCGCTTACGGGAGGCAACACGCTTTTAGTATAGATTAGATTTTTCTTTTCTTTGTAGATTCTTTTTCTTAGCTTTCTTTTGAGTTGTTTTTCGTAGTTTTTAGGTTAGAAAAATAGGATAAAATTTTTTGAGCTAACAAGATGCAGGAGAAAGGGCTTGAAAATCATTCAAGGAGGCTACGGTGGCTCGTTAACGACCCACCCAAGGTCGTTAACGACCCGGTTTGGCGAACCGACTCGGGCAGGTAAGTTTTATTTTTTTACCCTAGTATATCTTCTATCTTCTATCCTTCTTCTACCTACCCTAGCCGCCGCCACTACCCCCCCCCCTACTTCTACCCTCTCCTATTTAACCCTTCTAAACTCTCCAAAATCCTACTCTCAAAATCCCAAACTCCAAATCCCTCAAAAGTCTACCGAAGACCTTCATCACCGATCGGAATTCTCCACTCCACCGACTGTCGGAGACGCCCACGTTACCGAAGCCCGGAACCCAGTTTTCCTACCGACGAGATCCAAAGATCGTTACCCACCCAAATTCGATTCTTTTTTCTTCAAATTCTCAATCTTCCGGTATGATTTCTAAACCCTAACTCTTTATTGCATAATTCATGGTTTTTAGGGTAGAACTCTCATATTTGGATGGTGTTTAGAGAGGGGACCGAATTGCATGTTTGGATTTTGCTCATGAATTTTGGTTGTTCTTAGTTGTTCTTGCTCTAGGGAAGGTTATTCATGTTAGATCCTCCATTGCAAAATTTGATTAGGAAAAGCATTAATATTTCTTGTTCTAGATATTAAGTTCAATTTTCACCATATTAATTTTTTGAGTGAATTTAGCATGGTCAAGATGGATAATTGAGTAAGTATGGGGTGTGTATACCCGATGGTGTGTCTAGTGAAGGATTATAGAGGATGCATGCTTGATTCATGGCTTTATTTTTGAATTAATAACATTCGGATTCTGAGAATTGGCTCTCGACAGCTCGTTAACGACCCACCCAGG
Organism: Fallopia convolvulus; assembly: GCA_964016875.1. Lineage (NCBI taxonomy): Eukaryota > Viridiplantae > Streptophyta > Magnoliopsida > Caryophyllales > Polygonaceae > Fallopia > Fallopia convolvulus. Next base: position 14,940,800 of record OZ024724.1, read on the forward strand.
CTCGTTAACGACCTTGCGTAGCTTCAAAGTTTATAAACCAGTCCAGATTCGTCAACGACCCAATTGGGTAGTTAACGAATAATTCCGAGGGTTATTTCGAGACAAAGTATGGGGTCTCTTGCCTATCTATTTGAGTGGATCTTATCTTGGAAAAATCATGATTGTTTTGTAGATCACATGGCAAGTTCAAGAAGACCCGCTACCCGAGCCTAGAAGAAGAGGAGGAATCAGAGGTCCCCAACTCCACCTCGCATGGACAATGTGATCTTGCGCACTCAAGGGCAAGTGGATCGATACAATGCCATCCTAAACAAGGACCACAACACTCGGTGGTTCTCGAGGTCAAGTGCTAAAAACACGGGGATTTATGCGGATGTCAAGGAGGCCTTTGTTATTCTGGGTGTGCCTCATTTGCTGAAGAAGGAGAATCTACCACACTTTTCGGCACTCACATCTGAGTTCCTGGCCACTTTAGAGACGAGTTTTCCATCGATGACTTCACCGGGACGCATCCGGTTTAGGCTCGGTAATGTGAGCAGAGAGTACACTTTGGCGGAGTTCAACGCTATTTTGGAGCTCCCAAACCCTTCTAGAGAGTACAGTCTCAAAGATTACAAGGTGACAAGGACTTGGAGCTACATCACCGGGGAGTTCGAGTCATCCACAACGGCTTTATCTCGGGCAAGCATCATCAACCCCATTTTCAAGATCATCCTCCGAGTCCTAGCCCTTACATTCTGGCCAAAGAGGGAGTTGAACATGCCAATAAGGACAGAAGTTGCTTGTCTTTTCACTATCCTTTTCGAGGAGCCCGGTCCTTTGAATTTGGGGTATGAGTGGCTCTATTATATAGAGAAATCAACCAAGTCCAAGGAAGTATGGTGTGGTAACTTGGTTAGTCTTTTGGCTACAAACCATAAGTCGATCTTACTCGCTACACGCCGGCTCAAGCTCAACTTCTCTACAAAAATTATTGGTATAGCTCCGGTATTTTCATTCAAGCCGAGGGAGGGTTCAAGACAAAAGTTCAAAACCGCATTGTTGTACCAACCCTTGACCAGCTAGAGCTACTTTATGTACCATATTGGTACGAGGCGTGGACGGGTCATGCATTCCCGTTAGAGCCCAAGACGGAGGAGGAGCTATCACTTAGGCCGTGTGAGACAAGATTCGAGCGAGAAGGGGAAGAGATGGATGAAGATGAGGTTAACGAGGTAGTTGGAGAAGAGACTGAAGAGGCCGACACAGAAGGAGGCACAGAGGAGCTTAACTTCGAGGATGAAGACCTCGATACAAAAGTTTTGGGCTCTAACGTCCTCGTTGACGAGCCTACCAGGCTCGTTAACGACCATTTCCAAACTTCTACATATGCTCCTAACGAGGGACCCAACTTCGTTAACGACCCCCCGAGGGTAGATACCGACCCTCCGCAGACTCCTATCGACCCTCACTCCTATGGACTCATGCCATACAACCCAGTGCTTCACCAAGACCACTTTCAGCCGCACTACCCACCACCTCCTCAGCCCGAGTACACTGGATCGAGTATTCCGCCACCATGTGTCGAGGATCTTTCTGTAAAGATGCAACAACTTCACCTCCAATAGGACCATATTCATCGGAGGATGGATAGATGGGAGAGTGTCTGTTCCGCTCGGATGACATTTGAGGACGAGAGGCATCGCCAGAGAGAGGTGGAGGATGCTGAGCACTAGAGGACGATGTACGACTTCATGTGGAGCTTTGAGCACTACTTTCCTCCACCAAACCGTTGATTCAGCTTGAAGAAGAGTTTCCTTATTTTCTGCTTAGTAACTTTGTAAGTTTTTTTGTTTTCCCTTTTCTTGTTTTCTTTTGTTGTCTTTTCTCTTTCTTTCTTCCTTTTTATTTTTCTTACAGTGGAGACACTGTAATTTTAAGTATGGGGTGAGAGAATGTAGAAAATTTGTTGCTTTATGTGCTTTATTTGTTTTGAGTAGTTTTGTTCCAAAACCTATAAAAATTGGAAAAAATTGAAATTTTTTGAAAAATTCGAGAAAAAAAAAAGATTTTTAGAATTGATAGATATCCCTTTCTTAGGTTCTATGATAGTAGTTGCTAGCATGATCATATAAATCCTTGCAATCATGTCTTTGAGAATATAGCCGGATTCTTAATTTAAAATTATTTTTAGGAAGGAATAGCATTTGATGAAATTGAGCACCTATACTTTTTAGCATAAGTGATGCAATCGAACAAAAATTAGCCTTGTGAGTTATTTTTGGCCTTATAGGGAGAACATCAAGAATCCCTCTTCTTTTTTGTGTGATTTACTCTCTATATGCGTATTATCTCTTGGAATTGTGAGGGTTATCTATTACTTGAGACCTGTATAAGATTTATAGTTCATTACTTGTGAAAATCATATGATAGGGAACTTATTTTTATAAGCCCTATTAATCCTTATCCACCCTTGCATGATCCTTCTTTTGACAGCCAAGTTGAGCCTGAAGCCTTTTCTTTTTAGCTCCACGAAAATTGTTCCCTAGCCGAGATAAGCTTGACCCTATCCGGGGATTAGAACTTAGTTTGGAGCGGTATGTTTTGTTGAGTGTTAAAAAAAGGAAAGAGAGTGAAATGATTATGTTTGGTTTGAATTTGAAGGATTGTTGGGAAGAGTAGATTGGAAATCTCTTGTTTTTATTTGGTGTAAAAAGAAAGATCTCTTGGTATAAAAGATGCACGAAATAAGGTTGATGGTTGAAAGGAAGTTGTTAAGAAAAAGGAGTGCACGATGAAGTTCGTTAACCACCTTGAAGTGGTTCGTTAACGAGGCAACGAGAAGAAAAAAAAGAGAAAAATAATATGAAAGACGAGAAGAAATAAGAAGTGCATGTGCGTTTGATAAATAAACCAGAGATTGTTTTGAGTGATTTTTACGAGACTTTCTAGGATATATTGGGTGAATGAGAGTGCATAATATGTTTGAGTGAGTTTGGTATAATTTCTTTTTATGAGTGTTTTGGTGAGATGTGTGAGTTGTTAAGATATTTTGATTCCCGGATATTAATAGCACGACATGACCAAAATATTTCACGCCTTATTTTTTTTTACCAAGCCCCATTACAACCCGACCGAATGGAAGCTTCAATGAAGTTTTTTATTGAGCCCCTTGAGTTCTCTTTATGATTTTTTGCTTGTTTTGACAAATCTTAGGTGGAGTGTTTGGTGATATAAGTTTCAATTTCTATGAGTTTTTGTATATAAGATGAGTTGAGATATATATTTGGTGCATATGTGATGACATTATTATCCCTTGTGAGGTTGGATTGTATTTGCTTTTGTCTATTTGGTGCATATGTGTGTGATGACATTAATAGTCATTTGCTATTTTTATTCTAGATGTTTTGATGTTGCTTTTTAGATGATGGATATAGTTTGATAAGTATTGTTGTTTGGTTTTGATTATTGTTTAGTGATTGCTTGAGGATAAGCAAGTCTAAGTATGGGGTAGTTTGATGTTCGTGTTTTTGGTCTAGTTTTTGGTAGGTTTTCTTAGTTTATTAGGATTAGTTTTGATAAGTTTAGGGTTAGTTTTGTGTGTTTTTGGATAGTTTTGCATATTTTGTGAAAAGTATGGAAGCTACTCCGTTTTGTGTATTTTTGTAGGTTTTAGCAAGGAAAAGGTGCTATTTGGAGCTGAATTTGGAGTGCTATGATGAAGGACGAAGGAATGCAAAATGAAGAAGTTGAAGTCTAAGTTTGGGAAAGAAGAAGTGTTGAAGAAGCCAAACCCAGGCTCGTTAACGAGGTTGTGAGGGCTCGTTAACGAGGTTACGAGATAGAGTTTTCGAGAGTCTGATTTTATGACTTACCGATCCTGTGCGGGAATTTATTCCGTGTCGGTAGAGTGTTTTTAATGAATTTTAGGGTTATTATATTATTTATTTTAGGTCTTGTTATCTTTCTAGATTTTATTTCCATTTTTTAGAGTAGATTTCTATCTTTTTAGGAAAGTTTTTATCTTTTAGCCTTTTTATTTTATAGCCTTATTAGTATAAATACCCTTCTATCGAGATTAGAAAAGGGGGATTCGATAGGAAGAAAGCAAGTCGAGAAGGAGGAAGAGCCGAGAGAGAGAGTCGAGTCGGAAGTCGAGACCGAGCCACGGTGGACGAAAGATTACAGGGTCGTTAATCGTTGTTTTGATTCGGTTCTTTGTAATTTTCGGTTTCCTCTGAATTTGTGTAAGACCATATTTTCCTATTAATTTGAGTAGTATTTTGTTTTCAATGTTTTCTTTTTTTGAAGTTATTTGTTTCTTAGTTATGAATAGTGAGTAGTTTTCTTATCTAGAGTCGGGGTTGAAACCCGGCATAGTTGTGCTTGATTTGATGAGTGAGATGATGTGTTGAATGCCTTCTATCTATTTTTGAGATTGTTTGTTGTGCTTATACCGAGATGAAAGTCAATGTGATTTGAGTTTTTGAATTGATTGAAAGAGAAAGTTATAAACTTGAAGGTTGATATTGTTTGAATACGAAAGTTTGAAGCTTTAGATCCAAAACAAGCAATTGAGTGAATTAGTTTATGAAAGTAGATTAATTTACTTTCTAAGTCAATGAAAGTTGATGCAACTATCCATTTAAAGGCATGATATTTATCTTCTTACGAGCTTGTGTGCATGACTATGTTGTGGTAACCCTTGTCCTAGATCTTTGTTTTATTTGAATTTTCCTAGGTTTTATTCGTTACTGAGTTCGTAGCCTCGGTACCGAACCTGTTTAGTTCATTATTTTGAGTCATTTGTTTGCGGTGGTTCGTTAACAACCCTGACAACGTCGTTAACGAGTCTGCTAGTGAGTGTTAGCTTGTTTTTGTTTGATTTTTAGCAGTCGATAGATAAACAAACCTTGCTTCTCGTTGAACGATCCTGACTCCCCTATACTCAGCGGGGTCTTGAATTATAAATTTATTTATTGTCCAGAGTAAAGTCCCGTCAACAGTAATCAATGCAGAGAGCGAAAGCGCGGGGTAGCATGATAAAAGCGCAACCGCGCTTTTGGAGGTCAAGCCGCGAGTGGCTTTCTACGCGGAGATGATTGGGCCGACTTATGGGTTGAGTTTTCGGCCTTGTTTTGTTATTTGTCCGAAGTGTGCTTGTTTTTAGGCTTATGAGGATTTGCTTCCTTTGTTATCGTTAAAAGTTTAAGCGATACTTTAAAACTCTAGTTAGTTTGTATCTTTTTCATAACTTAGAAGACAATTTGGAGGCTATGGTTACTTTTAGAGAGTATCAAAAGGAGCAACCTTTGAACCTTAAGCTTTTTCTTAATTCAATCATGCATTGCTAAACCCTTTGTGTTTGATAAGTTATTGAAGTCATAGATCGCATATTATTGTAAGGTTTGATTGATTCTCAAACAAACTTGAATACGTTTTATTCCCTATGCTTAATTGAATCAAAGTTATTCTAGGGTTTTGTTAGATTGGCCACCTAATAGAATTTCTAGGTTAACTTACAACTAATCTAATTAAATCCCGTTTGGGATTGATTAGATAAAGTAGAATCTATAATATTTTGGACCCGTTCGGGCTATTCAGTTGTAGAAGGGAATAAATCCACAATTAACTTAAATGATTGTTTGCTTCAAGTGGTTGTTTCTATCGATACTTGACTTGTAAGTTGTTGTTTAATTGAATCTAGACGTTGTTTTAGATTGTTAATTGATTAGGGTTGTTTAGACTGGTAGTTATTTCAACTAGATCTGAACTTTGCGTCATAATCCTTAGTAGGATCATAATCCACGATAGATTATTCAAGTGAATTGAGAATCAATGATCAATAAGCATCTATGACGGATTTAACTAGTTGAACATATTTCTCTCGTATATTTACAATCATCCTTGCATTCATAGTTAGTTTTAATTTGCATCTTAGATTAGAAAATCATTCAAAGCCCCCCCCCCCCCATCTTGTTTACTTGGCACGTAAGTAACAACATAATTATACGAGTCTTTGTGGGATCGACCCTTACCACTCTACTCAATTTGGTTAAGTTAGGATTCTTTTATAGGTAAATGACTGAAAAATACCTCATCAATAGGATGCTTCCCTGCAACTACAACTTCCAAGGAGTGCAACCTAAGCTTTGTGTATACTGTAAGTCAAGTAATCCATGCAGAGAGCGAAAGCGCGGGGTAGCATGATAAAAGCGCAACCGCGCTTTTGGAGGTCAAGCCGCGAGTGGCTTTCTACACGGAGATGATTGGGACGACTTATGGGTTGAGTGTTGGGCCTTGTTTTGTTATTTGTCCGAAGTGTGCTTGTTTGTAGGCTTATGAGGATTTGCTTCCTTTGTTATCTGTAAAAGTTATAAGAGATACTTTAAAACTCTAGTTAGTTTGTATCTTTTTCATAACTTAGAAGACAATTTGGAGGCTATATATGGTTAGTTTTAGAGAGTATCTCAAGGAGCAACCTTTGAACCTTAAGCTTTTTCTTAATTCAATCATGCATTTCTAAACCCTTTGTATTTGATATGTTATTGAAGTCATAGATCGCATATTATTGTGAGGTTTGATTTATTCTCAAACAAACTTGAATAAGTTTTATTCCCTATGCTTAATTGATTCAAAGTTATTCTAGGATTTTGTTAGATTGGCTACCTAATAGAATTTCTAGGTTAATTTACAACTAATCTAATTAAATCCCGTTTGGGATTGATTAGATAAAGTAGCATCTATAATTATTTGGACCCGTTCGGGCTATTCAGTTGTAGAAGGGAATAAATCCACAATTAACTTAAATGACTGTTTGCTTCAATTGGTTGTTTCTATCGATACTTGACTTGTAAGCTGTTGTTTAATTGAATCTAGACGTTGTTTTAGATTGTTGATAGCTCGCATATAGGAGTAGTTTAGATGCATGTTTATATATGTTTTGGTTAGGTTTTGGTTAGTTTTTAGGTAGTTTTTAGGTTTTTGTGTTGTCGGGTATTATGCGCTGGTTTGCTCGGTTTTACAGGTTTTTAGGTTCAGGAGCAACAGCGGGGCGAGTGCAGATGGAACATGGTGGTGATGGACGAGATGGACGAGGCTAAGAGAGCAAGGAGGCACTAGGATGAAGAGCCAAGGCAAGGAAGATCGAGCCAAGAAGACAAGCAATTGCTCGGGATCCAACCCGCGCAATCTGCCCGAGCAATCTCGACTGAGTGACAATTGCGCGGGGTGGATATTGCGCGGCCGCGCAATTCATGTCGATGCCGCGCAATCTGGACTTTTCAGCGGACGCATGTTTGGGCCGAGTCTTAGTTTTGGGCTTTGATATGTTGGTTTATGGGCTTATGATTTCCGAGTATTATGCTTAATATATATTATGAGGGTTATTTTTAGAGACATATAAATACTTTATGTTAGTTTATTTTTAGGGAAACTTTTGATCACACTTTTGGAGGCTAGGATTTTCTCTCAAGGAAGAACCTTTGAACCTTTGTAAGTTTGATTTCAATTTCAATTATGCATTGCTAATTTTCCTTTGTGTTTGGCTAATTAGTGAAGTCATGATTTGTGTATGATTGTGAGATTTAATTGATTCTTAACGAACTTAAGTAGAAATTATTCCCTGTGCTTAATTGAATCTAAATTAGGGTTTTATTAGATTGATCACCTAATAGAATTTCTAGTTAAAACTGAATCTGATTAATTACCGGTTGGAGTTAATCTGATCAAGAGTAGACTTTAATTAATTTAGTACCGGTTGGACAAGTTGATTAAAGTAGGGAATAAATTCACAAGTCACTTAGATGTCTGGTTGCTCTAGGTGTTTGTTTCTATTGATAACTTGAATCTTCATGCTGTTATTTAATTGAATCTAGAAGGTCTTCTAGGTTATTAGATAATTAGGGTTGTTAGAAGTGGTTGGTCTATCAACTAAATATGAAGTTTGGGTTTTAGTCCTTAGTAGGATCATTATCCACAATAGATTATTCAAGTGAGGAGAGAATCAAGTGAATCGATGATCAATAAAGCAATATCATGATGGATCTAATTAGTTGAACACGCTTGTCTCTTAATTGATTAAAACCATCTTTTGCATTCTTAGTTAGTTTCCAATTTGCATAATAGTTTAGAATTTCAATCAATAAACCCCCCATCTTAGTTACTTGGCACATAAGTAATAACATTCATACACGAGTCTCTGTGGGATCGACCCTTGCTTACCATTCTACTCAGATTGGTTAAGTTAGGATTCTTTGATAGGTAAACGACTGAAAAATACCTCATCAAATTTGGCGCCGTTGCCGGGGACTCGTCGCTATTTGTGTTTATTACTTTTGTGCTGTTTTGGGTGTGAACCTGTTATATGGTTCATACCCGTGCTACTAACTCATCTCCTCTGTTATTTGATCCAGATATTGACAGGACACTCTTCAAGCTAAGGAAGGAAATCCGGAATCACTTTCAGGCCTTGCCATTCTTTCTTGAAGAATCTGACTCTGAATCTGAATCTGTTGAATCTGCTGAGATGGGTGACCAAACTCTGAGACAGTTGACCGCACCAAATCTGACACAACAGCCATTGGCGGTGCAATTCCCTGCTCTCGGTGAGGGAGTCAAGTTTGAGCTGAAATCCGGGTTCATCCACCTTTTGCCTTCATTCCATGGGCATAGTGGTGAAGACCCCAACAAACACCTTTCTGAATTTCATGCTGTGTGCTCAAGCATGAAGCCTGCTGATGTAACTCATGACCAGATCGCGCTGAGAGCCTTTCCTTTTTCTCTCAAGGATCAGGCTAAAGACTAGTTTTACTAGTTGGCTCCGGGAAGTATTGATACATGGGCTAAGATGAAGGAAGCTTTTCTGGAGAAGTACTTCCCTGCTACAAGGCTCAACGATCTGAAAAAGCGAATCAGTAATATTGAACAAGAAGCGAATGAGTCCATGTACGAGTATTATGAGAGGTTCAAGAGGTTGGTAGCCAACTGTCCCTTCCATGGCTACACTGATCAAGACCTGATTCTATATCTTTTCAATGGCCTCTTGGATGATGAGAGAAGAATGGTCAATGCAGCTTGCCAGGGCCACATTCTCAACAAAACTCCTGCTGCTGCGTTTGAATTGTTTACACAACTTTCTGAGGGCACAAGACAGTTCAGAAAAGAAACTAGCTCAAGAGCTGCAAATTCAGTGGTGGCTAATACAAGAATTCAAGATGAAGTCACTGAATTGAAAATGATGATGAAGCAATTGTTGCAGCAGGGTGGTAGACAGCAGGTGAAATCTTGTGAAATCTGCTATGATAACATGCATCCCACTAACGCTTGCCCTACACTCCAAGATCAAAAAGCTGAGGTGAATGCAGTGGGAGGATATGGACCACCTAGGCCGAGGTATGATCCCTTCTCCAACACCTACAACCCAGGCTGGAGGGATCATCCTAATCTGAGGTATGGCAATCCAAGCAATCAGCAGTTCAACCATCAAGGTGGCCAAGCTCAATTCAGACCACCTTTCCAATCTCAGGCTTAGGGAGGAAATCAGAATGATATGTCCACTGACCAGATGATCAGAAGTCTGACTCAGACAGTTTCGACAATACATGGTTCTCTAACTCAGCTTCAACAGGAAACCAAGTCCAGTATAAAGAATCTGGAAAATCAAGTCAGTCAGATTGCTGAGGCAGTGAGCAAACTGGAAGCTAGAGATTCAAGTAAGCTACCATCCCAGACAGAGCTTAACCCGAGGGCAAATGTCAGTTTTGTCTCTATTTATGACGGTTCGAAGGCGGGGCAAGTATTTTAGTTGAGCAAAGCTGAAGAATCAACAGAACAGAACGACGGGCAATTGCGCGTCTTGGCTGCTGAAAGCGCGCCCGCGCAATGTGAACCCCGCGCAATGTGCTCCCAATTGGGATTGCGCGGGGTCGAGGGGAAAAGTGTGGTCGCGCAATCTGGCGCGACGCCGCGCAATCTGGGCGATCTGAAAGACAACTCTGAACCCCTTCTGAAAGCCTACGTGTCTGTTCCACCATTACCAGAGGCCTTGAAAGAAACCCGGAAATTCAAGAATGACAAAGAGTTGTTCGAAGTCTTCAGTACATGCAAAGTTAATGTCCCACTACTGAATCTAATAAAGAGTGTACCTCGGTATGCTAAGTTTTTGAAAGAGTTGTGTACTCTAAAAAGGGGACAGAAGGAGAAAAGTCAGAAGCAAGTCAAAGAAAAAGAACATGTGTCTGTTGTGTTTCAGAAGTGTTTGCCCGAGAAGTGCAGTGACCCTGGCATGTTCACTATCCCTTGCACTATTGAAAGCACCAAAGTGAATGAAGCTTTAATTGATTTGGGTGCATCTGTCAATGTGATCTCTTCGTCCCTATATGAGAAACTTGGTATGGGACCATTAAAAGAAACTCGGACCATAGTAGAGCTGGCTGATCATTCCACTGTAAGGCCTAAAGGAAAACTTTGAGATGTGTGGGTTACGGTGGACTGCTTGAAGTTTCCGGCTGACTTTCTAGTGATGGACATGGGATCGGGAGTTGGAAAGATTTCGATGTTGCTAGGACGACCATTTCTGAAAACTGCGAATACAAGGATCGACATACCGCAGGGCACATTGAAGATGGGATTCGATGGGAAGGAGATCGAATTCCACAGCTCGTATCCTTCTTAATATCCTTTTTACGTCAAGATAAAGACGTTAAACAAGCGCTTCTTGGGAGGCAACCCATGTTTTAGGATAGTTTTGTTTTGATTTTTGCATTCTGTTTTACAAATTTTGTTTTTATTAGTTAGTTTAGGTAGAAATAATCCTCAAATTTTAGGAAAACTCGGTAAGCCATGAAGTACAGAAATACTTGAAAGAGGGACAGAAATTGCGTGGCCAAGCAATCTGTAGCCAAGCCGAGCAATGCAGTCTCAGTTGAGATTGCGCGGCTTGGTCTGCTAAAAGCGCGGCCGCGCAATCCTGAGGCCCAAAGCCGCGCAATCTCAACAGGGAGGCAATCGCGCGGCTTCGTCATTGCGCGGCCGCGCAATTTTGTGCAATTCCGCGCAATCGGCCAATTTTCAGGACACTTTTAATTAAACCCCGAGAATTCTTTTTCCACCCAACCTTATACACGAGCAACCCCTTCTTCAACCCCTCTCCCTCCTCCATTGAAGCCCAAATCTCAAGCTTTTCTCAAGCAATTTCAAGCGGGATTTCAACCAAAAATCAAGCCAACAACATCAACATCAACAAGGATTCAAGTAAGTGTCTCAAATCTCCATTCAATTTCGGTTTTTATCTAGTTAAATCTAGATCTAGGTTTCACTATAAAAACTCGAATTTGATCCCTTTAGGCTCGGATTTAGGCTTAAGTTCTTCACAAAAGTTTGTTTATTGCATGATTCTAGCATAGATTCGTGTTTTATTTAAGCCTTTTGCATAAATCCGAAATTCATCCATAATTTGATTAAAATTTGATTAAATTTTGATTAAATTGTTCTAGGTAGTGGGGGAAGTGAGTGTTTGAGCGATTATTTGTGGAATATTGTTGTGGTTGTCCTTGCCGGGACAAAAAAAAATTGTGTTTGCTTGGTCCGTTTGTGGTGTTGTGCAGGTTTCTGTAAAATTTTGGTATACATGGCTCCGAAAAGAAGCAGAAGAGATACTGCATCATCATCCGGAGCCTCTTATGCTCCCCCCGCTGTGGTGGGAGAAAAGACCCAAGAAACCTTTGGGATCAGTTTGGCAAAGAATGAACATGTGATCCGGTTTGAGCTCTTGAAAGACAGAGAATGGAAAGCAACCAGGTTCATAGACTGGGAGTTGATGAATGCGATCGGGATAGCTCATTTGCTGAATGAGATTGGAGCATACTTGCACATGGGAGAATTCTTGAAGTTGTGTGAACCCACATTCAAGGGGTTAACTTTGGAGTTTCTGAGTACCCTGTCTATTGATTTCAGGGGAGAGGGGAAGATTAAATTCTGGTTAGGGGGAGTTAGTAGGAGGCTTACTTTGAAAGAAGTCAACAGAGTGTTCGGTTTCTTCAACTTCCCTTCTACTACGGATATGGTGTTTACTAGAGACAGGGGCAACATGGGCTGATCATCATTTCTGGAGGCAAATTACAAGGAAAGCTAAATATGAGCCTTCTAGAGAAAAAGCATCTCCCATCACTCTCCCCGCCATTAAAGTATTTCAGAGATTCATTGGTAGCACCATGAATGCGCGAGGTGATGGAGGAAACAACTGTCCTAAGAAAGATGTAGTTGTACTGGCAGCCTGTCTGAAAAAGAAGAAGATGAACATGGGATCTATGCTTATGAACCACATGTACCATGTGGCAAACAAGTGTGGAGGAGCTATCTGTATTGGTGGGATTGTGACCCATCTGGCTAAACACTTTGGAGTTGATGTGAGTAGGTTACAGGTTGACATTCCACCTGTGCCTATTGATTTTATGATGCTGAAAAAGATAGGAGCACTCTTCATTCACAGGAACTCTTATTATTGGGCGATTGGGGATTCTGGGCGAGTAATGAAGCTTCCTGATGGGAGCCGAGTGAGGATTGGAGACAACCCAGCTAACTGGTTCATTGATGTCCGGGATGGTGATTTGAGTGTTACCGACGTCAAAGGCCCAGTTAGGGGTAAAAACAAGGCTCCAATTATTGTTGAGGAGTCTGAAGAGGAGGACATGGATGAAGATTTCAGCATGGCTGAGGAAGAAGAAGAAGATGAAGAGGAAGAGTCCGCTGAGGCTGAAGACACAGAGGAGGAGGAGGAGTCTGAGGAGGAGACCCAGCAGCAACACTTTGATCCATCTATACCAGCTGGAGGTGATACACAGTACAGTCAGATGCTGGAGATGATGAGACAGATGCAGTTGGAGAACACGCAACGCTACAACAGTATGACATCTCACATCGATCAGGGTTTTCAGGACATGCGTGGTTATGTGGATCAGAGGTTCACATCTTATCAGACTCATCAGGATCAGCAGATTGCTGCATTTCAGGCCCGCCAGGATGAGCAGTTCAGACTTCTCAACACTAGATTGGATGGCTAGAGTTCAGCGGGCTATCCTCCTCATCAGTCTTATCCGCAGTACGCTTTTCCAGATCCACCGTATCCTCAGTTCCCACCATATCAGCCACCACCAGCTCAGCAGATCCCACCATATTATCCACCGCAGCCAGAGGTTCATCCGGAGTACCAGCCACCACCACCACAGGATTTTCCGCCTTATTACCCGGACAACTAGAGTTTTGTGAGTTTTTTCTCTTTCCTTTACTTTTTATTATACTTTGGGGACAAAGTATGTTTTAAGCATGGGGGAAGGGAATTACTTGTTTGCATTGCATATAGTTTGCATTAGATTAGGTCATATTTAATTTTTTCATGCAGTGATTAAAATTCTAAAAATGAAAAAAAATAGAAAAAAGTCGAAAAAAAATACAAAAATATTGCATTTAGGTTCTTATTTCCCCATTGTTTGATTCCTCTTGTTTTCTAAGTTAAGTATAAGTTCTAACCCATGATTTGCATGATTTACTGAAGTTGATATGATATAAGCATGATCATTGATTAAATGACTTGATTATAGGATGGAGCATGTATTTAGCTTGAGTTATAGATTCATTCTGAAGTTCTAGACAAAACAATTAGCCTTGTGAGATTTGATTTTTGGCCTTTCATGATAATATTGTTCTCTACATGTTTGAGTGTATCACCATGATTATCTAGCTCTAGAACTTGCGTTAATACTCTATTTTGAGGCTGCTTTATATGATTGAATGCATGACATTAAAGTGATTGAGGCAATGTTTCTTATTAGCCTACTATTTCCCTTCCTACCCTACAAGATCCATGTTTTTGACACCCCACTTATTTGAGCCTTAAGCCTATTTTTATTTGCTCCACAAAATGATCCATAGCCGAATAAGCTTGACCCATAATTCGGGATTTAGGACTTTAGGTTTTGGTTGTATTTTGTGAGTTTTGTATAAGTATGGGGGAATTGGAGAAAAAGGTAGAAAAAGAGGAAATAAACTCTTGTGTTCAAAAATTGAAAAAAAAATGAAGATGAAGTATGTTGCAAAATAAGCAAAAGAGAAAGTGCTTAAATGTTATTAGTCTTCATTAACAAAGTAAGAAAGAGTTGAAAAGAGGCAAAAGAAAAAAAAAGAAGCAAAGTGTTCAAATATAAATGTAAGGAGTTGATAGAGTGGAAGTTGGAGGAATTGAAAAGGAAGTGTAAAGTTGGGGTTAGGATTAGTTCTTTATCCCGGATTTAGCACCACATGCCAAATATTATCCCTTCCAAATGTCTCTTTACCTTGGCCCCATTACAAGCCGGAAAAAGACCTCATGATTTTTGTTATGTATTTGATCCTCAGCGGTGGAGATTTAGAACTCTGATGCAAGCATATGGTAGTCTAGTTTTCATTGGTTGATTTTGAGTGAAACACATACCCTTTATACACTTGTGTGTTGAGTGCAAAACACAATTTCCCTAGTGAGGTCTAGAATGAATGAATGGTCTTTGCTTTTTGCTAGTCATACTGCATGCTGAGAAGTCTTGGTTGAGTTTTTAATTACATGAGAAATGTTTGTTTGACTTGAGATGGATGTGAGATTGCATTTCTATGGTGTGATTGGATTTATGTCTTGCTTGAGGACAAGCAAGGGTTAAGCATGGGGGAATTTGATAGCTCGCATATAGGAGTAGTTTAGATGCATGTTTTATATATGTTTTGGTTAGGTTTTGGTTAGTTTTTAGGTAGTTTTTAGGTTTTTGTGTTGTCGGGTATTATGCGCTGGTTTGCTCGGTTTTACAGGTTTTTAGGTTCAGGAGCAACAGCGGGGCGAGTGCAGATGGAACATGGTGGTGATGGACGAGATGGACGAGGCTAAGAGAGCAAGGAGGCACTAGGATGAAGAGCCAAGGCAAGGAAGATCGAGCCAAGAAGACAAGCAATTGCTCGGGATCCAACCCGCGCAATCTGCCCGAGCAATCTCGACTGAGTGACAATTGCGCGGGGTGGATATTGCGCGTCCGCGCAATTCATGCCGATGCCGCGCAATCTGGACTTTTCAGCGGACGCATGTTTGGGCCGAGTCTTAGTTTTGGGCTTTGATATGTTGGTTTATGGGCTTATGATTTCCGAGTATTATGCTTAATATATCTTATGAGGGTTATTTTTAGAGACATATAAATACTTTATGTTAGTTTATTTTTAGGGAAACTTTTGATCACACTTTTGGAGGTTAGGGTTTTCTCTCAAGGAAGAACCTTTGAACCTTTGTAAGTTTGATTTCAATTTCAATTATGCATTGCTAATTTTCCTTTGTGTTTGGCTAATTAGTAAAGTCATGATTTGTGTATGATTGTGAGATTTAATTGATTCTTAACGAACTTAAGTAGAAATTATTCCCTGTGCTTAATTGAATCTAAATTAGGGTTTTATTAGATTGATCACCTAATAGAATTTCTAGTTAAAACTGAATCTGATTAATTACCGGTTGGAGTTAATCTGATCAAGAGTAGACTTTAATTAATTTAGTACCGGTTGGACAAGTTGATTAAAGTAGGGAATAAATTCACAAGTCACTTAGATGTCTGGTTGCTCTAGGTGTTTGTTTCTATTGATAACTTGAATCTTCATGTTGTTATTTAATTGAATCTAGAAGGTCTTCTAGGTTATTAGATAATTAGGGTTGTTAGAAGTGGTTGGTCTATCAACTAAATATGAAGTTTGGGTTTTAGTCCTTAGTAGGATCATTATCCACAATAGATTATTCAAGTGAGGAGAGAATCAAGAGAATCGATGATCAATAAAGCAATATCATGATGGATCTAATTAGTTGAACACGCTTGTCTCTTAATTGATTAAAACCATCTTTTGCATTCTTAGTTAGTTTCCAATTTGCATAATAGTTTAGAATTTCAATCAATAAACCCCCCATCTTAGTTACTTGGCACATAAGTAATAACATTCATGCACGAGTCTCTGTGAGATCGACCCTTGCTTACCATTCTACTCAGATTGGTTAAGTTAGGATTCTTTGATAGGTAAATGACTGAAAAATACCTCATCAATTGTTAATTGATTAGGTTTGTTTAGACTGGTAGTTCTTTCAACTAGATTTGAACTTTGCGTCATAATCCTTAGTAGGATCATAATCCACGATAGATTATTCAAGTGAATTGAGAATCAATGATCAATAAGCATCTATGACGGATTTAACTAGTTGAACATATTTCTCTCGTATATTTTCAATCATCCTTGCATTCATAGTTAGTTTTAATTTGCATCTTAGATTAGAAAATCATTCAAAGCCCCCCCCCCCATCTTGTTTACTTGGCACGTAAGTAACAACATAATTACACGAGTCTCTGTGGGATCGACCCTTACCACTCTACTCAATTTGGTTAAGTTAGGATTCTTTTATAGGTAAATGACTGAAAAATACCTCATCAATAGGATGCTTCCCTGCAACTACAACTTCCAAGGAGTGCAACCTGAGCTTTGTGTATACTGTAAGTCAAGTAATCCATGCAGAGAGCGAAAGCGCGGGGTAGCATGATAAAAGCGCAACCGCGCTTTTGGAGGTCAAGCCGCGAGTGGCTTTCTACAGGGAGATGATTGGGCCGACTTATGGGTTGAGTGTTGGGCCTTGTTTTGTTATTTGTCCGAAGTGTGCTTGTTTGTAGGCTTATGAGGATTTGCTTCCTTTGTTATCTTTAAAAGTTTTAAGAGATACTTTAAAACTCTAGTTAGTTTGTATCTTTTTCATAACTTAGAAGACAATTTGGAGGCTATATATGGTTACTTTTAGAGAGTATCTCAAGGAGCAACCTTTGAACCTTAAGCTTTTTCTTAATTCAATCATGCATTTCTAAACCCTTTGTGTTTGATATGTTATTGAAGTCATAGATCGCATATTATTGTGAGGTTTGATTTATTCTCAAACAAACTTGAATAAGTTTTATTCCCTATGCTTAATTGATTCAAAGTTATTCTAGGATTTTGTTAGATTGGCTACCTAATAGAATTTCTAGGTTAATTTACAACTAATCTAATTAAGAATAAATCAAGTCCCGTTTGCGATTAATTTACAACTAATTTAATTAGAATTTCTAGGTTAATTTCTAAGTTATTCTAATTAAGTCCCATTTGCGATTATTTAGATAAAGTAGCATCTATGTTGGGACAGTGTTGGGAATTCTGGCTCCAAACATCTGAACAACGATGCTTATCTCCGGTTTTGATAATGACTAACGCCATAAGGGAACTAACGTTTTACATTCAAGTATTTCAAGGGAACACCAGGTTTGACAAAGACTCTCCAAGAAGTGAATGCAAATGGAACACAAGAACACACGATAGCAAGTTCCTATCAAAGGAACTCTGGAGAGGATAGTTTCCATCGCATTGGAACTCACATGTGAAGACAAGACCATTCAACGTGAAAAGCAAGATCTTGTCTCAAACAAAACAAAGGCTCAGTCTGAAGAACAAACTGGGGCGAGCGATCCAACGGTCCGATTGACATTTGAAGTCACATGTGAATATTGCAACTTAGCATGCAAGACAAAGGCCATTTTGGACAACATGAAAGTGAAGATTGCAACCCAGTTCAAATGAGTATAAAGCCAAATGAATAGTGCTTGGAAAAAGTCCTTCTCTCAGAACAAATATTCACATATAAAGAGATAAAAGAGACAAAGCAAATAGAAGTCCCCAGCGCCGAGTGTGCGATCTCGGCGACGGTGAATCCAAGTTCCCAAGAGTTAGGGAACTGTGAGCTCAATGTGTAAGGTTCATTCCGTCTTATGTTTAGTTGAGTTGTTCGCTTAGGAGCAAGGTCAAGAAGGCTTACTCGTGTTACTAGGGTTAGGAAGAAGTGCTAGGAACAGAGAAGTGTAAGTCTTGCTTGTGTAGCGAGGGAACAATCAATAAAATAAGTAGATCATTCAAAATCCTCCAAGCGGAGATAGAGGTTTACCCACACAACTAGTTGGTTGTTTTGGGTTTCCTCTATAAATGAACCGTGTCTCTTACTTTCTGTTTTCACTTGCGAACTGTTTTACTCCCGATGCCTTGGGAACAACCTAACCACTAGTTCCCAAGCTCTCACTAACACATATCAATCCAACAATTGGTATCAAAGCGGGCACTCTATAGATTTCTGTGTTAGTATCGCAGGTTACAAGATGTCTCAGGAACTCACTCATGTCGGACATGGGAACAACAAGCCTCCAAGGCTTATCACCGGAAGGTTTGAAAACTGGCAACCAACATGAAGGATTTGATGCGCAACCAAGACTTTCAAGCTTGGTGTGTCATCGAAGTAGGGAACTTCGAGGTAGCCATTCACACTGATTTCACCAAATGGGGACAAAACGAATGGAAGTGCATGGAAGCAAACTTCAAGGCCAAACAATACCTCAAGAACGCCATGTCGAAACAAGATTGCGATAGGGTAGCAAATTTAAAAACGGCGAAGGAGATGTGGGAAGTCATCCAACAGATGCACATCGGGAACTCTGACCTCAGAGAGGACCTCCATATGAATGCTAGAAGGGAGTTCTTCAACTTCCAAATGGAGATGGGAGAATCCGTTTATAGCTTCCAGTCTCACTTTGAGGCTCAATGCACCAAGCTTATTGGACATGGGATCACTAAGGAGGAAATCACCGACAATATGAAAGTCCAACAACTCTTCAATGGACTAACTGGTGAATGAGCCAACGAAAGGACCATGTTCAAAGAGAATCCTGAGAACAGGAACCTCATGCCTCACCAAGTCTTTGGGAAGTTGGTGGGACATGAGAAAAGAAAGCAAGATGACAAAGAGCAAGAAAGGGCACACAAAGGAATAACCCTAAAATTGAAAAGATGCTCAAATCCGTTCAGGAGCAACACGAGGACTCTGAAGAAGAAGAAGAAGAAGAAGATGAGGAACTCGTCCTTGTCACAAAGGCTCTTCGATCCTTCTACAACAAAAGAAAATTCAAAAAGAGCTATGGTAACTCGCAAAGGGGTTAGAATTCCCAAAGCCGACCCATGGAGAAGGACCTCACTGATGTCACCTGTTACAAGTGCTACAAGAAGGGGCACTTTGCTAAAAATGCCCACAGAGAACTGAAGACAGGAAACAAGGGAAGAAGGCCTACATCACCACCTGGATCGACGACAAGGATGAAGATCCCGAATCTTGGGCACACCCAGACATGTGTACAATGGCAATAGGGGAGACCACTAGGGAACAATCTAGTGAGGTAACCACTGTACCTATTCTTGAGTCCTTATATAACTATGATAAACTTGAGTTATTGAAGTTGCTCTCTAGATGAATTGGAACACACAAATGCTGAGTTAGTTGGCTTTGAATCTTGTTCCAATTGTGTGAAACTGATTGACAAGCTCCAATCTTACCCGTCCCACAAAGTGGCCGTTGAGGATGAGATTAAGACCCTAGAGAGTGAAAAAAATGAGTTCCTACAAAATCTGAGCAAGGGAAATGTGAGTCCTGAAGCCTCGTGTTCCCAAACCAAATTTGTCCCAGCCAAACATGGCATTCGGTACAAGTCTGAGTGCCCAAAGAATGGGAAGTCTCCTCTAAATGAACAAGAGATAAATGAGTGTAGGGCCCTCGAACTCTAATGTGAAAAACAAAAGAATGCCCATCTAGAGGAGGAAATACGTGTCTTGGAGAGTCGGGTGAGTGGAGAGAAGGACTACTACACTGGGAACACTGGGCATAAACTCTATGTGCAAATAGCTAAGGGAAACGGGTCAAGGGTCTACAACAAGGAAACTATGGATAGGAACAGGATATAAAGACCCCATCCTAAGTACTACCTAGGAGAATCCTACACAACTGATGGAATTATGGTGCGTATGGGCACTACAAAGAAAAGTTTTCCCCAAAGGAAAGCTCAAGCTCAAAGGAATCACGATTATTGGAACAAGCAAAACCAAAAGGCCAACAAACCTGCTAGAGTTTCCACTCATAGGAACCAACATATGAACTACACCTATCACTCTAGGAACTCTCGTGACATCAATATTGTTGATTATGTTATGTTTGAAACCGTCTTTTTTTGTAAGGGACCAGACAAGAATCATCTTGCCCGGGTCACCAAAAACTAACTCTCCTTGTAGGTGGCAGTGACGGGGGGGGGGGGGGGGGGGGGGGGGGGAACCACTTGGGTCATTGATAGTGGCTGTTCAAATCACATGACTGGGAACAAAGACAATCTCACCTCACTCCACACACAAGCCGAAGGAGGTCATGTTTCCTTTGGCAACAAAAATAAAGGAGAAATTATAGGAACACTCAACAAGTCAATCAAAATTAGCAATGTCAACTTGGTGAAGGATCTGGGATACAATATTTTGAGTATATGTTAGATATGTAATAAAGGGAACAACGTTGTCACATTCGACTCAGAAGAATGCTTGGTCATCAACAAGAAGACCAATAAAATCATTCTAAGGGGAAGAAGGTCCAACAATTTTTATGTGGTGGACACAAAATTTGAACCACCAAGAAAGTTGTGCCTCGTAAGCTCCCACGATGACACGGAACTCTGGCACAAGAGACTAGGTAACACATGCATAAATCAGATTCTGAAGCTCCATCTACATGACTTGGTCATTGGGCTTCCACAAATCAACATTGAGGGAGCCAAGCTTTGCGAAACATGTGTTCGTGGCAAGCAAACCAGGAGTTCCTTTAAGCCAAAGAAGGTGGTAAGCACAACAAGGCCCTTGGAACTAATTCACATGGATCTCTGTGGTCCCACTACGGTGGTAAAAGGTACATGTATGTGTTAATTGATGATTTTTCAAGATTTACTTGGGTTATTTTCTTGAGATCCAAATTAGATGCATTTAAGGAGTTTGAGCCCTTTATCAAGAGAATGAAAGTCAACATGGGATTGAAGCTCTAGTCTCTCAGATCTGATCATGGAACTGAGTTCAAGAGCTCAGATTTCCTAAAGTTCTGTGACAACAATGGCGTTTTCACAACTTCTCGGCCCCATGCACACCCCAACAAAATGGAGTTGTGGAAAGAAAGAACAGAACCCTGGAAGACATGGCTCGCACCATGATGCTTGAGAGTGGAGTTCCCGAATGTTTTTAGGCCAAGGCAATCTCCACAACTATATACATTCTAAACCAAGCCATGATCCATCCCATGATCAAGAAGACCTCTTATGAGTTGATCAAGGGAAGAAAGCCCAACATTTCTCATCTCAGGACCTTTGGCTGCAAATGCTTTGTTCACAACAACGACAAAGACAACCTTGGGAAGTTTGATCCCATGAGCGACGAAGGGATCTTCCTAGGATACTCCTCTCAAAGCAAGGTGTACAGGGTGTACAACAAGAGGACCAAGAAGATCGAAGAAAGCATTCATGTCATCTTCAATGAACAATCTGTGAAGATGGGAATAGAGCCCCAAGGAAAAGGAACTCTGTTCAAACTAGTTAGACAAGAAGAAGAGGACGATGATGATGAGCCAAGGAAAAGAGATGAAGACTATCCAAGTGGGTACACTGTCTCACAAACAAACAACAACGAAGGAGATCAGCATCACACTGATCAAGACTCCTTTGAAGTTCCCTCCACAATAGAAGAACCACAAGACGCATCTCAATCCAACTCTCTATTTCCGCACGATGAAACCATACAAGAGTCTAGTTTCCAGGGGGAATAATGAGGGAACAATGAAGAAAATCCTATAGAAACACTTAGTGAAGAAGTTTAGAACGTACAATTGTTCCCATTAAGAGGAAACTCAAGTTCAAGATGAAGAAGAGACAAGGGAACAACTTGATGTCACAAACATTCCAATAAGAAACTAACACCAAAGGAAGGGAAGGATCATCCCATCGACAACATCATCACTCCCTATGATAAAGGTGTGCAAACCCATTCCTCCCTCAACAACTTTTGTGCCTTCAATGCCTTCGTTTCACCGGTGGAACCTAAGAGCATCAAGGAAGCTCTAACGGATCCAGAATGGATTCAAGCAATGCAAGAGGAACTCCACTAATCGAGAGGAACAAAGTGTGAAAACTGGTCCCTAGGCTTAAGAACAAGAATCTCATAGGAACTCGATGGGTCTTCAGAAACAAGCTTGACGACACTAAAAAAATGGCTAGGAACAAGGCCCGTCTGGTTGCCCAAGGGTATAGGTAAGAAGAGGGAATCGACTATGATGAGTCCTTTGCACGAGTGGCAAGGATTGAAGCTATTCGACTCCTTATTGCCTATGCTGCCCATAAAGGCTTCAAGTTGTATCAAATGGACGTCAAGACAGCGTTCCTAAATGGCCACATCAAGGAAGTAGTCTATGTGGCACAACCACCTCGCTTTGAAGATGAGAACCTCCCAAACCATGTCTACTTCTTGGAGAGGGCCCTGTATGGTCTCAAGCAAGCTCTCATGGTGTGGTACGACATGTTTGCCCAATTTATATTGTCTCATGGATACCTTTGTGGTTCCAAAGATAAAACCCTTTTTATTAAGAAAGAATCAAAAGATATTCTAATTGTCCAAGTGTATGTTGATGATTTTGTGTTTGGTGCTACTAATGAGCTTCTTGTTGAAAAGTTTAAGAATTTGATTAGTAGCGAGTTTGAGATGAGCCTCATAGGGGAACTCACGTTCTTCTTGGGAATTCAAATATCTCAAACCAAGGAGGGAACAAGGATCCATCAACAAAAGTATATTAGAGAGATGATAGTGAAGAATGGGATGGAACACTCTAGGCCCATCGACACCCCCATCTCACCAAACATAAGGCTCAACGCAGATGACACAGGTATAAGTGTCGATCAAAGGAACTTTCGAGGTATGATTGGGTCCCTTCTCTATTTAACTACTAGTAGACCCAATATCATGTTTTCAGTGTGCGTATGTGCCCATTTTCAAGCTAAGCCTAAAGAATCACACTTGAAAGAGGTGAAGAGAATTTTCAGGTACCTCAAAGGGAATGACAACTTGTGCCTTTGGTATCTAAGGAATAGTTCTCTTGAGCTTGTTGCATACTCAAATGCTGATTTTGCTGGGCACCTGGTTGATCGAAAGAGCACCTCTAGAATGGCCCTATTCCTGAGATCATGTCTAGTTTCATGGGGATCAAAGAAGAAAAACTTCATGGCCCTTTCCACAGCAGAAGCGGAATACGTGGTTGCCGCCTCGTGTTGTTCCCAGGTTCTATGACTTAAGTACCAACTTCAGGATTACGATATGTCCTTCGGCTCAGTTCCCATAAGGTGCGATAATACAAGTGCCATCAACATTTCTAAGAACCTTGTGCATCATTCACGTAATAAGCATATAGACATTAGGCATCATTTCTTACGTGATAATGTGGAACATGGGAATATCTCTATGGAACACAGTAGAACTGAAGAGCAAATTGCGGACATTCTCACTAAAGCTTTAGACAAACGTCCCTACTTGCGTCTCCGGATGCTTCTAGGGATGATAACTCTAAACTAAACAAGTCTCTATTTGTTATTCCCTCAATGCTTGGCTAGTTTATCTTGAAATGCTTGATAGAGAACACTAGGAATAATTGCTTTCATATTGCCATATTACTAGTCTAGAGCTTTTGATGTACACGTTGGAACTTCATTTATTTTGGCCCAAAATAATCAACCAGAGTTCCCTTAACCCTCATTACAAGCCACTATGACAGTTGATAATAAAACCAAGCCTTAGCCCAGAACCAGACAAACGCTTCTCATGAGCCCAAATAATTGTCCATTTAACGAGTTGTAATTCTCTAGTTCCCTAACTTCACAAAAGAATTTGAGTGTGAGTTCTCCTATCCACTCCACTCAAACTTGACCTTTTAAAGATCATGGGAACTTGCTTGCAAAATGATCAGGAGCAACGAAACATTGGTATTTTTGGATAGTTGGAACACCACTTGGGAAGTGGGAAATTGTGTGAGAATTCGAAGCGTCAAGGGCCAAGTATTTCAAATGCTCGATGTGACTTCCCATAGGATTAATGACGCGTGTCACAAGCATGCTAAGGAAGTTGAAATGCCTCTCCGCTTTCATTGGCTGCCGGTTATCGAGGAAAACCGCCTTTACCTTTCTACCCCTACCCTCTTCTCTCATAAAAACCCAAATTGCCACTTTTGGGAACTTCTTCAACCTTCGCCCTCCGCAACTCGAAACCTCTAAAACTTCTTCCCTTTCCAAATCAAGCAAACCTCCAAAACCACTCTCTTTCCAAAATTCTCATGGCACCCACTCACCTAGATCACCATATTCGTGAGTGGATACAAAACAACCAAAAACCCCTCTTCAATACCATTCTTAATGAAGCCGACAATGAACAAGATCTTGTCCTTCGCGAGACCCTATACAAAGGCCACCATGACTATGTTCTCCCTTACATTCATCGACTTCGTACAGGATCCTCGCTTCTCGAATTCGAGGTTCTAGGGCAATCCCCCTCCCTTCTGGAGGCACAAACACTTGCGCCTCCATCCTCCACCACCACATCTCAACTCCCTCCTTCATCACTTCCCTCTCAACCACCAAAACCCATCTCCACCTCCTTCGGAACTATCATTTACGACAGTTTCGGTCCCGAACCCCCAAAATCCAAAGCAAAATCCAGGAAACGAAAAGACCACAAATCTTCTTCTTCCGAACCCTTATAGAAGAAGAAGAAGAAGAAGTCTGTCCTTGCCATCAACGAGGTCCTTAATCTCTCTCGTCCCTCTTCTTACACTCCACCGTCACCACCACCACCTCATACTCAACCCTCTACTCTTCCTCTTTCTGGTTCTGGGATCCCTCAATCCCAGAATCCTCCTCCATCAACTCATCCTTCCAACCCTAATCCCATCTTTGGGAACTCTAGTCCCAAAGATCGCATCGTCACCCCTTCTTCTCTCCCCACCATCGATAGGACCCCTAATCCCATCGACCCACCTCCATCCTCTCAAAACACCACAATTCCGACACCGCCCACCACCCCTAAAGCCAAATCTCCCACTCCTCCTCAGGTCCCCTCTCCCTCACATCACAAATCCCCTCCTCCCACCACCAAAGAGATCTCCTCCTCTCCCTCCCCGACCAAACAACAAATCAACCTTGACTCTGACGAGGATTCCTTGCCCATAGCGGAGGTTGCTCGCAAAACATAAAAGGCCGCCCCTCCCATCATTATGGGAACGACCTCAGAAGAAGCTCACCTCGCTGCTATTGAGGCTGTTCTCACGGATGTCATCAACCAGCCTTTGTCCTCCAAGCGCCCAAGGGACATAAGCACCCATGATGATGAAGTAACATAAGAGGCAGAGGAAGCCCATGAGGATGGGACCTCCGCCCCAGCCGATGTTGCTGGCACCAATCGGGGTAATCAAGAAGAGGATGACGATGATGAAATGAGCCTCACTTCCGAAGAAGAAGGGAACTCAGATGGCGATGGAGCCATAGACGTTCTCGACGATGAGGCACTCACCAGGGAGCACCATCAAACCTTGGCCGACGAAGAACAAGAACGCCAACTGGTGCCGTCACATGGGTCTCCCAAGTAAAAGGAGCCCATGCTATTGCTTAAGTCTGCTCCTACTCCTCCAAAAAGGAGGAAGGCCGCTACCAAGGACTCCAAGAACAAAAAGGGCAAGGGCGTAGCTCCAAAGAGGGTTCCTATGACTGAGGACCGGAAGCTTGTCACCTCATCCTTACAGAGTCCCTCCTCATTCCTCATGGGGTAGGGAATTTGTGGGAGCTCATCAAGGCCCAAGAATGGGAACAGGTGTGCGACGCTGATGTGACCATTGACCTTGCATAGGTGCGCCTCTTCTACAACAACTTCATCATCCATGACGAGGCCACCAAGGGAACTCTCTCTCTTTAAGGCGACGATTACGTATTCACTACCTCCTTAATTTATCGCCAGCTGAATGTCCTTGTCAATGGATTGGGCGTCCTTCCCCAAAAGAATTGGGGTGAATTCAACAAAGATGAGATTCTCTACAGTGTCTATGAGGGTAGAGTTCCCACCCAAGGGACCCCAACACATAACCTAGGCCTTATAGCCAATCTGGCCCATCAATTCATCATCACGGTGGTGATCCTCGATAGGAGAAACGCCATCACCTCAACATTCAGGATGCCATTCTCCTCTTCCACTTCATCCACCGGGATGCCCATCAACCTTCCTCTCATCATGCTCGGGAACATGGAGAAGTGTCTTGCCTCTTCCTCTCACTCCTTGCCATACGCTAGCCTCTTTAAAAAGCGTATGGTCAAGGAAGGCATGTATGACGACACAAAGGAGGAAATAACCATCAGAAGGGAACTTGACCTTTTTGTGGTCCATAAAATGCGTCATTTTGAGCAATCCGAGGATCAAGGGACCCTTCCCGCTGGTGAAGGCTCAAGTGTTGGGAACACTCAAGTGCCAATGCACATGGTTGTCATTCTCGAGAACATTATGTCCGCTATGACGCAGCTACGTGATCATCTCATTCCCAATGTCTTGTGATCTTTCCATATCGGTTCTTTAGCTTGCTTTCCCCCATAAAATGTAAAAAGTTCCTATTTTGTACAACTTTTGCTTAAGTAATATAATGGTTTTTAGTATGATCGCATGTTCCTATCTCTCTTTCTATGCTTTCTGTTTTCGATGATGCCAAAAGGGGTAAGGACAAAATGTGTGAGATGAATCGTGTTAAGAGTTATCACAATATATTCTTTGGCTAAGGGGGAACTAATTCCTAAAATGCTAAGTAAGAACTTAATGTTTCATAGAAGTGGCTCCCAAGGCTCATACTTAGGAACTCAGATGCATGTCATGAATTTTCACACATTAGAATAATTTCTTATTTTGTAATGGGTTTGCCATCATCAAAAAGGGTGAAATTGTTGGGCTGATGTTGGTAACTTTGGTTCCAAACATCCGAACAGTGATGCTTATCTCCGGTTTTGATAATGACAAACGCCATAAGGGAACTAACATTTTACATTCAAGTATTTCAAGGGAACACCAGGTTTGACAAAGACTCTCCAAGAAGTGAATGCAAAAGGAACACAAGAACACACGATAACAAGTTCCTATCAAAGGAACTCTGGAGAAACAGTTTCCATCACATGGGAACTCACATGTGAAGACAAGACCATTCAGCGTGAAATACGAAATCCTGTCTCAAACAAAACAAAGGCTTAGTTTGAGGAATAGACTGAGGCGAGCGATCCAATGATCCGATTGACATTTGAAGTTGACTAATTTCAAATAAAGTCACATGTGAATATTGCAACTTGGCATGCAAGACAAAGGGCATTTTGGACAACATGAAAGTGAAGATTGCAGCCCAAGTTCAAATGAGTATAAAGCCAAATGAATAGTTCTTGGAATAAGTACTTCTCCCAGAACAAATATTCACATACAAAGAGATAAAAGAGACCAAGAAAAGAGAAGTCCCCGACGGCGAGTGTGCGATCTCGGCGACGGTGAATCCAAGTTCCCAGGAGTTAGGGAACTGTGAGCTCAAGGTGTAAGGTTCAATCTGTCTTATATTTAGTTGAGTTGTTCGCTTAGGACAAGTTCGAGAAGGATTACTAGTGTTACTATAGTTAGGAAGAACTTTTAGGAACAGAGAAGTGTAAGTCTTGCCTGTGTAACTAGGGAACAATCAATAAAATAAGTAGATCGTTCAAAATCCTCCAAGCGGAGGTAGAGGTTTACCCACACATCTAGTTGGTTTTTGTGGGGTTCCTCTATAAAGGAACTGTGTCTCTTACTTTCTGTTTTCACTTTTGAACTGTTTTACTTCTGCTGCCTTGGGAACCGCCTAACCACTAGTTCCCAAGCTCTCACTAACACATATCAATCCAACAATCGATAATTGTTTGGACGCATTCAAGCTATTCAGTTGTAGAAGGGAATAAATCTACAATTAACTTGAATGATTGTTTGCTTCAATTGGTTGTTTCTATCGATACTTGACTCGTAAAGCTGTTGTTTAATTGAATCTAGACGTTGTTTTAGGCTGTTAAATGATTAGGGTTGTTTAGACTGTTAGATCTTTCAACTAGATCTAAAATTTGGGTCATAATCCTTAGTAGGATCATAATCCATGATAGATTATTCAAGTGAATTGAGAATCAAGAGAATTAATGATCAATAAGCATATCTATGAAGGATTTAACTAGTTGAACATGTTTCTCTCGTATATTTACAATCATCCTTGCATTCATAGTTAGTTTTAATTTGCATCTTAGATTAGAAAATCATTCAAAAAAAACCCACATGTTGTTTACTTGGCACGTAAGTAATAATATTAATACATGAGTATCTCTAGGATCCACCCTTACTTACCATTCTACTCAGTTTGGTTATGTTAGGATTCTTTGATAGGTAAACGACTGAAAAATACCTCATCAAATTTGGCGCCGTTGTTGGGTACTCATCGCTATTTGTGTTTTTACTTTTGTGCTATTTTGGGTGTGAACCTGTTATATGGTTCATACTCGTGCTACTAACTCATATCCATTGCTTTTTGATCCATATATTGATAGGATACTCTTCAAGCTAAGGAAAGAAATCCAAAATCATTTTCGGGTTTTACCATTCTCACTTGAAGAATCTGAATCTGAGTCTAAAATAGTTGAGATGGCTTAACCCACATTGAGGCAGTTGACTGCACCAAATCTGGCACAACAACCTTTGGCGGTGCAATTCTATGCTCTAGTTGATGGAGTTAAGTTTGAGTTGAAATCTAGGTTGATTCACCTTTTGCCCCAATTCCATGGGCTTAGTGGTGAAGATCCCAACAAGCATCTTTCTGAATTTCATGTTGTATGCTTAAGCATGAAGCTTGCTGATGTGACTCATGACCAAATTGCGCTAATAGCCGTTCCTTTTCTCTCAAGGATCAGGCTAAAGATTGGTTCTACTATTTGGCTTCGAGAAGTATTAATACATGGGCAAAAATGAAGCAAGCTTTTCTAGATAAGTACTTCCCTGCTACAAGGCTCAACGATCTAAAGAAGAAGATTAACAACATTGAGTAAGAAGCTAATGAGTCCTTGTATGAGTACTAGGTTGATAGCCAACAACCCTTTCCATGGCTACACTGATCAAGACTTAATTTTATATCATTTTAACAGCCTCTTGGATGATGAGAGAGGGATGGTTAATGCAGCTTGCCAAGGCAACATTCTCAACAAGACTCCTGCTGCTGCATTTGATCTATTTACTCAACTGTGTAAGGGCAAAGACAATTCAGAAAAGAGACGGCTCTAAAGCTGCAAATTCTGTGATGACTACTTCAAAGATCCAAGAAGAAGTCTTTGAGCTGAAAACAATGATGAGGCAACTATTACAACAAGGTGGAAGACAATAGGTGAAATCCTGTGAAATATACTTTGACAACATGCACCCCACTGATGCTTGCCCTAGACGAAGGGGATGAGCAAAACAGGGAGTCTACTGGACGCGGTTCAACTAGCGAAGACTCTTGGAACAGCTAGAGTAAGAAGTCCCCAGAGCGTATTATGGGAGACTGTCAAGCACATCCGCACACCATCAAATGAATGTCCTAAAGGATTAAAAAGAAGAGTAGTCAATCCGCGAATTTGGGTCACGGAAATAGACAAACCACTGATTAATTCCAGCTGCTGATTACGATGCTGATTTGATTTCTCCACAACGAAATGTGAGATATAAGCTAGAATCAAGTACCAAAAAATCCTACCAGATTTGATTTAAGAACGGTCCTTGCCTGCCGTCGTTTTAGTGACTTATAGGGCTTCCCTCAGCTCATCCTTTTTGGTTCTTGAGAATGGTTACTACCTCTCCCAATCCCGGAATGATTATCCCTTCTCGATGGGTCTACCATCCATCACCAATCACATTCCACATCCCACTTCCATTTCATTGCCTCGGGCAGTCTCCTCTAGAAAGGAAAGGCATTCAAGCTTCAGTGGCGGGTCAGGAAGGAGCTGGGATGGCATCCTTGCTGCTACGTACGTTGACTTGGACTTGAAAAATTCATCCAATTGAACCCCTTAAAGAGAAAAATCCAGAGGTTAATGCATTGGGAGGCTTTGGAACACCTAGGCCAAGGTATGACCCCATCTCCAACACCTACAATCCTGATTGGAGGGACCATCCTACCCTGAGGTACAAGAATTCAAATAATCAACAATTCAATCAGCAGGGTGGTAAAGCTCCTTATAAGCCACCCTTCCAACCCCGTCCTCAAGGAGCCAATCAGAATGTTATGTCTACTGAGGATATGATTCGGACTCTTGCACAAACTATGACTACAATGCAAGGCTCTATGAGCCAATTGCAACAAGTGACCAAGTCTAGCATCCATAATTTAGAGAGCTAAGTCAGTCAAATTACTAGTGCGGTGAGAAATCTAAAAGCCAGAGAGTCCATCAAACTTCTGTCTCAAACAGAGCTCAATCCAAGACAAAATGTGAGCTTTATATCTATTTATGATGGCTCTAGGGCGAGACAAGTGTTCATAATGAATCAAGTTGACCAAAGAGATGAGCATGTCGATGAGCGAAAGCTTGGTGAAGAGCATGAAAGCGCGCCCGCGCAATTGGAGAACATCTTGCGTAATCTGGGCAAGAACGAGAAATTGACTTCTGATCTTCTAAAAGGTTATCTGCCCATTCCACCTTTCCCTGAGGCACCCGAAGTTGGAAAGCGACAAGAAGCTCTTCGAGATCTTTAGTACATGCAAAGTGAACGTCTCGTTATTGAAGTTGATCAAGAGTGTACCTCGCTATGCCCAGTTTTTGAAGGAGATGTGCACCCTATAGAGAGGTCAAAAGGAGAAAAACAAGCAAGTCAAAGAAAAAGAACATGTGTCTGCTGTGTTTCAAAAGCGTTTGCCTGAGAAGTGCAGTGACCCTGACATGTTCACCATTCCTTGTATGATCGGAAGCACCAAGGTGAATGAGGCTCTAATTGATTTAGGTGCATCGATCAACGTCATGTCTTACTCTTTATATGAGAAACTCGATGTGGGACCTTTGAAAGAGACTCGAGCCATTGTTGAGTTAGTTGACCATTCCACTGTCCGACCGAAAGGAAAACTTGAAGATATTTGGGTCACAGTGGATTCCTTGACCTTTCCGGCTGACTTTCTTATATTGGATATGGGACTGGGAGAAGGAAAAGCGTCTATATTGCTAGGATGGACATTTTTTAAGACTACTAATGCAAGGATTGACATTCCACATGGCTTATTGAAGATGGGATTCGATGGGAAAGAGATCGAGTTCCATAATTCCAATCCTTCTTAATATCCTTTTTATGTCAAGCTAATAACGTCAAACAAGTGATTCTTGGGAGGCAACCTAAGGTTTAGTATAGTTTTACTTTGAGTTTTTAAGTTTTTGTTTTAGTTTTTAGTGTAGTTAGTGTTTTTAGGAACAGTTCTCAGAGCTACAAGAAGCTCAGGTAGACACCGAAAAGCGTGCCCACACAATTTGGTGCCTCCTCGAGTAATTCTTACAAAAGCTAAAAATGTGGGATAGGAATACAAAAGCGCGGTCGCACAATTTAGTCGCTTCCTGCGTAATTCCTGCCGAATGTAAAGGCGTTGGATAGCACAAAAAAGCGCGGCCGCATAATTTTGGGCAAGCGCGGGGGCTTTCAAAAATTTCTGCGAACCTAAAGATCTCAAGCCGGAGTTTCTTTTTAGTTCACCCCTTATTATTTCCACCTCCTCTCCTCTAGTCTCCTCCATTGAAGAACCCTTTTCAAGCTCTTCCACCATTTGAAGACCTTCAAAGCTCGGATTTTTCGCCCAAATCAAGCAAGGACCTCCATTCTTACAAGGATTTCAAGTAAGTTTCTCATTCCACACTAAAATCTCTTCAAATTTTGGTTTTTGTTTGCCTAAATCTAGATCTAGGTTTTGCCTATGAAACCCGATTTTGCATGCTTTAGGGTCGAAATTGTGATGAAATTCTTCATATAAATTCATTTATTGCATGTTTCTAGACTAGGTTCGTGTTTTAATCGAGTTTTTGTTGAGATTTCGAGATTCAACCTGGAATTGTTGTTTAAATTTGATTAATTTATTCTAGGGAGTGGGGGAAGAGAGTGTTTGAGTGAATTACTAGCTTAATCCTATATATTGATGTGGTTGTCCTTGTCGGGACAATAAAATTGTGCTTGGTTTGTTCTTGTGGTGATTATGCAAGTAATTTTTGAATTTCTACATCCATGGGTCGAAAGAGAATTAGGGGTGATGGAGCATCTAAGTCTCGGGCTCCTAGTCAGGGTGTGCATTTGGTTCCTCCTATAGTGGAGGGAGAGCTCACCCCTGAGAATTTTGGTTTCCGTCTGAACACTGTCAACCACATGGCTGGATTTGATCATGTAAAGGAAGAGACTGGAAAGCTACAAGGTTCATTGAACGGGACTTGATGGATACTCTAAATAGTCTGCACTTCTAAGGGAGATTGGTGGTTTTCTAGGTATGCAACAATTTTTGAGGTTATGTGAGCCTACTTTCAAGGGTTTGACACTTGAGTTTTTGAGCACGTTGGAGGTTGATTATAAAGGTGATGGAGATTGTAGATTTATCTAGGGAGGCACAAGGAGGAGAATGACTTTGAGACAAGTCAATGATGCATTTGGTTTCTTCAAATTCATGGGCCATGATCTTGCAAAGAATGAGAGTGGAGCTGGGTGGGCTAATCTTGAATTCTGGGAGTCCATCTCTGGGAAAACAACGTATGAAGCAACAAGAGAGAAGGCTTCTCCCATCAATCATCCTGCCATTAGAATCTTTCAGAGATACATAGCTATCACTATTATTGGAAGAGGTGACGATGGAAACAATTGCTCAAGGAAAGATGTGGTTGTGTTGTGTGCTTGTTTGAAGAAGAAAAAGCTACACTTGGGTTCCATGCTTATGCACCACCTTTTGCATGTAGGGAACAAAGGTGGTGGATCCATCTGCATTGGTAGGATTGTTACTCATTTGACTAAACACTTTAGAATTGATCTTAACATGCAAGTTGTTGACATTCCACCACTGCTATGAACTTCACTATGTTCAGTAAGATGGACATCTTTTTCAAATTTAGAAATGCTTTTTATTGGGCAATTGGGAGCACCAAAAAGGTCTTGAAGCTCCCTAATGCAGAAAGAGTTAAAGTTGGAAATGATCTAGATAATTGGTTCCTAGAAGTTGAGGAAGGAGATTGGGATTTGAGTATTGTTAAAGGCCCTACTCGGGGACAAAGGAAAGCTCAAGCTAGAGCCCAGGAAATGGAAGTAGAAGAAATGGAAGAAGAAGAAGAAGAAAAAGAAGAAGGAGATGATGAAGATTTTGTGATGGCTGAGGGAGAAGAAGAAGAATCTGAGGAGGAGGAAGAACAACAATTTGATGCATCTAGGCCTTCTAGGAGTGGTACTCAGCACTCTAATTCTCAGTTTACTCAGATGATGGATATGATGACACAGATGCAACTGGAGAGTGCACAAAGATACAAGGACATGTAATCTCATATTGATCAGAGTTATGAGAACATGAGAGGCTATGTGGATGAGCACTTCACGTCGTTCCAGGCATGCCTCAATGCTCGCTTAGATGGATGGAGTTCGACTAGCTATCCACCGCACCAGTATTACCCTCAGTATGGTTTTCCTCCTCCACCATACCCCCAATTTCTCTTTCCTTTACTTTTTGCTATACTTTGGGGATAAAGTAAGTTTTAAGCATGGGGGATGGGAATTACTTTTGCATTGCATGTAGTTGCATTAAATTAGGCATATTTAAATTTTTGTATGCATTGATTGAAATATTGAGAAAAATGAAAAAAATCATAAAATTTGCAAAAATGCAAAAATATTGCATTTAGGTTCTTATTTCCCCATTGTTTGATACCTCTTGTGTTTCTATGCTAAGTATAAGTCCTAACCCATGATTTGCATGATTTGATGAAATTTCTATGATATGAGCATGATCTTTAATTATTTACTTTGACTATAGGATTGAGCATGTATTTAGCATGAGTTTTCGATTCATTCTAAAGTTCTAGACACAATTTGCCTTGTGAGATTTTTGGTCTTCATTAATTATATTTGTTCTCTATATTCTTGAGTGTATCACCTTAATTTTCTAGCTCTAGAACTTGCGTTATGACTCTTTTTCAAGGTCGCTTTATATGATTGAATGTACGACATTAAGATTATTGAGACATTGTTTCTTGTTAGCATATTATTTTCATTCCTACCTTTTAAGATCCATGTTTTGACATCCCATTGCTTTGAACTTTAAGCCTATTTTTATTAGCTCCACTAAATAATTCCTAGCCTAAAATTGACTCATATGGGTTTAGGACATTAGGTGGTTTTGCTTTGTGTGAGTTTTGTATAAGTATGGGAGAATTTAAGAAGCGGTGGAAGAAAGGAATACAACTCTAAGAGTGGAAATTGAAAAAAAAATGAAGTTGAAAAGAATTTGTTGAAAAAAAAAGAAGAAAATTGAGCTTGAAAGGGAGTAATATTCATAAGTGAAAGAAGAGTTGAAAAAAGAGGCAAAAAAAAGGAAAAAAAAAGAAACAAAGAGCTTGAATGATAATGTATGGAGTTGGTGAAGAAAGTTTGGGAGTATTAAGAAGAAATAATGTGTGAAGTTTGGGCTTTAGGATTAGTTCTTTATCCCGGATTTAGCACAACAAGCCAAAATTGATTCCTTCCAAATTTCTCTTTACCTTGGCCCCATTATTACATCCCTTAAAAGACCTCATGATTTTTGTGGTGCATTTGATCCACAACGGTGGAGAATTAGGACGCTGATGCAAGCCAATGGTAGTCTAGTTTATCTTGGTTGATTTTTGAGTGAAACACGTCCTTTAAATGCTAGAGAGTGAGAGCAAACACATTGCCATTGTGAGGTCTAAAATGAATGAATAATCTTTGCTCTATGCTTGATGTAATGCATGCTATGAATTCTTTGTCATGTTTTAATCATATGTTGAAATTGCTCGATTGATTATGAGATGGATGCATGATTGTATTTATGTGGTGTGACTTGGATTTATGACTTGCTTGAGGACAAACAAGGGTTAAGCATGGGGGTATTTGATAGCTCGCAAATAGGTGTATTTTAGATGCATGTTTTATGTTGTTTTTTTGCATAGTTTTAATTGGTTTTAGTTTAGTTTTTAGGATCTTGTGTTTTCAGGTAGATTGCGCCTGTTTGCTTGGTTTTGTAGGTTTTTAGGTACTTGAGAAAGAGTGGGATGGGTTTCAGCTGATTATGGTGGTAAAATAGAAGATTGAAGTGAGTTAGGAGGTGGTGCAAAGGAGCATTGAAGAAGTTAGAGTGAAAACAATTGAAGAGAAGAACAAACGTGGCTTACAAGTAGGAGTGCAACCCGAGCTTTGTGTATAGTGCAAGCCGAGTACTCCTTGCAGAGAGAGAAATCACGGGGTAGCATCATAAAAGCACGACCGCGCTTTTGGAGATCAAGCCGCAATTGGCTTTCTACGCGGAGATGATTAGG
The DNA here is from genome assembly GCA_964016875.1 of Fallopia convolvulus. NCBI lineage: Eukaryota > Viridiplantae > Streptophyta > Magnoliopsida > Caryophyllales > Polygonaceae > Fallopia > Fallopia convolvulus. Next base: position 14,976,319 of record OZ024724.1, read on the forward strand.
CCGACTTGTGGGCTAAGTTTTGGGCCTTGTTTTGATATTTGTCCAAAGTGTGCTTGTTTGTAGGCTTATAATGATTTGTTTCCTTTGTTATCTTTAATAGTTTTAAGAGATACTTTTAAAACTCTAGTTAGTTTCTATCTTTTTCATAACTTAGAAGACAATTTGGAGGCTAGAGTTACTTTTAGGAGCAACCTTTGAACCTTAAGCTTTTTCATAATTCAATCATGCATTGCTAAACCCTTTGTGTTTGATAAGTTATTGAAGTCATATATCGCATATTATTGTGAGGTTTGATTGATTCTCAAACAAACTTGAATAGGTTTTATTCCCTATGCTTAATTGAATCAAAGTTATTCTAGAGTTTTGTTAGATTGGCCACATAATAGAATTTCTAGGTTAATTTACAACTAATCTAATTAAATCCCGTTTGTGATTGATTAGATAAAGTAGCATCTATAATTATTTGGACCTGTTCGGGCTATTCAGTTGTAGAAGGGAATAAATCCACAATTAACTTGAATGACTGTTTGCTTCAAGTGGTTGTTTCTATTGATACTTGACTTGTAAGCTGTTGTTTAATTGAATCTAGACGTTGTTTTAGATTGTTAAATGTTTAGGGTTGTTTAGAATGGTAGTTCTTTCAACTAGATCTGAACTATGGGTCATAATCCTTAGTAGGATCATAATCCACGATAGATTATTCAAGTGAATTGAGAATCAATTATCAATAAGCATCTATGATGGATTTAACTAGTTGAACATATTTCTCTCGTATATTTACTGTAACACCCTGACTTCCGATGAGGCGCTACTAAGAAATAGACCTTACAAGGTACTATTAATTAGGTTGACAACTACACTGTAGGACCTTACAACGCGGGCACGACGAGAAAACATAATAAAACATCCAACCTTTTATTTAATAAAACTTAGAAAACATAGTTATGCATGAATTCCCGAAAAATATAAATATTCCAATACGACACAACGGTTACTAATACTGTACTAATCAACCAAAATAATAAATAAAACATACTGCTAACTTCATCTTATCAATAATAAAATCAACAACCTAACTATCATAAACGAACTAGTGTAAAACCAATCCCACTATGACACGTGTTCTTTACCGCTCCGGCCCACCATCTAGCCTCGGTTCCTGCACGGCTCCCTGGTTCATACTTGGAACTGAAAATATTCCCTGAAGGGTCAGCTTCTAATCTACCAAGCTAGAGAGAATACGGAAATTGTAGAACGCTTTAAAATCATTTCTAGAGTCAGCATACAAATCCACAATCGCAATCATAACTCTAAAGGCCAATGCCTAAATTACTTATATCAGTCACACAAAGCCACATACGCTTTCACATTCATAATCTCATACAATGCAATTCCTCCTTTTTCCACAATCCGACTTCCAAGGTGCTCATCACCGCACCGAGTGCAGAGGCAGGCCCTCTCACTCCACTTCACAATCTCCCTTCTAACCCCTGGCTAAGCCTCCACTGGAGCACTTGCCAAAAACACACAGATAATAATTTTTGTTTTGAAGGGGCACGATTTCCCAATCACATGGGTCAACGTAGCCAACACTTCCTCAACACCAGCTACGATGGGCCGTGTCAGAAATGGTACCGACACACAGAAAACGTTCCAAAATATTTTTCCGACAAAACACATCAAAACCCATTTAGGCACACAACACTCAAGGAGTTCAAAGCAATTTAAAAGGTATTCGGGACTAGTTCCCAAAACCCTCCCTACAATAACGATACGCAATCTAACAGGGAAGAGAAGAACCGAGCAAGTCGAAAAACGACTTACCTCGAAATTGGGGATCCTTTTTGAAGCAGACGGAATTACGACATCAAGCAAAAACGGTTCCCTACAGAGTTATAAAGGAAAGAATTAACTTAATTACGATCCGAACCAAACTAATTCAACGAAAAGACCACCTCTAATTCCCTTAAACAACCGACTTTTAGTAAGGAATTTCTAATCAATAGATATTAGAATGTGCTAATCCAAGCCCCTTATTAATATTATCCTACTTATCTATCAAACCTAACCTAAATTGATTACTTCCTAATTAATTGAACCCAAACTCAGCCACCACTCTCAACCTAATATATATATGTATGCTATCCCACACCCACAATTTGCCAAATCATACCCCATGAAAGCTAACCTACACTAATTACGTGATCACTGTTGTAACTAATTAATACTAATTTAATTTATAATACCACTACTTGGTACCAGCCACCTAAACCCAATCCACACCAGCACCCCTCTCCCTTGCCCAATTTGATCGGCCCAACTAGTCATAATAAGAAAACGCCCAAATACAAATTAAGCACTAGCTAAACCAATTAAAATTAATTGTCTATCCCCACTGTTCAAACACGAGAGATTGCAATACCCACCCTGCTTGACTTTTCAACCATGGCCCCACTCTCCATTATTTTTGACCAACTTTACAGTCAACTTCCTCTTCTACCTCTCGCTGCTATATGCCCAATTTTTTCCTTCGTTCTGCCCAACCTGATGACAACTTGCTTACCGTCCCAAAGTTGATGCACTTAGCCCCCTAATACACACTTAACCCAACCCTTAATTAGAAAAGCAACTGTCTACAGAACAAGCGAATGAAACAGGGGAGTGATCGAAGGCCAACACCGAAACACTTACCGGTGATCGGTGAATCGACGAAACAACACGGTGATGTCTGCGGAGCACGCTACTAGCAATGATCGGTGACTTTGATGAATCGCGAGCCTCGCCGGGTCGGCCTAACGTTGCTTGTACAGTGGCGGCGTAATCCACAACTGATTTGAGTGTTGAGTTCTTCGGTGATTGCCCTGCTCGCGCGGCTACCGGTGACGACGGAAGTTGGTAACGACGACACCAAAACGATATGGCTCCGCCGGTCTTCAACCTGTGAGATCGAACGGCTGGAGGCGGTTGAAGGTTGAAGGTCGATCGACAAAAAAAACAAGGAGGAGGTGTGGCTACTCGGTTTTTCCTTCACATAATATATGACGAGCGGAAAACGAAGATCGCAAATATCGGATTTAACTGAATTGATGATGGTCGAGAGAGATATTTGGAGATAGATAATTAGTTAGGGTAAAATATTGATTCAATTGGGATGAAGCTGGTTTGATTTTTATTTATTTTTAATTAGGTATAGCTATAGTTTTAAGGATATTTAGATAATACTAGAGAACGAGTTCAACTCATTGGCTATAATCTAGGGGTATTTTGAACGGGTTTAAAAGAAATATTTTTAAACGAGATTACTTTTTATTCAATAAATTTATTTTCCCGCTCCAAGGTTAAAACTAACCCAAATATTACATACTACCCTCCTTAAGAAAGTTTCGTCCCGAAACATAGGAATGAACGGAACTGAAGTAACTGAGGAAAAATTACGAGATTACTAGACCTATTGTCAAGTTCTACACTTACCTCCCTCTAAGAAAACGGTTCGACCCCGAACCGCTGTTCTAAAACATCTTACGAAACTAGGGCATAAAATTAAGGCCATAATAAACAAACAAAAACAATCCCGTTCCATGAAAATCGTCCAAACAAAACAATTATCCGAGCAACAATCAATAAAATAAACAGTCATAAACAACGCAACAAAATCCCGATTCAAAACAGCCACACAAACTTAGAGAACATGTAAAGGTCTTCGCATCCTATAAAAGAAACTAATGTACTATGGACTAGACTAACTTTGCTTGAAATGCTCAAGATAGATCGTTAGGTGGATCGAGGACATCTTGTTCTGCACTTCCCTTCATTTCAAACACTCGAGGAGGAACTTCTCCCGTGTTACTAGCTCCTACGCTCCAACCAACACTCTGATCTGGTGTCTGTCGTGTTGGTGGCCGATGATGGACTCCCCGATAATTCCTGTCCCCGGTACCGATCCCTGCGAAGGCGCTCCAACCGTATAGAACCTTTGAAGATGTCCGGGCTTCACACATGTAAAGCAATCCTTCACTGGACTAGGACACTGGTTTCTCAAGTGCTCAACGCTTCTACAGTTGTAGCACTGTCTTTGATTCCCGGCAGCCCGACTCTGCTGTGATCGTTCTTAGCGTCCTGATGGCTGGAACTCTAGTCTACTCCGCGGGTACTGTCCAGACTGATCATCACCCCTAGAAGTCGCTGCAGTTGCCATTTTTCGTCTCTTACCCCCTCCTACCTGAACATCCACTTGTTCCGGCCTCAGAGTGGCCATAGCATACGCCAAAGCAGACTGTTGAACATCTGTCAATGTCGCGAGTCGGAGACCAGACACATAAGCGCGTAAGTGCGGCTGCAACCTTTTTTGAAAGGTCACAATCTTCAACTCCTCAGTAGGGGCAGCATTTGGCACCGCCGCCAACTCTTGCTGAAACTTTAGAATAGTCTCAGATACTGTGATATTTGCAGGTCCAGCATCCCGAAAAGCAACCTCCCTTTCCGCCCTCACCACTGGAGGACAATACTAATCTCGAATCTGCCTCTCAAACTCCTCGAAAGTCACCTCAGTCCGGTGGTCCCTACATAACTCCCACCAGTCAAAAGCACTCTCCTGTAGCAGACTCTGTACTAAGGACATCTTCTGCTCCTCCGGTGCCTTAATGGAGTCCAACGCAGATTTCACCCTCCTCAACCACTGCTCTACATTAGAACCCTGAGCTCCAACAAAGTTCGGCACTCCAGTCTTTCTAAACTCTGCGAGCCACTTATCAGGCCGAGGCTCACGATACTGTCTCCTCGGTTCGACCACATGATCAGCTATCACTGGTCCTCTCGAATCTGACATTGCTTCTAGTTGGGCAGCTAAAATAGAATCTGGTCATGGTGCCCTCCTTTCAGCTCCTTGTTGTCCCGCAACTGCGTTCAGATTTGGTGCAGCTCCCGCACTCATTAAAGTCTGCAATAACAGTTGGATCGCTGCATTCACCTCTGGGGCCAATCATGCGGGTGGCACTCCTCCTCCCACTTGAGCCCCGTTTGCCGGGAGACCTCCTCCAGCGACAAATGCACTGTCCTCTCGATGAACAGCAACAACCACATCCTGACTCTCAGCAACCTCCTCCTGGTGGGTATCATGTTGTACCTCTGGCTCAGCAGCTACAGGGGCCTCTCCACTACCCCTGCCACGACCTCTACCTCGGCCTCTACCGCGGTCTCTTCCGCGGCCTCTTCTGTTGGCTTCAGCAGCTCTAGTTTGGTTGATGGGGTATAATAGAAAGTCCCACAGTCAAAACTTAAACATTCTATTTATCAACCTAATTCTTACTATTCTACGTGAGGTCCTTCGGCTGATGCGGCAGAGTCGCGACGTGTCACCTACCCCCCTATATGCAACATGTCTACCCCAGTGAAAACATTTTGAAAACACCGGCCGGTTTTTGGTTTTAAGTTGGACCTCGGGTACACTCGTTGGTCAGATCCTTGTGCCATGTTGTCAACCTGGCTCTGATACCAATTTGTAACACCCCGACTTCCGACGAGGCGCTACTAAGAAATAGACCTTACAAGGTACTATTAATTAGGTTGACAACTATACTATAGGACCTTACACCGCGGGCACGACGAGAAAACATAATAAAACATCCCACCTTTTATTTAATAAAACTTAGAAAACATAGTTATGCATGAATTCCCGAAAAATATAAATATTCCAATACGACACAACGCTTACTAATACTATACTAATCAACCAAAATAATAAATAAAACATATTGCTAACTTTATCTTATCAATAATAAAATCAACAACCTAACTATCATAAATGAACTAGTGTAAAACCAATCCGACTATGACACGCGCTCTTTAACGCTCCGGCCCACCATCTAGACTCGGTTCCTGCACGGCTCCCTGGTTCATACCTGGAACTGAAAATATTCCCCGAAGGGTCAGCTTCTAATCTACCAAGCTAGAGAGAATACGGAAATTGTAGAACGCTTTAAAATCATTTCTAGAGTCAGCATACAAATCCACAATCGCAACCATAACTCTAAAGGCCAATACCTAAATTACTTATATCAGTCACACAAAGCCACATACGCTTTCACATTCATAATCTCATACAATGCAATTCCTCCTTCTTCCACAATCCGACATCCAAGGCGCTCATCACCGCGTCGAGTGCAGAGGCAGGCCCTCTCACTCCACTTCTCAATCTCCCTTCTAACCCATGGCTAAGCCTCCACTAGAGCACTTGCCAAAAACACACAGATAATAATTTTCTTTTTGAAGGGGCACGATTTCCCAGTCACACGGGTCAACGTAGCCAACACTTCCTCAACACCAGCTACGATGGGCCGTGTCGGAAACGGTACCGACACAGAGTAAACGTTCCAAAATATTTTTCCGACAAAACACATTAAAACCCATTTACGCACACAACACTCAAGGAGTTCAAAGAAATTTAAAAGGTATTCGGGACTAATTCCCAAAACCCGCCCTACAATAACGATACGAAATCTAACAGGGTAGAGAAGAACCGAGCAAGTCGAAAAACGACTTACCTCGAAACTTGGGATCCTTTTTGAAGCAGACGGAATTACGAACTCAAGCGAAAACGGTTCCCTAAAGAGTTATAAAGGAAAGGATTAACTTAATTACGAGCCGAACCAAAATAATTCAACGAAAAGTCCACCTCTAATTCCCTTAAACAACCGACTTTTAGTAAGGAATTTCTAATCAATAGATATTAGAATGTGCTAATCCAAGCCCCTTATTAATATTATCCTACTTATCTATCAAACCTAACCTAAACTGATTACTTCCTAATTAATTGAACCCAAACTCAGCCACCACTCTCAACCTAATATATATATGTACGCTATCCCACACCCACGATTTGCCAAATCATACCCCATGAAAGCTAACCTACACTAATTACGTGATCATTGTTGTAACTAATTAATACTAATTTAATTTATAATACCACTACTTGGTACCAGCGACCTAAACCCAATCCACACCAGCACCCCTCTCCCTTTCCCAATTTGATCGGCCCAGCTAGTCATAATAAGAAAAAGCCAAAATACAAATTAAGCACTAGCTAAACCAATTAAAATAAATTGTCTATCCCCACTGTTCAAACACGAGAGATTGCAATACCCACCATGCTTGACTTTTCCACCATGGCCCCACTCTCCCTTATTTTTGACCAACTTTACATTCAACTTCCTCTTCTTCCTCTCACTGCTATATGCCCAATTTTTTCCTTCGTTCTACCCAACCTGATGACAACTTGCTTACCGTCCCAAAGTTGATGCACTTAGCCCCCTAATACACACTTAACCCAGCCCTTAATTAGCAAAGCAACTGTCTACAGAACAAGCGAATGAAACAGGGGAGTGATCGAAGGCCAACACCGAAATACTTACCGGTGATCGGTGAATCGACGAAACAACACGGTGATGTCTGCGAAGCACGCTACTAGCAATGATCGGTGACTTTGATGAATCGCGATCCTCGCCGGGTCGGCCTAACGTTGCTTGTACAGTGGCGGCGTATTCCACAACTGATTTGAGTGTTGAGTTCTTCGGTGATTGCCCTGCTCGCGCAGCTACCGATGACGACGGAAGTTGGTAGCGACGACACCAAAACGAAATGGCTACGCCGGTCTTCAACCTGTGAGATTGAACGGCTGGAGGCGGTTGAAGGTTGAAGGTCGATCGATAAAAAAAACAAGGAGGAGGTGTGGCTACTCGGTTTTTCCTTCACAAAATATATGACGAGCGGAAAACGAAGATCGCAAATATCGGATTTAACTGAATTGATGATGGCCGAGATATATATTTGGAGATAGATAATTAGTTAGGGTAAAATATTAATTCAATTGGGATGAAGCTGGTTTGATTTTTATTTATTTTTAATTAGGTATAGCTATAGTTTTAAGGATATTTAGATAATACTAGAGAACGAGTTCAACTCATTGGCTATAATCTATGGGTATTTTGATCGGGTTTAAAAGAAATATTTTTAAACGAGATTACTTTTTATTCAATAAATTTATTTTCCCACTTCAAGGGTAAAACGAACCCAAATATTACATACTATTAAAATAATAAATATAGTTATGCATTCATAGTTAGTTTTAATTTGCATCTTAGATTAGAAAATCATTCAAAGCCCCCCCCCACATCTTGTTTACTTGGCACGTAAGTAACAACATAAATACACGAGTCTTTGTGGGATCGACCCTTACCAGTCTACTCAATTTGGTTAAGTTAGGATTCTTTTATAGGTAAATGACTGAAAAATACCTCATCAATAGGATGCTTCCCTGCAACTACAACTTCCAAGGTGTTTTCAAAAACACTAAAATGTTTTCAGGGGGGGTGTGGAACTTTGCGGGTTTTTTGGGCGTTATTGTTAGGCTGTCTTGACTTAGGCCCGTTTCAACTTTCGGAAGAAGCCATTTCAATTAAAGTGAGTAAAGGCCCAAATGCTCGCTAAGAGTCGGAAGAGGGAGTTAACAACATGCGGAAAATTCTCCGAGGAACTGCTAAATCCATTAATTCTGATTACAAAATATTCGGGATCACTAGCCAGTAAAGTGCAATGGTATGTAAGCATAAGACGAATATAAAATACCTAGAGGATGAAGAGAGAAGACACACAATCTTTAAACTTCTATCTACCAATTTATAAACTCTTATACTTTGTTGGTAATTCCTGAAATACATAGAGCTATTGTTCGACCAAATCCATTGTGTAAACTGTTGGATCGTAAACGTTAGCAAAGAGCTTGGGAACTGGAAGTTAAGCTGTTCCCAAGGCAGCGGAAGTAAACAGTTCGCAAGTAATAAAGACAGTAAAGAACGCAGTTCCTTTATAGAGGAACCCCACTACAACCAACTAGTTGTATGGGTAAACCTCTACCTCCGCTTGGAGGATTTTGAATGACTTACTTATATTAATTGCTTTGTTCCTTAGTTACACAGCCGGATTCACACTTCTCTGTTCCTACGAGTTCTTCCTAACTCTAGCAACACTAGTAAATCCTCTCAACTGAGTTCCTAAGCTCACAACAGCAAAATACAAATAACTCAGACCTTACACCGACTTCTCTGTTCCCTTGCTCCAGGGAACTTCGGCTTCACTGTTGTCGAGATCACACACTCGTCGGTGGGGACTTCTCTTCCTTTTCTTTCTTTTCTCTGGTGTGGGTGTTTGTGAGTTCTGGGAGAAGTACTCAAACCGAGTACTATTCATTTGGCTTTATAGTCCAGGTGAGCTTGGGCAGTCGCATCTTTCGTTTGTGTCCAAAATGCCCTTTGCATTGTAGGCTTTTGTGGCTTTTGTGGAAACTCTTCATCGTTGTAGGCTTGTGTTCTCTTGATCATTTCCGGGAGTTCCCATTTTCATGGGAACTTTCCTTATCAGAGTTCCCTTGATGGAAACTCTGCATTGTAGGCTTTTGTGGCTTTTGGTCATTCATGGGAGTTCTTGGTTGTACCTGCGTTCCTTAGAAATACTTGAACAAGCCACATTAGTTCCCTATGGTGTTTGTCATTATCAAAACTTAAGAGAATTACATCGTTGATCCGTTGTTTAGAACCAGAGGTCCCAACAACGTACCAACAATTTCCCCCTTTTTGATGATGACAAACCCATCACAAAATATGCAAGTATTTCAATGAATGATATGTTGATGAGTTCCTAAGTATGATTTTGGGAAGTCATTTTTAGTGAAACAATTAGATTTAGGGAACTACTTCTGGTGAGACACTTAGTTCTTACTAAGCTTTTTATGCAATTGTTCCCCCTTAGCTTATGCGTGGTCTGTGATAACTTAAACTTTTAACTCATCTCGCATTTTTTGTCTTTCCCCCTTTTGACATCATCGAAAACAAGAAAAGCAATAATAGGGAAAAAGGGAACACACAATCAAAATAAAGACCAATTCATTACATAAGAAAATGTATACAAGGGAACTCAAGTACAATTTTGTGGTCATTTTTGGATTAAGGGAAGAAGAAGGGAGAGATCATGGGGCTTCAGGGAACAGGGCGTCACAGAGGCGCGTCAGGACTTGTGTAAGCTTTTCTTGTCCTCTGGCCAACGCTGCTTGGTCCCTTGCAATCTGGTCGAGGATGTTGGCAATACGGAGCAACACTTGAGAGTTCCCCTCTTGTTCACCAGACTCCAGTTGAGCCGCTTCCTTTACAGGCTTAGAGTGCCTCATCTTCTAGACAACTGAAATGTCCAGTTCCCTTCCAAGCTCTATTTCGTCCTTAGAGGCGTCGTAGAGACCCTCTTTTTGTAGGAGCTTCTTTATCAGCCCAGAGTAGGAAAGGGAATGGGACATGGAAGCCATGCACTTCTCCATGTGCCCAAGGATGATTCTGGGAAGGTTGATGGGCTTCTTGAGGAGGAAGTGATAGAGGATGATGGCATCAGGGATATTGACGACCAGACGCTTCTCATGGCGCGGGATCACCACATTGATGATGAATTGATGAGCAAGCTTGGCGACCAGGGAGAGATGGTGCGTCGAGAGCACTTTAGAGGGAACTCGACCCTCAAAGATAGTGTTGCACACCTCAGCGCTATTGAAGTCGCCCCAGAGCTTGTGGGGCAACTCATTAAGCCCTTGACCTGGGACCTGGAGCTGAAGGCGGATTGTCGACGTTGTGAAAATAAACTCGTCGCCTTCATGGGAGAGAGTTCCCTGAGTGTAGTCGTTGGTGATAGTGAAGTTATTGTAGAATTGACGCACTTGCGAGGGATCGACGCTCACAGTTCCTTTGCACAGATTTTCCCAGCCCTAGGCCTTGATCAAGTCCCACAGTTCCCCTAGGCCATTTTCATTAAGCATGTCTTCGGAAACGATGAGTGGGGGAAGGAGCTTCCTGCGTTCATCCACAGGGTGCTTTGTTGAAGAAGTCCCTTTCCCCTTTTTTGCGGTGCTCCTGGACGTGTTCCCCCTAGAGACCGTGCGAGGTCCTTTCTGCTGAGGGGGTGCAGCCGCTTCAATCATGAGCACGCGGTCCCTTGGTTGTTGGGAACTCGCGGACACCACCACTTGGTGTCCCGGTGTTGGGATCCTTGCTTGCTCCTTAGCAGCTGGAGCCTCTTCTTCTTCTTCGACCTCATCATGAGAGGTCCTTTCATCCTCGGAGGATCTCGAGCTTGAGCCCTCCGCGTCATCCTGGGGATGACTTGTAGATGCCCCAACACCACTAACCGGTGCTGGGTCCCTTCTCTCCGTTGGCTCTTCCGGAGCCACCTTCTATGGGGACTTGGTCCGTGATCATTTGTGTGTTTAGAGGGGTCCCGGTTGAGCTCTTCTTCGATTTCCTTGAGCTGGGCCTCCTCCTCCACAGTTCCCATTATGATAGGAGGAGGGTCCTTGGTCATTTTTCCGATGACCACGGAGAGAGGGTTATCATCGTCGTCCGAGGTAAGGGAGACGACACCTTTGGATGGTGAGGGAGAGGGGAGTTTGGTGGTGGTGGGGGATGTGGTGGAAGAGGGAAGAGAAGAAGAAAGAAGAGGAGTGGAGAGTTGTGTAGAAGGGGGAGGAACGGTTGTGGTGACCTGGGGAGTAGAGATCCCCGAGGTAGGAATGGGAGAGGTAGAGGTGTGTTTTTGTGAGGAAGGAGGAGAAGGAGTTTTGTGAGGTGGAGGTGGAGTTGGAGTTCCCGTGGTTATGGGAACGGAAGGATGTGAAGAAGGTGGAGTTCCCTTTGAGGTGGGAACTGAAGGAGGTGGTGGGAGAGGTAATGGTTGAGAGGGAGGAGATTTGGGAGGTTGTATCTTCTTCCTCTCAGAATTACTTTGTTGGTCTTCTTGCTGATGACGAGACATTCATCTGAGTCGAAAGTGACGATGTTGTTCCCTTGATCACACATCTAGGAGACACTCAACAGATTGTATCCCAGATCCTTTACCAAATTTACGTTTCTAACTTTGATAGATCTATTGAGCAACACTTCTCCTTTTCCAATAACTTCTCCCTTGTTTTTGTTGCCAAATGAGACGTGGCCTCCTTCGGCATGAGTGTTGAGTGAGATGAGGATATCCTTGTTTCCTGTCATATGGTTCGAGCATCCGCTATCTATGAACCATGTATTGTTCCCTCTCACTGCCACCTACAAGGAAAAGTTAGTGTTTTGAGACCCATGCAAGATGACTCTTGTCAGGTCCCTTGCAAGGGACCTGGCAAGAGATGAGCATTTTTCTGTTTCTCGCACTGGAGTTCTAAGGCCCTACACTCATGGATTTCATGTTCTCTCAGGGGTGACTTTCCGTTCTTGGAGCACTCACCTTTGTATCCTATGCCGTGTCTGGTTGGGACAAACTTAATTTGGGAACTAGAGGCTTCAAGATGTTCGGGAGTCTTACTCAGGTTTTGCAAGAGGGTGTTCTCATCTTTCTCTAGAGTTTTGATTTCATTTTCTAGATCTACAATGTGAGACACATGGGACTTGAGTTTTTCGATAAGGGACATGCAGCTGGGACAGGGTTCAAGACCAACTAACTGAGCGTTTATGTGTTCCTGTTTTTCCAACTTGTTTTGCAGTTTTATGTTATCTTTGACAAGACTTGAAAGGATTTTCAACAGTTCAAGTTTTTCATAGTTATTCAAAGAAGCAAGAACAGTTTCAGTGGTTACCTCACTGGGATGTTCCCTAGTGGTTTCTCCTATAACCATTCCACACATGTCTGGGAGTGCCCATGACTCGGGATCTTCGTCTTCATCATCGCTCCAGGTGGCGATGTAGGCCTTTTTCCCTTGCTTCCGGCCGTCAGTTCCCTGTGGGCATTCCTTAGCGAAGTGTCCTTTCTTGTTGCACTTGTAGCATGTGACATCGAAGAGTTCCTTCTCTGCGGGTTTTCTTTGGGAACTCTATCCTTTTCCCCAGTTCCCACTGTAGAAGTTTCGGCCGTCAGCTTCCCTTTGTAGAAGTTCCGAAGAGCAGAGCTTTTCTCTTCTCGTGTCCCACCAGCTTTCCAAACACTTGATGGAGCATGAGTGTTCTATTTTCCAGATTCTCCTTGAACATTGTTCTCTCGTTTGCCCACTCTCCAGTAAATCCGTTGAAGAGCTGTTGGACCTTCATCTTGTGGGTGATTTCTTCTTTGGTGATCCCCAAGACTTCCATTTTGGTGCAAAGTCCTTCAAATCGGGACTGATAGCTATCAACAGACTCTCCCATCTCCATTTGGAAGTTGTAGAACTCCCTTTTTGCATTCATCTGGAGATCTTCTCGGAGATCTGAGTTACCAACGTGCATTTGCTGGATGGCTTCCCACATTTCCTTAGCTGTGTCAAGATTTGCTACCCTGTCACAGTCTTGTACGCACATGGACCTCTTCAGGTACTGTTTGGCTTTGTAGTTTGCCTCCATACACTTGTACTCGTTGGGTCCCCACTTTGAGAGGTCGTTAACTATAGCTGGATCGATTTCTAAGTTGCCTCTCTCCATAACACACCAGGCTAGGTAGTCTTGGCCACGCATCCAATCCTTCATATCGCGTTGTCAGCTTTCAAATCTTCCTGTAATAAGCCTTGGCGGCTTATTACAGGAAGATGTTCCTGAGCCATCTGATACCTACGATGCTAACACAAATCTAGAGCAAACCCGCTCTGATACCAATTGTTGGATCATAAACGTTAGCAAAGAGCTTGGGAACTGGCATTTAAGCTGTTCCCAAGGCAGCGGAAGTAAACAGTTCGCAAGTAATAAAGACAATAAAGAACGCAGTTCCTTTATAGAGGAACCCCACTACAACCAACTAGTTGTATGGGTAAACCTCTACCTCCGCTTGGAGGATTTTGAATGACTTACTTATATTAATTGCTTTGTTCCTTAGTTACACAGTCGGATTCACACTTCTATATTCCAACGAGTTCTTCCTAACTCTAGCAACACTACTAAATCCTCTCAACTGAGTTCCTAAGCTCACAACAGCAAAATACAAATAACTCAGACCTTACACCGACTTCTCAGTTCCCTTGCTCCTAGGAACTTCGGCTTCACCGTCGTCGAGATCACACACTCACCGACTTCTCAGTTCCCTTGCTCCTGGGGACTTCTCTTCCTTTTCTTTCTTTTCTCTGGTGTGGGTGTTTGTGGGTTCTGGGAGAAGTACTCAAGCCGAGTACTATTCATTTTGCTTTATAGTCCAGGTGAGCTTGGGCAGTCGCATATTTCGTTTGTGTCCAAAATGCCCTTTGCTTGATGCCCAAGTTGTACTTTCTTCACATGTGACTTTGGTTTGAACTGGGTCAACTTCTTGGATCAATCGGACCGTTGGATGAAGCGTGACAGTCTGATCCTTAGATTGTTCCTTCGGGCTGTCCGAGACAGAATCCCGCGATCTGCGTTGAACGGTCGTTGTCCTCACATGTGAGTTCCCATGTCGTGGGAACTGTCTTGTTCAGAGTTCCCTTGATGGAAACTCTTCATCGTTGTAGGCTTGTGTTCTCTTGATCATTTCCGGGAGTTCCCATTTTCATGGGAACATTCCTTATCAGAGTTCCCTTGATGGAAACTCTGCATTATAGGCTTTTGTGGCTTTTGGTCATTCATGGGAGTTCTTGGTTGTACCTGCGTTCCTTAGAAATACTTGAACAAGCCACATTAGTTCCCTATGGTGTTCGTCATTATCAAAACTTAAGAGAATTACATCGTTGATCCGTTGTTTAGAACCAGAGGTCCCAACAACGTCCCAACATAAACTCGTACAATATATTCAGAGTTTGATTCCTTTAATTTGAGTTCTAGTTTCTTTTGTTGCTCATATTTAAGATTGTCTTTCATATTTCATACTAAATTATACCCTGTATGTGAATTTAACGTGTTTAGACCAATTTTTGGTTAAGGTTCCCTCATTATAGCAGGTAACGCGTTAACTTGTTAATTTTGCCCAAAACAAGATAGATGATATATGATATCTTTTCTTTCTTAATTTGTTAGATACCTTTAGCTTAGGGAATAAGTTAGCATATTTTCTCATAAGATTGATTTATCTTCCACAATATAATGTAAACTAATTTCGGATAATAACAAGTTAAGTTTTCTCGATTATATTCTTTTCATGCTATTAGAGCCATACCCCTTTCTTGTCTTTGTCATTGTTTATCCTTAACCAAAACGTAACATATTGATCAATCTATTCTCACAACGAGATGGTTTATCTGCCAATAGATAGGCAAACTGAAGATGACTAAGGAAAAGATGCTAATGACGAAAAGAAAATAAATTTCTCCATATGTCCTAACCTCTCATGACAACCCCGACAACATCACTCCCAAATGCAGTTGAAGGGTGAAAGTTAAGAAGAGTTGGAAAGGACAATTTGAAGCTCTCTTCATGTGAAAAAAAGTTTGGGTTTGTAGACAACAATATCAATCAACCCGAAGAAGACTCTCCCGTCTACGAAAACTGATTTACAGTGAATTCCATGGTACTTTCATAGATTTCTGTTGGGAAATCGACCCACCCAGGACTCTTGTACACCCACCAAAACCACACTGACGCAAAGACACAATTTTACAAAATTGACTTTGTAAAATATAGTGAATGTACAAGATATTACAAGACGCGGGTAACTCGACACTCTTATATAATGGGACAACCTCACACTCAAACTTACACGTGTGACGACACCTCACTCTCACTCGATTGAGCTAGCTCACACCTCCTAGTTGAGCTTCCTTACTCGATCTAACCTACCCACTTGATCACTCACTTGAGTGATGATCCACACTATTACACACACATGCCTATTTATAGGCATGTCACCCTCTTTACACCACTAAGGAGAAACCTAGACTAATTTTTATCTAAACTATTCTAGATATCTCCTTACAAATCTAGAATAATCTCTAGATATATTCACAACTCTCTTCACATATCTAGAGAGTCATTAACAACCTACACTTATCTAGAAGCTTTCATAACATTCTAATGTCTTCTAGAATCTTCCAAAAAGTTCTGAAGTCTTCTAAATCTTCCGCATCCTTCTAGCATCTTCTAGATTCTTCCATAACCTTCTTGCATCTTCTAGAAGCTTCAAGAAACTTCTGTAGCCTTCTAGATATTTCAAATATGAAAATATGAATTAATCTTCAACAATTTCAACACTAGAGGCTTCATTCATATCCTCAATATCACATAAAGAAGAAGCAAAGTAACTATGGGATGACATACAATAAAGATTTTCAATTGGGAATGGTATGAGAGCACACCAATAGTGGGCTGATCTAGTAGCGATCAAACTGAATGAAGATTCAGTTGTACAATACTTTGGCAAATTAAAATGCCTCTGGGATGAACTTTCGAAAATTCATAAAGTATTGTCTTGTTCATGTACGAGCTGCAAGTGTGAATTAAGCAATTAGATTGCTAAAAACGAGAGGAGGAGAGGCTTCACCAATTCCTTATGGGTCTTGATGAGTCCTTTGGAGCAGTCCGATCACACATCCTTAACTACGAAGTCCGAACCGCTCCGGAATCTAAACAGAGCTTATTCTGATTCAAGAATAATGAGTTAAAAGAATTTCTCGTGGCGTTGTTAAGACACCACAAGATCCAATGACGTTCATGGCTTGCTCAAGTTCACAAACTCAAACCAACAATTGGGAACGAAAGGAGAAAGATATGTCTTTGTTGTGTACTCACCCTGGGAAAAGAGGACATGAAAAAGAAAGTTGTTTCCATGTTATTGGCTTCCTTGACTAGTGGGGCGATCGACCTCGAACATGGGCTCGAGGATCATCAAGCTTTACATCGTCTCAATAGCAATAGCAACAACAAAATCCTAATCAACAAAATTCTTCAAATCAGCCAAGCACGAGGCGTGGCAACCCCAGTTGAATTTTGTATAATCAAGGATAATTGATAGCCAACACTTGAGTGGTAAGAACAAAATTCTTCCATGGATAATTAATACAAGGGCCACTGACCATATGGTCGGTTCCTTTGCGCTTTTATCCTCGGTCAATTCGGTGGACCCATGTTCGGCTATATGCCTAACGGAATATTCATGAGATTGGACAAACAAGGAAAAGTCCAATTTTGGGATAATTTCAATCTTTCTAATGTTCTATATGTGCAAAACTTAGACTGCAATTTACTATCTGTTTCTCAACATTTGAATGATTGTGGCAGTTCTATTTTATTCACTAAGACTTCTTGTGTTATAAAGAACCCAACTATGAAGATGTTTGGGAATGGGGAACTATTTGAGGGGCTTTACTACTTGTTGAAGAGTACATGGTCATACAGATTGAATGTTACTTGGCTAAACACGACAGATTTGTGGCATAAACGACCTGGGCACCCCGCTCATTGTAGTAAAGTTGCTTCCTATGATTAGAAATAGTAGCGAAGATCATTCTGATATTGAGTTTTGTGAAATTTATTTTAAATCAAAGTAGACGTTAGATTGTTTTTAGTTAAGTGATAATAAATGAAGTAAATGTTTTGATCTAATTTATCGTGATCTATGACGACCGTATCGGCTGCCTTTGTCTTGCGGGACATCATTCTTTCTCACCATTATGGATTATTGTTCGAAAGGAGCTTGGATTTACTGGTTGAATGATAAGAAAAATGTTGCTACTATACTACACTAAATTTTCACAATGATTGATCGCCAATTCAATGAGAAAATCAAGGCTATCCAAAGTGATAATGTCACCAAATTTATGTCTCTTACTTCCTACTTCAAGGACAACGACTTAATTTATCAAACGCCTATTGTTGGGACACCATACCAAAATAGGAGAGAGGAATGAAAACATCGTCACATACTAAACATAGCTCATGCATTGATGTTTCAAGCTTCTCTTCTGGTTGAGTATTGGGGCGAGTGTATATTAGGCTATTAGCCATGGGACACTTAATTAATCACCCTCCTAATGTCATGTTTCATGGAAAGACTCCATATGAGGTCCTATATTCTAAACTTCCTAATTTTCAGCAAAGTCATGTGTTTGGATGTTTATGTTTTGCTCATAATCCTAAACTAGACAAAGACAAATTTGCAAGTCGAAGCCAAAAATGTGCCTTCCTCGACTTCCCTTTGGGAAGAAAGGGTGGTTTGTTCAAGACATATAGAAACCAGTCAAAAATTTGTCTGCAGGGACGTTGTGTTTATTGAAGATGTCTACCCTTTATCTCAACCATCTATTGAACATAATTCTTCTATTTTTATGCCTACTAAGAGTGTCGATGACGGAGAATTAGTGTGTGGTCAATTGAATAATCCGGAAGTTGGGTATCATGAACAAAATATGGCTGCAACATAACTTTCAACTGATTTGGCTACTGCTCCTAATTCGCCTATTGAAGCTTCAGATGCAACAACAACTTCAAGCAATGAAACCAACGAGTTTCCCACACCGGCTGATACATTACTAGATTCATTCATTGCTAATGGGTAAAAAAATGAACCTGCAATTATAGGTCGTGGACAACGGATTCGACTACCATCATTTCACTTGCGTTATCATGTAACCAACGCTATTCGAGTTAGCCCCTCAAACATCTATCATTCCCATTCGACATCTTCAAGTAAACTTTATCCCTTAGCTAATTATGTCTCATCTCGTAATATCTCCTAAAAACAAATTTTTTTGGTGGCCATGATGCTTGGAATTGAACCATACTCCTTCAAAGAGGCTATTAAACATGTTCATTGGCGAGAGGCTATGCAAAAAGAAATTCAAGCACTTGAATCTAATGGCACATGGACAATTACAACTCTTTCGCAAGGCAAACGAGCTATTGGTAATAAATGGATTCATAAGATCAAGTATAATTCTAAAGGGAGCGTCGAGTGTTATAAAGCGTGTCTCATTGTTCAGGAAATAGAAAAGTTGAACGCATTGACTATAATGAGACGTTCATGACTGCCAAAATGGTCACTATGTGTTCGTTTCTTGTTGTTGCCGCTGTCAAAAATTGGTTTCTTCACCAAATGGACATACATAATGCGTTCTTACATCGTGAGTTATCTAAGGAATTGTATATGAAGCTTCCTCCAAGATTTTCAACCAATGCTTCTAATCAAGTTTGTCGCCTTCAGGAATCTTTATATTGACTTAAATAAGCTCTCATCATATTGTTTTAAACAATCTAAGGCTGACTATTCTCTATTCCCTAGGGCTCGTTCAAATGACTATGTTGATGATTTAGTGATTGTAGGAAATAAAAAACAATCCATATAAAATTCAACGATTATTGGAACTCGTGTTTTCATATGAGAGACCTTGACATTCTCAATTATTTCTTGATATTGAGGTTTCTAGGAATCAGTCCGGGATTGTACTTAATCAACATAAATATGCTCCCGACATTATCTCGAAAGCCGACCTTCTTGTGTTAAACCTAGTGCAATTCCTATAGAACAAAATCACAACTTGGCTAAAGTGACCGATCCTTTTCTTTCTAATCCAAGTGCAAATCGATGTCTAGTTGGGCGTTGATGTTCGCATTTTTGGTATAGTTTTTGATAGGTTTTCTTTGCTTACTAGGATTAATTTTGTCTAGTTTAGGTTTAGTTTTGAGTATTTTTAGTTAGTTTTGCATAAATCTATGAAAAGGGTGGAATCTACGCTATTTTGTGTATTTTGCAGGTTTTAGCGAGGAAAGGAGCTAAATGGAGCTAAATTTGGAGCATCACAGTGAAGGACGGGAAAGTGCAAGATTTAAGAAGTCAAAGCTCAAGAAAACGAGAGGAGGTGTTGAAGAAAACAAAACCACAGGCTCGTTTACGAGGCTGTGAAGGGTCGTTAACGAGGCCACGAAGAGAAAGATTTCGGAGTATTATTTTATTATTCACCGATCCGGAGCGGGAATTTATTTCCGTATCGGTTGAGTATCTTTTTAGAATCTTTATGGGTTATTAGAATATGTATTTTAGGGTTTAATATCTTTCTAGATTTTATTTCTATCTTTTAGAGATTGTTTCTATCTTTTTAGGAAGGTTTTTATCTTTTAGCCTTTTTAGTTTTTTAGGATTTTCTAGTATAAATACCCTTCTATCTAGCATAGAAAGGGGGAGGCTTAATTTTGGAGTAGAGTTTTAGACTAGTTTTGGAGGAGAAGGAAGGCCGAAGGAGAGAGAGCCGGATCGGAAGTCGGTAACGAGGTTCGGTGACGACGGTTTCCGAGGTTCGTTGATCGAGTTTGTGGTTCGGTGATTGTTTTGTTTTGGTTTTCTTCTGATTCTCGGTAAGACGATATTTTTGTTATTAATTTAAGTTTGAGTTTTGTTTCAATGTTTATTTTTATTGAAGTTTTTGGTTTCTTAATCATGAGTAGTGAGTAGTCTATTTTTCTAGGGTCAGGGTTAAGCCCGGCATAGTTGAGCATGTTTGATGAGTAAGATTGTGTTTTGAATGCCTTTTATTTTTATTGAGATTGTTTGTTGTGCTTAATACCGAAACGGGAGTTGAGGTAATTTGAGTTTTAACTTGATTGAAAGAGAAAGTTAGTAACTTGAAGGTTGATATTGTTTGAAAACGAAAGTTTCAAGCTTTAGATCCAAAACAAGCAATTGAGTGAGTTAGTTTATGAAAATAGATTAATTTACTTGTTAAGTCAATGAAAGTTGATGACTCTATCTATTTAAAGGCATGATCTTATCTTCTTACGAATTCTTATGCTTGGCTATGTTGTGGTGTCCCTTATCCTAGATTATTTGTTTTTATTGAATTATTTCTGATAAGTCTTCGTTGTTGAATACTTGCTTCGGTACCGAGTATTAATTAGAATTTTATTAGGTCGTTAATTGGTATATTTGTGTTCGGTGGTTCGGTAACGATCCTGACAAGGTCGTTAACGAGGCATCTCGTGAGTGATTGTGTTTGATTTTTATTTTATTTTTATTAGATTGATAAACAAACAACCTTGCTTCCTGTGGAACGATCCTGACTCCACTGTACTCAGCGGGGTCTTGACTTACAAATTTATTTGTTGGCCGAGAAACCCTCTCAACAGGCGTCTAATCTATCTAGCCGTCACTAGACCAGAGTTATTATTAGTCTTCATAATGTATGTCAAATTATGCAACAACACCAATAAGACCATTGGTAGGATGCTCTTCGAGTGCTTAGGTATCTCAAAGGGGTCCCCGATCAAGGTACTTTCTAGCTCTGATTTGCGGTTATATGCTTATCGTGACTCTAACTGGGCCAAAAACTCGATTTCTCATTGTTCTTTGACTGATTATTATGCCTATCTTGTAGATTATCCTATCTTATGGAGAACAAAGAAGCAAACAATTGCCTCTAGGCCTTCGGCAGAGGCAAAATATTGTTCCATGGCTTCGTAAATTTTTTGCATCGTGATGAGGTTTTTTTCAGTCGTTTTACCTATCAATGAATCCTAACTTAACCAAACTTAGTAGAATGGTAAGTAAGGGTCGAACCCACATAGACTAGTGTATAATTGCTTTACTTGAGTGCCAAGTAACTAAAAGGGGTTTCAAATGAATGATTATCTAGTCTAAGATGCAAACTAAAATCTAAATATGAATGCAAATATGATTGTAAGAAACAAGTATGAGAAAAGCGTGTTCAAATAGTTAAATCCATCATAGATATGCTTATTAATCATTGATTCTCTTGATTCACAATATCCAAGACTTTATATATAGTTGAAAGAGCTAACAATCTGAACAACCCTAATCATCTAACAACCTAGAACAACGTCTAGATTAAATTAAACGGCAACTTTAAGTTCAAAGTATCGATAGAAACAAATACTCAACGCAAAGAGCTAATCAAGTTATATGTGGTTTATTCCCTTCTACAACTGAATAGCCCGAACGGGTCTAAACAATCCTAAACAAATATTCAATGCAATCTATGATTTCAATAACTATTCAAACACAAAAGAGTTTAGCAATGCATAATTAATATGAGAAAAACTTACAAAGGTTCAAAGTTTTCTCCTCGAGAAAAACCTCTAAAAAACCCTAGCCTCCAGTTGTGATCTAAGTTATGAAAAAGATAAAACTAACAAGAGTTTAAATATGTCTTAAAACTACTAAAGATATCCTCATAAGCCAAACTCGGACAAACATAAAGCCAATCCCATAACTAAGCCAAAATCTAGGACCAAAATGTCTGTGCGTAGAAAGCCAATTGCGCGGCTTGACCTCCAAAAGCGCGGCCACACTTTTACATGAAAGTAATATGTAACAGCCAATCAACAATTTATATTGCTAAAAATCAAGTGTTTCTTGAACGTACTAAACATATAGAGGTTGACTATTATTTGGTTCGTGATGAAGTGCAGCCCAGCCATATTTCCTTAGAAAATGTGTACTCATACTTCTCTTCAGCCACTGGACATCATTGCTAAAGCTCACTGTTGTGATTCCATCACATAATGTTGAATACGGTCTCGAGTCCGACGCCAAGGATGGCACAACGATGGTTGCGGGCGTGTCGAGAACTATGGTTGTGGAGCCATTTCCGCCGAGCACATCTCAAGTTCCTTCAATCTACCTTTCGAGTGAGGCTTGACCTTATAAAATCAGGACCATGGAGGAAAAGAGCGTCGAGCAAACGTAAGAGGGGCTAGGGGAGCGCCAAGAGGATCCATTGGACGACACCGCTGCTAAAGAAAGGAAGGTGGTCGACGCTCGACCTTATTTGGATCAAACTACTCAGTCAAGAGCTCGTCCATTACATGAGGATACACAATTCTGGTCTTCCTGTCCTTAGAGTGTCGAGTACAAAAGCCTTGGAAGGTTGAACCCTGTTGGAGGTCTAGGACATGGCCGCACTAGTGCGATGACATCCTTGTGGCGTGCTAGTCTTTGAAGGCCACACTTGTGTGGTTGGTTCTATGATTTGTAATGGTATGTCATCAAAGTGGACCTTTAATAACTTATAACTTAAGATCAAATTGATTCAACATCCGATTTCGCGACTTGCAAAACCAGCCTAATCTCAAGATTTCTATGACAATGTTTATTCCACAAGAGAATTCAAAATACTTTCATAGTAGAGAAAACTTGGGTTTAATTCCTAGGGTTCCAACAAGAAAAAGTACCTTTCTCAGTTCCCTATCTGACCACTTATCAAAGTTATTATCTTCCACTCTCACTTTAACAAGTTCCAATTCACACAAGTTACTATTGCAAAAAACATCTAGGATTGAATCAAACAAAGCTTCAAACAACAAATCATGCAATTTAATAGATTTGTCTACCTACACATCATTGGGTTCACCCCAATCTTAGAATATAGGGTTTAGCTAGACTTGGAGAACGAAGAGCTTGGTCTAGGATAGCCAAAACATGGATGTGGTTTCCCCATTTTGGATCATGTTCTTCCATGCTTCCAATAATCCTCAATCTTCAACCTTAGCTTCTTATTGCTTCAAGTTCTCACTTCAAATCTTCGTTGGCAACTCCACCATCAACTTGGCTCAAATTACAACCTCCTCAGGTGACAAAAAACACTTGAAATCAAATAAATATGCGTTTAGATCTTGATTTCACAAGAACACTATAAATGGTAAGAAATTAGACTAAACATGCAAACTAAACCACTTAAAAAGACTAAAACTAAACTAAAACTACTATGTAAATGCATGCTATCATAATCCTCCATGCTTCAACCTTGCTTGTCCTCAGCAAGAAATAAACTCAACACCCCAAAAGACAAAGCAATCAAAGTTTCCACCTCAAAATTTTTGACAAGCAATAATCAATAAACTTGTAGTTCAACAATTCAAATCATTGCAATTTTTAGGATATCAAAGAGAAGAAGAGAATGCTTCCATTCAAATCATTGCATATACTGTTTCGCTCAATTCTCTATTAAGATTGCTAAACTAATATATGCTTGCATCAGTGTTCTAAATCTCCACCATTATGGACATTGCATACAACAATAATCAAGATGTCTTTTATCAGGTTGTAATGTGAACAAGGTGAGAAGATTAAAGTAGGGTGCCCATGGATTCAACAATAGTTATATTTGGCTATGTGATGTTAGATTTAGAAATAGGAATTAATTTTTCATCAACACTAAGTAATCGACATTTTCAGCTCATATTCTACCCAAACCCTTCAACTATACTTCAACATTTTTATTATCTATTCTTCCTTTTTCTTCACTTCTTTTGCTTTTTTTACTTACAACCCATTCTTTCCATTGCATTTGAAACTTCTCTTCTTATGCATTTTTTGCTTATCAAGCGCAAATCACTTTTCATCTTAACTTTCAATCCCTTTACGTCACATATTTTTATATTTTTACAAAGTGTTCAAACCAATTGTTGAATCAAACCGAGAAACATCTTGTCTCCTTAGAACTCATTCCATTTAGTATTCAATTGAATAAAAATAAGATTTGGTTGATCAAGATCGTGTGTCGTATCGATCCTAAATCGAAGGTTCAATCTAGGCGCGTAATATCCTAGAGCAGAATTTCAAGTTCGTGTTTCCGAAGGTGCATAACATCCTTCTCCAACATGTCCACATCTAGCCATCTCCATTACCTTCTTCCTCTTCCAAAATCGTCTAACAAACCATCCTAAGATCCATCTCCATTGAAATCCAAGGTGCCATCTCCAAAATCAAGGAACAAATCTAGTCTTGAATCATCCTTGCCCCGAATTGTTTACATCAATCCTAATCAAGTGGTATCGGAGCCACGCAAGGTATTCGTCCTAGATCTTGACTTTTAGACTTGAAATTAATCGCGTTGCAAGAGTTTAATAAGTAATCCTTTAATTCTTTTGCCAACATTATTGTTGAAATCCTAGTGTGTCATGTTGTTCTTGTTGTGTGTCGTGTTTGTCCTTGTTGTGTGCATGTTCTTACTACCTTCTTTTAGTAAATATCTCACGTAGAAATGTAGGGGATGACCACTTCAAAGGTTGCTCCTTCAAGCAAAAACGAAAGGCCAACTCCACAATAAAGCAACACCCTTTCAACTTTGGCCTATTGATGTGTTGGTTTTAGTTGTTGTGAAGCTAAAACTGAATAATTGAACTTGAATTCTAGCCAAGCCATCACCTTATTGTGTCACACTCTTTTTTCTTACAAACTTATTTGAGCAACGGAGTAAGATATGGAAATAGTACCAAGGTTGAAACCTCATTTGTGAATGCAAATGGTTGTGTTTGGATGTAGTTAAGAAGTTTGTTTGCTTAAATTAAAAAAAAATAGTAAGTATGTCTTTCAAAATGAATTTAGACTAAGAAGAAAAAGAAGTGGGACTTAGAGAAACTCGGATCCGAAAAAAGAGGAAAAGATGTCGAACTTGGAAAAGTTCGGATCCCATGAGAAAGAGAATCCGAGCTAGACACAAGTCAAATATAATATGGTTTAATGTTAGAGAAGTATTAGACGAGTTAGTTTGCTTGAGTTGTGCTTGTTGCTGTTTTGTTTCTTATTTCACCCTTTTGCCTTGTCGAGACCTCGTTCTTGCAATTTGATATGGTTTCATTTCTAAGTCATTTTGGGTGAATCATGTGGTTGGTAATTTTGTGACACCCTTATACCCTATGACGAATACTTTGTAAAACTTATCTCTTATATAAACAGATAATTCACATATACCAACTATTCACGTAAGCACATAGCAGACATTAACAACCATAACAGGTTGCACACACACACATCTATATGTAGTTACTTCTTATACTAAAACATCTATTACTCTAAATTCTATTACAACTCATATGTCCATGATGCAAAATGAGGAGGAGAAGGTTGCTTAGAGCTTCAGCTGGCCGACCTGTATGAATGTGACCTCTAAAAGAGACACACGCTAGTAAGAACTAGCTGAACCTGAAAAATTGTTTTGCGATTTACGTGAGTCGCATACTCAGTGAATATAAACCATCATCAATTATTTCACACAGAGTCAAACATTTAGTCCATGTACATATACATACATATTATACATATGTCATATAGGAATTTACTATGCAAATACAAATGTCGATGTATCCGATTTATTATTCTGTGAACTGTTCAAGCCTGAATCTGCCCCGGGATTACTATATATGGACTCTTATGGTCCCCTTTAAGAAAGAAATCTGAAGATCTCCTCATTATGACTCTTATGGTCGCTTTAAGAAAGAAATCCAAAGATCTCCTCATTGACCCGTAGGTCCTGTATGATCCGAAGATCATGATGCTTTAAGAAAGAAATCCGAAGATTTCCTCATTACAGTTCAGGGCAAGACAGTGACAGTTCCTTTTAATCTCATGCAATATGCTATGCAATCAAGTGCATCATGTAACCATATATCATATGTCATCTGTTAACATACTTTCTGTGCAAACAACTATGTAAATTTCAGAGCTATCATATAAAACACATATATCCATATATATAATCCATATAACACACATATCCATATAGCATATATATCACATCTATCCATATAACACATAGGGTTGAATCTCCGGTCTATACTCACCTGTTTAAGGCAGATACTATATTTCTCCCCCTTGACTCTGACCATGGTCTATTACTTGGGCTCCTATATGTAACCCAATGCAAATTAGGCTATTAACTCTTACATACTCTATTCCCAAATGCAATGAAATGCCAGAATGCATTACAACTTCTTGTGCATCTTTCCAAATCCTTTAAAACTTGACAACAATAAACTATATATATAGAAGAACATTTTTTTAGTTCAAACCTTTCTAAAAAACTTGATCAAAGGGCTCCCTAATATCATTACAAGAAAAACCCTAAAATTACTCTGAAACCTTTTACCGAATATAAATCCAATATCGAAAACATCCTCTGAGAACTATAAATCGACTGATTTTCAAATCAATAGCAACTCTAGATCTAGATCCGGAAAAATTAATGAAATCCAGATAAACCATTAACTAATTAAAAACATACCAAATCAAGCTTGTACTTCGAGATTAAAACCCGATAGAAGACATCTTGTACCAGATCCAACAAAAACAATGGAAATCAAAATCAAACAAATGTGTAATGGATTTTTCTATCCACTCATCTATTCTATCTCACCAACTCTCTGTACCTTAATCTTGAAGATATGAACATATATATATCACGTTGAAGTCGGCATATATTTTTCGAAAATTACGATTTCCACCCTCAAATCTTCTTTACTACAAACTTTATACTGAAATAATAAATAATTAAGTTTTTCTTAAAAACATTTTTAAAATATAAAAACATAATTAGAAAATAAATATTACTTTTAAAAACTCACTATATATCATGCCGATATTCTATGCATATGCTACTAATCTTATATGAAAGCAGAATGACATATACACTTTGGTCGGGGATATTACAAATATCATTTGTGTTGTTGGATTTAATTTGTTTGGCTAGTGTGTGAGCATGACATACACATGTAATGATAATCCTCCACGTGAGGCTTCCACGCCTTTTGTTGAGGCCATGTTTCAATCTGTCCAACAATCTATTCAGTCCATGAACTCAGGGTTTGAGGCAATGGAAGTTCAGGTGCAAAGGACGGAAGAGAGGACTGAACAAAATGTAGTCCGGAGCATCAACCGAGCTAGTCCGGTGGTATCAAGGGGAGGTGCATGGAGACCCTTCTTATGTGATGAGTCGTGGCTTCCAAAAGGAGGATGTTTCGACATCACATGTTTCTCGCGTTCATCATGAGTTCCAAGGACATCCCTTGTAGCAAGACACCTTTCCACCTTATGTGTCGTATACCGAGGTAAGAATTGGTAGCATTCCTTTTTCTACCTTTTATAATATTATTCCTTTGTCGATGTCACAAACCATGCGAGTCATGAGTTATTTGGTCGTCCGAGATCGGTGAGCCTCTTTCCATGCCGTGTAAACCCGATGCGCATAGCCGAGCGCTTGCCCCCATGATGTTTGTGTTTTTAGTCTAGTTTTAGGTGTATTTCTTAGGTTGTTTAGTTTAGTTTTAGTATGTTTTAGAGTTAGTTTTGTGTGTTTTTGGATAAGTTTGCAAATTTTGTGAAAAGTATGGAAGCTACTCCGTTTTGTGTCCTTTGTAAGTTGTTGAAGCAGAATTGAGCATTTGCAAGCGAAGCTGAAGTGAAGTGGTGAGTGTGGAATACATACAAAAGGAGAAAGAATATTGCATCTTGAAGATCAAGTTGAAGTGCAAGTAATGCCATGGAAAGAGTTCAAAAGAGTCAAAACAGAAGCTCATTACCAACCTGTGAGGGTCGGTACCGAGCTGTGCATCAGAGATTTTATTAAGGGATTCAGCAAGTGTCTACTGACCTTGTGCCGGTCGTTAACGAAGTGACCTGTGTCGATAGAGCGCAGCCGACTTTCGGGATTTATATCTTTAATCTTGTAATCTTTTAGTTTGGTAAGTTTTTATCTTTTAGATCTTTTATTAGATAGCCTTCTTAGTACAAATACCCTTGTTCTATCGTAGGCAAGGGGGGATTCGAGTAGTTTTCTTAGGAGAGAAGTCCAGAGAGAGAGAATTTGGACTGGATTTCCGATCAAGAGAGAGGAAGAGGTTCGAGTTCGGTGATCGAGTTCCTAGTGTTATTCTTTAGTTGTTTTCGAATTCCACGAGAATTTGTAAGACGATATTTCTTTTAATTTCAAGTAAGTTTTGCTTTTCAATGTTCTCTTTGATTAAAGTTGTTTGTTTTTATTTAATGAAGAGTGAGTAGTTTACTTTTCTAGGGTCGGGGTTGAAACTCGACATAGTTATGCATGATTGAATGAATGTGTTGAGTTTTTGATTGCCTTCTATCTTTTGAATTGCTTGTTTTGACATCACCGGTTATTATTCCGAACCTTAACGCACCTTGCATCTCAGAAGAAGAGAAAGTCAATCCATGGCTACGCCTGAAGTAATGGCTAAGAGATGGCAGCCCTCTAGAGACAGATGGATGCATTACAAGCTAATCGTGACGTTGTTGCTGAAACAGCGGAACGAGAGCGAGTGAATGATGCACGTCAATGAGAGGAAAATTCCCGTCTACAGAAGTAGTTGAATGCCTATCCGACGAATGCCAAGCAATATATGCATCAAGAATTGAGGGTTCCAGAGTCTGCAATCATGCTTCCAGAGATAGAGAAGACATTTGAGATGAAGTCTCAATTCATATCCTTAATAAAAAGGGCTCAGTTTGAAGGGAAACCTACTGAGTGCTCTATGAAACATATTAAAAAAATTCTTAATTTATGTGACATTATTGTTGTTGAAGGTGCTCACTTGAATATGTTCTATTGAAAGCTTTCAGGCGGTCTCTTACTGGAAAGGCCATGAGCTGGTTGGAGAGCTTACCTCCTAAGTCTATCAGGACTTGGAAGGCTTTGTATGATTAATTTCTTACAAAGTTCTTCCATCTTGCCAAGACAACGGAGTTGAGAAAACGCATCACCTTCTATCACCAGCTGCCTAACGAGACCTTTGTAGAGATATGGGAGAGGTTCAAGGAGATGCTCAGACAGTGCCCCACTCATGGGTAACCCCTATATGTGCTTAAAGAAATCTTCTTCCAAGGGATCAATGCAAAAACAAAGAACCACATCAATACACACACTGCGTGCGGAATTATAGAGATGGATCACACTGCTGCATGGGAACTGCTGGACAAGTTGTCTAATTACGATGACATGTATGGGACCAGCAACCACCCTAGCCATAGAAGTGTCTTTACATGCCTAAGATCAACCGTTTCAAGAAATAGGTAAGTTTTCTTAAAACCTCTCAACCTTGTCAAGAGTGTGGTTCTTCTGCCCATAGTACTTTTGCTTGCACTAACATTGAGCAGGTAAGAGCCGCTGAGATATATGTTGAGATGAACTATATGAGAGGTCAATACAAGAACCCACCTAATAACTTTGACAGGCCAAACAATTATCCGGCTTAGGGAAATCAAAATCAAAATCCAAGTTATGCAACACCCCCTCCGGACAAACGGCCCGCGTCGTATCGACCTCCAGGCTATCAAGAGCCACCATCTTGGGTGCAAGGACTCTATGAAGGGATTAATGGCATAAAGAATGAAATCACCGGAGTCCAAACTAACCTCAACATCCAGATAAAAAGATGGGGAGAGTTCGATGTGTAGAAGAACAGTGTCGACTCACAGCTAGGAAACCTTGCCGTACAAATTCCGAGGCAACAAGGGCAACTCCCGGGCCGCCCCGAGGAGAACCCTAGAGGACAAATAGCGGCCGTGCACCTTAGGAGCGGAAAGACACTACCGGATCGTGCCAAAGCCAAGGAGAAGGGCCCCGAATCTGAAGAGGATGCCACGGCCCAGGTCGACAACCAGCCAAAGAGGGTCGCTACCGAGCCTAAACAACACGGTACTGATACTCTCAAGGTCATCATTGACCCCAACCCAGGTAAGTTTTCTACATCGAGCTCCTCCCTTAATCCCAGGCTCGATACCGACCCCACTAGGATCGGTACTGATCCTTCTAAGGCACCAATCGACCCTATTGTGGACCCAATAGCATCACCTCTTGAGCCCGCTTTGGCTCCGAGATTGGTGAAGTCTCTTCCCTTTCCTACTAAGAAGTCTAAGAACTCAACTGAAGGCAAGTTTAAGCGTTTCGCTAAGATTCCCCAAGGCTTAAATATTTCTATACCATTCACTGAGGCCATAAGTGAAACGTCGGCTTACACAAAGTTTTTGAAGGACATTCTTAGAAGGAAACGATCCATAACAAAGCTTACAAATGAGGTCTGATCTATTACTCTTCTAGAGAAGCTAGGCGATCCAGGAAGATTTGCTATCACAATTGGCATAGGTGACCACCGATTTAAGGCTTTATGTGATTTGGGAGCCAGTGTCAGTTTACTTCCCCTATCAATCTGGTCGAAAGCTAACATGGGACCTTTGGAACATGTGGATATGAGGTTGTACATGGCGGACGGATCAAGTGTGAAAGCCACAAGAGTCGTTGATGATTATCCCATTCAAGTGGGGAAATTCTTCATTCCAAATGATTTCATTGTCCTCGACATGCCTGAAGATCCTCTAGTCCCCATCATTCTAGGAAGGCCATTCTTAGCTATAGTAGGCGCTAGAGTTCATGTTCGGAAAGGACTCCTCACCTTTGATATAGGAGAGAAACGGGTCGAGTTCAGCCTTAATCAAGATTCCAATGACACAACTACTACAAAACAAATCGAGATGTCCCAGCCAGAGCTTGACATTACTGAGTCTGAAATTTCTCCCTCAACTAATAAGGACCACAAGAGTGCAACCGACTCCGCTACCGACCCTCCTTGGGCCGGTACCAAGCCTTTCATACATCAATATGACGGAGGTGGCTCGTTTAGGCATGACACTGTGAAAGGTTTTGCTTTTGATGGGTCGATAACGACCTCAACAACCTCGGTGTCAACATCCTCACTAATGGATCGTGGTGAGTATTCTAACTTTGGATTCAATATCACTGATCATGATCCTTCCTTTTATCATATTCCTACACCATATCCCTCTATTTATGCTATAGAGGAGTCGAACCTCCGTGGTTTTTGGACTTCACTTACCCTTTTGTAGGAATATTGGGCATATTGTTAGAAGATGAAGGACCAAATTTAGTAAGACGAACTAACGGTGCCTTCAACCTTAAGTATGGGGTCTCACAAAACCCCTACATAGCTAAGAAGGAACCACCTTGACTAAACAAGGTATGTTTGTCGGGCTAACGACGTTAAAAATAGCGCTTACGAGAGGCAACCCGGTTTTTATTTTTTCGTTAAGTTTTCTTTTCTTTTTATTAGCTCTTTTTCCTAGCTTTCTTTTGAGTTTTTTTAGTAGTCTAGAAGTTTGCAAGATAGAATTGTTTTGAAACTAACGTGGCATAGGAAGTTGGGCTCGAAAAAACACCGAAAACGAGTCGTCCAGGCTCGGTACCGAGCTGAGAGGCTCGTTACCGACCTGAGACGGCACGCAAAAATGGCAATGCGGGCGAGGTAAGTAACCTAAACTCTATCTTCAATCTTCTATCCTTTTGTCTCCCTCACGCCGCCTCTCTCTTCTCCTTCTTCCTATTAAAACCCTCTCAAATCTCCAAATCCCACACCCAAATCTCAAGCCAAAACCTTCAAATTCTCAACCAAATCCCACCGAGTTTTCCCAACCCCACCGATCGCACCACCGCACCCCATTCCCGCTCCGTTTCCACGATTACGAGCCCCATTCCTTGAGTTCGTTACCGGAGCACTCAAGCCTTGTTATCGACCCAATTGGCTCGGTACCGAGGTATGTCGAAAGCATTCCGAGAGCAAGTATGGTGTTTTCTTTTGGTTGGTTTATGTGGATCTTATCTTTGAATTTCATGGTATTTGCAGGTACAAATGGCAAGCACTAGCCGAGCTAACGCTAGAGCCGGAAAGAAGAGGAGGACTCATGTAATATCTGCGATATTCCAAGCTTTTTATAATATAATATTTATTATCAATTATTTTCTCTAACTAAAAAGGAGAATTTCTAAATATCAAATTAACTTCTACTATTTTCTTTTGAAAGAAATTATCAAGAAAATTAAAGTAGATGAAAATTCAATAAAATAACTTGAGGGGCATAGATTAATAAAGTGTGATAAATTAATAAAAAGAGCATTAGATAAAAATAAGGTCCTTTAGTAATTGAATTTATTTCCTAACATAGTTTACACAAAAGCCTAAGAATCCAATTTAAAAGCTTTGTAAAAAGAATGCAAGAGCCAAAATTTGAACCCGAGACCTCTTGCAACCCACTCCACACGCCCCTCTCTATTTCCACTAGACCAAGTGAACTTTCTTACACAATTACCCACCCTTTAAATTTTATATCAACTTTTTAGTCTTCTTCTTCAAACAAGTCAACTTGATTTGACACTTCACCATTGCATGCCCATGGAAGCTTCTCTTCCTTCTCCTTAGCTTGCAAGACACCCTTGATTACATCACCCTTGAAGAAGCACACATTTGACTAATGGAAGAACACCTCCTCCTCCTCCATTGGTGCAACCACCATGCCATGGATCACTCCCTTCCTCCCCTTGGCCTATAAAAAGGGCCTCCATCTTCTCCTAACACCCACACATTCATCCTTCTCTTCTCCTTCTTGCAAATTGCTCTCAAGATTCCCAAAAATCAGCCACAATCAAGTTCCAATCCTCCACCAAAATACCACAAAAACACCATCAAAATTCCTCTTCTTCCCCTTGGAGCCACCGCCGGACCACCTTGGAGCCCCGATCGGACCACCAGCCCGCTGCCGAGACCCTCCGGTGCCACCGAGTCCTCGCGCCGCCGTCGTCCCTGGTTGCGCCGTCCGAGACCGTCGGCCTCTCCCCTGCCTCTTCCTTACATTCTGTATTTTACAAAAATCAGTATAATCCTAAATCCTACTTTTATTTATTTAAATTATGTATTTATAAAAATATATTAGTTCTTTATGATTATTAGAAATAATAGTGAAAACAAATATGGGATTTATGGGATATTTATATTAGGTGTAAGATCATGTTAGTTGAATGATAGAAACAAATTAAAGTTACTATGGTAAATTAACCTTATAAAGAAATATGTAAATTATTATTGTAATTATTATAAAGCAAGCTCCTTACATAATATTAAAGGATTTTTATAAAATAAATATAGCATATGAGGTTAGTTGTTAATATTAAAAATATCATCTTTATAAAAGAAATAAGGTTTCTAGAACATATAAATTGTTGCATGTCTTAAACTATAGATGATATCATGTTATATGAATTTAATTATCATAATGATAGGCATATTAAATAAATTCATTAATTAATAAAATATAAAGTTAGCATACTTCTAAGTGTAAAAGTTACTACAAGATATAAACTTCAATTATAATATGATAAATGTGACTATAAAGTAAACTAGATTATCATATGATTTAGTTATAATATATGATAGTGATGTTAGAATATCTAAGACATATTATAATAATAAAATGGTAGAGAAACCTTATAAAGGTATTATTGTTTCAACACTTGTGATCATGGACTATAGTTTGACTTTAGATAATGATTTTTATGAAAGAATAATACTATTAATAATTATAGTCATCATGTGAGAAAGATATTAATTTAATAATCTCTAAGTATAAAGAATTATTACAAAACATAAGTCTAGGTGATTTACAAGAAGTATGATCTTACAAAGAGTCTATGATATTATATAACATAAGGTTGACTTGTATGGAGAGAAACCATGTAGATATAGAAAGGATATTATTTTATAACCTACAAATATTATAATAGTGGACTATAAATATGAAGTAGGATACTTATAATCCATGATGATATTATAATTCATGATTATATTTTATAAGCCATGACCCTACTTTAAAAGATTATGATCATAGATATTTTTATAAGTCATATAATGTGAAAGGAGTTATAGAAATAGAATAAATAAGATTAATCTAAATTAAAAGTATTTTAGGCAAGTTACCTTATAAGGAAAAGTAGGAACTTCTAATTAAGGAAACTTCCCTGTAAAGGGACTATAGACATTATTCTAGGGTCACCCAAGAACAATCGGAAATTCGAGAGTAATAGTTTATTTAACTTAATTAAGTAAAAAGGATTATTTAATAATTATTTTTAATAAAGGTTTTTCGGAATAATAAGGATATTACAAAATCAGAATAATAATAAAGGAATATTATTATTTTAAGAAAAATAACTTTCTAAATTATTATTATAATTTAGAAACTCAAATCCTCTTATAAAAACATTATAAGACGTATTCCAAACTCGAGAAGGAAAATCGTGTTTTGAGCCTTTTCGTAAATCCCTTATCAATAGGTCGGAATCCTCGTTCGTAGCAAGGAATCGCTTAAGTTTCGTCAAAGCTCGTTTGCTAGAACTCGTTGCGCTAAGGCAAGTGGAATTTTCCCCTTGTGACCTTTTATATTCGTTTTCGTGAAATTCTCAATGTTGGGAACAATTTGTGTGCTAAGTAACGAATGAACCTAGGAAATATCGATTGTTAGATATAACGACCCCTTGTTAGCATAATTCGCTATTATTATTTGATAGGATTATTTATGCTAGTGTGGTTGTGGCCTTGATTATTTATGGTCTCGTTTAGAGACCAACGTCGAACGAACTAGTGAGGGGCGCGGAATAGCCGACGCCTCTATATCACCTTACTAAGTCGTAAGTGCCTACGCGTTTGAAGTACGACTTTCGGGATCATGATCTCCATCCGCTCCGATTGCAAGGAGGGATGAGCGCACTACAGCTGAGTGCCGGGAAACGGAGTTTTTCCCTCGGGTGGCTCGGATTATCCGTGTCCCACCACTCTCTATATAAATCATAAATGAAATCGAACATCTTTTGACACTAAATAAGATAAGTGCTAAGGCACAATTAAGATGACAAAACCGGACCGGTCTCAAATGATCGATCCGGCCCTCGGTCCGCTTAGGGAGCGAGTGGTGTTTGACTTGTTTGAATAAATGAATGTTCCCAACATACCTTCAATTCTAAAGAAGACTACAATCTAGTAGTACTTCTCTTGCTCACCAAACTATCCCTTTGGATATGCTATCGCTATCTTTCGTATCTTAGCTCCACATAAACAAGCTCATCGTAAACACAACCCGATTATCTCTTTCGACAATAATCAGAAGTTATCGAAATTACCCTCGGGAAATTCCATTCCCACTTGCTTAGTCTCTTAGACTAATTCTTCTTTTCCGCATGTTTGCCTGGCATTCTATCGCCCCTCGCGAATTATGTCAGAATCTAGGAATCCCCACAAGGCGTGAAGTGAAGTGAAGTGAAGTGAAGAAGAAGGAAGAACAAGGATTTTTTTCAAGATGTGCTTCTTATATCATTTTGTTTTAGTTTCGATATGTTTCAAGGACAAGGTAGCTTCGCATTTTAACCTCTGAACAACTTTATATTTGAAAGCGATGTAAGATGTTTTGTAAGAACCAAGTCTCCCTCGGGAGCACCTTTTCTCATTATGTATTATGTTTTATTCCGCATTTTAATTGTTCTATATCATTCTAAAAGCCTTGGGTGACTTAAGACGGTAAAGTCTGAGGTCACTGGCGGTAATACCCAGTGTTGTAAAATAGGGGTGTTACAACTCAAAGGTCTTCGTCTCCTCCACGCATGGACAATATCACTTTGGCTACTCAGGAGCAAGTTAAGATCTTTGATGCCGTCCTTGAGAAGGACCACTTCACAAGGTGGTTCTTGAGATCAAGCGCTAAGCCTTTGGGGATCTAATAGGATGTCAAGCACACTTTTTCCATTCTTGGTATACCTCATTTGTTAAAGAAGGAGGAGACACCACATTACCCGGCCCTCACTACTGAGTTCATAGCCACTCTCCACACAAGTTTCAAGACCAAAACTTCGGTTGGGAAGATCAAGTTCCGGTTAGGTAGTGTTGATCGTGAGTTAATGCGACCCCGGTCATGGATGATAGCCAAGAGGACGACGCATTCACTCTTCGCTCGGATGGTCCCATCACTCGTGCCAGAACCCGAGCAATCCAAGATGCAACGAGGTCTCTTGTGGCGCACCTCTCCGCAGGCCACGGCGCGCCATACACCGCGACCTCGCTCGGCACCATCACCACCATCGGTGCCGAGGAACCTCGCTTCGAGCTCTCGGATCGACCTCGCCAAGGCGCGCCCTCCTCGAGCATCAGATCGCAAGACGAGGTCGCCTCCAACCTTCGAGTTCTCGGTTTTCCTTGCTTGTTCGTGCCAACTTATAATCACAATCAGCCTTCCGCTATGCCAAGTTGAGACCCACTACTCGAACCAACGATCGATCCGAAGCATCCCAAACGAGGGATGCATCAACTGGTATCAGAGCCAAGGTTTGAGTAAGTCTCGTTCAACCCTTCTAGTTCATTCTCGCACGTCTTTCCGCCAATTCAAACCCTAGATTCATCCTCCACTTTGCATATCCGTCATCTAGGGTCCCAAAATAAAAATTTCTTTGCTTCGAAATTCATTCAAAAAAAAAAATCAACCATAACCTAACACATTCGATCTATTGATTTTGGTGAAGTTGTTGCTTTGTCTTGCTAGTTGCATGAACATATGACTTGTTTTGCCAATTTCTCTCGTGCTTCGTGTGATTCTTTGCGTGTTGATTATCTCATTGCTTGAATCGGTTCTAGAGGAGAAAACCTAGTCCGACTTGCTTGTTAAAAAAAAAAAAAAATCGACTATAAAGCCAAAATAAGGTAACTAGTCGATTGGATTGATTAAAAAAAATTCTCGTGAAGATCACAAGCCAAAATAAGGCAAGATCATTCACTTTTGTTTGCAAATTTCGCACCTTTAATTCGTATCATTACTTGCCTTGAGTTTGTTGGTTTCGAACTTGCCTTGTCTTGCTTAGCTTGCATTGTAATTTTCGGATCCACTTCTTTGATCAATTTGAGTGACCTTTAGCCTTGCCAATCCTTCAACGTGTGGTTTGAACACAAGCGAACTGTAACTCTTGTTTAGTTGCTTGTGAACTTCTTACTTGCTTGGATGACTGGTGTTACCATAGGTACCATGTCGGAGTCGGGAGACGGTGGAAACAATAACCCCACAGAGGGCCAAAACCCTACCAATCGTGAGGCGTGGAATCCCGAAGTCGTGGCGCGCATAGAAGAGCTCGAACGCCTCTTGGCGGAGAGCCAAACTCAATCGAAGCACACCGTGCCACAGCCGCATGGCTTAGCTTCCGAGATCCATGGCGTGCCAGGCGTGTCCGCGGAGGACGTTGGTCGTGCCAACGCGAAGGGGAAGAAACACGCACAACCTTCATCACAATTCGGCTCCATGCAACGCATGGAGTCGATCAAAGAAAGTCGCCAATTTGATCGGCACGATGGTGGTCCCCGGACCGCAGGTCGCTATCAAGTGGCGCGAGATTATAGGGACACACAAGTTTACGACGTATATTCCGATGAGGAGTACAACTCCGAGGAGTATAGACGTCGACATACGAGTAGGGATCCCAAAAGAAAGAAAAAGAACAAGTCGTCGGCGTATGTGTACGAAACCCCAAAGCGGAAGCACGGGGTCAAGTATTACGACGCCGACGCCAATAGAGTAGAGGACGACCTCGGGCATCAAAGTGCTCGTAGTCCGTTCTCGGAGTTTGAAAACGAGTACGATGAGTTCTCGGATTATTCTAATGAATTTTCGTTTGAGCATCCAAATGTGCAGGATCCGGAAGAACATGACAACCGGCCTTCGGATTGGATCCCACCACCGCGCCTTGCCAAGCATCGCACCGAGTACGATCGAGTCTATGGCTCGGGTTGCACGCACGGCGCGCATGGACGGCGCGACAGGGATCGCGACAATCGGCGTCCTCGGAGGCCTTACGATGGAGACGATCCGGACGATGGAGATGACGATCTGGATCGAGGACATCCTCGGCATCGGCGCGACAGGCGCGCCTACTCGCCTCAGCGTGACAGCCCTCGGCGCGATCGAGATCGCCGCGATGCTCGGGATCCACGACAACAGCGTCGGGATGTCAAGGTAAAATTCGAAACCTTTTCTGGTTCTTATGATCCTGATGTGTTTTTGGAGTGGTTACAGGGCACGGAGCACACGCTCCATCATTTAGGTTACGAGGACGACGAGAAGGTGGAAGTTGTGACGCTCCACTTCGTTGGTGCCGCAAGGACATGGTGGAACCGATTCGAGTCCGAAAGGATTCGAAAAGGAAAGCCCCTAATCCGAGAGTGGCATCAACTCGTCTATATCTTGAAGAAGAGGTACATTCCACCCGATTACAAGGACAAGATGCACATCGAGATCATGCGCATCAAACAAGGCACAATGACGCCGGAGGAATATTTTTCCAAACTCGAAGACATGTTCTTCAAGGCGGGGATGAGCCTCTCACCGTCCGTAATGAAGACGAGGTTCCTTTCGGGTTTAAGGCAGTCGATTCAAGAT
The DNA here is from genome assembly GCA_964016875.1 of Fallopia convolvulus. Taxonomy (NCBI): domain Eukaryota; kingdom Viridiplantae; phylum Streptophyta; class Magnoliopsida; order Caryophyllales; family Polygonaceae; genus Fallopia; species Fallopia convolvulus. Next base: position 15,015,235 of record OZ024724.1, read on the forward strand.
AGGTTGGAAATCCTCCCAATTAAAGACATCAACAATTTGGTGCACACCGCCATGCAAATCCACAAACAAGAGATGCGCACCAAATCGGGATGGTCCAATTCAAGGTATGTGTCTAACTCTAGTCAATCCGGTTTATCAACTAATCGGTTTGCTCCTTCTTTGCCTAGCCCTTCGACAGGCTCCAAGGCAAAGGCCGAGGCCTCACAAGCCAAGGCCCCAGCCGCACCGCGCACCGCCGAGTCGAACGCCGATCGAGCTCGTGACATGGTGTGCTACAAGTGCGGGGGACGAGGCCATATGCAACGGAACTGTCCCAACAACAAAAAAGTTTTTTTTACCACTCAAGGCGAGCCATATGATAGTGAGGACGATGAAGACGTTGAGCCGCATGAGATCGACGCCGCCGAGCTCGAGTGCGATCCATCGGATGCCCTCGGCGTGGCCAAGCTCGGCCTAGTTACTCGGCGCGCTCTTAGCGTCCGCGAAGCTCCACGCACGGACCAACGCGAGCAACTTTTTCACACCCGATGTTTGGTCAATAATGTCTCGCTGAGTGTCATAATAGATTCCGGGAGTTGTGCAAACTTCCTTTCAAAGAAGGTTGTCGATCACTTCAAGTTGCCGACCACGCCACACCCTCAACCATTCAAGCTTCAATGGATATCAAATGATGGAGGGGATTGGGTCGACAAACAGGTAATCTTCAATTTTTCCATTGGTCCATACTCGGATTCTATTTTATGTGACGTAACGCCAATGGACGCCACGCACCTCTTGTTGGGGCGTCCATGGCAATACGATCGTCGCGTGCTTCACGAAGGGTATTTGAACACTTACATGTTCAATTACCACGGGAAGCGCGTGACTCTCTTACCTATGTCGCCTAGTGAAGATCTACAGGATGAAGCCGAAAGGCAAAGACAAAAGACTAGCGACAGCGACACCGGCGCGCCAAACAAGATGCCAACGGCGTCCGAGGGCAAAACGGCTAATTCCACAGGCGCTCCTGGTGTCAATCCATCCAAAACCAAGTCTCTTGATGTTCAAGAAGAAAAACGCCGACAGAATCTGGAGGAGGGTCGACAGTTTGCGTAAAGAGGCATCGGTAACGCGCCGAACGTCACCGATTTTGACAAAAAGGGCCTCAAACAAATTTCTGACACTTCTCTCGGAGTTCCAAGCTCCAAACCTCTTAAAATTGACTTTCCACCAGATCTGAACAAAAAACGCCCAGGAGATGTCAATTTGAGCAAGGGACCGCCGAGCACACCCCCTAGCGTCGCCCATCACGCCGTCGCTACACGAAAACTCGGATTCCAGGAGCTGCGGGACGAGTTTCACGGCGTTTCCAGGGGCAATCTTCCACAAATTCCAAGAGCTATCACCTCACCAAAAATCGCCCCAGATGCTGATCGGACGAGCACCGACGCCGAGCCACCGTTGCTAGGCACCTGCCAGGATCATTTGCTATTAGCCAGACGTCGGGACGTCGAGAAATCTATTCAGGGGAGTCTTTCTTGTTTCATACTTGTTCCCCTTCTTTCCATTATTAAATCCGAGATTTCTTTACTTCCATCTTCTATTGTGTCTATATTGAAGCAGTTTGAAGATATCATGTCGAATGAGCTTCCGAAGGGCTTGTCGCCGGTCCGTGGGATTGAGCACAAGATCGACCTCGTGTCAGGCGCTTCCCTTCCCAATCGAGCTGCATATAGGACTTCACCTAGGGAAACCGAGGAGCTTCAACGCCAAGTTCAAGACTTGTCGGACAAGGGATTCGTCTGCGAGTCCTTGAGCCCTTGCGCGGTGCCGGTGATCCTCGTGCCGAAGAAGGATGGTTCGTGGCGTATGTGCGTCGACTGCCGAGCCATAAATCAGATCACGGTGAAGTACAGACATCCCATTCCACGGCTTGATGACATGCTAGATGAGCTCCACGGCGCCGCCTTGTTCTCAAAGATCGATCTCCGGAGTGGCTACCACCAAATCCGGATGCATGAAGGCGACGAGTGGAAGACCGCATTCAAAACCAAACATGGTTTGTACGAATGGCTTGTCATGCCTTTTGGCTTGACAAATGCCCCTAGTACTTTTATGCGACTTATGAACTATGTCTTTCGTAAATTTATAGGACGTTTTGTTGTCGTCTACTTTGACGATATTTTAGTTTTTTCTAAGGACTTAGATTCTCACGCGAGGCACCTTAGGTTGGTGTTAGAATGCCTTCGCGAGCACTCTTTGTTTGTAAATTTGGACAAATGTTCGTTTTGCACGGACATGACGAATTTTCCTGGGTTTGTCGTGTCCAAGGATAAGCTCAAAGTGGATGACGACAAGATCCGCGCCATCCGAGAGTGGCCCACCCCTACGACCCCGACGATGGTTCGATCCTTCTTAGGGCTCGCAGGGTTCTATCGGCGATTCGTTAAGGACTTTAGTTCCATCGCCGGGCCACTCCATAATTTGACCAAGAAGGCAACCACAATCAAGTGGATGCCGATTCATGAGGCCGCCTTTCAGGCCTTAAAAGAAGCTTTGTGTAGCGCTCCGGTCTTGCAATTGCCAGACTTCACTAAGCGCTTTGAGATCGAGTGCGACGCCTCCGACTATGGCGTAGGCGGCGTACTCCTTCAAGAGAGACGCCCTATTGCATACTTTAGTGAAAAATTAACGGGGGCAACTCTCAATTACCCGACGTATGACAAGGAGTTGTACGCACTTATTCGGGTTCTTAAAACATGGTAGCACTATCTTTGGCCTAGTGAGTTCGTTATTCATACGGACCATGTGGCCCTTGCATATCTTCGGAGTCAAACGACTCTAAACAGGCGCCATGCTCGGTGGGTGGAATTTATGGAAACATTTCCGTATATTATCGCTCACAAGAAAGGGAAGGAAAATGTCGTGGCAGACGCTCTGTCACGCAGGTATGTACTTTTAACTCAACTGCAGGCCAATTTTCTAGGGTTCTCCTTGATTATGGAGTTATATTTGCATGATCCATATTTTAAACCGATCATGGAGAACCTTGAGCAAAGTCGAATCCATGAGACATTCCTTTTGGACAATGGATATCTCTATTGAGCCGGGAAGTTTTGCATTCCGGCCTCGTCTGTGAGGCATCTTTTGCTCAAAGAAGCTCATGATGGCCGGGGCCACTTTGGCATAGCCAAAACCCTAGCAGCACTTCGTGAACACTTCTTTTGGCCACACATGGCTTCGGACGTTCACAAGTATTGTCGGGGTTGTGTGTCGTGCCAAACTGCAAAATCGAGGTTCCAACCTCATGGCCTTTATACTCCGTTGCCTATTCCGGGTACTCCGTTGGAAGATCTCTCTATGAATTTTATCACGGGTCTTCCGATGTCTAGGCGCGGTACAGATTCGATTTTCGTGATTGTGGACCGCTTCTCCAAGATGGCTCACTTCGTGCCATGCAAAGGGAACAACAATGTGACTGAAATCGCTAATTTGTTCTTTGAGCATGTCGTGAGGTTACATGGCCTGCCTCGCACTATTGTTAGTGATCGGGACACGAAATTCTGTAGCCATTTTTGGAGAACGCTTTGGGGAAAGCTAGGCACACAATTACTCTTTTGTACTTCTTATCATCCCCAAACTGATGGTCAAACTGAGGTGACCAATCGGACCTCGGGCACCCTTTTTCGGACGGTGCTCAAAAATAACCCACGCCGGTGGGAGGATCTAATACCATTTGTTGAGTTTGCTTACAACAGGTCCAAACACTCGACCACCAAGATGACGCCGTTCGAGATTGTTTACGGCCTCAACCCTCACTCTCCGATGGATCTCACACCTCGACCTTTGACGAACGGCGAACACATCGACGCCTCCAACCGTGCCGACGCCATCCGCAAACTGCACGAGCGGACTAAAGTTCAATTGGAGCGCCGCGCCGCTCAATACAAGGCTCAGCACAACAAAGGTCGGAAACTCATGGTTTTCAACCCCGGGGACCTCGTGTGGCTCCATCTTCGGAAGGACAGGTTTCCAGATTCAAGGAAGACGAAGCTTCACCAGCGCGGAGACGGACCTTTTCGGGTCCTTGAGCGAATCGGGGACAACGCATATAAGCTAGACCTCGAAGGCAAGAACTCGGTTCACTCAAGCTTCAACGTCGTTGAACTCTCCCCTTATGTTGCACCCGCTTATGAGGAAACGGGGACGTTTCCCAGCCAAGTGGGGGAGGGTGATGCGACCCCCGTCATGGATGCTAGCCAAGAGGACAACGCATTCACTCTTCGCTCGGATGGTCCCATCACTCGTGCCAAAACCCGAGCAATCCAAGATGCAACGAGGTCTCTTGTGGCGCGCCTCTCCGCAGGCCACGATGCGCCATACATCGCGACCTCGCTCGGCACCATCGGCGCCGAGGAACCTCGCTTCGAGCTCTCGGATCGACCTCGCCAAGGCGCGCCCTCCTCAAGCATCGGATCGCAAGACGAGGTCGCCTCCAGCCTTCGCCAAGACCTCAGAGCCAAACTTGAGGTTCTCGCATCGGACCTCGGGATCGAGTCTCAACTTGAGGTTCTCGGAAGCATCGGCGAACCTCAAGTCCTCGAGACCTCGCTAGCGCCGTCACCAGCGTCCCGCGTCATGCCAGCGACCTCGCCAGCGCCTCGACGCACACCGTGACTTCCCCAGCGCCGAGTCCCAGCCTTGCCAGCGTCGCGACAGCCCTTGTCGTGACACTCCCGACACGGTCACGGACGACCTATCCATTTTTAGTACTTTTATGCATTCCTTCTATTATGGAACATTTCTATTGTTGGTTTTACACATTTAGAAAGACTTTTATGGGCCTTGCGCCGATCATTTTCGGACCGCGCCGTTGGGCCTAAGTTTGCAAGCTTACCCTAGGCGCGTCGCCGATAGATTAGGGTTTCTTTGCATTTGCTTCAGCCGCCTCTCTATATAAGGGAGAATAGGCTTATGTTTTCAATTAGCACATATATTAGGGTTAATTAAAGTAGAGGTTTCTCCTTATTTTCCCTTCTTGTGTTGTGCCGCCACCCTCAATCTCTCACTCAATCGCTATTGTTTTCGAGATCTCGGTTTTCCTTGCTTGTTCGTGCCAACTTACAATCACAATCAGCCTTCCGCTACGCCAAGTTGAGACCCACTACTCGAACCAACGATCAATCCGAAGCATCCCAAACGAGGGACGCATCATGAGTCCACAATGGCCGAATTCAATGCACTCCTCGAGCTTCCTCACCACTCTAGGGATTACAAGCTCAAGAACTTCAAGTTCACCAACACATGGAGTTACATTTTCAGGGAGGTCGAACCTTCTACAATGGCACTTCCAGGGGCAAGCATCATCAACCCCATCTTCCGGATCATTCTCCGAATCTTGGGCTCCACTTTTTGGCCCAAGAAAGAGCTTTCAAGGCCAACACAGTTGGAGGTTGCATGCCTCTATACCATTCTTTTGAAGGATCCCGCCCCCTTGAACTTGGGGTATGAATGGTTACAATACGTCGAGATGTACGGGATCAAGTCAAAAGAAGTATGGTGCGGGAATCTGGTGAGTCTTCTGGCAGAGAATCTCGGTGTCGATCTTGAGCGTTATACTCCAAACTGTACCCAGAAACTCGACTCCAAATCTTGGTTCTCCTCCAACATTTTTGTGATGACCGAAAGATATGAACGGAATTTCTCAAATGCAAACACTATCGCAAGAAACTCTTTCTCCGTTGTTGTGTAATTGCACTGAGTTTCATCCAAAGTTTTGCTTGCGTAGTAGATGGCATGCAACTTTCCATCCTTCCTTTGCCCAAGGACGGCCCCTACGGCAAAATCACTAGCATCACACATCACCTCGAATGGAAGATTCCAATCGGGTGCCGCCATTATTGGAGCCGAGATCAAGGCATCTCTCAACCTACAAAAAGAACTCATGCAATCCTCGGAAAATACAAAGGGCACATCCTTCATCAAGAGGTTAGACAATGGTTTTGCAATTTTAGAAAAATCCTTGATGAACCGTCTATAAAATCCTGCATGACCTAAGAAACTCCTAACATCACGAACACAAGAGGGGGGAGGTAGTTTTTCAATTATTTCAACTTTAGCTCTATCTACCTCTATCCCCCTACTAGAAACTAGGTGTCCTAGTACTATGCCCTCCTTCACCATAAAGTGGCATTTTTCCCAATTAAGCACCAAGCTAGTCTCCTCACATCTAGTCAAAACCTTGTCTAAGTTAGCTAAGCAAACATCAAATGAGAAACCGTAGACGGAGAAATCATCCATAAACACTTCTACTATATCCTCAACCATATCGGAGAAGATGGACATCATGCATCTTTGAAATGTTGTCGGCGCATTACATAAACCAAAAGGCATGCGTCTATAGGCAAATGTCCCATAAGGACACGTGAATGTCGTCTTCTCTTGATCATCGGGATGAATAGGGATTTGCCAAAACCCGCTATACCCGTCAAGGTAGCAAAAATATTCATGTTGTGCTAATCTCTCTAGGACTTGGTCTATGAAAGGAAGAGGAAAATGGTCTTTGCGAGTGCCGATATTAAGCTTACGGTAATCAATACACATACGCCATTTTGTTGTGGTTCTCATAGGTATCATTTCTCCCTTTTCATTTTGCACAACGGTGAGACCTCCTTTCTTAGGAACTACATGCACGGGACTCACATACTTGCTATCGGAAATTGGGAAGATAATTCCCGCATCCAACATCCTAAGTATTTCACTCTTTACCACTTCTTTCATGTTAGGATTTAATCTTCTTTGGGGTTCAATAGTGGGTTTATGGTTATCCTCCATATAAATCCTATGCATGCAAATTGAGGGAGAGATTCCCTTTAGTTCCTCTAGTGAATACCCTAAAGCTCCTCTATGTTTTCTTAGAACCTTCAACAACTTAGACTCCTCCTCATCATTCAAGTTGGCATTTATGATTACGGGTAAAGAAGAGTTGGGACCAAGAAATGCGTACCTCAAATCTTTTGGAAGCTCCTTGAGTTCTTGAGATGGTTCCGGTGGTGCTTGAACTTCTTCTTTCTTGGCCTTGAACACCTCCAAGTAAGACATCCTTTCCTCCAATTGCTCATGCTCAATCATATTGAGGGCTAGACCTTGGCGCTCTATCTCAATTTCTCTAGGTAGTGGGGTGGCTTACAACCTAAGCTCCCTTGGCCTTGACTTCTTAGAAATGGCTTCCCATTGCAATCCAAGAGGAACTTGGATCATCTTAGCTTCCTTATGTACGGTCCCTTTTGAAATTGGCCTAAAGAAAAACTCAATTTCTCTTCCTCCAATGTCAAGAGACAAGTGGCCCTTCTTTACATCAATGATTGCCTCAACCGTGGCAAGGAAAGGTCTCCCTAGTATGATCGGTTCACCCGGCACTTCTATCATGTATACTACAACAAAGTCGATTGGGACATAGTGGCCTTCAATGCAAACGGGATAATCCTCGACGATACCAATTGGTTCGATGGACGACCCATCCGCTATCGTTAACCTCATGTTGACCGGAGCTATGAGACCCATAGATGTGGATTTCCATATGGTGTAAGGAATGATGCTCGTGCTTGCTCCAAGATCACACAAGGCTTGGAAATTTTGAGACCCCACACCAATGGTTATAGCAAAACGACCGGGATCTCCTAGCTTTTGTGGTAACTCCAAGGTCTTGACATCATCTTGCATTTCCACTATGGACCTCTTCTTGCTCAAAATCTCCTTTAAAAACTTGGCATAAGATGGCATCTGTTGGATCATAATCGGTTAGCAGTGAGCTTGGGAACTGGCAATTAAGTTGTTCCCAAGGCAGCGGAAGTAAATAATCGCAAGTAATAAAAACAGTGAAAGGCACAGTTCCTTTATAGAGGAACCCCACTACAACCAACTAGTTGTATGGGTAAACCTCTACCTCCGCTTGGAGGATTTTGAATGACTTACTTATATTGATTGCTTTGTTCCTTAGTTACACAGCCGGATTTACACTTCTCTGTTCCTACAAGTTCTTCCTAACTCTAGCAACACTAGTAAATCCTCTCAACTGAGTTCCTAAGCTCACAACAGCAAAACACAAGTAACTCAAACCTTACGCTGACTTCTCAGTTCCCTTGCTCCAGGGAACTTCAGCTTCACCGTCGTCGAGATCACACACTCGCCGGCGGGGACTTCTCTTCCTTTTCTTTCTTTTCTCTGATGTGGGTGTTTGTAAGTTCTGGGAGAAGTACTCAGACCGAGTACTATTCATTTGGCTTTATAGTCCATTTGTCTTGGGCAGTCGCATCTTTCGTTTGTGTCCAAAATGCCCTTTGCTTGATGCCCAAGTTGTACTTTCTTCACATGTGACTTTGGTTTGAACTAGGTCAACTTCTTGAATCAATCGGACCGTTGGATGAAGCGTGACAGTCTGATCCTCAGACTGTTCCCTCTGGCTGTCTGAGACAGAATCTCGCGATCTGCGCTGAACGGTCGTTGTCTTCACATGTGAGTTCCCATTTCATGGGAACTGACTTCTTCAGAGTTCCCTTGATGGAAACTCTTCATCGTTGTAAGCTTGTGTTTTCTTGTTTGTTTCTGGGAGTTCCCACTACATGGGAACTTTCCTCTTCAGAGTTCCCTTGATGGAAACTCTTCATTGTGGCCAGTAGTGGCTTTGTCATTCATAGGAGTTCTTGGTTGTACCTGTGTTCCTTAGAAATACTTGAACAAACCACATTAGTTCCCTATGGTATTTGTCATTATCAAAACTTAAAGAGAAGTGAATCGTTGATCCGTTGCTTAGAACCAGAGGTCCCAACAACGTCCCAACAATTTCCCCCTTTTTGATGATGACAAACCCATCACAAAAATGCAAGTATTTCAATGAATGATATGCTGATGAGTTCCTAAGTATGATTTTGGGAAGTCACTCTTAGTGAGACATTTAGATTTAGGGAGCCACTTCTGGTGAGACACATAGTTCCTATTAGGCTTTTTATGCAATTGTTCCTCCTTAGCTTATGCGTGGTCTGTGATAACTTAATCTTTTAACTCATCTCACATTTTTTATCTTTCCCCCTTTTGACATCATCGAAAAATAAGCAAAGCAATATTAGGAAAGAATGGAACACGCAATCAAAATAAAGACCATTTCATTACTTAAGAGAATATGTACAATCGGAACCCAAGTACAATTTGTGGTCATTTTTGGATTAAGAGAACAAGAAGGGAGAGATCATGGGCTCTGAGGGAACAAGGCGTCACAAAGGCGCGTAAGGACTTGTGTAAGCTTTTCTTGTCCTCTGGCCAACACTGCCTGGTCCCTAGCAATCTGATCGAGGGTGTTGGCGATGCGGAGCAACACTGAAGAGTTCCCCTCTTGTGTACCAGACTCTAGGGGAGCCGCCTCCTCTACAGGCTCCGAGTGCCTCATCTTCTGGGCAACTATAATGTCCAGTTCCCTTCCAAGCTCGATTTCGTCTTTAGAGGCATCGTAGAGACCCTCTTTTTGTAGGAGCTTCTTGATCAGCCCGGAGTAGGGAAGGGAGTGGGAATTGGAGGCCATGCACTTTTCCATGTGCCCAAGGATAATTCGGGGAAGATTTATGGGCTTCTTGAGGAGGAAGTGGTAGAGGATGATTGCATCGGGGATGTTGACGACCAGGCGCTTTTCTTGGCGTGGGATCACCACGTTGATGATGAATTGGTGAGTGAGCTTGGCGACCAAGGACAGATGATGCGTCGAGAGGACCTTAGAGGGAACCCGACCCTCAAAAATTGTGTTGTACACCTCGGCGTTGTTGAAGTCCCCCCAGAGCTTGCTGGGCACCTCGCTAAGCCCTTGACCAGGGACCTGGAGTTGAAGGCGGATCGTAGACGTTGTAAAAATGAACTCGTCGTCTTCGTGGGAGAGAGTTCCCTGAGTGCCGTCGTTGGTGATAGTGAAGTTGTTGTAGAATTGACGCACTTGTGAGGGATCTACTCTCACAGTTTCTTGGCAGAGTCTCTCCCAGCCCTGGGCCTTGATCAGTTCCCATAGTTCCTCCAGACCATTTTCAGTTAGCACCTCTTTGGAAACAATGAGGTGAGGGAGAAGCTTTCGGCGCTCATTGACATGATGCTTGGTGGTCCCCTTCCCCTTCCTTGACTTGCTTTTGGATTTGTTCCCCCTAGAGACCGTGCGAGGTCCTTTCTGCTGAGGGGGTGCAGCCGCTTCGATCATAAGCACGCGGTCCCTTGGTGGTGGGGAACTCGCGAACACCAACATTTGGTGTCCAGGTGTAGGGATACGTGCTGGCTCCTTTATAGCTGGAGCTTCTTCTTCTTCTTCGACCTCATCATGGGAGGTCCCTTCTTCCTCGGAGGAGCTCGAGCCGGAGCCCTCCACGTCATCTCCAGGATGACTTGTTGTTGCCTCAGCACCTCCAGCTGGTGCGAGGTCCCTTGTCTCTGTGGGCTCTTGAGGGGCAACCTTTTCTGGGGACTTTGTCCCTTGGGAGACTGTGTGCTCAGAGGGACCCCTGTTGAGTTCTTCCTCGATGGCCTTGAGCTGGGCTTCCTCCTCCAAAGTTCCCATGATGATCGGAGGAGGGTCCTTGGTCATTTTGCCGATGACCACAGAAAGAGGAAGATCGTCGTCGTCTGAGGAGAGGGCGACGGTACTTTTGGATGGTGAGGGAGAGGGGAGTTTGGTGGTGGTTGGAGACATGATGGAAGAGGGGAGAGGAGAAGAAGGAATAGGGGTTGTGAGTGGAATGGATCTGCGGTCCTGTGGAGGAGAGATCCCCGAAGCGGAGATGGGAGTGGTGGAAATGTGTTTTGGTGAGGAAGGAGAAGGCGTTTTGTGAGGTGAAGGTGGAGTTGGAGATCCCGTAATGATGGGAACGAGAGGAAGTGAAGGAGGTTGGGATGTTGGAGTTCCCATCGTGGCGGGAACTGGAGGAGGTGGCGGAGGAGGTCCCTCGATTTGAAGAGGAGGGATGGAGGAGGAAGAGGGAAGTAGACTCTGGGGTTCGGAGTTCCCATCGTCGGAAGGAAAAGGGTAGGGAGGTATGGGAGCACAAGAACTCTCCTTGGAGCAGTTAAGGTAGTCCTCAAATCGGAAGAAAGCCTTCTTTCTGGGCTCCGAGAATTCAGAGGCCTCAGAGTGTTTACGCTTTTTGGATTTGGAGGGGTCGTGGGAGTGTTTGGATTTTTTGGATTTTGAGGGATCTTTTGATGAGTGGCGATGTTTGGATGAGTGGCGATGTTTGGATGAGTGGCGATGTTTGGATTTATGGGGTTTTTCATTGATGGAGGGGCGAGCATCTCCGAAGTTGTCAACGATGACAACTCCGGAGGAGGTGTTGGTGGTTGGAGGTGGAAGAGGAAGAGATTCGGAGGAGGAAGAGGTCCAGGAGACGGTTTCGTCGACCTGAGGAGGAGGAGGGGGCAAGAAGGGGCTTACTTGATTGTATAGCCCTTGAATGAGGACATCCTTCATGGTTGGGTCTTGTTCTTGCTCGATCTCGTTCAGTTGAGTGATGAAGAGAGTGCGAGGATTGGCAAGTACCCACTCTTTGATTTGTGCGAATGTGTGTTGAGGGGCCATTTTTGTAAGAATTTGGGAGGCTTTGGAGGTTTCTTGAAAAGAGAGTGAAAAGGATTTGGGGAAGACGAATGACAGGGATGTAAGATGGAGTAAAGGGCCTAAAAATGGCAAAGAGGGGTTTTAAAGGAGAGAGGAGGTGAAGGGAAGAAAGGGAAGTGGAATAACCTCGATAACCGTTGCCCAATGAACGTGGGGCGCCATTTCAACTTCTCAAGCACGCTTCTGGACACGCGTCACAATCTCTTGGGAAGTCCTTTTCAAATTTTGAATACTTGGCCTGTAACGCTTCAGAGCTTCTGACACGAAAGTCCGCTTCCCAAGTGACGGTTTTTCTTTGAAGATTAGTCAGTGTTCCCTTTGTAGATGCAGCAGTTCCCATGATCTTTTCAAGGTCAGGGAGAGTGAAGTGGTTGAGGGAACTTCACACTCATCTTTTTTGTGGGGCTAGGGAACTCAAAGGGAACCAGACAATTTGCAACTCGATAAAGGAAATGTTTTGGCTCATGAGAAGCATTTTTCTGGTCCCTAGCTTAAGGTGGGTCATATGATCAACCGTCATGGTGGCTTGTAATGAGGGATAAAGGGAACTCTGGTTGATCATTTTGGGCCAAAAGAAATAGAGTTCCTTTGTACACATTTTTCTCTAGACTGGTAATCATGGCATAGTGAAAGCAATGAATCCAAGTTCCTTATCATGCAATTTTAGATAAACTAGTCAGGCATTGAGAGAGAGATAAACAGGGACTTGTTTAGTTTAGAGTTATCATCCCTAGAAGCATTCGAAAACGCTGGTAGGGACGTCTGTCTAAAGCTTTGGTAAGAATATCCGCAATTTGCTCTTCAGTTCTACAGTGTTCCATCGAAATGTTCCCATTCTCAACATTGTCACGTAGAAAGTGATGCCTTATATCAATATGCTTAGTTCTAGAATGATGCACAGGATTTTTGGAAATGTTTATGGCACTAGTGTTATCACAGAGTATGGGAACTGGGCCAAAAGACATACCGTAATCCTGGAGTTGTGACTTAAGCCATAGAACCTGGGAACAGCATGATGCGGCAACCACATATTCAGCTTCAGCTGTGGAGAGTGCCACTGAGTTTTGCTTTTTAGATCCCCACGAAACTAAGCAAGACCCTAGGAACTGGGCCATTCCTGAAGTGCTCTTTCTGTCAACCAAGTGCCCTGCAAAGTCAGCATCTGTGTATGCAATGAGCTCAAGGGAACTGTTCCTTGGATACCAAAGGCACAAGTTATTGTTCCCTTTGAGATACCTGAAAATTCTCTTCATCTCTTTCAGGTGTGATTCCTTAGGGTTAGCTTGAAAACGAGCACAAAGACATACGGAGAACATGATATCAGGTCTACTAGCTGTTAAGTAGAGAAGGGACCCGATCATACCTCGATAGTTCCTTTGGTCCACACTGATACCTGTTTCATCTGCATTTAGCCTTGAATTTGGTGAGATGGGAGTGTCAATGGGCTTTGAATGTTCCATCCCATACTTCACGAGCATTTCCTTGATGTATTTCTGTTGATGGATCTTTGTTCCCTCCTTTGTTTGGGATATTTGAAGTCCCAAGAAGAACGTGAGTTCCCCAATGAGACTCATCTCAAACTCATTGCTCATGAGGTCCTTGAACTTTTCTACAAGAGTTTCGTTAGTTGCTCCAAACACAATGTCATCAACATATACTTGCACAATCAAAATGTCTTTAGATTCTTTCTTTAAAAACAAAGTCTTGTCTATGGAACCACGAATGTATCCATGGGACAAGAGGAATTGAGCAAACCTGTCATACCAAGCTGGGGGAGCTTGTTTGAGTCCGTAAAGGGCCCTTTCCAGGAAATAGACATGGTTGGGCATTTTCTCATCTTCGAATCCTGGAGGTTGGGCCACATACACTTCTTCCTTGAGATGTCCATTTAGGAAGGCTGTTTTCAAATCCATTTGATAAAGTTTGAATCCCTTGTGAGCAGCATAGGCGATGAGGAGTCTGATTGCCTCGATCCTGGCAACTGGTGCGAAGGTCTCATCGTAGTCAATCCCTTCCTCTTGCCTGTATCCTTGTGCTACTAACCTAGCCTTGTTCCTTGCTACAGCTCCAGTATCATTGAGCTTGTTCCTAAAAACCCATCGGGTTCCTATGATGTTCTTGTTTTTGGGCCTAGGAACTAGCTTCCAAACTTTGTTTCTCTCGAATTGGTGGAGTTCCTCTTGCATGGCTTGAATCCAATCTGGGTCCTTTAATGCTTCTTTGATATTTTTGGGTTCCACCATTGAAACAAACGCGTTAAAAGCACAAAAATTATTGAGAGAGGAACGAGTCTGCACACCTTTAACAAGAGGGGAGATGATGTTCTCAAGAGGGTGGTCCTTCCTTTGTTGAAAGGTTCTTATATGAGTGAGTTCCTTTGCATGTGTATCATCCTCAGTCGATGTTTCTTTGTCATGGGAACTCTCATCTCCAGCTTCTTCATTTGATGTTTCTTTAGAGATTTCTGGCAGGTTTCCTCTTTGTTCCCCTTGAATACTTGATTCTGGCAAGGTATTTTCTTGGGGAACAGCAGAGTTGTTCCCTGAAGAGGGGACCTCGAGTGAGTTGGAGGTGTCTTGTGATTCTTCCGAGGAAGGAGCCTCGAGGAAGGTTTGATTAGTGAGGGTTGGACCTTCGTCGTTGTTCCCTGGTTGCGGGATATTGCTTGCACTTGGATAGTCTTCATCCCTTTTTCTTGGCTCATCCTCGTCATCATCATCGTCTTCATGTCTGACTAGCTTGAACAGAGTTCCCTTCCCTTGGACCTTGGTTCCCATCTTTACAAACTTTTCATTGAAGACGACATGAATGCTTTCCTCTATCTTCTTGGTTCTTTTATTGTAGACCCTGTAAGCTTTGCTTTGTGATGAGTATCCCAGGAAGATTCCTTCGTCGCTTCTGGGGTCGAATTTTCCAAGATTGTCCTTGCCGTTATTATGAACAAAACACGTGCAACCAAATGTTCTCAAGTGTGAGATGTTTGGTTTTCTCCCTTTGATGAGCTCATAGGAGGTCTTGTTGATCAGGGGCCTTGTCATGGCTCGATTTAGGATGTATGTAGCTGTGGAGATTGCTTCAGTCCAGAAGTACTCAGGAACTCCACTTTCGATCATCATGGTTCTAGCCATGTCCTCCAGAGTTCTGTTCTTTCTCTCGACCACTCCATTTTGCTGAGGAGTACGGGGAGCTGAAAAGTTGTGAGAGATCCCATTCTGTTCACAGAAGTTTAGGAACTCCGAGTTTTGAAACTCAGTTCTGTGATCAGATCTGATTGCTTTCAGTTTCAGCCCCAAGCTTACTTCTGTTCTTTTGAATCTTGAAAAATCATCAATTAAAACATACATGTACCTTTTTCCACCGTAGCTAGCTGTTCTCATGGGACCACAGAGATCCATGTGAATTAACTCCAGGGACATGGTTGTGCTTACCACCTTCTTGGGTTTGAAGGAGATCCTGGTCTGTTTCCCTCGAACACATGCTTCACACATTTTGACTCCTTCGAGATTGATTCGTGGAAGACCAATGACCAGATCCTGTAGATAAAGCTTTAGGATTTGATTCACACCAGCATGTCCCAGTCTTCGGTGCCAGAGTTCCGTGTCATCTTGGGAACTCGCAAGGCACAGCTTCATTGGTGGTTCAAAGTTGGTGTCCACCACATACACATTGTTGTATCTTTTTCCTCTCAGAATTACTTTGTTGGTCTTTTTGTTGATGACGAGACATTCATCTGAGTCGAAAGTAACGATGTTGTTTCCTTGATCACACATCTGGGAGACACTCAACAGATTATATCCCAGATCCTTTACCAGATTTACGTTGCTGACTTTGATGGATTTGTTGAGCAACACTTCTCCTTTTCCAATAACTTCTCCTTTGTTCTTGTTGCCAAATGAGACGTGGCCTCCTTCGGCATGAGTGTGGAGTGAGATGAGGATATCCTTGTTTCCTGTCATATGGTTCGAGCATCCACTATCTATGAACCATGTACTGTTCCCTCTCACAGCCACCTACAAGGAAAAGTTAGTGTTTTGAGACCCAAGCAAGATGACTCTTGCCAGGTCCCTTGCAAGGGAAAACATTTTCATTCAAGATATAGTCAGAAATGTTGATGTCTTTGGAATTTTGAGAGTTGGAGTTCCTTTGGTGATGAGCATGACGTTTTTGTCTGTTTGGGAACTCATGGCTTCTAGGGGTTTGGGCTCTCTTCTTGGGACATGCATCCTTGTAGTGCCCATGAGCACCATAGTGCCAACATGTCTTGTAGTATTCTCCCAGGTAGTATTTTGGGTGTGGTCTCTGGATACGGTTCCTATCCATGGTTTCTTTGTTGTACACTCGAGACCCATTTCCCTTAGCAATTTTGACATAGATTCTATGTCCAGAGTTCCTAGTATAGTAGTCTTTCTCACCATTGTTTCCACTCTCTAGGACCCTGATTTTCTCCTCGAGATGAGCATTTTTCTGTTTCTCGCACTGGAGTTCTAAGGCCCTACACTCATGGATCTCATGTTCGCTCAGGGGTGACTTTCTGTTCTTGGAGCACTCACCTTTGTATCCTATGCCATGTCTGGCTGGGACAAACTTAATTTGGGAACTAGAGGCTTCAGGATGTTCGGGAGTCTTACTCAGGTTTTGCAGGAGGGTGTTCTCATCTTTCTCTAAAGTTTTGATTTCTCTTTCTAGATCTACGATGTGAGACACATGGGACTTGAGTTTTTCTAGAAGGGATATGTAGTTGGGACAGGGCTCAAGACCAACTAATTGAGAATTTATGTGTTCCTGTTTTTCCAACTTGTTTTGCAGTTTTATGTTATCTTTAACAAGACTTGAAAGAATTTTCAACAATTCAGGTTTTTCATAATTACTCAAGGAATCAAGAACAGTTTCAGTGGTTACCTCACTGGGTTGTTCCCCAGTGGTTTCTCCTATGGCCATGCCACACATGTCTGGGAGTGCCCATGCTTCAGGATCTTCGTCTTCATCATCGCTCCAAGTAGCGATGTAGGCCTTCTTTCCTTGCTTTCTGCCTTCAGTTCCTTGTGGACATTCCTTCGCAAAATGTCCTTTCCTGTTGCATTTGTAGCAAGTCACTTCTGAGAGATCCTTCTCTGTGGGCTTTCTTTGGGAACTCTGTCCCTTTCCCCAGTTCCCACTGTTCCGTTGAGACTTTCCTTTGTAGAAATTTCGAAGAGCTCTTGTCACAAGGACTAGCTCTTCATCCTCTTCTTCTTCGGAGTCTTCATGTTGTTCTTGGGTTTATTTGAGCATTTTTTCGATCTTGAGTGTGATCCCTCGATGAGCTCGACTTTGTTCCTTATCATCGATCTTCCTCTTCTCATGTCCCACTAACTTTCCAAATACTTGATGGAGCATAAGCGTTCTATTTTCTGGGTTTTCCTTGAACATCGTTCTTTCATTTGCCCATTCTCCAGTCAATCCATTGAAGAGCTGTTGGACCTTCATTTTGTGGGTGATTTCTTCTTTTGTGATCCCCAATCCTTCCATCTTAGTGCAAAGTCCTTCAAACCGGGATTGGTAGCTATCGACGGACTCTCCCATTTCCATTTGGAAGTTGTAGAACTCCCTCTTTGCGTTCATTTGAAGATCTTCTCTGAGATCTGAGTTCCCAACGTGCATTTGTTGGATGGCTTCCCACATTTCCTTGGCTGTGTCAAGGTTGGCAACCCTGTCACAATCTTGTACGCACATGGACCTTTTTAGATACTGTTTTGCTTTGTAGTTTGCCTCCATGCACTTGTACTCGTTGGGACCCCACTTTGAGAGATCGTTGACAATAGCTGGATCGATTTCGAAGTTCCCCCTTTCGATGACGCACCAGGCTTGGTAGTCTTGGCCACGCATCCAATCTTTCATGTCGCGTTGCCAACTTTCAAATCTTCCTGTTATAAGCCTTGGCGGCTTGCTGGTATTGTTCCCCACCTGAGTAAGTTCCTGAGCCATTTTGGCACCTGCGATGCTAACACAAATCTAGAGCGCTGGCTCTGATACCAATTGTTGGATCGTAATCGGTTAGCAGTGAGCTTGGGAACTGGCAATTAAGTTGTTCCCAAGGCAGCGGAAGTAAATAATCGCAAGTAATAAAAACAGTGAAAGGCACAGTTCCTTTATAGAGGAATCCCACTACAACCAACTAGTTGTATGGGTAAACCTCTACCTCCGCTTGGAGGATTTTGAATGACTTACTTATATTGATTGCTTTGTTCCTTAGTTACACAGCCGGATTTACACTTCTCTGTTCCTACAAGTTCTTCCTAACTCTAGCAACACTAGTAAATCCTCTCAACTGAGTTCCTAAGCTCACAACAGCAAAACACAAGTAACTCAAACCTTACGCTGACTTCTCAGTTCCCTTGCTCCAGGGAACTTCAGCTTCACCGTCGTCGAGATCACACACTCGTCGGCGGGGACTTCTCTTCCTTTTCTTTCTTTTCTCTAATGTGGGTGTTTGTAAGTTCTGGGAGAAGTACTCAGACCGAGTACTATTCATTTGGCTTTATAGTCCATTTGTCTTGGGCAGTCGCATCTTTCGTTTGTGTCCAAAATGCCCTTTGCTTGATGCCCAAGTTGTACTTTCTTCACATGTGACTTTGGTTTGAACTAGGTCAACTTCTTGAATCAATCGGACCGTTGGATGAAGCGTGACAGTCTGATCCTCAGACTGTTCCCTCTGGCTGTCTGAGACAGAATCCCGCGATCTGCGCTGAACGGTCGTTGTCTTCACATGTGAGTTCCCATTTCATGGGAACTGACTTCTTCAGAGTTCCCTTGATGGAAACTCTTCATCGTTGTAAGCTTGTGTTTTCTTGTTTGTTTCTGGGAGTTCCCACTTCATGGGAACTTTCCTCTTCAGAGTTCCCTTGATGGAAACTCTTCATTGTGGCCAGTAGTGGCTTTGTCATTCATAGGAGTTCTTGGCTGTACCTGTGTTCCTTAGAAATACTTGAACAAACCACATTAGTTCCCTATGGTATTTGTCATTATCAAAACTTAAAGAGAAGTGAATCGTTGATCCGTTGCTTAGAATCAGAGGTCCCAACAACGTCCCAACAGCATCTCACTCAATGCGTCGGTGAAAGGGATAGAGATGTTCAAGCCTTGCAAGAGTTTGAGAAACCTCTTGAACTTGTTCTCAACAACATCTTTTGGCTTCTTCGAGGGATATGGAAGAATTGTTGCACCTTGAATCTTGCTTGGATCAACTTCTTTGGACTTCCCTACTTCAATTGCAACATTTTCTGAATGGACCGACTTGGGCACCATGTCGGGCCCGATGTTGTGAATCTCGGTCCTGGGCAGAGGAGTTGGATCGAGGTCTGTGTACGTCGGTCCCGAGTTGCTCTCAACCTCGGTCCGTGGTGAAGGAGTCGATCTTCTTGTTGGGTCGACTTCGGGGAACGTCGGACCCGACTTGCTGGGTAAGTTGGTCCGACTCTCTTCACTCTTCTTAGGCACGTGTGGCTCGGGTAGATTTCGGCCACTTCTCAATCCAATTGCCCGGACTTCATTTTGATTGTTTTGAGCTCGATGATTCTCCTCGGGTCGGCCCGGAAGTCTCCCATTCTCTCTCGGGGCTTGAGTCGCAATTTGAGCAAATTGATTGTCGAATTGCCTCCTCCATGCACCAAACTCATTGAATTGGGTCCTCATCTCCTTGAACCCATCTCTCATCTCTTGAGCAAATGTTTGTAACTCATTGAATCCCGGTGGTCTATATGGTGGTGGTGGCGCCCTCGGCTCGTTTTGGTTGAAGTTGTTGTTGTAGCTTTGAGCTTGACCGTTGTTCCACCGGCCATTGCCACCATTGTTGAAGTTGCCTCTTCCACCGAAATTTCCTCAAACATAGTTTGCCTCCTCAATTCGCTCGGCCAAGCGCACTTGGCTCTCATTCGGACAAACTTGTGTAGCATGAGCAAAGGATCCACACTCCTCACAAGCTCTAGCATTTTGCTTGTAGTAGTGGACTTGCCTCTTAAGCTTGCTCACTTCACCTTCAAGGAATTGGAGCTTCACATCCCTATCAATGTCTTCTCCCTTTTGATCATATAACTTCCTTGCACCTTCACCTTGAACTTTCACCTCCTTGCTAGCTTGACTCACCCCATACATGGCCTCATAATCGGATAGCTTGTCAAGTAGCTCCCAAGCTTGATCCGGTGTCAAGTCTATGAACCCACAATCGGTGTGGAGATTGAGCTTGTCCTTCGTTACCGGATTGATGCCTTGGAAAAAGATGTCTTGAAGCACATATGGTTGTTGGCCATGAGTAGGACATTGGCGCAACATCTCCTTGAAATGGTCCCATGCTTCGAAGAGAGGCTCATTCGGACCTTGTTGAAAACTTGCAATCTTCCTTCTCAACTCGGTTGTCTTTGAGGGCGGGAAGAACTTCATCAAGAAGGCATCATAGAGTGTCTTCCAAGTTGTGATTGACCTAGGAGCTTGGCTCTCGAGCCAATGTGTGGCCTTGCCCCCAAGTGACCATTTGAACGCCTTTAGAAGCACATACTCCAATGTCTCCTCGTCGGTAGAGATCGTCTCACACATGTCCACAAATCGTTTAACATGCTCTATGGGACACTCATGTGGACGGCCCTCGAATTGATCTCGCTTGATGAGGGAGATGAATTGCGTCTTGATCTCAAAATTCTTGGCAACCTCGGGAAGCACAATAGCCGGCTCGGGTACCCTCAACTCCGGATGCATGTATTGGCGTGCATTCCGGGGTAAAGCGTTGAGTTGAGCCTCGGCTCTCATCCGTTGCTCCCATTCTCTTCTTGCCACCTCCTCTTGATTGTCCCTCTCAAGTTGCAATCTAGCCATTTCGGCCCTAAGTTGAGCCAACTCCTCATCAACATGGAGAGCTTGATTCTCCATCCTTTTCCTTCTTCGGGCTTCCTTGAGAATACTTTCTGGATCACTCACAAACTCAAGCTCAAGTGTTCCTCGGGAGGAACGAGCTAGCATACACCTATGAAACAAAAACACAAACCAAAACAAATCAAAAACAAACAAAGGGTTTGGGCTATTCCCTCACCCAAATCACTACCAAAACACAAGAAACTCACCAAATTGGCACTCAATGCACTTAGACTTCCCCGGCAACGGCGCCAATCTTTTTGATCGCTCTCGGATGCGAGGGTCAAGAGATACAATTTATAACCCGACCCGTTGTAGTACGTGGTGGGTGTCGAACACTCGGGAAGTCTACTCGATCGATGTGCCTGGATACTAGGAAGCTAGAAAGGAGAGCATAAAACAAAGGAAAACAAAGAAAACAGTCGGGACCGACACTGAGGTCACATCGGGCCCGAGGTTGGCGACAAGAGGAAGTCGGGACCGACACTGGGTAAGTCGGGCCCGAGGTAGCTGGGGATGTCGAACTCAAAGATTTTAAAAGTAGATCTTGGGCTTTTGGGTTCCTTCCCTAGTAGATTAAGGCTTTTCCACCCCAATTCAGGCAATGAGTGATGATCGGACTAGGATCGAGTGCTTTCGCCCTCGTTCCAACCATATATACACCTCGATCCATGGGGAAATCCCCTTCGAAGCAAGGTCTTGAGATTGACACATGTTCACTTTCGCTACTTTGCCAATCTCAAGCCTTGATTCCCAACTTTCGCAAGGAATTGTAGCTCTATGTAGAGTGGGTTCCTTAGATCAAACACTCAAGGCTATGGGATTGGGGTTTCTAGCCTAAACCTAGCTAGGGTTTTCCCCCATAACCCAAGATCAAGGAGATCTACTCCATGTGACAAGCAAAGAAAGCAATCAAATCAAAAGGGAAAGCAATCATCATAATCAATCTCAAAACAAAGCAAAGTTTCATTCAAATCCAAAGCAATCCACAAATTCAAATCAAGGGTTTTCAAATCCACAAGATCAAAGCAAATCAAAGCTAAACAATCAACAAAACCTATCAAGCCTTCCTCTCTCTTGGCCGATTCTCTCTCCCTTCCTCCTCTTCTCCTTCCTCCTTGCTCTCCAAGTATCCTCTTGGCTCCCTTGGAACCCCCCTTTTGTGTGTGTGTGAGGGAACCCTTTCTTAGAAGACAAGAGGGCCTTTTATAGATTAGATGAGGGGCAAAAGTGGAAGTTCACAAATTCGTGCCTTGGAGCCCAAGTAGTCCGGTGACCGACTCGGCCCGACACGGAGGAACCTCGGGCCCGAGGTACTGTGCATCTCGGTCCGAGGTTGGAAACTTCAAAGTCGGGCCCGACGTTGTTGCAACTCAGTCCTGACCTCGTTCCACCTTCTTCTTTGTTGGCTTCTCTTGTTCTTCTTCATGGCTTGCTTCTCTCTTTCCCGCTTTAGCTCGGCCTTTGCTCCATGTCTCGACCCTCCTTCAAATCGATCCTTGATTCATGCCAAATTACCTACAAAACACATAAAAGGTGCGTAGTCTCCGAATCTCATAGAAATGCGGGAACTAGGCTAAAAAGGAACAAAGCGCACAAGAAAAGGGGAAAAAGAAACATATTTACAAAGGAAATCACATATGAAAACACCACCAAATAGAGAGACATCATACGCCACCGAGGTACTTAGCCAGGATGTGTTGCTTACCCGAGACAAGTTTGAGTTGCTTTATGTTCCGAATTGGTATGAAGCTTGGAAGGGCCATGCTTTCCCATTGGATAAAAAGCCACAAGATGAACCGTCGAGGGAGTGTGAGACAAGGTTCGACAGAGAAGGCGATGAAATGGATGACGATGAGGCAGCCACGGAGGAGCTCGATAACGAGGATGATGACCTCGGTACCGAGGTACTTGGCGATGAAGACAACCTCGGTAACGATCAACCAGGGCTCGCTAATGATTATTTTGAGGTCAGTACCAAGGCCTGCAGCTTCGGTAATGAGCCACCGCTTCCACGTACCGAGCCTCAGTCGTATGAGATGATGCCCTATAACCCGGTGATCTACCAAGACCACTTCCAGCCTCAGGATCATTACACACCGCCTCCTCAGCCCACTTATTCAGGATTAAGTGTTCCACCTCCGTGGGCCGATGATTTATCTTTTCAAATGCAACAGCTCAACCTGCAGCAGACACAACTCACCCAGAGGATGGAGCGTTGGGAGGGTGTCTATGCAGCTCGCACGGCTTTAGATGATGTGAGGCATCAGCAGGCGGATGCTTGTTGGAGGACAATGGAGCAAAGGGTGACAGTTGATGAGGAGCGCTGGAGGACCATGTACGAGTTTATGGGAAACTTTGAGCGTCAGTTTCCACCACCACCACGATGATGATTTAGTTTCAAGGATTTTCTTTTCTACTTCAGTTTAATCTTGTCAATTTCTTTTTTTTCCTTATTCTTTTCTATTGCTTAGTTTTATTACAGTGGGGACATTGTAATTTTAAGTATGGGTTAGGGGAGGGAAGAACACTTACTTGTTTCCTTGTTTACTTGCTTGTTTTCTTTGTTTTGTTTTTTGTTTTTATTTGTCTTTGTTTTGAAACATTGAGAAAAAAAATTGAAAATTTTAAAAATCCAAAAAGATTTTTAGAATGGATAAATGCTCTGTCTTTTGGTTCTATGATAGTTAATTGCTTGCATGATCATGTAGTTTCTTTTCAAGCATGTTTTTGGTGGTATGAAATTGCTTTTATAGAGGAATAGCATATGATGAAATTGAGCATGTATAACTTTTAGCATGAGTAGTGCAATCCAACAAAAATTTGCTACCTTGTGAGTTGTTTTTAGCCTTTGATTTTCTTGTGTGATTTACTCACTTTATGTATATTATCTCTTGGAATTGTGATGGTTATCTATTTCTTGAGACCTATATAAGATTTTTAGTTCATTACTTGTGAAAGTCATACGATAGAGAACTTATTTTTATGAGCCTTATTTATCCCTATCCACCTTATGCATGATCCTTCTTTTTGACAGACAATTTGAGCTTTAGTCTTTTATTTTCATCTCCACAAAAATTATTTCCCTAGCCAAGATAAGCTTGACCCTATCCGGGGATTAGGATTTAGATTGGAGAGGTATGTTTTGTAGAGTGAAAATGTTATGTTTTGGTTCAAAATAAGGGTTTTGGGAAGGGTAGATTGGAAGTCTCTTGTTTTATTTTGTAAAAATATCTCTTGGTAGAAAAGATGCACAAAAGTAAAAGAAAGAAGAGAATGTTTGGATCGATACCTGTCTATGTGGGCTCGGTGCCGATAGAAAGAAGAAGAAAATCAAGGAGAATGTAGCTCGTTATCGACCCTCTTAGGTCGTTAAAGAGGCTATTTGAGAAAAAAAAAGGGGGGGGGAAATGCAGAATGAAGAAAAGAAAAAAAAAAAGAAGAGAAGAAGATGTGCATTGTGTTTAAAGTTAAACCAGATATTCTTTTATGTTTATATGAGGCTTTCTAGGATTTTTAAAAGGTGAGTGAGTTTAAGCATAATGAGAGTGAGTTTGGTATGATGTTGTTATGAGAGTTTTTGGAAATGTGTGAGTTTTAGGAGTCTTTGATTCCTTGATATTATTAGCACCACATAGCCAAAATATTTCCACGCCTTATTGTTTTTACCAAGCCCCATTACAACCCGGCCGAATGGAAGCTTCTATGAAGTTTTTCATTGAGCCTAAGTTCTCTTGATGATTTTTTCTCGTTTTAACAAATCTTAGGTAAAGATTTTGGTGATATAAGTTCCAATTTCTATGATTTTTTGCATATAAGATTGAGTTGAGAGATTGAATTATAAGCCTAAACACTTGACACTTGAGTGAAACACATATCCTTGGTGAGGTTGGATTGTTGTTGCTTATGTCTATTAGTACTTATATATGTGTGATGACGTTAATAGTCATTTTCTATTTTCTGCTATGTTTTGATGTTGCTTTTGAGATAATGGCTATTACTTGACAAGCACGATGTTTGGTTTTGATTATTGTTTAGTGATTGCTTGAGGACAAGCAAGTTTAAGTATGGGGTATTTTGATGTTCGTGTTTTTAGTCTAGTTTTAGGTGTCTTTCTTAGGTTGTTTAGTTTACTTTTAATAAGTTTTAGAGTTAGTTTTGTGTGTTTTTGGATAAGTTTGCATATTTTGTGAAAATTTTGGAAGCTACTCCGTTTTGTGTCTTTTTGTAGGTTTTTGAAGCAGAATTGAGCATTTGCAAGCGAAGCTGAAGTGAAGTGGTGAGTGTGGAATGCATAGAAGAAGAGAAAGAAGATTGCATCTTGAAGATCAAGTTGAAGTGCAAGTATGGCCATGGAAAGAGTTCAAAAGAGTCAAAACAGAAGCTCGTTACCGACCTGTGAGGGTCGGTACCGAGCTGTGCATCAGAGTTTTTGTTAAGGGATTCAACAAGTGTCTACCGACCCTGTGCAGGTCGTTAACGAAGTGACCTGTGTCGGTAGAGCGCAGCCAACTTTCAGGATTTATATCTTGTAATCTTGTAATCTTTTAGTTTGGTAAGTTTTTATCTTTTAGATCTTTTATTAGATAGCCTTCTTAGTAGAAATACCCTTGTTCTAGCGTAGGCAAGGGGGGATTCGAGTAGCTTTCTTAGGAGAGAAGTCTCGAGAGAGAATTCGGACTAGATTTCCGTTCAAGAGAGAGGAAGAGGTTCGAGTTCGGTGATCGAGTTCCTAGTGTTGTTCTTCAGTTGTTTTCGAATTCCATGAGAATTTGTAAGACGATATTTCTTTTAATTTGAAGTAAGTTTTGCTTTTCAATGTTCTCTTTGAATAAAGTTGTTTGTTTTGATTTAATGAAGAGTGAGTAGTTTACTTTTCTAGGGTCGGGGTTGAAACCCGACATAGTTATGCATGATTGAATGAATGTGTTGAGTTTTCGATTGCCTTCTATCTTTTGAATTTCTTGTTGTGCTTATGCTTAAACCAGAGTCGAAGTAATTTAAGTTTGTAGCTTGATCGAAGGAGAAAGTTGCGAACTTGAATGTTGATATTGTTCGATAATGAAAGTTTCGAGGCACTTTGGATCGGTACCGTGCCTGCACTTGCATCGTTATATTTGTTCTGTTTCAGTAGAATTCCAGGATCGTTAACGACCCTGACAAGTCCTTAACGAGGCTTGTCGTAGCTGTTTTCTTCTGTTTTTGTTTTGTTTTATTGTTTTCTTAGTTCGGTAAACAGACAGCCTTGCTTCCCGTGGACAATCCTGACTTCGCTATACTCAGCGGGGTCCTGACTACAAATTTATTTGTTGTCGAGTTAAATCTGCCCTCTCAGCACCCCACACCCCAATTTTAGCACCAATGTTTGATCAAGAAGAGCGTCATCAAGGGAGGGAGAAACATCATGGGATCAAGCTTTGATTCCAGTCCTTCTCTGGCACCTTAGGAGCTGACGCTTGCCTTGAATTGTTAGGCAAAACAGAGTCAATTTTTTACTGTTGCGGCTATGAAGACGAGAGGAGAGTTGACATTGCCACCATCCACTTCATCGACTTTGCATACAATTATTGGTTGCAAGACAAGGCAGTGAGAAGGCGTGTGGGATACCGTCCCATTCAGACTTAACAAGGGCTTAGGCAAGTCATTTGAGAGAGGTTTGTACCTCTTGATTATGATGAGAGGACTCATGCCAAGTTGGAGCAATTAGACCATCGTACTCAGACTCCCAATGAGTAATACCATGAGCTTTGCACACTCATTTTTCAGTTCAATATTCAATTCCCCGACGGGTATATGATCTCTAAATTTATTCAAGGTTTGAATTCCGAACTAAAATCATATGTGAGTATACAACATTTCTCTAGGGCTACCACGATTGAGGAGGTGTTGCACTACACCAACCACATCTACGAACTTCTTCCTCAAAAGCACCAAGCCACCTCTAACACTAGGCTGTGGCAATCCATGTTGCCTAGTCCACCCTCAGCTTAGCCCAAGAATCCAAATTAGAGCATGAGCAACCAAGAGGATGTACAATCCTCTCTCATTTTTCTCTCTCCTTCTCTCCTTTTGACACCTCATTTTCTCTCTCCTTTTGACCCCTCATTTTCTCTATCATTCACATCACTTTCCACTTTTCATTTCCTCCTTCTCTTCCTCTTTCTCTATTTCCCCCCCACAACAAAGGGTATCCCCTTTCACTTCCTCTCTCCTACTTTCTACAAATTTTATATCATTCAATATTTTTTACAAATTTAGTTAATCAAATAAATTAATAATAAATTATATTTACTTAAATAATTTGGATTTAAGATAATATAAACTATTACTAATTAAAATAATAAACTTAATTAACATTAAGACAACTTCAGACAACATTATAAAGTGCAAAAAAATACAAAATAAAAATAACGTTAAACATAAATAATAAAAACATTGTTGGCATAGAAATTGAATAAAAACATTGTTGGATATAATTTGGATTAATCGGTCATGGTTGATTACCAAACATTTGTAGCATGGTTTGAACTTGATCCAAATTAAATGTATTTCGATTATATTGGGTGTTTGAGTTATTTGGATTTTTATTATGGTTATCCATGGAAGGTGGTAGTAGTGAAGGAGAGAAAGAAAAGCTAAGATGAGTTTGTGAAAAATGAACAGCAATGTTAGACTCTATTTATAGATAATTAAAAATTATAAAAATTGATTAATTTAATTTTTTTAATTATCAACATTAATTATTATTTTTTTTGGAAATATATTTAATGATATGTTGAAATGAAATAAATGAAGTTGGTTGAAAGTTGGATACATATGTCAACATGTTAATGGGTGAATGTTCTTCATTGGGCACAAAGGCCAAAGAATTCATTACTCTATGGAAGGAGGATTACTCTCATTCCTCTTTAAAAGGGGACTCCCCTTTCAATTCTTACAACCAAGAGGATCTCCTCTTTGAGGAAAGAGAGTGTAAAGATGCGGTTAATTCCTCTTGGTTGCACATGCTCTTAGGGCAAGAAACTAGCTCACAACTGAAGAATGACTTCACCCCACACCCTCGACAAGAAGGTGAAGGACATGCTAGTAGTGTTAAGTGCTACAAATGCCTAGGACATGGACACTACGCTAGAGATTGCCTGAATCAGTGGAAGGTCCTTCTCACCTCCCAAGGTGAATATAAGGATGGGGAGGAGGAAGTCATTGAGCAAGAGGGACAGATCACCGATGACCAAGGAGGGGAAGAGCTCCATACAATTGTAGAAGAAGGAGAGTATCGTGGTGCAATGGACTCTCATCATGACGAAGCATACTACTTTCCCTAACCAAAGGGAAACTATCTTTCACACTTGGTGCAAAATCAAGGATGAGGTTGTTAGTCATTTTTCCATTCCTACTATTCCACATCCTATGCCTTACCATCTTTGTTGGTTGAACACTAACTTCCCAATCCAAGTGAGGGAAAGAACTTTGATTTCTTTTGTTATAGGTCCTTATATGGATGAGGTGGAATGTGATGTGGTCCAAATTTCCATAATCAGTATCAAGTTTTGTTACTTATCACGTAAGTAGGAGAGAAAGTATGGATTTTTATATCAATAAAGAGAAAATCTAAGGTAAAGGTATCCTCACAACAACAATTATGCATGCCAAACGCTAATGAAACAAAAAAAAATCATGCTTTTATCACATAAAGGTGTCAACTTTCGTCAACCAAAGCAAGTAAATCAACTAACTTTCGTTCAATCAATAAACTTACTATGTAATTTCTTCATCTTCAACTAGGATAGATCCACTTTCGCTTCAAAACCCTAAATTGACTATTCTGATTCAAAGTTTTTGCTTTCGCTTCAACTATGAATGAGAAATTTCCTTCAACTTTCGTTTCAAGGATTAAGAACAAGAGAATAGATTCAAGCAATAAAAATAGTCAAACATGATCATAGACAAGCATGCCCAACCATTTTTGGGTTGAACCCCAACCTTAGAAGGAGAAAACTACTCACAATTCATCATAAAAAACATATAAATTAAATTAAAGAGAAAGGAAAAGCTTACAACCGAATCCACAATGAAACTTGTCTTCCAAGTAATCTCAAACTCGTTCCTCTCTCTCCTCATGCCTCTTCCCTTCTCTCTCTCCTCTCTACCCTAAACTAGGTTAATTGTGGCCTCCTCAAACTAAAGTTAGAACAAGAGTATTTATAGAGAAAAACCTAATCTATCTAGAAGCTATCTATAAGGAAATAAATCTTTAAAAGACATATCCCTTCTATAATGAAATAAATCTAATAAAATATATATCCATTCTAACTATCTAAATAACATAAAAGGAAACTAATAAAAAGGGATAAAATACATTAATTGCGCCGAATCTAATGTCTTCTACCGACAATGGACCCTCGGTATTGACCCCGTCAGGGTCGGTAGATCTCTCTTCTGAATTCTCGATTTTTGCTTCTCTACGCACCTCGGTATCGACCTGGGCAGGGTCGATATCGACCTCCATAAGCATTGAAAACAACTTTGAGTAAAACTTCCGTAGCGGGTTCGTTACACCTCAGTTTGACTCGATTCTTTTTCTTATGTCTTTATAACGAGTTTCTCTACCTATTTTAAAGCTCAAACTTCATCTTCAATGTCTTTATTTGAGTTCTTTTCTTCGTCTTTCACTTCATTCTTCAAAATATGCTTCAAAACAGCTTCAAAACCTATAAAAACACCACCAAAGCTTATGTAGACTCCATATCTGAAGAAAATATGAAAACCTACACAAACGACTCAAAACAAAACACAAAACTAAAGAAAAAGACTCAAAGACACAAAAAGAACACCCTAAAAACACGATTAGAAAGACAGATATCAAAATACCCATACTTAGACTTGCTTGTCCTCAAGCAATCACTTATCATAAACCAAAACCATCAACACTTCTATCAAGTAATAGCCCTTATCAAAAAGCAACATCAGCACAAGTGAAATTTTAGACAAGTGAGTTTAATGTCTCACACATATATGAGCAACTAATAATCATAACCAATCACAATCCAACCTCACAAGGGATATGTGTTTCGCTCAACTCTCATGTATTTAGGCTTATAAGTACAACTCTCAACTCAATCAAACATGCAAAAACTCGTAGAAATTGTAACGTATATCACCAATCTCTCTACCAAAGATTGTCAAAACAAGTAAAATCATCAAGAGAACTTAGGCTCAATGGAAAACTTCATAGAAGCTTTCATTCGGCAGGGTTGTAATGAGGCTTGGTAATGACAATAAGGCATGGAAATATTTTGGCTTTGTGGTGCTAAAAATCTGGGAATATACACTCCTAAACTCTCAACATAACTCACCAAACTTTCATAACAAAATATACCAAACTCACTAAAATATTATGCACACTCTCATTAACCCTTTTATCCCAACTAATCTTGCTTACAAACTCTAAGGAAAATTTAGCTCGTGCACTTTATTCACTGCTCAACTCTTCCCCCTTTTTTCAGATTTTGCTTTGATTTTTCACTTCTTTTTTTTTCTTGCTGGGAAGCTCGATACCGACCCTACTAGGGTCGATAACGATATCACTGTTCTGGTTTCTTCTTCTTTCTTTTGTAGCAAGTGCATTCAGGGAACCAAACTCCTTTTACATAACAAACTGCAAGATTTTACTTTACCCAACCCATATCACCCAACACTTGAACCAAACAATCTCACTCAACAAAACCATCACAACAACCAACACTAAGTCCTAATCCCCGGATAGAGTCAAGCTTTCATCGGCTAGGGAACAATTTTTTGGAGCTATAAATAAAAGGCTTTAAGGCACAAAGAAATCGACTTCAAAAATAGGGATAATGTAAGGGTGGATAAGGATTAATAAGGCTCATAAAAAAATAAGCTCTCCATCATAAGATTTCACAAGTAATGAACTAAAATCTTACAAAGACTTTGAGAAATAGATAACCATCACAATTGCAAGAGATAATATACACATAAGAGAGAAAATCACACAAAAAAGAGAAGAGGGATTTTTTATGTTCTCCCTATAAGGCCAAAATTATCTCACAAGGTAGATCATTTTGTTGGATTGCAATTAAACTCGTGCTAAAAAGTCATACATGCTCAGTTTCATCACAAGCTAAAAATTCACACAAAAACAATTTTAGGGTAGACTCGGGCTTAAACCATCAAAGACATGCTAAATGGATTTACATGATCATGCAATCAATTTACTATCACAGAACTTGATCCAGTGGGATCGTTACCGACCCCACTGGGTCAAGGAATGCCTCGGTAATATGACTGTCTAGCCCGGTAACGGATATGTGATCACCTTTCTTCATCGGATAAAGGGTCATTACCTACCATGGGGGGTCGGTAGGCTCCTTGATATGCACATCCTCCTTGAATCTGCTCGTTTCGTGTTTCAGGAAAAGGTTGTTACCGACCCATGGTGGGTTGGTAAGCCCTTCGTTAATGCTCTTTACAACTACGATCTCATTCACATCGAGATTGAAATGGAACTCGACCTTCTCCTCCTCAATATCGAATGTGAGGAGCCCCTTCCTAACATCTACTCGCGCCCTTGCGGTGGCTAAGAATGGTCTTCCAAGAATGATAGGCACTGTAGGGTCTTCAGGCATGTCTAGAACAATGAAGTCGTTTGGGACAAAGAATTTGCCAACTTGAACTGGGATATCCTCAACGACTCCGGTTGCCTTTACACAAGATCCGTCCGCCATGTACAACCTCATATTGATGGGTTCATGCGGTCCCATGTTAGCCTTGGTCTTGATAGACAGTGGTAATAAACTGGCACTGACACCTAGATCAGATAGAGCTTTAAAACGGTGAGTTCCAATACATATTGAAATTGCAAACTTACCTGGATTACCTAGATTAGATAGAGACTTAAAACGCTCCCATGTTAGCCTTGGTCTAGATACCCCATGTACAACCTCTGAGATAGATCTTTTCCAACTCAAAATCTCTTTTAAAAATTTAGTGTATGCAGGAATTTCATTAAGGAATTCAGTAAATGGTATAGAAATATTTAACCCTTGAAGAATTTTAACAAACCGTCTAAACTTTCCTTCCGTGCCATCTTTAGACTTCTTAATCGGAAAAGGAAGAGTTTTTGATGTACTTGGAGTAAAGAGAGGCCCAGATCGAGGCACCCATCGAATAGACAAGAGGGTAGATTAGTGCAGATGGGTCGGTACCGACCCTAGGGGGTCGATATCGAGATAAGAGTTAGGTGCAGAAGACTTAACTGGCCTGTAGGGCTCGATATCGACCCTTGTTGGGTCGGTAACGACTGGTTGAGCCTCAATATCGACCTTGTGGGGATCGGTAACGGGCCTGAATAGGATGTTATCTTCATCTCCGTGCCCTTTTTGCTTGGCATCAGCACAATCTGGGAGCTGCTTTCCGCTCCGAAGGTGTAGTGCTACAATTTGACCACTCAGGTTCTCTTCGGGGCGGCCTGGTAATTTCCCTTAAGGTCTTGAAAGTTGAGCAGCAAGATTACCTATTTGGGAGTTTACACTTTTTCTCCATGTTTCGATCTCTCCCAATTGTACCTGTACACCTTTTAGGTCGGAACGGACTCCATTGATCTTGTTGTGTACGCCATCAATCTTTTTATGGATGCCTTCTTGTATCCCTTATGCCCATGAAGGTACCTCTTGATACCATGGTGGTCTATAGGGTGGGGGTTGTCTATCAAGTGGAGGGGGTGCATAGTTGCCCTAGGTGGGCTGATTGTTGTTCCTCCCTATATAAGAATTATGTACTTGGTTCCCACAAGGACCTCTCATATAGTTAGCTTCTTCATATGTCTCAGCAGCACGGACATGTTGCTAGTTAGTGCAGGCAGAAGTAACACGGGCTTGAGACCCCCATTCTTGACAAGAGTAAGATGATTTAAGATAACTTACTTGCTTTTTTAGGCAGTTGATCTCGTCTTGCAAGAACTAGCATTTCACCTTGGGGTCTACTTCAGTTGTATGTGGATTATACAGCTTCTTTTGGGGTTGTTGGGATTGTTGCATTCCATACATTGCATCATAGTTGGTCAGCTTGGCTAGCAACGCCCACGCCTCATCAGGATCCATCTCTATGAAACCGCAAGCAGTATGCAAGTTGATGCGATTCTTTGTCTCAGCATTTATACCCTAAAAAAATATCTCTTGTAGAATGTATTGCGGTTGTCCATGGGTGGTGCATTGCCTCAGCATCTCCTTGAACCACTCCCATGCCTCCACAAATGTATCGTTAGGCAGCTGGTGATAAGACGTAATACGCTTCCTTAACTCCGTAGTCTTGGCATGAAGGAAGAACTTAGTATTAAATAAGTCATGCAAGGCTCTCCACATCCTTACCAATCTAGGAGGTAAGCTTTCTAGCCAGCTCAGGTCCTTACCTGCAAGAGACCATTTAAAAGCTTTTAGTTGGACATATTCTAAAGAAACACCAACAGCAGCAATGGTGTCACATAAATCAACAAAATTACGAATATGCTCCATAGGGCACTCAGTAGGTTTTTCCCTCAAATTGAGCCCTCTTAATTAAGGATATAAACTGAGATTTAATCTCAAAAGCCCTTTCTATCTAATGAAGCACTATTTCTGATTCTGGCACCCTCAGTTCCGGATGCATATATTGTTTGGCATTCCTTGGGATAGCGTTCAATTGCTCTTGTAACATGCATCACTAGCAACTGCAGCGTCTCTTTCAGTTTGGAGCCGCTCCATCTAAGCTCGGAGGTTGGCCATCTGTTGTGCTATCTCTTCAGGTGTAGCCATGGTTTTGCGTTCTCTTAATCGTCAGAGGAAGGATCGATTGTGTTCAGGATCAACTACTAGATTAGAGACAACTCGACGTCCTTCAGCTGTCATACACTATAAGCAAAAACAAAAACACGAAATCAAAAGCAAAACGGGTTTCCAGAGGAGGGTTGGTACCGAGGTCCCGGGGGTCAGTATCGAGCCTGTTATGATCCCGTAAAATTAAAACTAAAAAGAAAGAACTGAATCCTGACGACAGGGTCGGTACCGACTTGGATAGGGTCGTTATCGACTCGACAGTGTTTACGAAAACAAACAGAAATAGAAAAAAAAACTCGGTTTGCGGACAGGGTCGGTACCGACCCTAGGGAGGTCGTTACCAACTCGACTGAGTCCCGAAAACGCTAAAAAGAACAAAACTTGGCACTATTGAAATCTCCCCGACAACGGCGCCAATTTGTTGATAGGGTTTCTTGACAACAAATAAATTTATAATCAAGACCTTGCTGAGTATGGGGGAGTCAGGTTCATCCACGGGAGATAGTCAGTATCAAGTTTTGTTACTTATCACGCAAGTATGAGAAACAATATGGATTTTTATAACAATAAAGAGAAAATCTAGGTAAAGGTATCCCCACAACAACAATTATGCATAACAAACGCTAATGAAACACATAAATCACACTTTTATCAAATAAAGGGGTCAAATTTCGTCAACCAAAGCAAGTAAATCAACTAACTTTCATTCAATCAATAAACATATTATCTAATCTCTTCATCTTCAACTAGGATAGATCCGCTTTCGCTTCAAAACCCTAAATTGACTATTCCGATTCAAAGTTTTCGATTTTGCTTCAACTATGAATGAGAAATTCCCTTCAACTTTCATTTCAAAGATTAAGATCAAGAAAATAGATTCATGCAATAAAAACAATCAAACAGGATCACAAACAAGCATGCACAACCATTGTTGGGTTTAACCCCAACCTTAGAAGGAGAAAACTACTCACAATTCATCATAAAAAAACATATAAATTAAAATATAGAGAAAGGAAAAGCTTACACCCGAATCCACAACGAAACATGTCTTCCAAGTAATCTCAAACTCGTTCCTCTCTCTCCTCATGCCTCCTCCTTTCTCTCTCTCCTCTCTACCCTAAACTAGGTTAATTATGGCCTCTTCAAACTAAAGCTAGAAAAAGAGTATTTATAGAGAAAAACCTAATCTATCTAAAAGCTATCTATAAGGATATAAATCTTTTAAAAGATATATCGCTTCTATAAGGAAAGAAATCTAATAAAAGATATATCCATTCTAACTATCTAAATAACATAAAAGGAAACTAATATACATTAATTGCGCTGACTCTAATGTCTTCTACCGACACGGGACCCTTCACCCTCGGTATTGACCCTGTCACGGGACCCTTCTACCGACACGTAGATCTCTCTTCTGAATTCTCGATTTTTGCTTCTCTACGCACCTCGGTATCGACATGGGCAGGGTCGATATCGACCTCCATCAGCATTGAAAATAGCTTTGAGTAAAACTTCTATAGTGTGTTTGTTACACCTCGGTTTGACTCGATTCTTTTTCTTATGTCTTTGTAACGAGTTTCTCTACCTCTTTCCAAGCTTAAACTTGATCTTCAATGTCTTTATTTGAGTGCTTTTCTTCGGATTTCACTTCATTCTTCAAAACATGCTTCAAAACCTATAAAAACACCACCAAAGCTTATGTAGACTCCATATATATCTTAAGAAAATATGAAAACCTACACAAACGACTCAAAATAAAACACAAAACTAAAGAAAAAGACTCAAATACACAAAAAGCACACCCTAAAAACACGATTAGAAAGACAGATGTCACCTTTCAATGGCTATGGAATTGTGTATTAATGGGATAGGAGGAGAGAGGATTGAACACCTCTAGGACCTTCCGAGTGCCTTGGTTAATGAGCCAAGTAGGTTTCTTGCACTCCAAGCAAGATAAAATTCTATCTTGTGAATAAAGATAGAATTCTTCCCATACATAATATCCAATAATATGATAATTAGCAAAAAACAAAATAACAATCCATACTCAATCAAGGATAATAAATATCCTAAAATAAATATATCTCATATGACATAATATATATGATAGCAAAATTAATAAAAAAAACAATATTAAATTACCGAAAATTATCCACACACAATACCCATCGTGAATGCCTCTTGTTGATTTATGATTGTCCCTTCAAATACTTTAATGCCTTAGGATATGAAAGAATAGCGAACTCCTTATGAGATAGATAGTTTTGCCAAGTCGTCAAAACCTGAATCAATGTTTAAAACTCCTTGTCACTCATTAGTTAATTCAACTCATTTCCACTTAGCTTCTAACTAAAATTCTCTTCTTTTTTTTTAGGGATGGTTAAATATTTGTGGGCTTAAGGAATAGAGATATATATGGGTATTTCCCTATTGGTGATTTTGTGGTAAACTCATTGGTAGTTGTTAGGGGTTACTCATTGGTAGTGGTCGAGGGTTACATGTTAATGGTGTTTGTTGTTGTTATTGTTATAAGCTCCTAACTTTCTCATCTTAAAAAGGAGACAAATGAGGAATTTTTCTCAATTTTACGAGTGTTGAATGACAAAATTAGAAATATCCATTTCAACAACTTTACCTTTTATGGCAATCAAGATACATGTAAAAAAGTTGAAATTTCCAATAAAATAAAAATATATGAAAGGCATTTTAGTCTACTTTGTAACTTTCTTAATAAATTTTAAATATGGTTGAAAAGACAATTATTTGAGAACAAATGGAGTTAGATATTTGGTAGTTGTTGGTGGTTACTCGTTGGCAGTGGTCGAGGGTTACATGTGTTTTTTTTTTTTTTGATAAGGAAAGAATTCGAAATACCAGACATGCTTGGTAGATCGAGAGACCGAGACGAGACTCGGTAGCCGGACAAACCGACAAGAGAAGACATATAGGAAAAAAAGAACAAACAAGCTACAAGGCAAAAAAGACATACAAAAAAAAGAACAAACAAGATACAAGGCAAACAAGCAACAACCCTTAACAAAGAAGCCGAAGAAGTTTAAGATCGAGTAGGAGAAAGGCAATTCCGCGGGTTAGACAAGACCTAACACAAGCGTATAGAGCCGCCGGAGAGCAAGACAGCATGAAGCCGACTGAGGGAGGTGTGATGAAACGCCTGAAAAAGAACAGGAATCACACCACCCGGACAACACCAAAACATCATCTCGAACCACGAACAAAAACCCGAACTTCAACAAGAGCACAATGCAAAAGGAATGCCTTGAGCAAAAGAGAAAAAAAAACCACTTCAACTGGTGAGGTGCGGGATTTCCGCTAAGGAAGGATATACACATGAGTGTGCCTCCTAGCTGCTGCATGAGTGGTCTTTGTCCACAAAGACCGATCCGCTCTTGTGGGGTACTGACGTTCAAGAACTTGAAAGGCTTTCTGGGCAAAATTTTGGTAGAGGATTTTCAAGAACTTGAACCGGCATCAGACCACGTGAGGGTCCAAACCTTAAAATTTGTCGAGATTCAGCCTCAACATTGGAAGTGATAGGCCTAGAACTGATCGGTTTTCTTGTGCACCGAGAACTTATCGCAGCCAGGGCCGAGATAGAAGTTCCGGAAAACGCAAAGGGCACAAGCGAAAGGGAAGTAAGAGAGCCACCATGGGAAGAGCAGACACCGAAGGGACCCCAACAAGCCGCCAACTGAAACAACCATGGAGTCCAGCAGCGTCACACCACCCCGGTTTCTTGTTCCCACAAACTGGTTCTCATGGGAAGGCTTCTGATTCAGAGGATTGATGTAGCTCTTTTTGGTTGGAAGTAATAATGGTTGATTTTCTTGTAGGGATAGCCATAGCAAAGGGAGGCAAGAGGTGTGTTTTTCCGATCTTGTGATTAGATCTGGGATTGTGGTGGTGGTGGCGCTTTGTGCGCCATTAGGGTTTTGGCCGAAGTTTTTTGGGAGCGTTTGTTGTTATTATTGTAAGGGACGAACCCGAGATTTAAAATGAGGTTGAGCTAATTATCACCAAATTTTATTTGGATGCGTTTAATTAACTTAATTAACTAATTTACTACTAAATTTATCTTATTTTTTACTTTTTATCATTAAATTTACCCTATTTTTTTTAAAATTTGTTTTACGGTTGAATGGGACCTACCCAAGTCCACCATTGGGTTCCTCTTTAGTTATTGTTATTTCTCATCTTAAAAAAGAAGAGAAGTCATAGATTTTTGCTTGATTTTACGAGTGTTGAATGACAAAATTTGTAGTATTCATTCCAACAACTTCACCTTTTATGGCAATAAAGATGTATGTTAAACGGTGATAATTTCCGATACAAAAAAAAGACATTAAAGGTATTTTAAGTCTAATTCGTAACTTTCTTAAAAAAATGTGTATGGGGTTGAAAAGACAAATATTTGTGAACAAATGGAGTAAGATTCTTTTTATAATTCTCAAAGCTCAAACTCAATAAGTTTAGTTAAAAATTTAATGAGTTGACATAGTGGTGTAATTAGACTTGTCAAAACATAACCCTACCTGACAAACCGATTCGACTTGTTCGAAGTTTTTTGGGTTAAAATCCGACCCGAAAATGAATGGGTCAAGTTTAACCCGAACCCAGTCGACCCTAAAAAAACTGGGTTGGGTCACCAAGCCGTTGGGTTGACTTGGCCAACCCGATAAAGTATTATTTCAATTAACAATTGAATATTTTATTATAAATTTTGTATAAAATTATTATTTTATTATTAAATATAATATAATATTACTTTTTTTAATAAAAATAGTCATAAATGTTAAAAAATTGACGATAGTAACACGTTGGATCAACCCGAACCCGTACCAAACCTATACAACTTGGTTCGATTGAACCCATGAATTTAACAACCCGATAATCCGGGACCCGTTTTGACCCGAACGCGATTGACCCAAACCCGAACCTAACCCGCCCGACCCATTTGACAGGTATAGGTGTAATGTTACATTGTGTTCACATGAATAATGATCTATTTCTCAAAAAACTATTATTTTGTGAAATTTCCTTAGGCCATTTATAGCCACCAACAACAAATAGTGAGCACCTTATCCATGGACAAAAAATAAAGTTAAAAGAGAAGAGATCATCCAAGTCCAAAATTTGTTGGAAAACGTATATGTAATAATTGAGATTCTTTAGGTTTTACTTTTTCAATCAATAAATATAGCCAAGTATTTCTACATTCACGGTTTAATTTTCTTCCAAGTCCAAAAATTAATGAAGCAAGTTTTGAACCATTCTCAATATTCCTTTCTTGGGAAACAACATAACCAACGTTATTTTTTCTAAAGGATATTATTATGAACATCAAAATCAACAAACAGCAGAAGGGCTTGAGTTTTTGTAGTCCACCAAATGTCCCATAAAATGCAACTTCAATTTGATACCCCACGCTTTAAACATCTCAATCTTCTCTTCCTCCCCGCGTCCTTACTCTTCCTCTTCTACCTTCACCACCATCACCCATTCTCCTCAACTGCAATCACCTTCATCCACTCAAAATCTACCACTACAATTAACACTGAAACCACCCTCCAAAACATTATCATCTCCATTGCTTCCTCTTCATCCTCCTTCCCTCACCGTCTCCCTTACCTTCAACTCTGGTACAACCCTAACTCTACTCGCGTCCTCTTATTCCTCGAACAACTACCCAAACTGTCGAGCCATGAAAATGATGACGTCCTCCCACCGATCGTCGTCTCCCAAAAGACCTCAAACTTCACCTACACCTTTCCTTTCGGGCATCGATCCGCGATTCGCATCGCAAGGATGGTCAAGGAGGTGTACGACCGAGGTGAGTCGGATGTGAGGTGGTTCGTGTTCGGTGATGACGACACCGTCTTCTTCCCGAAGAATCTAGTGACGGTGTTGTCGAACTACGATCATAATCAGTGGTATACTACATCGGGTGTAGGTCGGAGAGCGTCGAGAAGAATGTGAAGATGTCATTTGACATGGCATATGGTGGAGGTGGTTTTGCCATTAGTGCATCTCTTGCTAGGGTTTTGGCTAGGGTTCTTGATTCTTGCTTGATGAGATACCCTCGTTTGTACGAAAGTGATAATAGGGTCTATTCTTATTTGGCTGAGCTGGGTGTTTCAATGACATTGGAACTTGGATTCCATCAGGTGACTCATATTTTATTTTGTTTCAAATTTTAAGCTTTTGTGTCATTGGAAGTATACATTTGTAAATCAGTCATGTATGCATGGAGCTTAATACGCTGTAACACTCCCATTTTTCCCTCGGAGATATTACCGTCAGTGACCTCGGAATTTACACTCCGAAGTCACCCAAGGCTTTCATGGTATTCAAGATATAAATAAATAATAATAATTCAATAAATATTAAAACAAATGTCCAACTTTCACAATTTTGAATAATCCAAATACTTGCGAAAAAATGAGATTAAATAGACTTGAACAAAACAGAAGTAAAATTCTTGAAGGCAAAGGATCTCGACCTTAAACTAAAAAGTTATTTAAAAGAAACGTGCAACAACATCAACATCTTCAATCTCCAATCACCACTCCTTTACACCCTGATGTTCCGTATAGGGACGGTTGACACCAACCGGCCATGCAAAAGAAATAAAGCGGTCGGTCAGGGTAATGCAAGACTACGCAAGTGGAATTTTATGTGAGGTTCTTGTGATCTTAGTTGCATTATGACCATCGGTCTCCGAATGAAAGTCGGTCGATGACATAACCCAAATAATCTCACGAAATGGGAAATATGATGAAAAGATTAGGACACCACACAACTATGACTCCGGTACGAGGATTCGATGAGTTGGAGTTACGCGAAAACAAACTTGTTCATGTTTCAAACAAGAATACAAAATAAATTGTATTATATTATTTGATCCTCTTTCTGCTTTAAAAGAGTGATTACGATTTAATTTAGGAGTTTATAAAATTATAAACTTCTAATTTACTAAGATGATTCCCGATAAATCTTAGAGTTATGAGCATTATAACTTTTCCTCATATTAAATACCTTATATTATGGATAAAAAATTCTCGATTTATTTTACATGCATATAACCTATTTTTAAATCATAATCTTACTCAATATTTGATTTATTAAAAAATCATTAATTAATTTAATAATTATAAATTCAGAAATTAATATTTTCCGTAGGTATATTCTCAAAATTTTATTCCTCAAACACAATATTAGAATAAATAATTATTTTCAAAAAAAACATATATTTAATAATTAGTCTATAAGCATAACATATTTATTTATATAAGAAAATACTTTTAAACTAAGTGATTGTAAGTTTTCTTATCATTACACTTAGATCTAAGACAAAATTACAAATAAGAATTAATAAAACAAGAACTAGCCTTATGATAAAAGTGTACAGAGATGGGAAAGAAATGTGGATCTGTTCGTACATGTATACGCAGACACAAGACTTCTAGAGTTACAAATTTGAACGTGGAAAATCAATGGTAACTAGACTTATGATTTCGAACGGGGAAAGGATGGATTGGTTGCACACACAGGAATGCTCGGCGGCCACCTATGGTTTGCTGACCATGGTTGATATCTGTTGGTGAGGAGGCTCGAACAGAACAAGAGGACAGAACGAGAAAAATGGTGATGTTGTTGTGGTAACTAGAGGACGATTTTGGGATGTATTTATAGGGTAAAGGGTCGGATTTGAACGCCCAAAACGATTTCAAACCTTCCATAACTCAAAATAATCTGATTGGCAATCAAATAAGGCTAATTGATTTTAGCCCTAATTCGTTCAAATTAGAAAAGCGAAAATTTCGGGACCCGATTAAACAAATTAGCGTTAAGATTATGATGGGTATGAAATAAGGATCGTTTCCATGTATAATAGGTTTGATTTCATGACCAATGGGGGAAGGTACAAATTTTGGCGATCTCCATTGAAGTTGCACTTTACACGGCTGGCTGCTGGAGGAAGAAGGTGAACTTTGCTGAATTTTGCAGTTTTGGGCCCATTTCTAACAAAATTACATTTTTGGCCCATACTTTTAAAAACGTGGTAAAAACGCCCATTTCTTAGGGATTTGAAATTCCAAAAATTTATATTTTATACCCAATATTTTAAAAACTCATTATCTTGCCTTAAAATTTTATTCCTTTGTCACAACAATATTTAAAAAAAAATATTAAGTAACGTATTAAAACTCCTTAATCATAAAATAGCTTTTAGAATAATTAAACTCTTAAGGAAAATTATTCATAATAGTTTCATATAATTTTATTTACATTACTAGTTATGAATACTTCTTTAATTTTATTATTAATATTCAGTAAAACTTATGACCTTTCGAGTAAGGTCATTTATCTAAAATAATCTAATAACGATTGTTGGGACGGTGTTTGGAACTTTGGTTCCAAACATCGGAACAACGATACCATTCTCCAATTTTGATAATGACAAACACCATATGGGAACACTGGCTTACATGATGAAGAGTTCTTATCAAAGGAACTCTGAAGAAGACAGTTTCCATCACATGGGAACTCACATGTGCAAACAAAAATAGGTCAGCGAGATTTACGGGATCCTGTCTCAAGACAAAACAAACGCTCAGTATGAGGAACAGACTGAGGGGTTTGATCCAATGGCCCGATCAACTCTCAAAGTTAACTCAATTCAAAATTGTCACATGTGAAGGATAACGACTTGGTATACAAGACAAAGGGCATTTCGGACACAAATGGAAGTCAAGATTGGAGCCCAAGTATTCACAAGTATAAAGCCAAGTGAATAGTGCTCGGATAGAGCACTTCTCCCAGAACTCACTTATACTCACAAAGGAAGAAAGAAAGAAGAAGAGAAGTCCCTGGCGGCGAGTGTCTGATCTCGGCGACGGCGAAGCTAAGTTCCCAGGAGCAAGGGAACTGAGACAGTTAAGGTGTAAGGTTTGATTCACTTGTTTTATTTGAGTTGTTCGCTTAGGAACTCAGTTGAGAAGATTCATTAATGTTGCTAGAGTTAGGTAGAACTCGTAGGAATAAAGAAGTTTGAATCTGGTTGTTTGTAACTAAGGAACAATCAATAATACAAGTAATTCATTCAAAATCCTCCAAGCGGAAGTAGAGGTTTACCCATACAACTGGTTAGTTGTCGTGGGGTTTGATCGCTCACGAATGCGAGGGTCTAGAGATACAATTTATAACCCGACCCTGTTGTAGCACGTGGTGGGTGTCGAACGCTCGGGAAATCTACTCGATTGAGGTGCCTAAACACTAGAAAGCTGGAAAGGAGAACTTAAAACAAAGGAAAACAAAGAGAACAGTCGGGACCGACACAAGTGTCACGTCGGGCCCGATGTTGGCGACAAAGAGGGAAGTCGGGACCGACGCAGAGCAAGTCGGGCCCGATGTAGCTGGTTTTGTCGAACTCAAAGATTGAAAGTAGATCTTGGGCTTTTGGGTTCCTTCTCTAGTATATTAAGGCTTTTCCACCCCAATTCAAGCAATAAGTGATGATCGGAATAGGATCGAGGTGCTTTCACCCTCGTTCCAACCACTTCTACACATCGATCATTGGGGAAATCCCCTTCGAAGCAAGGTCTTGAGATGGAAAAATGTTCACTTTCGTTACTTTGCCAATCACAAGCCTTGATTCCTTACTTTCATAAGGAATTGTAGCTCTATGTAGAGTGGGTTCCTAGATCAAGCACTCAAGGCTTATAGAATTGGGGTTTCTAGCCCAACCTAGCTAGAGTTTTCCCCCATAACCCAAGATCAAGGAGATCTACTCCATATGGCAAACAAAGAAAGCAAACAAATCACAAAGCAAAGCAATCAACATCATCAATCTCAAACCAAAGCCAAATTTCATTCACAAATCAAAAGCAATCCACAAACTCCAATCCAAGGTTTCCAAATCCACAAAATCAAAACAAGGCAAAGCTAATCTAACAACCAAACCTATCAAATCTCCTTCTCCTATGCCGATTCCCTCTCTTCTCCTTCTCCTCTCCTTCCTCCTTGCTCTCCAAGTATCCTCTTGAGAGTTTTTGAGAGTTGGTCCCTTGCTAAGTGTGTGGGAACCTCAACCAATTAGAAGATAAGAGAGCCTTCATAGATGAGGGGCAAAAGTGGTAGTTTACAATTTCGTGCCTTGGAGCCCAATCCAGCCAGCGACCGACTCGGACCGACACGGAGCACCTCGGGCCCGACTTACTGGGCAAGTCGGTTCGAGGTCGAAAAATCATCTCGGGTCCGGCGTTGGTTCTAACGCGATCCGGACCTCGTTCCACCTTCTTCTGGTTGGCTTTTCTCTTGTTCTTCTTCATGGCTTGCTCCTCTCTTTCCCTCTTAAACTCGGGCCTTGCTCCATGTTCCGATTCTCCTTCAAAACGACCCTTGATCCATGCCAAAACACCTACAAAACACATAAAACGCGCATAGTCTCTGAATCTCATAGAAATACGGGAACTAAGCTAAAAAGGAACAAAACACACATGAAAAGGGGAAAAAGAAACATATTTACGAAGGGAATCATATATAAAACACCACCAAATAAAGAGACATCAGGGTTCCTCTATAAGGGAACTGTGTTCATTACTTTCTGTTTACCTACTATTATTTACTTCCGCTGCCTTGGGAAAAGCCTAATCGCTAGTTCCCAAGCTCTCGCTAACCCCTTATGATCCAACAACGATTATTTGTTAACTTTTTATTTAATAAGATGAGGCATGTAATATTTTTGATAATGCCACATATACTTTATTAAATAAACTAATGGAAATTACATCATTGCCCTT
Source organism: Fallopia convolvulus (assembly GCA_964016875.1). Lineage (NCBI taxonomy): Eukaryota > Viridiplantae > Streptophyta > Magnoliopsida > Caryophyllales > Polygonaceae > Fallopia > Fallopia convolvulus. The sequence continues at coordinate 15,059,382 of OZ024724.1, forward strand.
CTTAGAAAAGAGGGTTATTACAATAATACCCCCTTAAAAATAGTTTCGTCCCCGAAACTAGGTTCGACTTACTAGATATCCATTTAAGAAAAAGGGAGGTTATTACTATAGTGCCCCCTTAAATAATAGATTCGTCCCCGAAACTAGGTATAGAATAACTCTGGAAATGTTCTATGCATATCATGTTCTGTCTTCCATGTTTCCCAAGTGACTTCTTCCCCACCGTTCTTTGACCAAAGAATCCTCATTAGTGGTACTTCTTTGTTATATAGACTCTTAACTCGTCGTTCTAACACGCTAACGGGTCTCTCCTCATATGTGCCATTGGGTTGAATCTCAATATCATCGTAGCTGATAATATGGTATTCATCCGGAACATACTCTCGCAATAGCGATACATGGAAGACATTATGAGCTGGATGCACAGATGGCGGGAGGGCAAGTCGATAGGCAAGCTTGCCAACTCGTTCTAAAATCTCAAACGGTCCAACGTAACAAGGGTTAAGTTTTCCTCGTTTTCCAAAGCGAAAAACCCCTTTAGATGGAGACACTCGGACGAAAACCTTGTGTCCTACTTCAAACTCAATATCCCTTCGCCTTAGATCAGCATATGATTTTTGTCGACTCTGAGCTGTCAACATTCTTTGTCGGATTAAAGCAATGTCAGTAGTAGTCCTCTCCACCAATTATGATCCTAGCATAATCTTATCAACATTCTCATCCCAACAGATTGGTGATCGACATTTCCGTCCATACAAAGCCTCAAATGGAGCCATATTAATAGTTGAATGCCAGCTGTTGTTGTAGGTGAATTCTACCAAACTTAAGCTGGTATCCCAACTAACAAGACGATCTTGTATGCAAGCCCTAAGCATATCTTCAAGTGTTTGGATGGTCCTTTCGGATTGTCCATCGGTTTGGGGATGAAATGCAGTACTGAACCTTACCTCAGTCCCCTAGGCTTGATGTAGCTCCTTCCAAAATCACGACAAGAATCTTCCATCACAATCAGATACTATTGTCTTCGGAGTACCATGTAAATGAACTATCTCATGCATAAAAGTCTCAGCTAACTTTTGGGCTCCCCATGATTTCATTATTGCCATGAAGTGCTCACTCTTTGTGAGCTTGTCAACGACTACCCAAATGGCATACTTCTGTCCTTGAGTCTTAGGAAGGCCCGTCACAAAATCCATAGCAATATCTTCCCATTTTCATTTTAGCACAGGCAATGGTTGCAATTCGCCGCCTGGGCTCTTGTGTTCAATCTTCACCTTCTGGCATACCAAACATTTGGCTACAAACTCTGCCACATCATTCTTCATGTTTGGCCACCAGAAATTTTGGCGCAAATCTTTGTACATCTTACTCGATCCTAGGTGGATTGAGTATGCTGATGAATGCGCCTTTTTTTTAAATCAGAAGGCGAATCTCCTCATCGGTTGGCACAAATCCGGTCTTGAAACCATAGTGACCCATCATCATGAACGATAAAGCCAGGAGCCTTTCCTTCTTGCACCTCATATCTTATCTTAACTAGCAAGGCATCTTCAACCTATTTTTCCTTTATTTGGTCCAGAAGAGTAGCATGAATCTCTAACATATTCACACTACCAAGTTGACGTCCGATCCAAACCTCAATCGCACTGGATCAATTCCCGTTGCAACATTGGTTGAGCAGTGAGCGCTGCCACCATGGATTCCTGAGAGGTTTTGCGACTCAATGCATCAGCCACAATATTAGCTTTACCTGGATGGTAAAGTAATTCGATGTCATAGTCTTTGAGTAGTTCTAACCATCTTCGTTGCCTCATGTTCAACTCCTTCTGATTGAAGACATACTTCAAACTCTTATGGTCAGTGAAAATCTAACACTTCACACCATATAGGTAGTGACGCCAAATCTTCAAAGCAAACACCATTGCAGCTAACTCCAGGTCATGAGTCGGATAGTTCACCTCATATGTTTTCAGTTGACGAGATGCATATGCAATAACCTTCCCATGTTGCATAAGCTCGCATCAGAGACCTTGTTTAGATGCATCACTATATACTACATACCCATCCAATCCATCGGGTAAAGTTAGAATTGGAGCACTAGTCAAACGCCTTTTAAGTTCTTGAAAGCTTGCCTCGCATTTTTCATTCCATACAAACTTCTTATGAACCTTATGGAGCAAACTAGTCATGGGAAGAGCGATCTTTGAAAATCCTTCCACAAATCGTCTATAGTATCCTGCAAGACCAAGAAAGCTATGAACTTCTTTCACAATCTGAGGTTGCTTCCAATCTGCAATTGTTTGGATTTTCTGAGGGTCTATCATTACCCCTCGTTGGTTGATAACATGACCTAGAACTGCAACTTCCTTCCACCAAAAATCACACTTCATCATCTTCGCATACAACTCGTTTTGCCTAAGGATCTATAGAATGATCTTGAGGTGTTCTTCATGAGCTGCTTCACTAGGTGAATAGATAAGAATGTCGTCGATGAAGGCAACTACAAATTTGTCAACATATCCTCGAAAACATCGATGCATCAAATCCATGAATACTGTTGGGGCATTTGTAAGGCCAAAAGGCACTACCACAAACTCATAGTGACCATAACGTGTGCAGAATGCCGTCTTAGGGATGTCCTCCTCACGAATTCAAAGTTGGTGATATCTTGACCTCAAATCGATCTTGGAGAATACCCTTGCTCCTCGCAATTGGCCTAAAATGTCGTCAATCCTTAGCAATGGATACTTGTTTTTTATGGTGACCTTGTTCAATTCGCGGTAGTCAATGTAGAGTCTGAAGGTTCCATCTTTCTTCTTTATAAACAGAACTGGCGCTCCCCAAGGTGAAGCACCCTGTCTAATGTACCCTTTTTTCTAGAAGTTCTTCTAATTTCTCCATCAATTCCTTCATTTCCAATGGGCCCATTCTATAGCACTTCTTGGAAATAGGTCTAGTCCATGGTTCCAACTCAATGGTGAACTCTCTACTTCACGATGAGGTGGTAATCCTGGAATCTCTTCTGGAAAGACATCGGGAAACTCTCTAGTAACGGGGAACTCTTGTAGTTTTATATCTTTATTTTTAGTCGTTTCCGTAAAACACAAGAATCACGTGCACCCTTTTCGGGGAATCTTCATTGCTTTCATCACATTAACCATTTTCCAGTTCTCAGCTTCTCGTTGCCCTTTGAAATTGTAAACACATCTGCCCCCTCTTGTGATAATTATGGTACTAGTGTTCAAATCTATCTCAACTCCATGACGAGTTAACCAATACATCCCCAAGATTATATCATATGGGCCATAGGTATACAGATAAGGTCAGCATCAAAATTCTTTGATGGTGATCGGAAAGACAGTTAATTGCTTGGTACCCATAATCTTCTCCCCATTAGGAAAATTCACAATAAAAGGATAAACGAAACTCTGTTCATGTTACGAGTGTTGATCCTTTGAACATTCATAAACTAAACTCTACTCATTTAGACATTTGATCACCAACTGATAATCTCATAACGTAAAATCCAAATTCTTTATTCATATAGGTAGAATTTTTTAACATTCTATCATAATTGAGTTCAACATGAGTCGAAGATGACATAAATCCAATAACACGAAAGGAAACCAACATAGTTCGATGAACAAAAACAAATACGACTTAAGGTATAACAAAGGCAAAGCTCGAAGTACTAATGAATGACATATGGTTTAGGGTGGCGGAACGCATTCCTATATTGAGCAGCAGGCATCGTATTCCTTTTCTTTGGTGGTCCCAAACGATAGCAGTACATATCCAAGAATACGGGGTCAAACCTCCTAGGGTCCTTGACTGCCCCGTTGCTGCACCAGCGCGTTCTCCTTCAAGGCGACTCTCATGATGGTTGATCGCCATTTCATGACGAGCCAACATCCCGTACCAAGATTCCATATGGTCACCTAGTAGGATGTTATCAGCCCACAAATGCCTAGGCCTAAAGTCACCAACAGCTGCACGAGCTTCCCATGAATGACACTCGTACTGCTGCTCTCCTTGGTCAGCGGCTTCCTCTTGAGGATGGTACTCCCCAGTAACCTGGACATTAGCGGGTAATGTGTTGGAAGTGCACTCCATCTCCAACTCCTTTTCCTTAGGTTCCTCCTTTGGCTCCAAGGGAACCACATGAGTTGTTGGAGACTCAACTTCCATAGAGGTGGCTTCATTTTCCTCCATGAATTCTTCAGAGGTAAGCAAGTCCTCAGTTGTGATGGAAGGTGGAGGGCTAGCTTCATGGACAGGTCGTAGGGCTTTGGCTTGACTCCTAGTGGACATCATTGTTTGTCACATAGACAAGGTAAACCATGGTTAGTAGCTTATAGAACCATCCATAATTCTATAGTCATAGAGTGAGATTATGAAGTCGTTAAAGAATAAAAGATGAAAACAACTATTATTTTCAAGCGTAGTTTTCAACCCAACATGGAAAAGCGAATATTTTTTGAAAACAAGTATGAAGACTTGGTTTAAAAAACTTTTAACTCTGATACCATAATTTTAACACCCCCATTTTTCCCTCGGAGATATTACCGTCAGTGATCTCGGAATTTACACTCCGAAGTCACCCAAGGCTTTCACGGTATTCAAGATATAAATAAATAATAATAATTCAATAAATATTAAAACAAATGTCCAACTTTCACAATCTTGAATAATCCAAATACTTGCGGAAAAATGAGATTAAATAGTCTTGAACAAAACGGAAGTAAAATTCTTGAAGGCGGTCCTTACAGACCAAGGATTTCGACCTTAAACTAAAAAGTTATTCAAAAGAAACGTGCAACAACTTCAATCTTGAATCACCACTCCTTTACTCCTTGATGTTCCGTATAGGGACAGTTGACACCAGTCGGCCATGCAAAAGAAATAAAGCGGTCGGTCAGTCTAATGAAAGACTACGCAAGTGGAATTTTATGTGAGGTTCTTGTGATCTTAGTTGCATTATGACCATCGGTCTCCGAATGAAAGTCGGTTGATTACATAACCCAAATAATCTCACGGAATGGGAAATATGATGAAGAGATTAGGACACCATAAAACTATGGCTCCTTATGAATGAGAAAGGTTATGTTGGGAACTTTAATTATCAACCAAGATTTTGAGAAGCCTCCGTCGACTTATCAAATCTACAACCAACCTCACCGAATGCGTGTTGTTCGAATTCAGATTGGAAATAGAGTGGTTTTCCAAGTTGTAGTCACCACCCTGAACATGTTTTAATGGGTGTGCACTAGCACTTATCTTATTTATTTAATAAACATTGCATTCAAGTTGGTAGCTTTTAAGACGGCAACGTGATATGCCATAAGATATAGAATCCCACAAAGGGCAGAATAGGTTCCTAAGTCCCGATACAAGGCACTAGCTAGGTGCCAAACACTCCTCAAAACGGTTGAGAGAGCATGGTCATGACCAACATTAGGGTCTAGGTCCATCCTTATGCAAAATATCGTAAAGAGGTGTTCAGAGGTTTGTAAACCCCCACCTCTGATTCTACGCTAGTCCTAAACAACTAATCTCAAAATAAGACCGTGAAACAAACAGGTGCACAAACATTGCAACCTAAGTATAAGTTCTAGCGCATAATAGAATAATAACAATAAGCTACCATGGGGTCATTATTTCTATGCATAAGAAACCATAATTTATTTATAGATTTCACGTGGTCATTATTTCTATAATAACCTAAGTTCATTTTATTCAAACAAGTGTTTCCAACACAACATGCAAACATGAATAAAAGTATTCATGACAAAAGTATGAGAACGAACCACCACTTGCCTTGTTAGCAGGCGAACGGTACGAGGATTCGATGAGTTGGAATTACGCGGAAACAAACTTGTTCCTGTTTCAAACAAGAGTACAAAATAAATTGTATTAATTTATTTTGATTCTCTTTCTCCTTTAAAAGAGTGATTACGATTTAATTTAGGAGTTTATAAAATTATAAAGTTCTAATTTACTAAGATGATTCCCGATAAATCTTAGAGTTATGAGCATTATAACTTTTCCTCATATTAAATACCTTATATTATGGATAAAAAATTCTCGATTTATTTTACATGCATATAACCTATTTTTAAATCATAATCTTACTCAATATTTGATTTATTAAAAAATCATTAATTAATTTAATAATTATAAATTCAGAAATTAATATTTTCCGTAGGTATATTCTCAAAATTTTATTCCTCAAACACAATATTAGAATAAATAATTATTTTCAAAAAAAACATATATTTAATAATTAGTCTATAAGCATAACATATTTATTTATATAAGAAAATACTTTTAAACTAAGTGATTGTAAGTTTTCTTATCATTACACTTAGATCTAAGACAAAATTACAAATAAGAATTAATAAAACAAGAACTAGCCTTATGATAAAAGTGTACAGAGATGGGAAAGAAATGTGGATCTGTTCGTACATGTATACGCAGACACAAGACTTCTAGAGTTACAAATTTGAACGTGGAAAATCAATGGTAACTAGACTTATGATTTCGAACGGGGAAAGGATGGATTGGTTGCACACACAGGAATGCTCGGCGGCCACCTATGGTTTGCTGACCATGGTTGATATCTGTTGGTGAGGAGGCTCGAACAGAACAAGAGGACAGAACGAGAAAAATGGTGATGTTGTTGTGGTAACTAGAGGACGATTTTGGGATGTATTTATAGGGTAAAGGGTCGGATTTGAACGCCCAAAACGATTTCAAACCTTCCATAACTCAAAATAATCTGATTGGCAATCAAATAAGGCTAATTGATTTTAGCCCTAATTCGTTCAAATTAGAAAAGCGAAAATTTCGGGACCCGATTAATCAAATTAGCGTTAAGATTATAATAGGTATGAAATAAGGATCGTTTCCATGTATAATAGGTTTCATTTAATGACTAATGGGGAAAGGTACAAATTTTGGCGATTTTGGGATGTATTTATAGGGTAAAGGGTCGGATGCACTGTACACGGCTGGCTGTTGGAGGAAGAAGGTGAACTTTGCTGAATTTTGTAATTTTGGGCCCATTTCTAACGAAATTATAATTTTGGCCCATACTCTTAAAAACGTGGCAAAAACGCCCATTTCTTAGGGATTTGAAATTCCGAAAATTTATATTTTATGCCCAATATTTTAAGAACTCATTATCTTGCCTTAAAATTTTATTCCTTTGTCACAACAATATTAAAAAAATATTAAGTAACGTATTAAAAATCCTTAATCATAAAATATCTTTTAGAATAATTAAACTCTTAAGGAAAATTATTCATAATAATTTCATATAATTTTATTCACATTACTACTTATGAATACTTCTTTAATTTTATTATTACTATTAAGTAAAACTTATGACCTTTCGGGTAAGGTCATTTTATCTAAAATAATCTAATAACGATTATTTGTTAACTTTTTATTTAATAAGATGAGGCATGTAATATTTCTGAGAATGCCACATATACTTTATTAAATAAACTAAGGGAAATTACATCATTGCCCTTTTTAGAAAATAGGGTTATTTTATACTCCTTGTTGAAGAAGCCCAATGATGTTTGTGTGATTGATTTATCAAGACTAATGCATCATGGCTAGGTCATTTTTACATATTTTTTTGTGTTTTTCTTCTTGAAACTTTAAAATATAAGATCATGATATAGTTCTTTTTTTGCAGTTTGATGTTAGAGGATCACTACTTGGATTGCTTAGTGCACATCCCTTATCACTACTATTATCTCTCCATCATTTGGATGTTGTTGAACCACTTTTTCCTAAAATGAACCGGATGGAATCATTGCAACATCTCTTTAAGGTTGTCGATTTCGACCCTGCAAGGATATTTCAACAAACGGTTCTCTATAGTCACTCATATATTCTATCAGTTTCAATATCATGGGGCTATGTTGTTCAAATCTATCAAGGCTACCAGTTTATTACTGACCTCATTTCCCCAGTTAAGACTTTTACACCATGGAGAAGAGGTGCACATAATAGTAAGGGACAATACACTATTAACACAAGAGAGTATCCTCAAAATCTATGTAAGAGACCAATTTTATTCTTCTTAGAAATGATTGAGATCAATGATGAATATATCTGGAGCATCTATGTTAAGAAGTTTAAATATGATTGTTATCATACAAATGCAATTTCAAGACATCGAGATGTAAGGGTCTCCTCCACAAAGTTGGATATTGATACTCGACAGGTAATACATTCATGATTAATATATATAGTTATTTATTTGTTGTTTTAGATATAATTTGTTGTTTGTTTCAAATTTTCATCCTCTATGTCAGCTCAAGGCGCCAATGTTGTGACATTTTACACCCGTTTGATACATCGATGTTCATACATGTGAGGCCGTGTGGAGAGGAGGAATTAATCTCCAAGGATCCATAAAAAAAAGTGTGTATGCTTGGTGAACAACCTCAGGTTTTGCATTGGTATCTAGTGAGAAGGAAATAATCTCCATGAATTTATAAACATGTGTGTGCATAGTGGATAACCTCAAACCTCAGCTTCTGAAATCGTTTTACAATTCAATCATTGTTGACAATTGTGTAGCATGCCACAAGGTAATTACATTATAGAAGGATCGTCTCCCCCACCCTCCCCCCAAATTAGGATATTATTTGGACCTCATAGATGAACTTTTTTATTCCACTTTTTTTTTGGCCGAATACATAAATAGGTCCCTGAACTTTGACAATTTTGACAACCATGTCCTTGTACTTTTCGGGTTTCAGATAGGTCCCTGGACTATACATTTTTTTGTCATTTAAACACAAAAATTTGAATTGGCAAAACGCGTGTACGTGACTCTCGTAGGTGCGCATTTGATGACTTAAAAAAGCACACGTGGAACCAGAGGCAGCCAACCAAAGCATATGTGGAAAAGAGGAAATAAAAAAGAAAAAAACAACTTAAATAGGGTCTTCTTCTCCAAACGGTCATTTGGCTTCTTCTCCAACTTCTCCATTTTCGAACCTTCCTCATCTTCGTCTTCTCTAACGGTCCTCTCCTTCTCTCTGTATTTTCACCATTTGGATACAAAACCTTCCTCATGTCTCAATCTAGTGGCTTCTCTCACTTCGATGGCGAGCAACTTCACTTCCCGGCATGCGGGTGTGGAGTTGCAGCGACCTTGAGGCATTCGTGGACTGAAAGGAACCCAGGAAGGAGGTTTTTCGGTTGCCCAAACTTTGGGGTAAGCTACAAGTCTTTAAATTTTTTAAAATTCAAAACCCCCAAAATTCTAGGGTTTGGGGTTTCATGGCACTGTTGAGGATTTAGGTGCAAATTGTGCGGCATTGTTGATGGATTTAGGTGCAAATTTTAGGGTTGTATAACTGTTGTGTCTAATTTCATGTGTTGATGCAGAGGAGAGGGGCTTGCGGGTTTTTCCAATGGCATGACGATCCATTGACAAACCATATGAAACATGTTATTGCTGGGTTGATGAGATGAGTGAAGGAGGGGGAGACAAAACAGGATAAGGCTAGGCGTAAGGCAAATGTTTTGGTGATCGTGTTGATGTTGATTTTCACATTTCATGCTTTCAAACTCATAATGTAACTGTTGGCAAGGCCAAGCTGTGTAACTGTTGGATCGGTTGTAATATGCACCAATGTAAGCTTTGCAATGGAAGTGTAAGCTTTGTAACTAATTTAGGTACTTTGAAATGGAAATGTAAGCTTTGCAATGTTGACATTATTTGTGTCCAATTTGACAAATATTTGGAATGGAAATACGAGATTGGACATAATTGCACAAATTGCATAATGTTCTTAGCAATATGTAGCAAGATAAACCTGTTTACATGAGCAATATTTAGCTCCCTTAGTTGGTTACACAAGCTTGGCAATAATGAGAAAAAACACAAGCTTGGCACACTTATCCTTAATATTGTCTTACACAAGCTTGCCAATATATAGCAAAATCACAAGCTTGCAACACTTAACCTAAAACTAGTTTTACACAAGCTTGTCAATATAAATCAAAATCACAAGCTTGCAATAGTTAACCTAAAAACCAGTTGTACACAAGCTTGCCAATAATGAGCAAAAACACAAGCTTGGCACACATTAACCATCCTACTTGACACCTAATACTAGGTTACTAATTTAGGGTTTGCTTGAACTTGTCTGGCTACTGAATAAGACATCACTTGGGTTGCCTCTTGAAGGAGCATCACTTTGCAATTGCCTTCTTGTCATTGCAACTCTCCCTTGCCATTTTAGCCCCCTTTTCTTTGTACCAATCTCAAATAGCGTGCTTGCATCCCTCACAGCTTTTGGGACCCTCAAGACCTTGCTAGATTCATGGCTAGGCTGCAACTGGTAATGAAGAAATAAAAATCACAAGATTCATGGTCAGGCTTGCTAATTGTAGGATTGATGTAGGTGCCCAATCACAAGATTAATGAAGAAAAAATAAGTAAAAAATATAGGAGAATTGAAGGAGCTTACTAACATTTAAAATGGTCAAACCAGTTGTAGGATTGATGTAGGTGCCCAACCCCACCATGCAGGAAACTGTCTGGTAGCAACTGGATCTATACTTCTTGTAGGATGTAAATGTGTTAACTGTGGCACAAGCTCATCATCAAAACCTGGTGAAACAATAGGTAATGAACGTTGTGGCTTCAGATCTGAAGCCTTCTTTTCTGCATGGAATGGAAAAACATTCTCTATGAAAATCACATGTCTAGCTACAAAGATCTTCTTACTTTCCAAATCCAAAACTCTGTAACCCTTTTGCCCTGGTGGATAACCCAGGAAGACACATCAGTTTACTGTAGCATCAAATTTTCCTCGAGACTCCTTTGGTTGCAAAGAATAACACATGCAACCTATAATCTTAAGAGTGTCATAATGTGGTGGCTTCAAAAACAAAACTCAAAAGGTGTTTTCCACTCCAAAAATGAAGATGGCATTAAATTGATAAGGTGTGTAGCAGCTAGTACACAATCGCCCCAAAACCTCATTGGTAAATTTGCATAGAGCCTTAAAGCTCTAGCTGTCTCAATGAGGTGTCTATGTTTGCGTTCCACTCTACCATTTTGTTGTGGAACTCTTGGCACTGACCTCTAGTGTACAATGCCCCTGTCATCAAACAATGCTGTCATGGCCTTCTGTGTGAATTCGGCCCCATTATCTGATCTGACAACTTTCACTCTAGCATTAAACTGAGTGTTAATCATCCTCAAGTACCTGTCAACCTGTCTCAACACTTTATCTTTACTATTTAACAAAAACACCCAAGTTGCTCTTGAGTGATCATCTAGGATAGTCAGAAAATATCTAGCACCATAGTATGCTGGGGTTTATAGGGACCCCAGATATCCATATGTATCAAGTCAAAATTCTGAGAAGCATGAGACAAACTTTGTCTAGAAGGCATCTTATTTGATTTAGCCAAAATGCAAGTTTGACAACTGAACTGAGAAACATCAAGTTTACTACAACCATGTAGATGCAAAAGTTTGGTAGGAGAAATATGTCCCAAACGAGCATGCATCAAGCCTATTGTTTCCTTGTTATTACAAACAATGTTCATCAACTAACCATATCACTACTAACAAGATTGAAACTAAAACCCTCATTCTGCAATGACAGTCCTTTTCCAACTCCACTTCTCAACTTGTAAAGTCCTCCTTCCCTTGGTGCATATGCTAACACCTTCTCAGTTAAAAGGTCCTGCAATATGGATTCACGTGTCCCAAAAATGAACGCATTTGACTTGTCAGTTAACAGTCTTGTTACTAAAATTAAGTTGTGTTTAAACTCAGGAATGAATAACACATTCTCTAAAATTAGTGTCTGTGTAAGATGTACAGGGCCATGTTGCTTAACCAACTGGGTTGTTCCATCTGGTAACCCTATCCGTATTGGTATAGCAAGCATACTCAAATCAACAAAAAAATCTCTATTGTAAGATACTTGATCAGTTGCTCCCGAGTCTGTAACACCCATATTTTGCAACATTGGGTATTACCGCCATTGACCTCGGCTTTTACCGTCCAAAGTCACCCTAAGCTTTATAATGATGTTAAAACTTATAGAAATGCGGAAATTTACATAAACGTTACATAAACAAACGGATGCTCACGAATGAGACTTAGGGCTTTAATTTAAGATGAAATTGACTAAAAGCGGAATTTTATTTATTGATAAGAACTTTCATTCATTACATTGAGAGTCATTTTACAAATATAGCAGCGGAAAGTAAAGCCCATATAGCTTTAAAAGGCGTAATTAAAAATAAAAGTATGTTTTCCCAAGACAACTCATGTGATGATGAGTTGCTTGGTTTTAAAAAGGGAAGAGCTGGTGCACTATCTTCGGAATGCCTCGCTCTTATGAGAATTTCTTTCTTCCTTCAACGTCGTCTTGCCTTGACCTTCGATTCTCGCCTAACGCTTCTCGAACCTTCTAGACTTCGTCTTCAATACTTCGGTGTAAATTCCTACAGTCTGGCATTTGTCGCGAAGGGCGAGATATATGAGGCAAAAAATGCGGATATGGGGGAATTAGTCGAAGGAGACTAAGCAAGTGAGAATGGAACTTCTCAGGGGTATTTCGGTGATTTGTAATATTTGAGATATATTATCGGGATATGTTTTAAGGAATAGGTCTTTATGTGGGACTTATCGGGACGGAGAAGAGTGTATCTCGATAGGAGATAACTCGTTAATTGAGAGAAGAACTACGAGATTGTAGACTTCTTTAGAGTAGAAAGTATGTTAGGAACGTTATTAATTCATATAAGGTTTTAAAATCTCTCGCGCCCTTGCTGACCGAGAGCCGGATCGATCATTTGAGATCGGTCCGGTTTTGATGTCTTTTAAAGGTGCATTGGCACTTATCTTATATCGTGACGAAAATGTCGATTACGTTAGTGATTTTTAAAGAGTGGGGGGGGGGGGGGCTTGCATGGCCCGGACCACTTAAGGGAAACTCGGTTCCGACACTTAGCTATGGTGTCACTCATCCCTCCATTGCACTCGGTGCGGACATGGATCATGATCCTAAAAGTTGTACTTTAAGCGCAGAGGCATACGACTTAGTAAATTATATAGAGGTGTTGGGTTAGTCCCGCGCCCCTTACTAATTCGTTCGAACCGATCTCTTCACGAGATCGTAAACAATCAAGGTCACAAACAATACTAGCATAAAAGTCCTATCAAATATTAAATAACGGAACAACGATAACAGAGGGGTCATTATTTCTAACAATCGATATTCCTAGGTTCGTTTATTATTAGCAAACAAGTTGTTCTCAACATCGAGAAATTTCACAAAACGAATTTATTAAGGCTACAAGGAGAAATTCCACTTGCCTTAGCTTAGCGATTGTATACGAACGAATGAACGAGAAATTTCGCCTTTAGTCGGGACGGAAAACTTGACCTATCGACGCGAGAGTTACGAACGAACTTTAATAAGAATTTTCTTTAATTCTTCTAAAGCTTTTTTTAAAAGTCTCTTATATTCCTTTTATAAGAGGAATAGTACTAAATTATTATAGTAATAATTTAGGTGGAGATGATAAAATCATAATACTCCTTATTATTATCTCTTATTTGTAATATCCAAGGATTCTTTATAAACTCTTTATTTTAATTTAATTATTATAAGCTTTTGAAAATTAAGACATAGTATTATTACATTTAAATATTCATTATCTTAAGGTTATTATTCCATTTAGATTATTTTATAAATCTTATTCAATTAAGATCATAACTTTATAACCTTATCATTAATAGAAAATCATTTATGATATAAGGTATGCAAATTGATTTAATTTGATAAAACTCATTTAAAATTATACTTTCCATATTTATACTTCAATTTACTTATCAAAATCATTCTTATGATATAATAAGTCAATTATACCCTTATCATATTATATCCTTTATCTTTCTTTATAAATATCTGTTATTCCCTAACTTGATCATAAAGAGAATTATCTTCTTAAGAATAGAATATATTATTATTATATTTTCCTTTTATGATATTTCTTATAATAAGACATGCAACCATCTTATGACATAAAAGATATTAATATATTATAATATATTATACTTATGCTAGTACTTTACGTATATGGAAACTTTAAAATATTATGTGGAATTAGAATTATAGTATGCTTTCAATATATGAAAAGGTAATAATAAATTCCTATTATTTTATTTAAAAGGTCCTTATGTCTAGAGCATATTTTTATAAAATATGAACATGCAAATCATCATTATATATAAGTGAATATTAATAATATTTTTAGCATATTTTTTCTAACAACTTAGGTCTTTTACATTATATTATCTTTAAAACAAATATAATTAAAATATAACTCATTTATCCATGTGTATATTAAAATAAGGATGATGGCCTATTATTTTATTTAAGAAAAATCTCATATCATAAGATATATTTTATAATATGAATAGCATGCATAATATTAATTTGTACTAGGAGAGTCTTTATTTGATCTTATCTTGTCTACTAACAAGTTCTTATAACAATATTCATATTAGGTTATTTTTATGATTCTTCAATTTATTGAGATTTATATTTAATGACTTAACATTATTTCCTATTTTAATAATTCTCTTATGATATTTATTCTATTTATTTAAATAAATATTGTATATATGTAAAATTATTTTATAAAGAGATAGGAAATTTAAATACGATTCGGAAAACTATACCGAGTGATAAATGAGTTATATTTTAATAAAAATTCTGATGGGCTTCTTCTTCCCTTTTCCTTTAATAAATATTCTGATGGGCTAAGAGAGGTATTTGAGCCTAATTAAAATTCAGCCCAAAATTACCCATCCTCACAAGAGAGTCCATCTTCATCCCTCTTTTTCATGTGAAACAACTCAGGAAGGAACCAGTGTAGACGACGGACAGCACCAGGCGACGGTGGAGGAGCTCCGGCGCCCTCCTGGGTGGCTCCGGCGACAGCATGGTTGGGGTGTGCGGCAAGGAGGGGCGGCCAATGGGTGGTCTCTAGGCTTAATAATGGGTGGTCCGGCGACAGCATGGTTGGAGGTCTCTAGGCTAAATTTTTGGAGGATTTGAATAGCAAAGTTGCTAGAAGAGAGAAGAGAGCTTTGGGTGTGAATTTTGATGGAAGAAATCAGCCTTTAATTAGGCAAGCAATGCAAATTTGGTGATCCATGGCAATGGCAATCAACCAATGGAGAATGGGTTGATTGATGAGGTCCATGAGGATTGGGGAGTGTTGTGTTAGTTTGATGATGATGTGGGGGTGATGTTATCTTTGGATGGTCTTGCAAGCTACAATGGAGATTGGAAGCCAAATTGGACATGTATTGGTGTACGTCAAAATCAATCAGACATGTCTTGACTTGTTTGAAGAAGAAGAAAAGAATATTTTATTATAAAAAAAATGGGATAATAGGTAGATGAGTTACATTAGCTTAGTGGTTTGGAGTGTGTGTGTGTGTGAGGAGGAAGAGGTGCAAGAGGTCTCGGGTTCAAGTCCTGGCTCTTGACTCCTTTTTATTTAAATTGTCTTGTACTTACTTTTGATCTCGTAAACCCCATTATTTAATTATTTCGAAAATTAATAAAACCTTATTTTTATTTGAATGTTTTATGCCTTCATAATTCTTTATCACATTTTTATAATTTATTGTGTAAATTATAAAATAATTAAACTCTCTTTTTAAGAGAAACTATTTAAATGATTTTTCGACTTGCTTAATATATTTAATTAAATTCTTAATTTCCATTGTAGTAAAATTTTATAATATTTTATAATATAATATGAGGTTATAAAAATTATTAAATTCTCTACTTTAGAGAAAAAAATTATTGGAATTAATATCTGTTTTATTTTATTTAGAATTTAGCAGATATTACAGAGTCAACTATCCAAGTACACTGACTTATTGCACTATTAACTGAACATGAGGATTTTTCATTAATTTCATAATTCATACCTGCAAAATTCAATTGATGTCCTGCACTACTTCCTTCATTGATGGTTGCTTTCCCTTTCATTTTCTCCAACACCTTCATGAAGATTGCATTGACCATTGACTCATCAATCTTGTGTTCAGCCTCTTCCATGTCCAATGGTGTTCCATAGTTTCCTTCATCCGGAATGTTGGCCATCATCTTTCCCGATCCTGAAGTCTGAATACGTGGTCCTTTCCACCACTCAAGGTAAACAACTAGCTTGAAGCATGTCTCCTTAATTAACATGTCCAGGCTCTTGATAGAAGTCATTTTCTATCTATCTTAGCCTTCTTAAAATCTCTTGCAAAGCTGGAACTACCTGTTGAATTGCCACTTCCACTAGTGTTACCATAACTAGCCTTATGCTTGTGTTGGTTCTGCATCTTATTCATAGCCAAAGCATCATGTGTCTATGTGATGACTCCAGTGATCTCTCGGTTCTTCTCCTCCTGTATAACCAAGTTGTAAGCAACATTGATAGAAGGTAGTGGATCCGTTGACAACAAAGTGCTTCTCAAGGTGTCATATGCATCTGAAAATCCCATGAGAAATTGCATAAGTTTCAAGGTGGAGTCTCTATCAACCAGCCTCTTCATTAGGGAACATCCACAGTGTTGTACAGCTCCACAACTGCATAATGGAATTCCATCCATTGCCTGAAGCTCATCCCAGATTCTCTTCATCTTGATGTAATATGTAGCAATTGACAGATTCTCCTATTTCAGATTAATCAGTTCTCTTTGCAACTGATAAATCAATGGAGCATTCACTACAGCATACCTCTCACAAATATCCTTCCACAATTCCAGTGTAGAATTTGCATAATTGAAGTTCTGCGAGACCTCACTGACCATGGAACACAAGATCCAACTCATCACCATATTATCTACCCATTCCCAACGATCAAAATCCTCAGAGTCAGAATCTGGCCTAGGACAATCCCCATTAATAAAACCTAATTTCATTTTAGCACTCAACGCCCTCTTAATGCTCCTACTCCATTCTGCAAAATTCGTGCCATCAAACAAACAGGTTACAAGTTGCATACCTGGGTTGTCCGAGTTGGAGAGGAAAAGAGGGTCGAAGAAATTGCCTTGATCATCTGGTCTGGTCTGAAATCTGGTGCGAAACCAGTCTGATCCGTCACCTCTGATCACTGATTCTCTGTCCATCACCATCGTTGATTGATTTCGTTGCTCGATCTTCGATTACAGCCGATTACAGATATTCGTCAACTTCACAGGATCGTAAATCCTTCATGCTTTGATACCATATAAAGCAACAAAACCAGATAATAGAACCAGATATTGATGTTTAATCACCAAAATTGAAGAAGAAACAAGCTCGAATGAGCAAGGTACAAAATCGTGAAAACAAGGGTCCAGAAAGCTCTCAAGACTTCTACCCAATGTCTTAAGGAAAACGAAAGAAAGAGCTAGCTATTTATACTAGTGTTTAGCTTCTTAACTACCATTACACTGTAGCTTATAACGAATGATTCCATGTCACCAATTATCACTATAAGCATCATTAGCCAGATATTTAAAAAGATATTTTAAATGGGCTAATAGCTGGCATATATTTCCATAAAATACTTGTTACCTATCATAAATTAAATATACAACTCTTCTCAATCTATACTTTCGTGGGTTCATTTTATTCGAGTTTTGATGTGTTCGATATTTTGAGTAGGGTCATTTGTAAATTAGTCTTTGGTTTTATAAACAATACCCATGCTATTTTATTCGGATGCGTAAGTATTATGTGCATGTTTATTAATTTGACAATTCAAACTCTATCCAGTAGGATACATATTGTCAAAAGACTTCGGCTTCCCTCTTTTTCCTTCATCTAAGATTCTAGAGTATGTATTAATGTCAAAGCAATGACATATTGTATGCATACAGCCTTGGATCATTTTGGACTAAATGCACTCATGACTTTTGAATTGAAAGACGTACTTTGAAAAGTATGCTAGTTCATTCAATGCATTATCAAACATACTTGATCAATTTTCTTGTTTTTTCTGTCTTTTTCTTTAATTTCTTCATGCCGTAAGTTGTTAAAACCCAATAACTAATGCTAAATCACAGCATGTCAAAAATTAAACAAATAGATCATCGTATTTGGCTTTTCTTCGATCTGACCTTTTAGATGAGCACCGGATAGAGGTGAAATTCAACCAATTCAGGTTCAGGTCGGATCATTTGAGATAGGGTTTTTATATTTAGGCTGGTCGGGTCAATTTTGAGTCAAGCATATATTCATGTGGGTCGAATTGGGATTAAAGATTGCTTTATATTTGTTCGAGATAACCCGGGTCGGATTTATTGGGGTTTGGGTCAAATGGCCAATGCAAGCAACTACGGTTTTTTTTTCAATTCGTGTATTTAATCAAGTGGTAAGGATCTCGAACAGTACCATGAGGTTTCTGTTTCAATTCCCATAGAAAATGGCCAAGAAAAAAAAGTCAATTACGTTTTTTCGACTCGCAAGTGAAATTTGATCACTCAACTAGTCTTATTCTCGTACCTTGTACGAGTATATTTCAAAATAATTTTATTTCTAACTTATTATTTAAATATTTATTCGGAATAAATTTTCACGATTCAATCTTATTTTCTTTAGTAATAATAATTATAAAGTTTTAATTTGTTTAGAAGAAAAGAGTAGATGGTAGTTTTTGAGATAGTGGGAAAGTGGGTAAGCTAAAAGTGGATTAAAAATGAGAAATTAAAAATCAAAAAATATTTCAAATTTTCCATGTGGCTCAAATTTTTACAAAGACTTAATTTTTGCTTTATATTTGTACTAGGGTAGATACCCCAAATGAAATTCAACCAAAAAAAAACCCAAGTGAAAATTTTCTAAAATATTTTTGTATCCTAGCGTGTAACTCTTTTAATATAATCAAGTTCGTATCTCTTTTCTCATTATTTCCTCCCGAATTTAGCAAAAGATAATTTTGTAAACTTTATACCTGAAACAATTATTGCATATATACAACTCAGATAGATTATACTCTCTCCGGTTTAAAATAAGTGTCGTTTTAGATTTTAACACTAGTTTTAAGAAAAGTATTAATTAAACTCAAATTTTAAACTTTTTCCCGATCTTATCACTCACCACCTTTTTGGACCAATGAATGAATATTTTTAGTCAATAAAAACACATTTCAATAAACATTATCATAACTCTCATCTAATCAATTGCCTAGAAAAATTTAAAACGACACTTAAAGTGGATAAAAAATAAAGTATTAAAAGACACTTATTTTAAATCGGGGGAGTACTATTTTCGTTTGGTAGATTATTATTATTAACTCATATACTCGTTTCCCGTTGATAAGTAACTCGAATAAAATCGTAGGCCTATAGGCAAGTAATGACAATAAAATATATATTTATTAAAGTCATATGCGTAGTATTACGTACATTATTTATAATATTGCAAAGACAGCAATATATATGTGACTTAAGGGTTTATTCCATATGTAATTCACCATATGCTTGGATTTTTACTTCCTAAGGACAAAATACAACTCTGTAGTTGTTTCCACTAGGACAGGTGAAAGTGCTAGTTGCATCATCCTTAGGGTAACTATACGCATCCGGGCACTTGTTCTTAAAGTATCTCGAGTAATCCGTGGGCCCACAACTCCCAGAGTTACAGCAGTAATTATCCGTCCTAAACACAGTACAAGGGTTGTTGCAGCCGCCGTTGGTTCTGAGTTGGGCCGGACACTGGCCCGTCACGTCGGCGCTGCACGTGATCCCCCTACACCCGCCGGAGGTAGGGCTAAACTGCATGGGCACGTTGAACCCGTCCACCAGCGATATGTCGAAGAAATCGAGGTTGTTGAACTGCTTTAGGGCGTACTCGGCTAGGGTGTTTGGCGGCGTACCGTAGGCGGTGCAGTGTAGGAGGCCGCCGCAGTCACCCGTAGTGCACCTGAGCCCGTTGGGGCCGGTGGGGGTGCAGCCCGTACGGGCCCAAATGCGGGCCGCGGTTTGGCCCGGGTTGGCCGTGATGGTCCAGGATTGGCCGTGCCCTAGCTGCTGGCCGCCGCCTGGGACGGCCGCGGCCCAGACGGTGTAAGGGCAGTTGTTGGTGATGGTGAATTGGGCTGCGTGGGTGGATGTGGAGAGGAGGAGTGTGATTAGGAGGGAGGAGAAAGTGAGGGTTTTGAGGTGAATCATGGTGGAAGGCTAGCTAGGGAAGACAATTGTGGTTTTTGTTTGTTTTGGGTTGATGGGATTAATAGTTTGGGTGGGACTTTATAGGGTCGGGTCGACCGGTCGAGTGAGATGTGGAAATCAGGCTGATGTCAATTCAAATATAGCAACGTTACAAGACTTTTCAAAATCAATTGTTAATTAATTTCCTAGTATCGTCGAAAACTAGCGAGGAAAAAAAAGTATGCGACATACTTCAATTTGCCGCTACTGGTTGTTTGGTTGGTTGATCACAAAATTCGCGAGGATATAAATTTTGGGAACTAGCATATAACATATGCTATTGGTTTAATATAAAAAAAAATTCTATATACAAGTAATATTCTACATCTATTATTATTCGAGAATCAATCATGAGATCACAATATTAATGGAGATAACTAAGAACGTATAATAATGATCATTCAATCTAGAAAAATCACAATAATTCGAATTAAATTTTATTTTCACTTTAAGGAACTAGCATAAAACATATGTTATTGATTTGGGTTGATGGGAACTTATCATTTCACAATACTTTTCAAAATCGGTTCTTAATTAATTTCCTAGCATCGTCAAAAATTAGCTAAAAAAGAGGGAATTCTTTTGGTGCACTTCAATTTTTGATTTTTTTCTTTTCGTGTCCTAAATTTTTTTATTTTCTTATGATATTCTTCTACTTTGTATAAACTATTTCTCATAACCTAAAGTCCAAACAAACCCATTTTTCATTCATTTTTACTAATTTTTCATCCATTTTTACTCATTTTTATTAAAAAGAAAAGGAAAATTCTCCCATTTATACCTATATGTACTGATTTCTAGATAAAAAATAAGAGGCAATAATTCAGAAGTTACTTCTTCGAACTAACTTCAAGTGGAGAGGCAAGAGGCAATTGTGATCGGGGGGAAGCAAATGGAAGATAATCTGTTGGAGTTTGATCTAGAGGCTTCCAAGATTGGAGCTACTGAGGCTCGAAACTAGCTGGCTTCCAGTTCAAGGGGATTTGATAACTCCAACGTTTATAACTATATATTAAAGTTGTCTCTTTTTGAATTACTAGAACAATTCTGGTCCACCTCAAATTTAAAAAATTAATTTTATTTCTATTATTATAATTTCTTTCTATTAAATTCTTTTTTAACTATTTAAATTTATCTCTAACATCAAACAAATATCTATTTAATATAGCAATATCTTTTTAAAGCTTCCTTATACAAGTATTTAAAATTAAAGATAAGATATTTCAAAATAAATACAAATCTTTTATCATAAATCTTTTGACGAATTTATTTATAGATATATAGTTATTTTTTTTTATAAAAAAATTGATGATAAATATTTATAATATTTAAAATTAATAAAAATAGATAATAAAATATTTAATAGATATATTTGATAATCACTAAATTTACGTACATGAAAAGTAATAAAATATGAAGAATATAATATTTGATTAAGAAGTATACATTCTACGAGTAATAAATTACTTATATTAAAGTTTATATTATATTTTAATTTATTAATATCCTATTTATAGTGTCTATAAAATATCGAATCGTAATCGTACATGATACGACGAGTAAAACTAGTACTATTTAATACGTATATTACTTTTTTTGGTGGAAATTTATTCGTATAGTACTTTGTCAAATAAACTGCAAAATTCACTAACGTCAAATAAATGTTGAAAAATTTGCAAAATCCATTAACTTCAAATTTTGCAAAATCCACTTACGTTTGAAAATTTTGCAAAATCCACTAACCTCATATGTCCACTAACGTCGTAAAAAGGCGATTTTGCAGTAATACACCAACTAAAAATATTTTTTGTAAAAATGACTATGTTATACTTAAATAACATTTGAATACTCACGTGGACATCTTTGCTATAAAATTTCCATGATTTATGGGCAAGATTAAACAAAATCAAGTAAAAATAATTTTTTTTAAAAAGAAGGGAAATACAATAACACGTGAAGAATATACGTTTTATTTTCTTTAAATTAAACTTTCTTTATTTTCCGCACCTCTCTTTCACCATATTCATCATTCCCATCTCCAAAACCCTAACAATCCTCTCTCCCCCTCAGATCGGAAACCCCCAAAAATGTCCGTCGGAATTCCCCGTCTAGCCATCAACGACGCCGAAAGCTCCCTTCCGACACCTGGATCGGACGATTCCAGCTGGTCCTCCGATTACTCCTCCTCCTTCATCGACGACT
The DNA here is from genome assembly GCA_964016875.1 of Fallopia convolvulus. Lineage (NCBI taxonomy): Eukaryota > Viridiplantae > Streptophyta > Magnoliopsida > Caryophyllales > Polygonaceae > Fallopia > Fallopia convolvulus. Next base: position 15,081,853 of record OZ024724.1, read on the forward strand.
TCAGATGGAGCTTCAATCATGACTCCGGTGAACCAGATCGGCGTCTTGTCCGGAGCTCCGCCGCCGATGCCGACGAGGATCTGGGTCCACTCATTTGCGCTCTGGGGAGTGCCACGTCGACGTCGGTGAACCATTTTGCTTCGTCCAGCTCGTCGGAGTACCCGCCGGAGAAATCCAACGATTCCAAAGGTGGAGGACCAAGATCGGCGACGAAGACGGCGACATCGTGAGTTAAAGATCTATTCTTTTATCATCAACCAAAAGCGAATTTGGGCATTTTTATCATTTAAGAGTTTTGGGTTGATTAGTGTAAATATTCAATCTAATTGCATCTACATAGTTTCTTATATGCAGATTTTTTAAACACTAAAAAAAAGACAAATTAGTAGTAAATATACCAAAAAAGTATAAAAAGGTAAATTAAACAAAATTAAGCATAAATATTTAATTTACCTTTTTCTTTAATTCCTAAAAAATTGCATTTGGGGGATGAGTGGGAATTTTTCCAATAAAAATGGGTACCCACTTAATTAATTTTAGTAAAATTGCAAATTTGAAAAAAGTATACATTTTTTACAATTTTGACTTTTTTTAGTATATCAATATATATCTTATAAACCTGAAGCACTTTTGGGCAGTTTCGTCATTATGAATTTATATTACAGGTAAGCTATTTTTAATAATGTTTTTTTAATTAATTATATATTATGTGATTCAATCACCTGATAGAATTTCCAATTTTATACCCTCAACTTACTTAATAATTTTTTTTATCAATTTTATATGTACTTGGATAAATTTTTATCTCTACTTATTATTCCATTATATTCTATGGATATATTTTTTTATCTCTACTCATTATTACATTATATTGTAATATTTAATTATTGTATGATTATCAATTTCAGTATCTAGATATAAGATAGATATCCATATTGTTGCATATAACTATTTTAATATTCTAATATTATTGCATATATCATAATATTTTGAAAACATATTTTTATTTCTATCTTTTTTATATTATACTATTTTTAATTTTTAATTTTATCTATATCCATATACTAAATTTTGATTTTTTGGCACATAATGAAGCCCATATGATACGTACTCTTCAAATTTTTAATATTGTATGTACATGTGCCCAATGCCCATATACTTTGATAATTATTTTGGCACATGATCGAGCCCATCTGATACGTACGCTTTCTTTTATTTTTTTAATCTAAAATAGAGATAATATTAGAGTTGTTTAATGGCATTGATAAATAATAATACGAAATAATAATAGAAATAAATATAATAATAATAAAAATACTTATGAAATCAAGTACCATAACTATGATAGTTAAACACAATATTGTCATTAAATTTTAATTTCAAGTACAATAGTTTTAGTTACGAAATTGTTTATGTTAATATTGCATCTATAACTATGTCCACACTTTTTTTAATTAATATGGATCATGTTTTTAATTCTAGAATTTATATTAACTTTTAAATTTTCATAGATTAATTTTTCATTCACAAATATGACAACTTTTAAATTTTCTATCCACAAGCATAGTGATTTTTATATTAATAAGTATGAATTTTTTTTAAGTAATATCGGTATAGATATGTTATGTTTTATAATGTATTAATTTTCTATTCATAAGTATGTTGATTTTTTATATTACGGATCCTTTAATAATTAAATAAAAAATTATTGATCCCCTAATGTTAAAATAGTAAAATCGGTTTAGTTTTGCTTCGGTTGAGTACAAGTTCATGTCATTAAATTTTACGGGTTTATTGAGTCAATTCATTGAGGTTTTTGTTCGGATTCATGTCAACCCAATGATTAAGAACGTATGATTTTTTAGGATTATTACATAAATATTATATATAACATTTTTAAGAATAAGATAATATTTGTATTCATTTCTAATAATAAAAGATATTATTATAATTAACTTAAATATTTATAATATTATTTTATTATATAAATTATAATAAATATAGCATATTTAAATAATATATTATAATTTTTATTTAAAAAAGTCGCGGGCTATTGAGGTTTTTGTTCGGATTCACATCAAACCAATGATTAAGAACGTTAACTTTTGTAGGATTATTACATAAATATTATAAATAACTTTTTAAGAATAATATAATATTTGTATTCATTTTAATAATAAAAAATATTATTATAATTAACTTAAATATTTATAATATTTTATTATATAAATTATAATACATATAAGATATTTAAATAATATATTATAAATTTATTTAAAAAAGTCCCCGGGCAAGGCCCGGGTCATCAACTAGTTTACTACTCCCTCCGTATAAGTCTACTTGTCCTTTTAACATTTTACACATATATTAAGACAAGACCTAGTATTACCACATTACCCCTATAATCTACATGCTTTATTCCTTGAGATGTGTGTATGCAATTAATTGTATGAGATATTTGAGGGTAAAGTTGGAAAATTTTGGATAAAATACTTTAAAAGACAAGTAAAATTAGACAATCATTTAAGTCTAAAAAGACAAATAGACTTATACGGAGAGAGTACTAATTTGTCTCATAAAAACTTTGAAAACTGGAGCTAAAACGTCTTACATAGTTACATCCACTAACCTTAAATAAACTTTGCAAAATCCAATATAATCAAATTAAATACTCCGTACTCTTTTCTTTACTTTCCTTCGTCTTTTATCTGATTAAAACACTCCTAGTTAATTAATGATGCCTAACAAGTTTCATAATTACTAATTAAGGCATGTTCTCAGCTATTTATAATGATTTATATTGATTTTGTTAACAAAAAAAAAGAATTAAAATGGATGAAAAATGAGCTTGTTTGGACTTTAATTAGGCTACGAGAAGAAGTTTGTACAAAGTCAAAGGGTACCAAAAGGAATAAGATTTTTTTAGGGCACCAAAAGCAAACAACGAAAACTGAAGAGAACCAAAAGAAATTTCCCAAAAAAAGTATGTTGACATACTTCTTCAATTTGTCGTTAATAGTTTGGTTCACAATAAAATTCGTGAGGAAAATTTTTTAGGAACTACTAGCATATAACATATGCTATTGATTTAAGGCGGATTTGTAAGGGTACTCCATGTACAAAAACAGTTTGCAAAAGTACCCCCACATTATAGGAAATTACAAATCATGCATTTTTGGCATTTATGCAATTTTATTTTTCATTATTTTATTGTTTAATTATTTGAATTTATATTTGTAATGTTTTTTAGAAATGAATTATTAAATTCAAAAAATTAAAATCATAAAACAAAAATTGTAAAAATAAATAAAAGTGATATGAAAAGATATTTTAAATTGATTTATTGATTATGATATACGAAAACTAATGAGGAAAAAAATGAAAAAAAAAGTCAACGATATGGCAAAGATACTAGTTGGTTGAGATTTCCGTAAAAATCTGGTCGGGCTAGATGTTATACTGTCATGCTTGTCTATTCTATTGTCATACCACAATATGCTCATGTCACAGACTTAAAAAGGAAAAGGAAATTGCTAACAAATTAGATTTGTTACGAAATTTTTTCTATCCTTTATCTTAAAAGATACGAATCTTAATGCAAATAATAATAACCAATCATTCTACATAAAGTACCTGACCTCTGCTTAATCTTATCTTTTCATCCAGTCTTATCTTTTCATCCAGTTTTGATATACAAACAAACTAGTCATCGTAGAGGCACATTGATTTCTACCATGGGTAAGTAGTATACGATTGAATTGTTTCGATAATCCTTTATTGCTTCTAAGTATTACAATTTGTGTATTTTCAGGTCGAAGCAACATCTTACTTACGTTAATTACAAATGGTGAATGGAATGTCTTGGGAGATAACTGGTCTTATAAAGGGGGGGATAAGAAGACAATAGCACTCATTGTATCCGATACTATAAAATTCGAATCCCTTAAGAATAATATAGTGGAGAAACTATCCATTGATTGTGAAGAGTACAATCTACATCTACACTATGTGAAGAGTACTAAGCCTCACTTTAGGGATATGTGAATGTGTATCACTCATCATGTGTTTGAGTTTAGCAATGAACACTCAAGCTCAAAAATCATGCAAGTAAGGACTTTACTATTGAAGCTAATATCACCCATTCCTCCACCTAGAGATGCCTAATACAAAGTACACAAAGAATTTCGAACTTGGCTCAATGGAGGTCCTCAAAGAGGTTCCATTCGGCCGGGTTGTAATGGGGCTTTTGGTATTTCTCAAGGTGGGAATTATTTGGTCTTGTGGTGCTTACAATGGGGATTGAACAACCTAAACTCTCACCAACTTCACCAAAATTCCACAATCAATTTCACACTCATCCCAAAAGACTTAACATTTTTCCTTTCAACCCAAAATTTCACTTAACATTCCACTTCATCTTTGCTCTTAGGCTTTTTGTTGGATTTTCCACACTTTGTACATTGGACCGACTTTCTTATGACATCGGGCCCGATGTGGCTTGTAACTCGGTCGGACCCTTTTTCTTCACTTAAGCTCTTTGCCTTCATTCCATTTTACATTTCCAACATTTTCTTTCTTTCTTTCTTCTTCTTCTTCATTTTCTTTTTATACAACAAAGATGCACTACCCACATGATTCATAATACCATTCTTTGCCCTTAAACCCAAGAGAATCTCAACTCTTCAAATACAATCCAAACCTCTCTTCTAAAGTCCAATCCCATAAGGGTCAAGTCATAATAGGCTAGGAATAATATTTTTGAGGAGTTTCAAACAAAGGCTTAGGCTAGAACGGGGCTACAAACAAAGGATTCACTTCATGGTAGGATATGGAACATTTATGTGACTAGAAGAATAAAGTTCAAAATCAATGTGATAATGCTAGGACAAATCTCATGACGGTCTTGAAAAATAGATAAACACCGCAATAGCAAGTTTTACTAAGCATTCATGAGCTAATCACACAACAAACATGAGGGATATGCAAATATGAACAAGCATCCCTAAAATGGCCAAAAATCAATCTCACAAGGGTCACTCATACTTAGCTGCATAAGAACTCATCCTAGAACTCACATGCTCAATAAAACAAGCAAGATATCATGATCACATCAAAAGCAACATCATTTTAGAGGCTAAACCATCCGAAAATATGCAAAGGAATTTACATGCTCACATCATCATTAGCCTTCATTTGGCAATCTAAGATGGGAATTTCTAGTCCAAAAACTACAAAACACAAAATCTTTTTGTTGTTTTTAACACAATTTTTCAAATTTTTATGGATTTTTGCAAAAATTTCTCTAAAACCAAAAACAAAGACTCATCCATTCAAAACCCAATCAATCATCCATGTCATTCACAAACCACAAACCAAGAAGCAAACATCCCAAACACAAACTAGAAACCAAAAATCAAATATTCTCAAAATAACAAACACACACAAGCAAGTGAAATCATGAACACACTTACCCCCACCCCATACTTAAAATTTTGATGTCCCCATCAAACAAGGAAACCAAAACTTAAAAGCAAGACAGAAAAGTATGAAGAGCTCACAATTTCTTTATTCTTCAATGGCATGTCTAGGATCAATTGAAGGGGTTGTCACGCCTACGTCCTCTTTGGAGCCTCGCTTGCCGCTCCCTCTCGTACACTTGCTCTTGGTAGAAGTCTTGTGGTGGTGGTTGGAGTTGAGGATCCGGGCGCGTCCATTGGTCCTCACGGGAAGGGAAGTTCCCGCTCATCCATGTGTTGAAGCTATCTTGGACCCGCCACCTTTGGTCTTCCACCTCTCTAAGCTCCTCCACCTCTCGCCTAGTGTAGCCGAGGGCTCGGTTCATCTCTTCTTGGCTAGCTTGGAAAGCACTTTGTTGTTGAAGCAATTGTTGTTGTTGTTGGTACATGTGTTGTTGTTGGAGATTCACTTGATGGACCTCTTGAAGAACATTTTCTTGTTGAAGTTGAAGATGGGCCATTTGGTTGGCCAAGAAGGACATGTCCACCGTTTGTTGTCGCTCGGGAAACACCATTCCCGGACCATACCATTGGGCGTAGCCTTCATAACCGCCACCTTGAGCTTGTTCTCGCCTTGCACCGCTCCCTTCTCCACGCTCATAGTGCCTCGGGACCTCATCACCATAGAAAGCACCAGACTGACTTTGAGGGAAGTCGGGCCCGACGTGGTGTGTACCTCGGTCCGCCAGTGTTGGAGCTTGGTGCGTGGCTCGGATGTTGGCCATCAAGCCTTGGAAGCGCTCATCTTCTTCATTTTGCTCTTGATCGACATCCATGTCTTCCCCACGAGGTGCAAACACAAAGTTGTCTTGGTCGAAATCCGGTGAAGATGGAGGGGAGGTAAACCGAATGTGTTGAGGTTGTTGTCGCCGCCCCTCTCTTGCACCTTCGGGGTCACCAAATGAGTGTGGCTTACCGGCCCACACTTGGTACCAATTTTGATACCGAGAAAGATCATAGAGGTTGGCCGCCAACCGGATCGACACACCATCATAGTTCGAGTGAGGGGCCAAAGAAATCATGTAAAGATTCTCCTTGAAATACTTCATGTTCATGTACTCAACACCATTCGGAGCCGGAGAATACTTGTTAAGATCAACTCCTAGACACATGGCTAGCGTTGCTATCATCCCGCCGAAGTAGATCCAAGAGGAGCTTTGGAAGTCTCGCACCATCTTGACCCACTCCCATGCAAGGTTCATGGGCTTCTCGGTGTGGAAGAGCATCTCATGTAGCAACATAATCTCTTCCTTCATCGGCTTGCTCAACTCATGGCGAGCATAGATTGTACATCCCAAAACTCGCACCATGACCCGAAAAAGAGGGCTAGCAATCTCGGTTGTGGAGGCGCCCTTTCTCATCTCGCTCTTCCCGGCCACATGACTCCACACTTGGTTCACCTTCTCATTGTCGACGCCGGTCTCTTCTCTTGGACATGGAAACCCGAAGTAGGTATCCAAGTCCCTAAGAGAGAGATTGTGGTCCTCATTGCCCAACTGGAAAGTGATCGCCCCTTCCTCATCCTCCACATTATCATAAGTGCATTCAAATGTGGCCATGAATTCCGAGGTAAGGGCGGGATAGTGGGTGTTGTCCCACCTTAGCATCCCATTGAGACCGATGTGGGAGTAGCACCTTGGAAGAGCTTGATCCATGTCCATCTTCCTCACGGCTTCCCAATCAAGCCACCTTGTGTGATGCTCAAGCGCCATATACCTTGCATAACTCTCAACTTGCTCATCATCCTCCAAGTAGACATCATCCAACTTTGGCTCTTTCCTTGACTTCTTGGACTTCTTCCTCGGCCTTTCCGTATGAGATGATGAAGCTCTAGTCTCCATGGTACCTACACACATCCAACCAAACAAAAGGGTCCAAGATAAACTCCATTCAACTCAACAAAAGCACTCATCAACACACAACAAAATTCAACACAAGGGAACCCCATACTTAGTTTCTAAACACACATGCATCACAATCCAACATGAATCATCATGGATATCTTCTAACAATCGCTAAGCAAATGATTATACTATATCATGATTAGGCTATAGCCAACAATGAAACACATGAATCCACATGATATCACAAGAAGAGAGCAAAAACAACATGGATCGACTTCCAACCTATGTCGGGCCCGACTTATTCAACCTCGGTCCGACTTGTTGGACCAACTTCCACAACTCGGGCCCGACTTTCCTGGGCACGTCGATATCGACCTAGTTCATGCTTCGACTTTAACCTCAAATCAACCCAAATCACTCTATCATGCACTTAAATTTCAAATTCATCCATCAAACATCCCTAATCGAAGTTCTAAATGGATCCAAGCATGCATAAACAACTTTAAAGCTCAATTTCACAAATCATGCAAATCCACCATTGATGCTCAAGCTCAAGCTCTCAATCAAACATGAAATTACTCAATCTATGCAATGAAATCACAAAATTTCCAAGGAAATAGGTAGAGATCGAGTAACACATACCGGATTTGAAGAGTATTGAACTTTTAAACAAATAATCAACTTAGAACTCAAACTTTCTCAATCTAGATCGAGATGGGGGATGAAGAAAGAGATTGAACTTGAAATTTCTACTTGGATTCGGGTTAGGGAGGCCTTTTCATGATTGGATCGAGATGAAGAAGGGGAGGATGGTGGATCGAGTATGGTGAGGGAAGGAGGCCGATTTTGAGAGTGTGTGAGGGAGATGAGTTGTATTTTGGGAATGGTGGTTAGTATGAAGATGGTAGGTAGGTGGGGGATGGTATTTAATGGGGGAAAGGACAAATTAGGTCAAGGGCAAAATTGGCATTCCACCTAGTCAAATCGGGTTGGACCGACTTCATGGACCGACGTCCCTATGTCGGGCCCGACTTACCTGGGCTCGATGTGGGAGTATTCGGGTCACCAATTTTACTCCATCCTCTTGCAACTTCTTTTTCCATATTTCCATTTATATATTTCACCTCAAATCCTACACAACCTTGAAGAATACACAACACCAAAAATCCACAAAACACTAGATAGAGATTGGTTAGAGAAAAGCTAGGCTAAACTAAGAAAAATACAACTAAAATTATGATTAGAAAACTACTAGCTCGGGTTGCCTCCCGAGAAGCGCTTGTTTAGAGTCACTAGCTTGACTTCCTAACCTCAACCTCAAGGCGGGTGAAACACGGTGAATTGCTCGCCATTTTTGTGCCCATTCCCATTGCCCTCATACCCATAAAACCACCAACGATGGTCTATATAGGCATGGCTCTCCGATCTCGGGCCTCTCTCATCATACTCCTCCAACGAATGAGATTTCTCCTCCTTACTTGCTCCATCATGTTCCTCTTTTCCTACACCAAAGTTATCCAAAGAATTCCTAGGAGATTCTACCAATTCATCTTTCAAGTCACTAAGGCAAATGTAGGAGTCTCCTAAGTCATCTTTCAAATCACTTAAACAAATGTAGGAATCAAAAGTTTGGAAAGAATTGTGGTCATCACCAACATCAAAAGGATATAAGTAAGGATACTCTTCATTTCTCCTTGGGCTAGCATTGATCCTTGACTCATCTTGATCCTCAACTTGCTCCAACAACTCCCTTGCTTGTATTTGTTTATTGAACCCTTCATCACTTCTCAACACAATGACCTCTTTAGCAACTTCCACTTCTTCTCCTTTTCTCTTGGCATTTTCTTCAAGTTTGAGGATGGCCAAGGCGTCCGTCTCATTCAAAGCCTTGTTGAAGTGAAAATCGACCTTTTCTTCACCAATCTCAAAGGAAACTTTGCCGTTTTTGACATCAAACCTTGTCCCCGCCGTAGCTAAGAATGGTCTTCCTAAGATTATTGGGACCAAGGGGTCCTCGTGCATGTCCAAGATCACGAAATCATCGGGGACAAAGTACTTTCCAACTCTCACCGGCACGTCATCCAATATTCCCTTAGCTTTGATGATGGAACCGTCGGCCATAGTTAGGGACATATCGGCCGACTCAATTTCACCTAAATTTGCCCTTCTCCAAATGCTAGCGAGCATCACCGAAACGCTTGCCCCAAGGTCACATAAGGCTTGGAAGTTTTGAGACCCCACACCAATGGTTATAGCAAAACGACCGGGATCTCCTAGCTTTTGCGGTAACTCCAAGGTCTTGACCTCATCTTGCATTTCAACTATCGACCTCTTCTTGCTCAAAATCTCCTTTAAAAACTTGGCATAGGATGGCATCTCGCTCAATGCATCGGTGAACGGGATAGAGATGTTCAAGCCTTGCAAAAGCTTGAGAAACCTCTTGAACTTGTTCTCAACAACATCTTTCGGCTTCTTTGAGGGATATGGAAGAGTTATTGCACCTTGAATCTTGCTTGGATCAACCTCCTTGGACTTCCCCACTTCACTTGCAACATTTCCTGGTTGGACCGACTTAGGCACCACGTCGGGCCCGATGTTGTGTATCTCGGTCCTGGGGCAAAGCTGAGGTAGAGTAGTCGGATCGACGTCTGGGTATGTCGGGCCCGACTTACTCTCAACCTCGGTCCGGGGCAGAGGAGTCGATCTTCTTGTTGGGTCGACTTCAGGGAACGTCGGACCCGACTTGCTGGGTAAGTCGGTCCGGCTCTCTTCATTCTTCTTAGGCATGTGTGGCTCGGGTAGGTTTCGGCCACTTCTCAATCCAATTGCCCGGACTTCATTTTGATTGTTTTGAGCTCGGGGGTTCTCCTCGGGTCGGCCCGGAAGTCTCCCATTCTCTCTCGGGGCTTGAGTTGTAATTTGGGCAAATTGATTGTCGACTTGCCTCCTCCATGCACCAAACTCATTGAATTGGGTCCTCATCTCCTTGAACCCATCCCTCATCTCTTGAGCAAATGATTGTATCTCATTGAATCCCGGTGGCCTATATGGTGGTGGTTGTGGCGCCCTTAGCTCGTTTTGGTTGAAGTTGTTGTTGTAGCCTTGAGCTTGACCGTTGTTCCACCGGCCATTATCACCATTGTTGAAGTTGCCTCTTCCACCGAAATTTCCTCGAGCATAGTTTGCCTCCTCAATTTTCTCGGCCAAGCGCACTTGGCTCTCATTCGGACAAACTTGTGTAGCATGTGCAAAGGATCCACACTCCTCACAAGCTCTAGCATTTTGCTTGTAGTAGTGGACTTGCCTCTTAAGCTTGTTCACTTCACCTTCAAGGAATTGGAGCTTCACATCCTTGTCAATGTCTTCTCCCTTTGGATCATATAACTTCCTTGCACCTTCACCTTGAACTTTCACCTCCTTGCTAGTTTGACTCACCCCATACATGGCCTCATAATCGGATAGCTTGTCAAGTAGCTGCCAAGCTTGATCCGGTGTCAAGTCTATGAACCCACAATCGGTGTGGAGATTGAGCTTGTCCTTCGTTGCCGGATTGATGCCTTGGAAAAAGATGTCTTGGAGCACATAAGGTTGTTGGCCATGAGTAGGACATTGGCGCAACATCTCCTTGAAACGGTCCCATGCTTCGAAGAGAGGCTCATTCGGACCTTGTTGAAAGCTTGCAATCTTCCTTCTTAGCTCGGTTGTCTTTGAGGGCGGGAATAACTTCATCAAGAAAGCATCATAGAGTGTCTTCCAAGTTGTGATTGACCTAGGGGCTTAGCTCTCGAGCCAATGTGTGGCCTTGCCCCCAAGTGACCACTTGAACGCCTTTAGAAGCACATACTCCAACGTCTCGTCGGTAGAGATCGTCTCACACATGTCCACAAAGCGTTTGACGTGCTCTATGGGACACTCATGTGGACGGCCCTCGAATTGATCACGCTTGATGAGGGAAATGAATTGCGTCTTGATCTCAAAATTCTTGGCAACCTCGGGAAGCACAATAGCCGGTTCGGGTACCCTCAACTCCGGATGCATGTATTGGCGTGCATTCCGGGGTAGAGCATTGAGTTGAGCCTCGGACCTCATCCGTTGCTCCCGTTCTCTTCTTGCCACCGCTTCTTGATTGTCCTTCTCAAGTTGCAATCTAGCCATTTCGGCCCTAAGTTGAGCCAACTCCTCTTCACCATGGAGAGCTTGATTCGCCATCCTTTTCCTTCTTCGGGCTTCTTTGAGAATAATTTCCGGATCACTCACAAACTCAAGCTCAAGTGTTCCTCGGGAGGAACGAGCTAGCATACACCTACGAAACAAAGACACAAACCAAAACAAATCAAAAACAAACAAAGGGTTTGGGCTATTCCCTCACCCAAATCACTACCAAAACAAAAGAAACTCACCAAATTGGCACTCAATGCACTTAGACTTCCCCGGCAACGGCGCCAATCTTTTGATCGCTCTCGTTTGTGTGAGGGTCTAGAGATACAATTTATAACCCGACCCCGTTGTAGCACGTGGTGGGTGTCGAACACTCGGGAAGTCTACTCGATTGATGTGCCTAGACACTAGAAAGCTGGAAAGGAGAACTTAAAACAAAGGAAAACAAAGAGAATAGTCAGGACCGACACAGAGGTCACGTCGGGCCCGATGTTGGCGACAAGAGGAAGTCGGGACCGACGTAGGGTAAGTCGGGCCCGAGGTAGCTGGGTTTGTCGAACTCAAAGATTGAAAGTAGATCTTGGGCTTTTGGGTTCCTTCTCTAGTAGGTTAAGGCTTTTCCACCCCAATTCAAGCAATAAGTGATGATCGGAATAGGATCGAGTGCTTTCGCCCTCATTCCAACCACTTCTACACCTCGATCATTGGGGAAATCCCCTTCGAAGCAAGGTCTTGAGATTGACACATGTTCACTTTCGCTACTTTGCCAATCACAAGCCTTGATTCCCAACTTTCGCAAGGAATTGTAGCTCTATGTAGAGGGGGTTCCTAGATCAAGCACTCAAGGCTATGGAATTGGGGTTTCTAGCCCAAACCTAGCTAGGGTTTTCCCCCATAACCCAAGATCAAGGAGATCTACTCCATATGGCAAACAAAGAAAGCAAACAAATCAAAAGGGAAAGCAATCAACATCATCAATCTCAAAACAAAGCAAAGTTTCATTCACAAATCAAAAGCAATCCACAAATTCCAATCAAAGGTTTCCAAATCCACAAGATCAAAACAAAGCAAAGCTAATCTATCAACCAAACCTATCAATCTCCCTCTCCTTGGGCCGATTCTCTCTCTTCTCCTTCTCCTCTCCTTCCTCCTTGCTCTCCAAGTATCCTCTTGAGGGTTGGTTCCTTGCCAAGTGTGGGAACCCCTAAATTAGAAGACAAGAGAGCCTTTTATAGATTAGATGAGGGGCAAAAGTGGAAGTTCACAATTTCGTGCCTTGGAGCCCAAGTAGTCCAGTGACCGACTCGGACCGACACGAAGGACCTCGGGCCCGAGTTACTGTGCAAGTCGGTCCGAGGTTGAAACTTCAAGTCGGGCCCGAGGTTGGTTGCAACTCGGTCCGAACCTCGTTCCACCTTCTTCTTGTTGGCTTTCCTCTTGTTCTTCTTCATGGCTTGCTCCTCTCTTTCCTCCTTTGCTCGGGCCTTGCTCCATGTCTCGACCCTCCTTCAAATCGATCCTCGATTCATGCCAAAACACCTACAAAACACATAAAACGCGCGTAGTCTCCGAATCTCATAGAATACGGGAACTAAGCTAAAAAGGAACAAAACACACAAGAAAAGGGGAAAAAGAAACATATTTACAAAGGAAATCATATATGAAAACACCACCAAATAAAGAGACATCAGGTATCTTATATTATTATTATTATAGGTTCTAAGATTAATTATTTTTGAATATCAATGATATTGATAGGATAAATGCTTATGTTTGATCGAATTTATTGACTTCAATAACATATACAGTAAAGAACCTATATTTATAAGTATGTCAGTACGAAATTAGCAGTATGATAGGATACTTTCATGTTTCAATTTTAGGTGATATCAGTGGATGACACTCACTTAAGTGCGACATACAGGGGTGTTCTTATTGTAGCAACAACGCAAGATGTAGACAAACATATTTATCCTCTTGTATTTGGCATGGTTGACAGTGAAAATGATGCCTCTTGGTCCTTTTTCTTCAAGGAATTCAAAGTTGTTGTACCAAACAACCATGATGTAGTGTTTGTCTCAGACCATCACGCAAGTATTTTGAGAGCATTGAGGAACAATTATGTTTTTGTTGGTCATGGGTATTGCATCTATCACATATACCAAAACTTCAAAACCAAGTACGGAAGATGAGACTTGTTTGAACTATGGAATACAGTTGAAAAGACTTATACCATTCAAGAGTTCAATCATTATTTTTCACAACTTTGCAAGGAGTCAGAACGTATTGGAAAATATGTTCAAGAGGCAAGATTTGAGAATTGGTCTAGGGCACATTTCTGTGCAAATAGATTCAACATAATGACAACCAACAATGCCGAAAGCTTGAATTCCCGGTTCAAAGAGGAACGTGGATGTCCAATTATTGCCATGTTTGATAAGATATTAGATATCATATGCAAGGGGTTTTGTGAACGGAGGAAAAAGGCTTCTATATGGGACTAAGAGGTAACCGAAGAGGTGAAGAAGACACTTGATTCCAGGTACAATCAATAGTTCTTGACACCATTAGAATTTTTTACTTTCACTGTACATGTCCTAATCAGTCAGTATCCAAATATAATTGTTTTTTATTTAAGCATATTTGGCTTTAAGTTTGCTTTGTTTACAAACTAATTTGTTTAGGTTTGTTAAAAACAGATTTTTTGATTTTTTTTACTATTGATGGACTTGTGGACATTAGTATTCTGTTATGGATGAAAACCTGAGCTCTTTTATGTTTTTAATGACTGATATGTAGGTACTTGAAGTCTGTGACTATGATAGTAAAAAAGTCTGAGTCAATTGAAGCTGAAGTAAATGATGGTGCATCTAGGTTCGAAGTGAATCTCCATGCCTGGACATGTGATTGTAAGGTATTTCAAATTGATCAAATTCCTTGCACTCATGCCATAGCTGCAACAATAGATAGGGGTGTGAATCTTGCACAATTGGTTCATCCCTTATTGAAGAATGATAAGATGAAAGAAGTGTATAAGGAAACTCTGCATTTGGTTCCTCCAGTTGTGCGTTGGGAGATTCCTCCTTCGGTTACAGGAATTACGTGCCATCCACCGCAAGTAAGAAGGACTATTGAAAGACCTAAGACAAATAGGTTTCTTGCACATTGGGAGAAGAACTGGTCTAAAAGTCATTGTGGGAGGTGCAAAGGTTTGGGACATTACCAGAGCAGTTGTACAAGGCCTTTGTCGTGATCAGATGACAATTACAACTAGTTTTTCATACCTGATCTAAGTACATGATCTAAGTACTTTGTGTTCTATTAGATTGAAGAAAGATTGTGCAGGGAGCTAAATTGTGTTCTATTAGATTGAAGAAAGATTGTGCAGGGAGCAAAACTGTGAAGAAAATATTGAATAGTGTTGGAAGTCTCTCAAGTGAGCTTTTCATACCTCATCACTCTTCACAACATCTTCACTCCTCAATGACACATCATCATCATTGTTATCTTTTGGTAGATTGTTATTCCCCTGAAACAGAAAATATATATTACAAAATGAACAACAAAATTCGACTAAAACAAACCTCATCCATGTTGTCATCAAATGATAACACATCGACATCATTCTTAGCTACTGTTGGACCTTCTCTCTTAGACAAAACATACTTTTTAAATCTGTCTTCCAACTTTGATATCCTCTGAATTAGCAAATTTTCAATCCTTTCCATTGATTCAGCTAGCTTAGTGATGGCACACATGACTTGTCTTGGATCAAGGGAATCTTCATTCTGGCCAATACCATCATCAAGATTCCTTTTTTCTCACATTATTCCCTTTTTCTTGTGTTTCTCTAATGTTTTTACTATACCATCAAAATAATCATCAATGTCTTCATTAGAGAAGTTGTCTTTGAATAACATGTGTACCTCATTTTCTTCTGGAGACAAAATTGTCTTCAGATGGATGTCTTGGATGTTATCATCATTAATCATCTTCTCCGCGATTCCGTGTTCAGGATTTTTTTATACATGCCACCTTAAACCACGTAGAGTAGCAGACTCACTGATCCTTTTAGCAAAACTCACCCCCATTGTTTGAACAACTTCATATATCCAAATCTACAAAAATAAATAGAACATGTTAGTCAATCGAAATAATGATAACAACATAAATCATTTGCTAATAAAACATTTGTAAAAGAGATAAAATGCTAACAAAATTGGCATCATTCACCAGTATTGTATTTGCTAGAAAATAGGGTTTAATTGCTTTTTTAATGGGTAAGTTCTGCTTTCATTGCCTTTGTAAGAGATAATGTCTTTTATGTTAAAATATGCATATTACTGCTTTCATATATTTACTTAAAGCTAACATAAATGATGAAGAAGCCGATTCAAAGGGATGTCTTGGTGTTAGAAATTTACCTTGGTTATCTAAATTAAGTAGAGTGAGGATAATTTGTTGTGATACAAAAATGTTTCTTATATTATACTAATCCAAAAATCAAACAAATTAAAACCGACATCAACAATAATAAAACATATTATATTACCTTGAAAACAATAGGCAATCCACGTATGAGATATGGTACTCTAGGTTGCTTTGGAAGTGATTTTGTCACCTTTGTTGCCTCTATTCTTCTACCCATGGCTTTTCTTAAACTTTCATTAAGCTTTTCATATCCAATTATGCCCCATGGGTATGCATAAAACAGATCCATCATCTCCAAGAGCTTCACATGTTCAAGTTTCACCTTCCTATTCTTATCACCTCCTAAAATTAAGCCCTCCACAATCAACAAAAAAGCCAACTTGAATTTGAAATTATTATCATCCCTACACTCTTTGAATCTCTCAAAACATCTTGGATTGTGGAACCGGGAGCACCAAAAAACCTTTTCATTACCGTTTTGTTTCCATTAGTGTCGACTTGTATCCAGACCGCAATGATGTTGTATTCTTGCATTGAAAAATGGAGTTCTTTACCTCCAACTCCGTACCATGTCTCCCATTTCTTCTTTGTCTCAAGTTGTTTAAACAAAATTCCATGCACAAGCTGAGATGAGAATTGAACTTGTTGTACCATCTTAACTATTTTCCCAAATGGGTCATCTACAATCCTTTGTCAATTTGTAGGAGTGAGCATGTTCTCAATCTCGCGAACAAAAACTAGCCTCGAATTGTTGTTAATCCGACCATAAAAGGAATCATTTTGTTCATATTTATATTGCATCTACAAAACAAAAGGAGTCATAAAATGAGCAATTACATTAACAATTAATGTCAAAAAATAATCAAAACAATAGATAAAGCAAAGCATGTACTTCCATTTTGAATACTATACAAAAAAGGTTTTTGAAAATAAAATACCAAATCAAGTTTACATATACTATATAGAAAATAAAATCCAAGAAAAGCATGCCATTTTATTTTTTTATACTATATATAAAATAAAAAAGAAAGTACAAAATTTCTATGCGAAGTGCTTACCTTCCCTTTCTCATCTCCACCCTTGGAGATGTCTGACTTCATCTTTTGTTTTTTTTTTTTGATCGAGATTGGCCTTCACCTTCATCTCCATCCACTTTCCTCTTCTGTTTATCACTTCTTCCCATTATGTAATAGCCTGATTTCCATAATACATTACAAAATAGTATCAGTATTTCTACTTGCATTAACCACTAATGTAATATATGAACACCATTATCAACATCCCCATGATAAACACCATTAATGAAATAAGCAAGCTTTGAATAATTCATCCAAAGAAAAATAACATACCATATCACAAATTTCTTATTATACAGATAGGCACAGAGTTTGTAATACTCGAGTATTCTTACGGTTACAATTTCGTTATCTAATAAATGTTTATATCAATTAAATACTATTTTAAAAAAATTGCTAGGGTTTGACCCTAGACTGTTAGTAAAAACTATTTTGGAAAAATAGTTATGTGATCACTAGTTTAGCCGTGTGATATACACGTATGTATATATATATATATATATATATATATATATATATATATATACACGTATATGTTGTTATACATATTTAATAGAGTTGTCGAACATGGCAAAAAAATTATCAGCTTTCTTAAAGATTATCAATAAATAAATTAGACAAGTTCAACTTCACTTTCCTCTCTTTGTAAGCAAACTCACCACCGCCTCTACATATAGCATCGCCACCATCTTTACACTACTTTGATCACCGCTCTCCTCGACAGCCATCGAGACCATCATCAACCAGGCATCGTCTTATACCGTCGCTTAGCTCAGTCACAGAATCTCCATACAACTCTAGCCTTTTAACTATTTAGCTCGCCATCGATCGCCGTCGGGATCATTCGTTTGTGTTAGGTAAGTTACAAGAGGGCAAGTAATTAAATTGGGACTTGCGTATAGTTAAACAATGGAGTTGGGGGTTTATATAAATTCAAATGGGTTAGGCTAATTAGTTAATTAGTTAATTGCAAAATTATATTAAGTTAATTTATGCATGTATGGCAGGTGATATGATCTAGTTAACGTTTTGCTTGTATAATTGTTTTGATAATACTAGCTAGCTCAATAACTAGTATAAGTCTAACATCGTTCCATTTAACTTCTCATCGCCTAAACTCTATAGATTTGTTAAGTTTAAGGTTTAATGGGTTAGATTAGTTAATTAAGGAATTCTATAATATTTCTTGTATCAATTAGGAGAATTCTAATTACTTTTGATTTCAGTTTTGGGGAGTTTTATTAATATGTACTTATAAGATTTTGTAGTATTGAATGTTTTTCGTTAATATTATTTAGGAAATAGTCTCGTTCGGGTGGACCTTTGTTCTGCTATTGTTGGGAATTCGACGTTCAAGGTAAGTCGTCTAGACTTACTTAGTTATCAATTTTGATATGTGAAAACATGATGTGTAGAGCTTTATTTTGGGATTCATCCCTGTATATTACTATATGTCTATTTTAAAATAATTCGTTATTTTGAGAAATATAATAGATGAATACTATTTTGTATTTTATTTGGATTTCTAAGCATTGACACCTAACCGATACGGCTATGAACAAGGATAGTCGGAAAGGCGGAGACATCCTTGACTTAGTCTTATGTCAAGGAGGGCCACTTCTAAATTATGATAAAATGTTTTGGCGAGTGCTCCAGTGGAGGCTTGACCAGGGGTAAGAAGGTGAATGATGAGGATGTGAGTGGTTCGGAAAAACGGTGGAGGCCGCCGTCCACTACCTCGTGTAAGGCTGGAGGATGCCATGCTTGTTAGATAAATGAATTTAACAGATACGAATGAATGAATTATGATTGCATTATTATTGAGGCGAGTGATGATTGAGGAGATACTAAAGTGAGACGATATGCTATTATTATTAAGTGTATGATATTAAATATTGTGATGCACTTGTCTCTTATTGTGAATGTACTATACGTGAACTATTATTACTATTCTTATCATGTAATTGAATAAATTGAGTTTGCTTCTGCATGTTGCATTTACTATTCAATGCATATTGGAATTGTTAGCTAACCCTTCGGGGTGTTGTTGTTCTCTTAGGTAATCCCTCTGGATTGATTAATGCTCCAAGGAATCTTCTCTAGGATGATGGTGATCTAAATCGACGTGGCGTGTCTAAGGCTTAAGTGGGTTTGTTGTGAAAGGTTGTTAGATATTGGAGATGTCGTAATTTTGTTAAGAGAGGTGTGGGAAATACAGGTTGTTGTTTAGTAGGTAAAGTTTGGGTTTGTTTCGTGATTTTCTCGTGCATACATGATTTTTCTGTTGTTTTAAATACTAAATAAGTTGGATGTTTTCCTTGTATTTCTCGCCGTGCTTTTGTTGGAAGGTCCTACATGTGAGATATTTGTCAAGTTAGCCTGAGTGGACCCAGGTGAGGTCCTCAACCAAGTGACATTCTGGTAATTAAAACCGGGGTGTTACAGAGTTCTAGCATTACTATCATACATCAGTAATTAATTAACAAAGGAAAAAAGGAACTGGACGTGTCTTCAACAATGGCGTTTTTTTGACGGTGAGAGAGACGAATGGTGATTAGAGCAATACAAAAAAGATATCAACAGATATATAAGTAATATATATCATTCAATTATCATAAGCATTAATTTAAATGATCTCATTTTAACTCTTTACTCCATAACCATACAAACAAAGTGTAGAAACGTAGCACCATGAGTTTCAACAAACAGTACATAAAAACATGTAAATGGACTCGAATTATAGATCATATTCTCCGATCCAATGCAAGGAAATATCAATAGGCCACTGATATTTAGTACAAAAATATTCAACATGAAACTAGGATTTAGTTCAAATATTTTCAGCATGAGGCAACAAACAATGTAGTACTTGTTATTGATGAAACGAAAGTTTTCTTCTTTATAATATATATAGATAGATATAGATTAGTAAGATTAATCCTGACCAATTTCTTCTTTGTACTGCAATACATATAGATTAGATGGATTTAAATCCATGAAGATCAAGCAAAGCACGTTGTTCAGCTCATGTAATCGTGAATACTAATTAAATGGACGACCTGAACTCAAAATATATATAAGATGATTCCAGTTGAAGATTAATTTGATTACCTATTTATCCTCGAGTACAAATATAAAAAAAATGAATAAATTGTATTAACATGATTTGTGTCCCCCTTTCAAAACTAACATTATGTGGATACCAAATTTGTTGTGAAGTTTTATCCAGGTTTCTTGGAGATAATGAAGGAGGAAAATGATGAAGAAGCTTTACAATGGGCTACTCTTGAGAAACTCCGAACTTATAACCGTCTTAGAAAAGGCTTACTAGCTCAAGTTGGAGGTTCTCTTAGAGAAATTAATGTAAAGAATCTTGGAATTTACACACATGAACCAGTGCAACAAAGATGATTCTAGTTGAGAATGGCAATTGTAGAGACGATTCTAAAATCATTCTCCTAAACTTTCAGCAGAAATTATACATGTGCAACAGAGGGTAAATTCCTACACAACCATTTCTAGAATCATCATCACCATATCACAAATATTTTATTAAAGCAACAATTCATGGTATCATAGGATCTTGTATTGAATGTAAACAATCATTTTCCAAACCTCTAATTTGGAATCTAATCAAGACACGATCCCCTAGCCAATATCCACAAAGAACCCTCTTTTAACGATGAACCAAACCTTGAATTAGTCTAACGATGAATCAAACCTTGGCAACAAACTAAAACTTGAAAAAACAAGGATGCCAAACAAAAGAAAATTGGAAAGCAAGTGAAAATAGAGAGAGGGGGAGAGAGAGAGAGAGGTTCCCAAATGGTACCAAGTTCGAAAGACCTTTGATCTTGTTCAATACTTTCTTCTCCTTCTCTTCTTTCCTTAGGACCTCTCCACCTTATCATCCTTCACCACCGGATTATCCATAGCTATGGCGTCCCTTCCTCAAATCCTTGTCAGCGCCCTTGTAATCGATCGAGCAGTTGTGCTCCTGTCGGCGCCCTTGTAATCGATAAAGCAACAACTAGGGTTTTAGATTTAGGAATAGTTATACATTCTGGGGTTTTAGATTTAGTGAATGGGCCGAAGGGGCTGGCATTCTAGGGTTTTAGATTTCAGGAAGGGGCTGACATTCTCGAGTAAGAAGAATGGTGAGAGAGAGACTACTCCTTGTTTTCTTTGATTTGTTTTTAATTCATATCTCTTAATTTAATTTTTAAATTTTTAAATCTTAATTATTTTTTTAATAGGAGAAACAATTTTAATTTTAGATTGAAATTGATTTTCGTATTTTAAAGTTTCAAAATAATTGAATTTTTTTAATATTTGTCCAAAAAAGGAAAGGGCATGAATTTGGGTATTTTTGCTAAATTTTTGGGCATTCATGCTATTATTTTGGGCATTGATGTAACATTGAAAATAACAAGGCATTTTTGCAAACAAATTTATAAATAGGGGCATGGGGTACTAATTTCTCTTGATTTAATGTAAGAAATTCAGGAAATGATTTTTTTGAAAGTCTATATATATAATGATCATTCGATCTGGAAAAACTAACAGTCCGGATTAAATTTTATTTTTACTTTGAGGATATAAAGTATTTGTAAATGACTATCCATATTTTGTTTATGACCGTGGATAATTTTGTTATTGATTGTGCATTATCTTTGACTTTGACTGTGCATGGCTTTTTTATATGAGTGTGCATGATGATATTATAAGAAAAAATTATCCAAAATAATACCAACTTTTACTAATTAACAAAAAATAATATGAACTTTTTACTAACCAAAAATAATATTAATTTTTATTGTATCAACAAAAAAATGATATAATTTCCGATGAAAATTCCGATGAAACAAATGATGTGTATATCAAAAATTGACGTTGTGCATTAAAAAATAGAGTTTGGTTCAAATGAAACAAACTCTTATCATGAAACGTGAAACAAATGCACTTTTCATACTTCTTAGTGCACTTTTCATACAAAAGTGCATTATAAAGTACGAAAAGTGCAATCCGAAAAAGTTAATTACAAAAAGTATGAAAAGTGCACTACAAAGTACAAAAAGTGCAAATTCAAAAAAGTGCATACGAACTAGGAAAAGTGCACTACGAACTAGGAAAAGTGCATTCGTTTCAGGATAAGAATCAGTTTCAGGATAAGAATTTGTTTCATTTGAACCAAACTCTTTTAGAATATGTAAAACACTTCCTCTATCATAGTCCTTCACATAGCTACTTCCTAGAAGAGGGTAGAATAAGCCTTGAAAGGTGAAGTTTGGCTCGAAATGACCTCCACCGGCTCCACGTAAGTCCCTAAGGCAAGGCCGAATCCACACAAGGCAACATGTCTTCTCGCAATTCCATATAAATATATTATTTCAGTCTTTTCGTCAGCAAGTACTATAATAGACAATCTCTTATCCATTTTTGTTGTTTCAATATTCCGAGTTGATTGAAGATCTCAAAAGTGTACACTTCACCTCAAAGAAGCTTGTGGGTTTATGTGAAAATATTAGAAGCTGATGTCTACATTGCACTTGACGGGTGAATCGTGCAATTTGGATGATTGAGATTTCGATTGATGACTTCCACTGGTGAATCATGCAATTTGGATGCTTGGATTTGTGTTGTGATCTTAAATGACACGCTATTTTGGTATTCAACTTGGTTTTGGCTCGGATGTTACTTTTGCAATACTCTGATTAAAGTTGCGAAGTCTAGTAGTGTTGCGTTTTCTCGTAAAGTGTTCGATGAAACATGTCTCAAAGATGCTATGATTAAATATAATGTAAAAGTAGTTTTTTGTTTAATTTTTGATGTCACAAGAAACTTGCAACATTTTAGGATTAAAAGACGTGTTGAACATATGAATTTGTTGATGATTTGTTGAATTGTAGATGTTGAACTTTAGGTGAATATAGTGCAAGAGTAGTTTAAATAATATGCATACTAAAAATACTTAGTTTAGAGTATTAGATATTAGGAAATAAATGAAATAGTGGGGTTGCGATAAGACGTGTGCTCGTATTATATTGCTCTTAAAATTTCTTAGTAGCAAATACACAAGATAGTAGTAGCAGATGGCGATAGATTTCAAGTCAAAACGGGCAAGAAATTGAAAGGCATATAAGCATGTAAGTTTTAATAGGATAAGAAATTACAAGGCGAGAATCCAAGGAATTCCGACAACAAACACCACGCAACTGACCCGTCTTCAACTGGATGGATCTTCCTAGTCCAAACTCAGATTTGAGTGATTCCAATTCGGGAAGTTAGATCTCTGAGTCTAGTTTAATCCCTCAAAATATGAGAGAAAGATGATGAGTGGATTGAAAGTTATGTCGAATTTACTGAGATGGTGCAGAAACCTCCGAGATGGATGATGGTTCGAAAATGGAGAGAACAAGGGGATATGGATGCTTGATAACTTGGATATGACTCACCAAGCTCTCAAACAAACTATGATGCTCGAATTGTCGGATATGACTCACCAACAATTGAACAACGAGAATTGAACGAAACAAAACAAGAACTTTGAATTGAAAATGCAAGGAAAAGAGAAGCAAATTTCGTCCAAGTCTCTAAGGGAGAAAGGAGGCCAAAAATGGGCCTTATAACCCTAATGCCACGCCTCTCTCAACTCAGCCACCCTCACTTCTCTCTAATTACATAAAACACCCTTAAATTTCAAGAAATTCAACTAAAAACCCTTAACAAAACATAATTCAAGTTTTAGCACTAGTCGAACCAATAGTCACAAGAACACTCCAACCTTCACCGTCATTAGCCATCGGAAACTTATGAGCCATGAGCTCCTCCTTGATTTTGTCTAGTATAGACTTAGCTAGGGATCGTGTGATGCGCCCAAGATAGGGTATGGCTCCTTGTCTCGGCTTCATAGCGCCTCGAACATCGTCTTTGGTTGCTTGTCCAAGTATTGGCTCCCCTTTATCGTGCAGATTGGGCTTGTCTTTAGGGATGGAATCTTCACTCAAATCATGGGGACATGACTCGGTAGATGGAATCACATCATCCTCCTCCCCTTCAAAAAGATTCGTCCTCGAATCTATCAAGCCTTGTGAGCTCAACAAAGAAGGTAGGGCTTCTAGCTCTCTTGGTGTGGCATTCTCCATGACAAAGACATCCTTCTTGGCCTCCACAAGAAAAGGAATGTAATCACCTCTTTGAGTGACTAAAACAGCCTCGTCCTCTTCATGGAGCAAGAAGGGCAAACATGAAGGAATCTTAGGAAATGCATCCATCCATGGTGTAGCCAACGAGTTCATGGAGCTAGGAGTGATGGTAGGACGATGCTTGATTTTAGGAGACAATTCCACAACTTCCTCCTCTTCTTGCAATATGTGCATCATTTCTATTGGACACTTGATGGTAATGAGTTGTTCCAATCCATGGAAAGGAGTCTCTCTTTTTGGTTGTTCTATGTCACACATCACTCTTTGTTGGAAGAAATTCTCCTCCCCTTTACAAGGGGTCGTCCTCGAACCTTGATCCTCTTCTCGTATATCCTTGATCTTCACCACTTGAGGCACTTGTGTCCTCTCGTCCAGCCCCAGGATTTGGCGCTCCAAGGCATCCATGCGTGTCGCCAAAGCTTCCACGGATTGTTGCATGGATTGTTGAAAAGTTTGTATCATGGCAGCCACCGAACTAGTGGACGTCTCCTCAACTTGTTCCTTATTCTTGTCATCACCTACACTTGTCATCGTAAAAACAAGGCAAAGATCAAGGTATAGAGGTCACATGAATTAATCACCAAGACTTGTCCGAGATGAAAATCCGACAAGTTGCAAGTAGGAGATGACCAACAAAATGGAACAAGAAAAGCTCAAACACAACAACACAAGATGTCTCGTCTTGGTGTCGTTCCCGTATCCTAGAACCGTAACCAACAACAAGCATGTAATGATAACAAACAAGGCTGGTTTGGACCTCAATCCCACGTTTTTTAACTCAGCAAAATCAGCAAGACACACTTAAAACCAACACTAAAGAAAGGCTTAAATTCAAGCAACAAATGCACCCTTTCAACTACCAACTTTTGATAACTCTTTTGGGTGTTCTATTGGAACGTTTTTTGAGCATGGTTTGCAGCCATGGCTGAACACACACTCAGCCAAGACAACCACAAGATCAAGACAAAGCAACGACCACAACAACACACAACAAGGACACTATGGTCGCACACAACAACACAACGCATCCAATAAAGAGTTCGAACCTAAAACTTGCAACAAGTGGAAATTCAAGGTCGGAACAAGGTTTAGATGGCGATACCTTCGCGTGGCTCTGATACCACTTGATGAAAGGATCGATGGAGGGGATGATGGTGCAAAGAGATCGCCACGAGAATCCAAGGAATTCCGACAACAAACACCACGCAACTGACCCGTCTTCAACTGGATGGATCTTCCTAGTCCAAACTCAGATTTGAGTGATTCCAATTCGGGAAGTTAGATCTCTGAGTCTAGTTTAATCCCTCAAAATATGAGAGAAAGATGATGAGTGGATTGAAAGTTATGTCGAATTTACTGAGATGGTGCAGAAACCTCCGAGATGGATGATGGTTCGAAAATGGAGAGAACAAGGGGATATGGATGCTTGATAACTTGGATATGACTCACCAAGCTCTCAAACAAACTATGATGCTCGAATTGTCGGATATGACTCACCAACAATTGAACAACGAGAATTGAACGAAACAAAACAAGAACTTTGAATTGAAAATGCAAGGAAAAGAGAAGCAAATTTCGTCCAAGTCTCTAAGGGAGAAAGGAGGCCAAAAATGGGCCTTATAACCCTAATGCCACGCCTCTCTCAACTCAGCCACCCTCACTTCTCTCTAATTACATAAAACACCCTTAAATTTCAAGAAATTCAACTAAAAACCCTTAACAAAACATAATTCAAGTTTTAGCACTAGTCGAACCAATAGTCACAAGAACACTCCAACCTTCACCGTCATTAGCCATCGGAAACTTATGAGCCATGAGCTCCTCCTTGATTTTGTCTAGTATAGACTTAGCTAGGGATCGTGTGATGCGCCCAAGATAGGGTATGGCTCCTTGTCTCGGCTTCATAGCGCCTCGAACATCGTCTTTGGTTGCTTGTCCAAGTATTGGCTCCCCTTTATCGTGCAGATTGGGCTTGTCTTTAGGGATGGAATCTTCACTCAAATCATGGGGACATGACTCGGTAGATGGAATCACATCAGTAGTTTAACTAATATGCATACTAAAAATACTTAGTTTAGAGTATTAGATATTAGGAAATAAATGAAATAGTGGGGTTGCGATAAGACGTGTGCTCGTATTATATTGCTCTTAAAATTTCTTAGTAGCAAATACACAAGATAGTAGTAGCAGATGGCGATAGATTTCAAGTCAAAACGGGCAAGAAATTGAAAGGCATATAAGCATGTAAGTTTTAATAGGATAAGAAATTACAAGGCACTATAAAAATTAAGAAATTGAAAAGCCTCTACTATAGAACTGTAGACACCATTTAATGACACTTTGTAAAAAAAAGTGTGAAGTATCCAAAGATGATTAAAATTTAAAATATTAATCAACTCTAGAAATTATGATATACATATCTTGTCATTAAGACTCATTGTCGTATTATATAAATAAATATTAAAACTAAAGTATTCCTAGAAAAGGTTTTAATATCAAAATTGATGAAGAATGCCACAAAATATAGAAAAGAGAGACAAGCATGCACTAATGAAAGTATTTATGAAGAGCTCAGAGTTAATATAACTTCCATAATGAACACATTGGTCATCCCAACTAATACACGAAGTATAAATAATTCAATCAGTTGACTGAACTAGATGAAACAAGCACACACGTTGCAACCATACTAAACATATGAAAGTAGTAGACAACGACTAATGTTTTAAAAAATACATGGGAGTTTGATTTGTATTCCTCTCTCTTAAAATTCAGAAAAACTAAAAATAATTCAAACTTGCTCCAACTTGACTATTTATTTGTCGACTGACTACCAAAGGATAGGTTGTGATTGTGATGTTTGAGATTGTACAATATGTCCATATATCTAATACATAAGAATATTAATTTATTATATATTAAAGGTCAATAATAGCACAACTTTTCATTTGACATTTATATAATACATGTGAAGGTTCCAAATAAGCTTCCCTACAATTTACTATTTCTCCTGACATGGAAGCATAGGAAACAACTCCCCCTTTGTAACACCCCTATTTTACAACGATAGGTGTTACCGTCAATGACCTCAGATTTTACCATCCAAAGTCACCCTAGGCTTTATAAGGTATTAAGTTAAATAAAACATGTAGAATTATAAAGTTATTACCAATAAAAGAGAGTTGCTCACATGTGAGGCTTTAAAAGTATCCATTACATAGTTTGTACTTGACTTGACAAATCATAAAGCTTAAGAGTTGTTTACGCAACGGAATATAAATTAACATTGTTCAAACCAATGTGAAGAAACCCATAAGTAAACAAAATGCAATTCTTGAAAATTCCCGACCTTCCTTCCTTCACTTGAGTAGTCTTCGTCTTTTATGCCTTCGGTGGAGGTGTTTCCAACATTGATATTTCCTAGGTTCGTTTTTATTTAGCAAGCAAAGTGTTTCCAACATTGAACAAGTTAACGGAATCGAATTTTTATCGAAAGGTTCAAGTAGAATGTCCACTTGCCTTGGATTTCTTTCGGAATATTCGTAACTCGGAATTACAAACTCCTAGAGACGTCGAGCACTTCGACCTATTTGACCGAAAGGAAAGACGAACGGAAACGTATTAAAATCCTTATTTTAATATTAATTACACTTTTCTCTTATTTTTCTCTTCTAAGAGAAAGAGAATTAAATCTAAATCATTTTAGTTAACAATGTAGATATGGGATAGAAAATAATAATCCTTATTATTATTTTCAAGATAATACTCTTTATGATTTTAAAATATTTATTTTAAAGACATATGTAAAATGTTATTTAAATATAACAAAAATTCCTTTTAAACCATATGTAATAATTATAATATATTTAAAATATGATTTTCATGCATTTTATTATTTTTAATGTCAAACTTTATTTTATTCCCCCAAAAGTTTATGTGACAAATCTAATTTTAACATGCAAGCATATTTTAACTATGAATAAACAATTTTTACAACTATCAAAATTTTATACAACTACTTAGTAAAAATTATTATTATGATCAACAATAATATCAAATGTCATGAATGATATATTATAAAAATATAATAAAGTCTCTAATTGACATGCATGTATATATTACCTTAAAAAATACTTTATTTCCCACATGCAAAATAATATACCAATTAAATAGAATATGATTATGAAAACTCCTTTTTCTTTTATAAAGAGGAATGTATACATATTTATTTTTACCTAGTGAATAAAATTAGGTTGCATGCAAGGAAGGATTTTTCCCAAAGATTTTTTATAAAAAATCCATGTACAACTATTTTACTTTTCTTAAGTGAATAAAACCCTTATAAGTTCATATTTAATTCTAGATGGTTCCAAAATATTTTATCAATATTCATTTTAGCTAAAATTGTCATGCAAAAGAGTTTTAAGTTATAAAAAATCTTTTAAAAATACATGCAAGACACTTTTAATTTAATTAACATATTTTATTCTTATTAATTCTTATTTTATAAAGTTCATAGAAAGATTATTTTTAGATTTATAAAGACATGCAAGAGAATTTAATTTATAAAAACTCTTTTAAAAGTACATGCAAAGACACTTTCAATTTAAAAGATCATGTTTATTTTTACTAGACTTATTGATATTAAAAATTCATATAAAAATAATTTAAATGCTTATAAAGGACATGCATGAAGATTGCATGCATGTAAGGTTATCTTATAAATTTATCAAGACAAAACTTTATTATACAAAGAAATTTTGTATAAACAAAGAAAGAGATCTAAGCTTTTTAAATTAAATAAAAATCAGAATTTTCCAAGTAAACAACCATTTTTGTAGATCTTGGATTTATAAAATTTCATTTTATAAGTTGTAAAAATAAATCTCCTTAAAAATCATTGCATGCAAGTCAATTTTTTTTATAAAACATGTACAAGACTATATTATGTAAAATCTGATTTTTCTAGATTAAGACGGGAAAATGGGCCTAATAATATACTTAGCACTTAAAATCAGCCCATAAGAGTCTAATAAAAAGGGCCCAAAAATATACCCCTTCTTCTTCTGTATTATGAAAGAACGCAGGAACCAGAGAGAGTTACAGGATGGACGACGACCACAGGGAAGGAGGAGATGGCTCGCTGGAGGCTCCGGCCAGGCACCTCGACGGCGGCGTAGGGGCGGCGCGACCAAGCAAGGAGGTCGGAGGTGGTCCGGCATCCAAAAAAACCTAATTTCTTTGATTTTTGGAAAAAAAATCAGATTGCTCTTGAGGGGTTTTGGAGAGTAAATTGAGAGTGTTGGGGAGTAGAGGGTGTTTTCTCTGAGTTGTATGAAGCCTTTAAATAGGCAAAGAGGTGTAGAGAGGAGAATCAAATTCATGATTACATACAACCTCTTCAGTGGTGAGTGGAAAATTTGTTAAAATAATCTATTAAAATCTAGAGTGGAAGAGAATATTGTCTGCATAAGATCATACCCAAATCCCCTCTCTTTAATGCCCAATTTGAGCCTCAATCGGATCGGAAATTCGGATTGGCAAAATTTCCACTGAAAAAATGGGTTTATATACAACTGGTTGTCTTAATATATTAGAAAAATAAACTAGCATAAATGGTGGAGGAGTGTGGGAAGGAACAAAAGGTCAAGAGTTCAATTCCCACCTCTTGTCTCTTTTATTTTTATAAAACCCCTTTTAAGAGATTTATGAGCTTTTTAGATGGGCCGGGCTAAGGCCCATTTCCTTCTTTTAAAGAAAGAAATATTGAAAGGACTTGAGAATTGAATTTCCATTATGATATAAAAATTTATTAAATTCTATTTACTCGAATAATTATTTCCTAAGTTTTTAAATTATAATCTATTTATTTTAGAAATAGATTTGAATGGAAAAGAAATTTTGTAATTCTATTTTATTTAATAATTAATTATTTGTGCAATTTCGACCCTCTTGTTCTTTGCCGTGATGTACCAGCCCCCCCCCCCTTTTATGAAAAAATTGGCTACAGTGTACTTTGATACGGTAGAGAAGAATTTGGAGAGTCAGTACAAACCGAGTGCTAGGGAAAAGGCTATCCTCATTAGCAACAGGTCAGCCCACTCTTTGGATTTCTTGAGAACCCTCCCCATTGAAGGGTTAGGACAGACAATGCATCCAAAACAGTTCAGGTGTGTTTTGTGCTATCGCCTTGCTATTCCCATGTATCATGTTGGTTTTACTTGCCCTTGTTGCTCGTCTAAGATCATGGATTGTTTTGGTGATCATGTTGTTCACTGTGGAAATGATATTGGCCTTAAGTTTCGCCATAACCTAGTCCGAGACGTGTTGTGTGATATATGTACTCAGGCAGGTGTCTGTGTGCAAAAAGAGGTACCTCTTGGTTTTTTGTCCGAGGAAGGTAGAGATCTTCGTCCTGCAGATCTTCTGGTTTACTCTTGGGATCGAGGGAGGAACGTCTGCTTAGATGTCACATGTGTCTCTCCTTTCACAGGGGCTGGAGTTGATGCTTTTGTCCATGGTGCTGCTATTTCTAATGTTGTTGTCCGAAAGAAGAGGAAGTATGAATTTAAGTGCACGGACAATGGGTATAGTTTTATTGCTTTTGCATTCTCTACTTTTGGAGAGCTAGGAAGTGATGCACTTGAGTTTTTGTCTAGGGTCACGCGGGCTGCTCATACTAACACGGCTAACGCTAGTATTCGGTCTTTTATTTTTCAGCGTTTGTGCTTTGCCTTGAATAAGGGTGTCGGAGCCCAGTTAGTTGCTAGGCTCCCATCCAACTATGTGTAATTTTTCTTACTATATCATTGGGAGTAAAAGTGGATTTAGACTTATTTAAAAAAAATCAAATATGATTTCATAATTTTCATTAATGAGAAAAAAAATTAACCATAAAAATAACAGTTATTACACCCTTCCCCATATATTAGTCCAACACCTACAACTAGGGCTATCCAACGGGTCAACCCGTAAAAAAAATTAAGTCAACCTGTGACCCGACCAACAACCCGTAAAATGGGTTACGGGTTTACGAGTCGGGTTACTGGTTGACCCGTTTGACTGGTTCAAATGGGTCGAAAAGGGTCAAATTTCAACAATTGGACCCTTTTTGACCCCAAAAAATGACCCATTTGACCCTTTTTGACCCATTTAACTCGTAAACTTTTATTTCTTTCTTTCACTACTATAAAAATAAAATTTTATTTTTATATTTTTTAATATTACGGGTCAACCCGCTACCCGACCCGTAACCCGTAAACTACAATATCTGACCCGTAACTCGTAAAATTACGGTCGGGTCGGGTCGGGTTGCGGGTCAACCCACTCGTTGGACAATCCTACCTACAACACCTAAATCTCTCTCTCTTCCTCCTCCCCTTCCCCTTCCTCGACCCCTTCCATTTGTATGAGTAGCTTCAACTACAATAAGAAGTTTGCAAGAAATATTATCGCAATTTGATATATTGTATTGCATAAGCTTATGGGTCTATATTGATTCATTGTGGTTGGATTATCGCAATTTGATTTTAGGGTTATAAAGATATGATTGATCTATTTCACTATTCTTCTATAATGGAAAAAACTTTTGATAGCTTTGAGGTCATCACTTCCAATAACGCTTCAATATTTGATATAGAAATTGGTCGACATTCCATTAAGACGTAGTGATTTCTCATTGTCAATTGAGAACATTGCTTGCTTAATTTCTTCATTTGTAATGGGTTCTGTGAGTTTTTTATTAGCAGTCTCTAATATTTATGAGAAATTACTCATAAGGTATCATCCAACCTGTTGAGGTTAATGTTTTTTTAATCTCTTGATAAATCCCTTTTTGAATTCTTTTTTGATATTCTTATTTCCTATGATTTGGGTTCCTTCACTTGTTCTTATTTTTTTATGTGTTTCCTATTCCTCCTTCATGTTGTAATTATGTGAAATCATTTATTCTTGGTATCCATTTGTCTTAGGTGATTATGTTTAACAGGTTGGTTCCAATAGGAATTATGGAACTAGATAACTCAATCTCTTTTATTACAATGAGGGTTTTGTTTGGTAATGAGCCTATAGTTTCTATACTTGATGATTTCTTTTTGGATGTTTAGGAGTGCATTGTCCATTTTTTAAGTCTTAAGTGTGCTTCGTTTTCCGTTTTGCTTTCTATCTGCGTTTCTGTGGTCCCGTCGTGTCTTTTGGGCGCACCCCCTTGCGTCAAGCTAGGGTGCCCCTATCTTGACTCCCCCTAGATTATTCGCAAGGGGAGCTGATGCGTCCCTGCCCTAGCTCGGACCTAGCTCCGACGGACCCGAGACGGCCTAGACCTTGGAGACCCCCTTGGCGTAGGACTTAGTCTCATATTATGCTATTATTTATATTTCCGTCATTTATTTCCTTCATTTCCATTTTAGGCGTGTGTTCCATTCTTGTAGAATGGGCTAGCCTTGTTATTTCCCTTTCTAGATAGTTTCTATTTTTAGTATGTTGCTATTAGTAGTATTTTGGGCTTGGATGTTGGGCCTAGCATGTTGCTAACCCTAATCCACTCCCAACTAGCATCTAGGGTTTTGTGTGGCCTCCTCTATATAAAGGAGCCACGCCCCCTTATAATAATTACGTCCAATTTGAGTAGGCAGAGCTTGAGTCGAGAATCTCCTCCCTTTGGCCCGGGCGACACCCCCTTTCTAACCCTTTTCCCTCGCCCTTGATTCTGCCTCGCCCAACCCTCGTTCCGACGAGCATTAGAGGCCCGCGAGTCCACTGTTGTGGTCTCGTATTTATCCGGTTACCCTTGTTGGAGAAGACCCGGACGTTTCGAGCCTAGATCCGCCCCTTGCCGAGCGAGGGTCACATCAATTGGTATCAGAGCGTCAGGCGGTTCGAACGGACCCTTCTCCGTCCCTTCAAAAAAAACACGTCGACTTATGACCAGATTTCGGCCATAAAAAATTTATTTTTCTGCAATTTTTTCCAGAATCTTGTAGGTCTTTTCGATACGAGTCCGGGCATATAAAATTCGCAAAATTGGACGTCGTTTGCCCCTCCAAAAGGCCGAAATACCAACAAGACGCGCGAGTCCA
Organism: Fallopia convolvulus; assembly: GCA_964016875.1. NCBI lineage: Eukaryota > Viridiplantae > Streptophyta > Magnoliopsida > Caryophyllales > Polygonaceae > Fallopia > Fallopia convolvulus. The sequence goes on from OZ024724.1 coordinate 15,115,160, forward strand.
GCGCCCAGCCAGCAACAGCGTGCCAGAATCCGAGTCCCGGCACAGTCCCGGCGCAGCAGTCTCGCGCCGACCAGCGTGCCAGATCCGAGCCCTGGCGCAGTCCCGGCGTCGCACCAACAGGAGCAAGGCAGCGCGCCACCGCGTCGAAGGATCCAGCGCCGCAAGTCCTCCGTGCCGAGCCAAACCCTTTTCGGAAACCCTAGATCTTGGGGATCTTTTCCGAGATTGATTTGGTTAGGATTTGGGAGCATATCTTTTAGTTATTTTATTTTATTTTATTTTATTTTGATTTTATCCTTTTGTAAAAGATCTTAATTATAAAAGATCTTCTAGTTACTTTTATTTTTAGGATAGATTTTATTATTTTCCGTTTTTAACGGATCTTTCGGATTGTGAAAGATCTCGTAATATTGTAAAAAAAAACCGAGAGCCAAGCCATGTCTTGGACTTGCTCGGTCGTATGGGACGATTCGGACTCTTGGGATCGGCCTCGTCGACGAGTCAACACTCGTCCCTATAGGCCGCTTCCAAGGGACGATCCGGATTGGATCCCACCATATCGACTCCCGGAGAATCAGGGCCGCTATTACGGCGAAACTCCAAGACCCCGACGTCGCTCATACGTTGGATGGGATTGGAGTCCGCCACCTCGGCGCCCGAATCCCCGATACGAAGAGCGGGATTGGAGTCCGCCACCTCGGCGCACGCGTACCCGATATGATGAGCGGGATTTGAGTCCGCCACCTCGGCGACCACGTCCCTGAGACCGCACCTCGGAGGTCCAAAGGCCTCCCCCGACCCGCGCATCATCAACCCCTAGCGCCGACACTCCGACCCTCTCCGAGAACCATCGGCGCACACACTACTCCATGACCGCGGAGCAACGGATCGCGGAGCTCGAGCGCCTTCTCGCCGAGGCCAACCGAGAGGCTCAACCGTGGCCGGCACCCCACGTGCCTTCGCACGCGTCGAGTCCAGCGACGTCGGCGCCCATCCTTAGAGAGGTCCTTAGCGACGTGCCGAGACACGAGTCGAGCCCAGCGCCGAACGAGGTCCCTATCGAGCTCTTTACCGAGGCCCTTTCTGAGGATCCTACCGAGGTTCTTCCCGAGGTCCTTTCCGAGGATCCTCCCGAGGTTCTTCCCGAGATCATCCCTGATTCCGACGCTGACATCGAGCCTAAGCTCGCGCCTTCCCCTGTGTCGACACCATATTTACTCGAAGCTTCACATGTCGATGGCAAGGCTTTGTTGAGATCGTCGCCTTCTTCCCTTTTCCGACACACGTCGAAGCGAGGATGCTTCGAAGCTAAGCAGGGGAGAATGATGCGTCCCTGCCCTAGCTCGGACCCAGCTTCGACGGACCCGAGACGGCCTAGACCTTGAAGACCCCCTTGGCGTAGGACTTAGTCTCATATTATGCTATTATTTATATTTCCGTCATTTATTTCCGTCATTTCCATTTTAGGCGTGTGTTGCATTCTTGTAGAATGGGCTAGCCTTGTTATTTCCCTTTCTAGATAGTTTCTATTTTAAGTATGTTGCTATTAGTAGTATTTTGGGCTTGGATGTTGGGCCTAGCATGTTGCTAACCCTAATCCACTCCCAACTAGCATCTAGGGTTTTGTGTGACCTCCTCTATATAAAGGAGCCACGCCCCCTTATAATAATTACGTCCAATTTGAGTAGGCAGAGCTTGAGTCGAGAATCTCCTCCCTTTGGCCCGGGCGTGACCCCCTTTCTAACCCTTTTCCCTCGCCCTTGATTCTGCCTCGCCCAACCCTCGTTCCGACGAGCATTAGAGGCCCGCGAGTCCACTGTTGTGGTCTCGTATTTATCCGGTTACCCTTGTTGGAGAAGATCCGGACGTTTCGAGCCTAGATCCGCCCGTTGTGACCCTAGGGTCGCATCAGGAGCCCACTAGGTAAATTTTGTTGTTGTTGTTGTATTTTTTTTGTTAGTTTGTACATGTGAAAACCTTGGGCAAGTCTGCAAGCAACATCTTTCTTGCAGGTTGCCAGAGATCATAAGTCTTTTTGTCTATAACATGGTGATACGTTGTGTTTTGTACAGCGTAACTAGGACTTTTTAGTACATATTTATGTAGTGTTTTAGGCCTATTGTGAGCATTACGGAGCATCAGAGTTGAGGGCCGAAGTTTAGAGTTAGCGACATTTGAAGACGTCGGAGGATTCTGAAGGCCGCGATCGCCGCCGATGCTGAGGGCGGTCGCGGTGGACGTCGCCGAGGAGGACAAGGTCGCCGTTTTTGAGGACCGCGAGACAATGAAGGCCGCGATCGTGGCAATGTATGGGTGGCGATCGTGGTTGCCAGAAGTCGTCGATGGGTCGCGGTTTGCAGCCAGGCAGCGATCGCGGCTAGGAAGAGGTGGCGATCGTGGCTCTGTGGATCTGACACGCGTTCATATTTATCCGCTTAGTTTAATATTTTATATTTTATATCTTTTTAATTCCGACTGGGTCGAGACTATATTAGGTTATTTTTCAGACTTTGTTTTGTATTCTCTCTAAGACCTAGTTTTCCATTATTCAGACTTTTGTGTTTTTCTCTCTTATGGAGAACTAAACTCCTAAATTCTATTCGAGTTGAAGCTTTTCAGACTCAAGTTGTTATGAGATTCGTCTATTCAGGTTTATTTCTACAGGTTATTTCAATTCTCTTGTGCATAATTATTATTGATTATATTGATTTCTACTTGATTGATCAACTTGTTGGAATTGATATTATCTATTGCTAGATCTAGGTTTTCTCGTAACAAAGCCTAATCTTTGTAGCAACTCAATTGATTTAGGACTCGTTGGACTAAAACAATTGAGAAGAGATTTGAATGCATGTTGATTGTTTGACTCGTTGGAATTCAATTGCATGTATCCTGTTTATCCTTGTTCTTAATGCTAATATCCTTATTATTTATGATCGTTTCATGAATTGTTTGGATGTTAAGTTGCATGTCTCGTTGCCATGTTATAATTCTGATCAGGATAGGAATAACTGAAAGAAATAACTTGTTTGAATCTAGGATCAATAACTTGAGGAAGAAAAGTGGATACTTGAATAGGATTGTTTTACCTAATTGATAAAAATCCAATCTTTGCTTTGTTTGTTTGTCTTGTCTGCTTTAATTTCCCTAGTTTTAGATTAAAATACCAAAATCCCCCCTTTTGTTACTTCTTTGAGTTGATAATAATAAAACTTAGGATACAAGTGTCTCTTGGGTTCGACCCTGACTTACCAGCTATACTAGTTGTGTGACTAGGGATTTATTTTTGATTTGGCACGACGACTTTCAGCCAGTCACATGGTACGAAACGAAGCCTCTATGTGGTATGATAATTAGGGATGATCTCCAAACTGAAGAGAGCGCATTGATGACTTCAATGTTGATTGAGACTATAGGATCACAATTCACCCTATTTGGGAAGGAGTCATTAATCTTGCTTTGGAGAAACTCCGGTGCCATAGCGGGTTGATTTAACCCCAAGTTACCAACCACCATATCCTTTCAAGTGCGATGCTTGTTAGGAGGTTGTCCGTTTGGACTGTCAATGGAGCCTTGTAGAATCGGGTTCATCACCAGCGAAGAAAGAGCGGTCATATAAAGGGAAACGAAGCAAAAAAGAGAGCATTTACGAAATTTTTAATTCTTAAAAATAAATAGCAGTTTTTCAGAGAACCCTTCTAACTTTCCCAAATTAATTTTAGGGTTTTTTTTGTCCTAAACCACCTTTTAAAAGATTTGTTTTTTAACAAACATCTTTTACAATACTTAGTAAAACCACCTCTTATAATGTAATTTGCTCAATTGAACCACGTATTTCTATTTTTAGTAAAAACTTCATATTTTATTGATCAATATATCCTTCATCCATATATAACTAGTTTTAAGAAAAAGAATTATAGAACCATCCCTAACTTTTAATATCTTTAAAAAAACCAAGATCATTGTATATTTTTTTTAAAAAATCAAATTTTTTCACAAAATCATCACAAATGACTTTAAGAGTTGAGATATTTTAATTTAATTTATAAATAATATTTTCTTATGCATATCTTATTTTCTACATTATAATCAATTTATATGTATTTTTAACTTTTTATAATGATTAAAAGTAATTTACCTTTTTTAAGTTTTCATTTGATATATATGTATATATCACTATTATCATAAAAGAGCGGGAGTAATTTTGTTAAAACTGTAAAAAATAGTGCATTTCCGTTAAAACCACGTGTACTTAAACGAAATCACCAAATTGCCATTTCTCCCTTACTCACCATCACATAAGAGACTTGTAGGCTTGCAGCCCTATCATTGTACCCGACTCTTTCCGTTGTTCCCAATTTCACACTTGCGGTGCACAGAAGCTCCCCCCCTCTCGTTCTTCTTCTCTGGTGCAATTTTCGATCTCAACTTTCGGCCATCCTCCTCCACCGGCGACTACCAGCCAGCCTACTGCACAGACAGGCTCTTACACCGCTTGCTAGATTCGTTCATTGCATATATAAATATAAATCAGGCAAGCTTTCAAATTTAGTCTCAGATTCCTCAATCGTATTTGCTTATGCTTTTAGCAAACAATACTTTGTTCTTCGGGTAGGGTTTGCCTATTTCATGTTCTTGTTTTGTGTGCAGAGTTCGTGTACAGCTCGTTTCATTTTCTAGCTCTAGGATTTGGGAATCGATCGGAATTTGAGTTATGCTGTTTGGGAATCGATTGGTTTGTTATTTTGTTGATTGGCATGGACTTGCATCTCTTGGACCTCTAGGTTTTCATATTTTTTTTCAGGGTTTCGTATGGTTGCAATTTGGGTTACGTTGTAGAATATTTTGAGGATTAAAATTAGGTCATTCATTACCTTGCCGTTGAGGATAATTTGCACAGTACGACTTAAATTGGTGAATGGAGTAGAAGTAAAGTGCTTTGATTAGCATATAGTAGAAGTGGCAACATACTACACCCTCTGAAGAGTGAGTACTAATAAGAGCCAAACTATTGGGTATTTGTTTAAACTATAGGTGCTGATAAGAGCCATACCTTGGTGACACACTAAGGCTACTTATATGCTGGTTTAATTGTGTCAACATTTTTGCACTGCTCATATGACTTATATGCTGTTTTGCACTGTTTATACAACTGCAAATTTATAAAGGATAAGGCCTATGAGTTTAGAGTTTAGTATTTTTTTTTATCTCATTCACTCATAAATTTTTTTTTTATCTCATTCATTCACTCATATGACTTATATACTGCAAAATAAGTCAACATTTTTTTAGTGTGAGAAGATAGAGAATATGGTATTGAAAAATTTACATCTTTTTTTCCATTCTCAAGTTTTGAATATTTATGCTGAAGCAAAATTTGTACTACTGTTTTGAAGAGATATAGGTCACTCATGACTTAACTACCACAAAAAAAAATGCTGAAACTTCTGTACACCTAACAGAATCATTTATATGGTGATCCAACCTTCCATCTCGGCTTATTTCAAGGGGGTTTAATTAAGATGTCTTGATATCAGCTTAATATGCGTTAAATTAGGATAAGGTGGTCTACTTTATATTTCTTAAGCGTTTATGGTGATCCAAACAAGTACAAATGCCTCAACTAGCAACTTATAATCATTAACCCTGCTCCTACCTCAAATCCTGGCTGATCAAGATTAAATCTTTTAAATGTCATGTTACTAAAGAAAAACAATGCACTTTAAGTTTAAAAGGAAATTCAGTTAAAGAATATGTGCACTGGACTTGAGCAAATTACTAATCTCGTGAGGTTAAGTGTAAACAGGATGAAATAAGGGTATCAAATTAAGTTCGTTCAAATAACTTTTTGTACTAATGCTATTTAGTATAGTTAGAAGCACACAATGATACAGAATTTACATTCTCAGCATTTCAATTTCTGTTATATCGAGTCAGTTCTATTTTATATAGCCCGGTTCATGTTTAAGTTGTAATCCGGTTTATGCTCTTGTCAGCTGAACCCGGTTTGTTGAGTCGTTTGCCCCTTTGGGAAACCTAGTTGCTTGATATAAATACTGTCATTGTAAGAAAGTGCCGTTTTATCATCAATGAAACAGTAGCCTCTTAAATCTCCAAGCTCTCTCTTTTATGCAATCAATTGATTGTCCTTGCAGCTAGCTCTCTCGGTTAGTGATTCCAACTTCCCACTGACCCTAGGCTGCTGTGAATCGGATTCCTCGAGCTCGTAGAGTTCCTAATCTGATTCTTATCCTTGCAGAACCGCATCATTGGTATCAGAGCACCGACCTCGCACCTGAATCATGCCTTCCAACAACGAGCTTAGCAAAATCATTGAAGATATGCGAGCCGAGTTCACCGAGGCGCAAAACAAGGCGCGAGAAGAGCACGAGGAACTTCGCCAAACCCAAACAGCGACCGATGAGAAACGAGAACAGGAGCTTGCCGCCATCAAATCGATGATCGCATCGCTAGCACAGTTGGTTCGCCCACCGGATCCACCTGCGCCATCAGACTCCAGCTCCGGCCATCATGGCACACCCTCCGCTGTGCCAGGTAACTTCTCCCCTGTTGGTCCCTTGCAAATTTCTACTTCTGCAGGCGGTTCCCTGTTTCCAGGAGGATTATCATCCCGATTAACGAAGGTGGATTTTCCCAAATTCGATGGCACGGGTTTGAAACTATGGCTGTATCGGTGCGAACAGTTCTTTGCTCTTGATAATACTTTACCGGAATACAGAGTGCGTTTAGCTTCCCTACATCTGGATGGGCGCGCCCTCCAGTGGCATCACAACTATATGAGGGAACGGGGGCACCAATTTCCTTCGTGGTCAGAGTACATTGTTGATATCTCGGCCAGATTTTGCGAGTTGATTGATGATCCGCTCGCTGAACTTGTAAATGTCCGGTACCAATCTGATATAGACAGCTATCTAGATGCCTTTGAAGGGGCTCTAACGAAGCTGACCATCACACAAGCGCAGGCCCTGAGCATATTCTTAGCAAACTTGAGTCCCCAGATGCAGTTGCACGTCCGTCAGTTTTCTCCTACTACTATACACCAGGCCGCAAAACTTATCAAACTTCAAGAAGCAACTTCCAAATACCCCACCCAACCCCACAAAAGCAACCCCCATTTCACCACAAAAGGCCACACACATAACCCGCATTCCAAACCTTTCCCCACCACCACAAACACAGCTCCCCTCGCCATTTTACTACCACCTAAAACGGCTCCCTTCAAACCAAACACAGAAAAACAAGGGCGACACTACACATTTGCTGAGATGCAAGAAAGAAGGGCAAAGGGACTTTGCATGTACTGTGACGAAAAGTACACCCCAGGGCACCACCTCACCCACAAGAAACCTCAAGTAAACTTCCTAGAGGGTGACTGTGATACTGATACAGAAGAAGAGACAGCTGAAATTGTCGAGGAAGATATTGAAGGGACAGCTCTACATATTTCCATTCAAGCCTTGACAGGGGTCTCTATGTTTAACACGATGCGTGTGACATGATATTATGATGGCAGGCCTCTCCATATACTAATCGATTCCGGGAGCACTCACAATTTCCTAGACTTGGAAATCGCTAAAACACTAGGGTGCAAACTCCAACCCATCAAGTCACTCTCGGTTTCTGTTGCAAATGGAAGCAAACTAACTACAAGCTATGCTTGCAAGGGCTTTTCCTGGCGGATCCAAAAATCTACATTTACGTCTGACGTGGTAGTCCTTCCACTCGGATGTTGTGATCTTGTTTTGGGAATACAATGGCTTGCTACTCTCGGACCAATCCTTTGGGATTTCTCCAAGCTGAAAATGGAATTTCAAGTTGATGGCTACAAGCACGTCATACGTGGTTTAATCAACTACAGTTACAAGGCTGTCGACAGCTCCACCATGAATAAAATCTTAGCCACTGGCCCGCAGCTCGCCTTAATCCATGCTACACCACTTGGAGAAACTGCATTCAGCCCCACCTTACATCACATAACAGCCTTAGACACAGATGCTGATGCACCACCAGCCTTGACACATTTGCTAGATGAATTCAGCTCCTTATTCAAAGAACCCTCCAACCTTCCCCCATTCAGACCCGGCCATGACCACAAAATCATCCTCCAACATGGTGCCAACCCAGTAAGCAAACGGCCCTATCGATATCCTGCTTTTCAAAAAGATGCAATTGAAGCCATTATTTCTGACATGCTAGCTTCCGGGGTCATTCAGCATAGTGGAAGCCCCTATGCATCCCCAGTGGTGCTTGTCAGGAAAAAAGACAACACCTGGAGACTTTGTGTTGATTACAGAGACCTTAACGCCCAAACCATCAAACACAAGTACCCAATCCCCCTCCTAGATGACTTACTTGATGAATTGGGAGGAGCAACCTTGTTTTCTAAGCTCGATTTGCGAGCTGGTTTCCACCAGATCAGAATGGAACCGAATGATGTACTCAAAACAGCCTTTAAAACCCACTCGGGCCACTACGAATACCTAGTCATGCCGTTTGGGCTCACCAATGCACCATGTACCTTTCAGGGACTTATGAATGAAATCTTCCGAGATCAATTGAGAAAATCTGTTCTTGTCTTCTTTGATTACATTTTGGTGTTCAGCAAGAGTTGGAGTGATCACCTTTCTCATCTCAAAGTGGTATTTGAAGTGCTCCTTCAACATCAACTATCCCTCAAAGCTTCTAAATGTACATTCGGGGCAACAAGAACCGAGTACTTGGGGCACTACATCTCAGCTGAGGGTGTGAGCACCGACCCTTCCAAGATAACAACCATTACTAACTGGCCGGTCACTAATACTGTGAAGAAACTGCGGGGTTTCTTGGGCCTCGCCAACTATTACCGACGCTTTGTTCGAGGCTACAACTTGCTTTCTAGGCCCCTTACTTCCCTACTCAAGAAGGAAAACTTCAACTGGTCACAAGAAGCAACAGATTCCTTTAATCAACTTAAAGCAGCCTTGTCTTCTACCCCTGTGTTAGCCATGCCCGATTTTGATAAGACATTCGTGGTAGAAACTGATGCGTCCGGCACAGGAATTGGAGCAGTCCTCATGCAAGACCACCACCCTATTTGCTTTATTAGCAAAGCACTTAGCCCAAAACACCAGCTTTTGTCTGTTTACGAGAGAGAGTTGCTCGCTGTTGTATATGCTGTTCAAACTTGGAGTGCATACTTGCTCCAAAGGCACTTCATTATCAAAACAGATCAAAAGAGCCTCAAATTTTTGCTCGACCAAGCTGTAACAACTCCCTTACAACATATGTGGATTGCCAAGTTGATGGGTTTTGATTACGAAATTCAGTATAAAAAGCGCAAAGAAAATCACGCAGCAGATGCCCTTTCCCGAGTCACACATGCTGACCTCCTTCAAATCCATTTGTCATTGCAAAATGATGATTTATATGAGCTCATAAAGCAGGCATGGACTGCTGATGAAACCCTACAGAAGATCATCAAAGAAATCCAGCTTGACCCTTTTTCCCACCCCAAATTCACATTCATCAACAATGAGCTCAAAAGAAATGGGAAACTTGTGGTAGGTGATGATCCACTACTTAAAACTAAAATCCTACAATGGTTACACGACTCGCCGGTGGGAGGACATTCAGGCCGGGACACCACCACACACCGAGTTCGTGCCTTGTTCTTTTGGAAAGGCCTACACAAGAATGTCAAGAATTACATACGCAATTGCGCTATCTGTCAACGCAACAAGCCAGACAATTCTGCATACCCAGGCCTTCTCCAACCCCTTCCCATTCCTGAATCAGTGTGGGAGGACATAAGTCTTGACTTCATTGAAGGTTTGCCGGTCTCTTCAAAAAAATATACCACTATTCTGGTAGTTGTTGATCGACTCAGCAAATACGCTCACTTCTTACCCCTCAAACACCCCTTCACGGCACTTGACGTAGCCCAACTTTACCTTGATAATATATTTAAGCTCCATGGATTTCCAAAGTCTGTTGTCAGCGACAGAGATCCTTTATTCTTGAGTGAGGTATGGCAAGAATTCTTCAGGCTGCAGGGGGTTCAACTCAACTTTTCCACGGCATACCACCCTCAAAGTGATGGCCAAACGGAAGTAACCAATCGCACCTTGGAAACCTATCTCCGATGCATGTGTTCTGACACACCATCTACATGGAGCTCCTGGCTACCGCTGGCGGAATGGTGGTACAATACCAACCATCACACAGCCACGAACACAACCCCGTATGAAATTTTTTATATGGCCAGCCCCCTCCTATTCATCTTCCCTACCTCCCTGGTGAATCAAAAATCTTTACAGTGGACCGCAGCCTGCAGAAAAGGGAGGAATTAATTCGAGTGCTCAAGCATCATCTCGTAAGGGCCCAAAATCGCATGACACAACTTGCCAACAAACATCGTTCGGATCGAGCATTCAACATTGGCGACTGGGTTTACCTTAAGCTGCAGCCTTATCGCCAGCACAGTATCAAAGGCAGGGTTCCTCACAAATTGTCTCCAAAGTTTTATGGCCCCTTCCTCGTGACAGACAAAATAGGCAAGGTGGCTTACAAACTCCAATTACCGGCATCCGCAGCAATACATGACACATTCCACGTCAGCCAATTGAAGCTTTGTCCAAATCCTTCCACTGTTACTCCAACTGAACTTCCCCAGCACCTTGAAAATCAGCAAATCATTCGAGAACCAGATTCTGTCCTTGACAGGAAGCTGGTCAAAAGAGGCCGAGCTGCTGATACAAAGCTCCTTATCAAGTGGAAAAACATCGACATTGATGCAGCAACATGGGAATTCGCTGATGACATTGCAAGGAAGTATCCTAATTTCCATCCTTGAGGACAAGGATGTTTTGGCGGCGGAGTATTGATACAGAATTTACATTCTCAGCATTTCAATTCCTGTTATATCGAGTCAGTTCTATTTTATATAGCCCGGTTCATGTTTAAGTTGTAATCCGGTTTATGCTCTTGTCAGCTGAACCCGGTTTGTTGAGTCGTTTGCCCCTTTGGGAAACCTAGTTGCTTGATATAAATACTGTCATTGTAAGAAAGTGCCGTTTTATCATCAATGAAACAGTAGCCTCTTAAATCTCCAAGCTCTCTCTTTTATGCAATCAATTGATTGTCCTTGCAGCTAGCTCTCTCGGTTAGTGATTCCAACTTCCCACTGACCCTAGGCTGCTGTGAATCGGATTCCTCGAGCTCATAGAGTTCCTAATCTGATTCTTATCCTTGCAGAACCGCATCACACAACTTTAATCCCACAATTCATCAACTTGTGAGCTACCGCACATTTAATATTCATATGGTACTCACTACAATTTGTATGATGTTGTAGTATACCAGTTTTGCATTGACCCTCAGATAACCAAGAGCAGCCAGAGTTATCCATGTTATAGCTTAGAGAAATTTTGGCTATAGACACTTTTACAATGAATTTAAAATAGAGCATACTAGACATAAGACAATGCTATGGAATTATGTGTACTGATTTTTCCATTTTGTTTAATTTCCAGAATGGTATGTTACAGAATTATGATTCAATTAAGTCTAATAGCTTCTGACTAGAATCTTTTATGCTGGTTTTATATTTGTTTTTGGTGAATTTTTTGCTTCGTAGTAAGTATCTTCCCTTTTGTGCTGGTTTTTATTGCATTACAATTTCAGTTTATCGCGTTTCAGTGTGTTTACCTGCTGAGTATGGTTCATTTTTGCTACTTTTGTGTGCTGCATTTTCCATTTTTAATAATTTCCAGTTTGGTACACTACAATATTAGCGTGTTGTGAGAATCTCGTGTCAAGAAGCTACTAACATGCAACTGCATAAAGGTTATCTCTAGGCTCTTGTTCAGCATTCATATCTTAGTAGTTGATTTTAGCTTCTCTCTTTTGACCTCTTTCATCGCTAAAGAGAACCAAAACATTCATCTTTCTTCGAGCACAGAGTTAATAGATGCTACTGTTTTTGTCAAAAAAAAAAAAATTGCGGGTATTCTATTTCCTGCTTTGGGTGAAGCATCTCTTAGTTGATATCAAGTTGTTCCAAGCATTTTTGAGGATCACAATTTCTTGTGCAGTTGGAGTGGGTGCTATTGCTTTGGGATTTGGCACTGGTTCTAGATATATATCACAATTCCTCTTCCCTCCTGCCCTATATTTTTGCTGAAGCGATTGTCAGATGCAACAATCTTTATTGTAATGTTTTGTTCCTTTTATTTGTTCTAATTTCCTTGTGTGTTTTTTTCTTTTAGGTTTTGCTTTGGCCTTTCTGATTGTGCATTTGCATAGGTTTTGATGGTGAATGTGGTTTCCTCATCTGCCAAGGAGGCAATGGTGGCTTCTTTCCTTGACATTGTGGTTGGGCAGACTGTCGCTACTGCATATCATTTTTTGCATGAGGCAAAGTGGAGGATTGGAGATGCTTTGGATTTATTTTACGCCGGAGGTGAGGAACGTGTTGCACTTTCTCCTTCGGCTCTTCCTCGTGTTGAGTATACAACACTTTGTAGTGATTACAAGCACAGGTATGTATATTTCCTTTTGTACCGAAAAGCTTTCTTTGCCTCAAGCTAACAAAACAATACGCGCAATTGATGCTCTTGTTTTCTTTGCAGTGCGTTGGAAGAGGATGCAAGTAATCCATATGCTACCCAAGATAATGGAGTTGCAAGCTTTTCTCCTCTACTGACGATAGCGGAAGACAATCATGAAAATGTACAATCTCATGTCTTTGATTTGTGTTTTATGCATATTTTCGTGCTTTTTTTGATCTTTGCTTATTGTTTACTGTTTCATTATGTTGCTTTGTAGGCGGTTGTTGTTGCCTTGTTGTCTGAGCGTACTCATTTGCCTTCATCATCTGTATGTGTACAGAAAAGAGCGTGTGCTGAGGTACAAAATATGTTGCTGCTTATGAGGCTTAAACTTTGTTGTCTTTATTAATTGTTTGTACGTTTGGTTCAAATTTTTTTACATTTGTAGTACATTTTTTGGCTGACAATGTTGGCCGTTAACTTTTTTCCCTAGACTGCTGTTGAAGTTGCTGCTTCTGTCTTGGGTGTTTCTGCCAGTGTTGCAGGCTCTCAGTTAGCTGTTGAGAAACCGGCTAAACGTAAGCGTGGCCGTCCCAAGGTAGTACTTACGAACCAGATTTCGTCTCAAGAAGAGGTGAATCCATTTTGTGGGCGCTTTTTATTTCTTCAATCCTTTATTCCCTTTATGCTGTGTGGTTGCTTCGAATACATATTGATGTTGTTTGCTTTTTCTTTTCTATAAGTTGCTACAACATTTGGTATTGGATTACATCTTCTATTTGCTTCCCTTTTAAATTTTTTTAATAGGTATGTGTTACAAATGTTGGTATGTTTTATTTTATTTTGTAGATTGATGTTGCAGCTTCTGCTGCGAGTTTTTCAGCCAGAATTATAAGCCCTGAGTTGCCTATCGAGTCACCGGCTAAACGTAAGCGTGGGCGTCCTAAGGTACTCTTTCTTATTCCTTTCATTTGTTATTTACCCCCCCCCCCCCCCCCCCCCCCCTATTTTAGCCCTCATCATATTTATTTGTACTTTTTTGCCCTTTTTTTCAGGGTTGTAGTACCTGTGTCTCAACTGTCGAGGCCCTTGTTCGTCCGCCCACAACCAATTCCTCTGCTGCTGATAGGTTGGCAACCCGAAGCATACGCTTTGAGCTTCTATTTTTTTGCTTTTTATTTCTTGATTATTTTATTTCCTTGATGTTGTGAGCTTCTATTTGGTTTCCTTTTGACTTGTTTTGTTGCTAAGTAGGTTTGATACAAAATTTGGTGACTTTTTTTTTAGATTGATGATGCAGCTTTTGCTTCTGCTTCAATTGTTTCTCCACCAAGCATACGCTTTGAGCTGGCAGTGGAGTTGCCGGTTAAACGTAAGCGTGTTCGCCCTAAGGTAATCTTTTGTTGTGATTTAGTCAAAATTCATTTTCCCTTTTACCCCATTCAGTATTTCTGCTCATATGTACATTGACTTTTTTTTTTGCCATCTTACCAGGCTCGTAGTCCTTGTCGTGTAGCTGGCCCTATATTTGTTGCTTCATCCACTCCTGTTTCATCTGTTACTGATCAGTTTGTAACCCGGAAGCGGCGTCGATCTCAGGCCAAGGTGGATTGAATTTTTTTTGCACTTTTTCCTTTCTTTTTTGCCTTTAATTATATAATGTGACACTGAGTCTCTCTTGAACGCAGATCGCTGCTGCTGCAGCTGGCATAGTTACTGCGCTTCCTGTTGAGCTTGTAACATGCCGCCGTCGAAGAACCCGCTCTCAGGTGCTATTCACTTTTTCCTCTTATAGGTTATTGTCCTATTTGTTACTCCATTTTCTGCGTAATAAGATGACAGGCTGTAAAATTTAGCCACTTCCTTTAGGAACTGTTGGATTTAATCTGCTGAATCCTTTTACTTGGGTTTAGGGCCAGTGTTGTTTGATTGCAAATTCAATAACTCTTAACTCTAAATCTCTTCAAACTCAAGAACACGCTACTTCTAAAACTTTCAAATGATATGTCCTATTTGTTTGACTTTTACTATTGTCGTATTTATAGTCATGAATGTTTCAAATTTCTTGGCAGATCCTTGATGCCGCATCAGCGTCTAAATCTGTTCCTAAGGTGCGTCTTTCTAACATTAGTTTGCTTATTCCTGCTTTCTCGTGTCAACATTTAGCATGTATTTGCATTGTCATCTGTGTTGGTGCAAATTATGCTTTACTATGAACTCTTTTTTCCCTCGTGTACTCATTCTATAATCTATATCACCTTTTTTGCTTACAAGGTCACACAAGCCTCTACTACAACTCGATATGGCGTAGTTGTGCCAAGGCAACGGAGGCGTACTCGTGCTGAGGTTTGTACTTCTAATTTATTTTGGATCTTAGGTTTGTTTTTGAAGTCTTGTTCCCAAGTCTATTGTACATTCTTTATTGCATGTCGGCTTCCAATTCATTTTTTGTTTATGGTATTCACACTTTTTTTTGTTGCCTTGTTTTTTCCAGATAGCCCTCGCTGCATCGCTTTCTTGTGATGCACCTTTGCCGAGCAAACGAGCCCGAAAAGCTGCAGCCGCACCTAGACGTACTCGTCTTCAGGTATCCAATGATGCACATTTCATAAATTTTTTACATGTCCCTGTCATTCCGCGTGTTGCACCTGCATTTTACTCGCGCTTGTATTTTGGTTTCGCTAAGCCCTTACTGTTTGCTTGTGAAATCACTGCATTTTAGATCGCTTCTGAACGTGGCGCTCATTTGCCGTCGCGTCCTGCCTCTGTTCCCAAGGCTATAGGTATGTCTCATCTTCCTGTTGCGCCCTATGTTTTGCCTCCCCCAACGAATTGCATATTTTGCGGGGCTACTAAATTTGCGCTCGAATGTCCAACTCTGTGTTGTGGCAACGGTTGCATTAGGCTTGCTGAGATTGAGATCCCTTCTCAATTGCAAGACCTGCTTTTACGTGAGGGTGCGATTGGTGATCATTTCCGAACGTTTTGTCGCTCCTATAATAGCAATTTCGCTTTTAGCTGCTTAGGTGGCAACATTTCCGCCAGCAATGAAAGTGGCTTATTTACTTTTCTTTTACAAGGCCAGATATATCACTACTTGCCTAATTTGCTTCCCGACGATATGGGCCCTAAATTTATGCAGCTCTATTTCTACGATGGCTCCCCTGAACTTTACAACCGTATTACAACTTTTGACCATCTAAACGCTGATCTCATTGACTATTTTATTACGTTGACGTTGGACAATCCATATGCGCTTTTTTTCCGCTCTTTACGTACCCTCCCTATTCAGGCAACATCTGAAATACGCATTTTCAAAAACCCCGCGCTTGATCAACGCGTGTTTAACGCTCCGACATCAGACGAGGTTGTTGCTATCATACTCGATGATTCTTCTTCTGATCGTATAAACAGTCCGCACATCTTGGTATACGGTAAAGCTGACCATGAGCATCGAATTATGCATTACTTTGGATGCTATGACCCATTACAGTATCCCCTCCTGTTCACAAAGGGTGAAACCGGTTGGCATCAGGGGCTTAGGCGGGTTAGCCCAGCTAGCACTTCTCGGTGCGACGAGGTGGCCTTTCCAATTGTACCGGGCATGGTCCGTCGTGCTTCTGACATTTTGGCGCAGGAGCTGGGAGGTACTACGGATTCGAATGTTACATAACATCTATTTAAGATTTTTTGGATTTCTCTCTTCTCTTCTAAAGTCGCGTACCACATTTATTTCGTTGTTCACCAGTTTCTACCAGTACGCCTCCAGGGAAGGCAAAGCTGTGTCATGCAGAGAATACTATGCGTACAGGTTCCAGATCAGGCCAAATAATTTTCTCATCAATATGGGCAGAATCTTTGTGCAGTATATTGTGGACATGTATGTCAAGGTTGAAAATACGCGCCTAGACTATCTGAGGCATAACCAGACCTCACTACGAAGCGATTTATATCAAGGAGTAGTCGACAGTGTAAATGACGGCATCCGCTCAGCCGCTGAAATTGGAAGGCGTGTCATATTGCCCGCTTCATTCATTGGTGGTCCAAGGGATTCAAAATGCAGGTACTTAAACGCAATGTCTCTCGTCCAACACTACGGAAAGCCAAATTTATTCAGTACAATGACTTGCAACCCTAATTGGCCTGAAATCAAAGAACAACTGCTGCCCGGCCAAAATACAGACCATCGCCCAGATTTAGTCGCTAGAGTTTTCAATGCTAAAGTACGTGAATTGAAAAGGTTGATTATGGAAGACCAGATCTTTGGCCCTGTTGCTGCTATGGTTTATGTCATCGAATTCCAGAAGCGTGGCCTACCTCACTTGCATATGTTGCTTATTCTGGAGCGCGGATCAAAGATTTCTAATCCTGATTCTTTCGACGAAGTCGTCTGTGCGGAATTGCCTCCTGCAGAAAATGCCCACCTGCGGAGCCTTGTTGAGCGGCACATGATGCACGGCCCCTGTGATGACCTGGGGCCAAACTGTTCGTGCATGCGCAAAGTCGGCTCCGTTTCTAAGTGCAAATGTGACTACCCTAAAAAGCATGCTGAATTTACGACTTGCACCGATGATTGCTATCCCATATATAGAAGGCGTGACAACGGCGACTTTGTGACAGTCAAACGCAAGAAATTAGATAATCGATGGGTCGTTCCATACAACCCTTTTCTGTTATCAACATTCGACTGCCACTTTAATGTCGAGATTTGCTCAACGGTACAGGCCGTCAAATACCTATACAAATACATCTACAAAGGCCATGACAAAGTGTGCTTTGATATAGGGCGCAGTGGGCAGCATGTCGGGGATGAGATCACGTCTTACCAATCAGGGAGATGGGTTAGCGGTCCGGAGACTGCATGGAGGATTTTTGAGTTCGATCTTTATTCTATGAGGCCGGCTGTCATCCCCTTACCGGTGCACTTGCCGCACATGCACGTCATTAGATTCGCCGCGGGCACGGACCTGACCGATATTGTCAACAACGAGAATCGCGGTAAGACCATGCTTACAGAATTTTTCACTGCGAACCGGGTTCTCGAGGATGCTCGTCTTTATCTTTACTCCGAGTTCCCTCAGTATTTTACGTGGTGCAACGGACAAAAGGCATGGAAAGAAAGGGTAGGGGCCGGGTGTATTGGAAGATTAACATACACGAGCCCTTGTGAAGGAGAACGCTATTACCTACGTCTGTTGCTCATCCATATAAGAGGTAGCACATCTTTTGATGACATGTTGACTGTCGAGGGGGTTAGATGTGCGACCTTTAAAGAAGCTGCAGAGATATACGGGCTGTTAGAGAGAGATGATTATGCCGAGAGCTGCATGCGGGATGCCGTAGAGGTGCAGATGCCATGTGCTTTGAACAGACTGTTTGCCACACTACTGATCTTCTGCGACCAGCTCAACCCAATTGCATTGTGGGACCAGTTCTACTGCTCGATGGCTGAGGATTTCTCGCATAGATACAAGGGCCAAAATACCAAAATACTGAATTTGACTTACGCCGAGGTTGCTAGGTACTTAGAAGGGATGGGCAAGACGATGCGAGATTTCAACTTGCATACATGTTCAGGCTTTGGCGATGTTGGGTTCAGAATAACAAGGGACATTAGTGACGCACTAGACGCACCTATTCCCGATGAGTACGTTGTTGGCAGAACAATTTTCCCCATGCATCATAAGATTCCATAAAGAGCACAGTACAAAAAGGTCTTGTTACGTGCAATGTTTCTAAGCAGAGTGCTTTGGCATCTTTATTGAGAGAGTGCACGCTGATTATATGGGACGAGGCGTCCATGGCTAAGAAGGAAGACATCGAGGCCCTAGATCGAATGTTACAAGATATTTGCGGGTCAAAGGTAATATTTGGCGGTAAGATTATTGCTTTTGGCGGTGATTTCAGGCAAGTTCTTCCTGTTCTTCCGCACAAATCTCAGCTTGAGGTCGTCAATGCCAGCTTAGTGAACTCTTATTTATGGCCTAAATTGTTGAAATTCAAACTACGCACAAATATTAGGGCGAATGAGGATGCAACTTTTGCAAGCTTCTTATTAGACCTCGGAAATGGAGACTTACAGAATGAAGGTAATGCCGAGGTTACGCTGCCTGATTTTATAAGCTGTTACCCCATTCAAAACAGTTCTTTTTCCCGGTTGACGGAGGTAATGTTTCCAGAAATGAAGCAGCCCAATCTTAATTCCAATATATTTGCCGGCCGTGCAATCCTTACACCAACTAATGAGGCTGTCGATGCCATAAATACAGCACTAATAACGGAATTTCCTGGCCCATCCTTTACATATACTAGCTTTGATGCAATCGTCGACGATAACTGCAATCTTTATCCCACTGAATTCTTGAACTCCTTATGCCCTTCGGGAATGAGCCCTCATCAGTTAGAACTAAAACGTGGTTGTCCTGTTATACTGCTGCGAAATTTAGATCCTTCTAATGGTCTATGCAATGGTACAAGACTGATTTGTCGAGAATTCAAAAAAGATGTCCTACTTTGCGAAATAGATGTTGGATATAACAAGGGGGTGCAGGTGTTCATTCCTCGTATTAATCTTCGGCCGCCTGAAGCTACCTACCCTTTCCAATTTGAACGGAAGCAGTTCCCTATCAAACTCTGCTTTGCAATGACTATAAATAAGTCCCAAGGCCAAACTCTTGAACGTGTGTGCGTTTACCTATCTCAGCCTTGCTTCTCACATGGCCAGTTATACGTAGGCTTTTCTAGGGCTCGGATGAGTTCGCGCCTTACGATTTTTCTTCCTGAGCCAAACAATTTTGACCCGGGCCAAAGCAGCGTCGCGAACGTTGTCTCTTTTGACCTTCTACGTAGGGCTGGTCTCTTTTCGGATGTTACATGTACTATTCTGTTAATCCTTTATTTCTTATATATATGTGATAGGAAAAATATTTTCATTTTGTGTGTTCTCTCTTAATATGAGTTTTTTCCTTGACAGGATTTACTCATCAAAGCGTATATTGGTATGAATGCGAGTTGGCATTTTCAAGATTCACACATTAAGCCTAATTTTACAAAGGTTAGCTTAGTCTTTACTGCTTTGCTCAATTGAATTTTAATAATCTTTCTTTTGCATATATTGGTAGACAGTACCTGAGTTCTGGACTAGACTTTCCGCTTTTAGCTTTAATGTACTGATGTAGATTTTTTTTTATGCATATTGGTATTTTCGTATAATGTACAATTATATGCTGTTTCTTTCTGTTAGCCCAAAACAAATATGCTATTTCTTTCTTCAACTGGTGATATAAGGATCTAAATGTGAAGTATTGCTTCGTGCTGAATGTTGAAAATCCGTATGGTGATTCATAGGTAAATGAGCTGGTGAGAGTTCAGGCTTATAAGTTTATGTTGCAGATCTTCTTGCAATTCATGAAGGTTTCATTACCTCTTAGTTTCTTTCAAATGAACATGGCAAATAGGCGATTTAGTACTGTTAGCTGCATGTGCATCCTTGCATCCTGTCTTTGCTATACTGTTGTTCGAAAGCATGGTGTTGTAGAGCTTATCTAGCAGAAATTTTTTTTCTCTTGTTTAATTTCAGTGCATAGAATATGAAAATCCTTTTTCTCCTGAACTATTGAGGTGTATATTCGCTTGCAATTGTGACATCATAAAGGCATCTAAAAAAATGGCTATCGACCTTGTATACATGGATGGCGGCTCATGGGTACAAAGGACGGCTGATTGGCAATAGTTATAGTCAAAAGTCATAAGTTACAACTTCATGTGCTTATGGCTGAAGTGTTGAATTCATAGCTATCTATGTTGTTAACATGTCTACTAGATATTAATAGGAATAGATAATACAAGCATGATATTTCTTGTATAAAGTACATCATTCAAGAAAGTTTAAGCTGCTATATCTGAGCTAAAACTTGTGATTCCTGTGTAGCCTTGGGTGGAACAACAATGCCAACAAGGATTGCTGCAAGGTACATCTCTCTCTGCTTGTCTACCAGTGGCAAGGTACTCGGTGAGGAGGAAAAAGCTGTATCGAATGTGTACATCAAGGTATTGGCTTCTATCTATGATTCTATATCAGGTTATTGTTTTCGCAAATTCTGATGTTATTTTTCGTATGTGGCTTCCTGTAGATATAAATATAGATTGTAAATGATGAGTGATCTTGGTTAATATAATTCATGTTATTTTGTTTGATGCTTTAACATAGACAAAGTTCTTAGGCTTGTTTTTGCATTAAGATGCAACTGATATAGGTTTATTGATTCTAGATGTTTGTGAGCATATTAGTCTTCATATGGAAGCTCCTTCACCCACCTATCCAGTTAATATCTCATTCCATGCTCAATGGTCTGAATGCATGCATGTTGAATTGTGATCTAGGGGCTACTTTCTTCTTTTTATTGTAAATTAAAATTGACTATACAATTTTAGCTAATATATATGTAACTTCAAATGAGACCAATCTGGCATATTTATACATGTTATCATTCTTATGCAGATCCATAAAGAGAAGGGCCAGGCCCTGGTGGAATTTCTCACCCCTGAAGATGCTTCTGTTGCACTTGCTTTTTAGAGCTGTAGCTTTTCTTCTATAGCTCTTAGTTCCTATAAATATATTAGTATGCTGAGTAATAGGTAGCTTTTCTAGACCTTGGTACAAAGCCTTATTTTTTTGGTATAGAGTGTATGCTATGTGATGGCTTATGGACCAAACTTAATTTCTTTTGACTATAAGTTTTGGCAATGCTTGGATCGCAAATTCAGAATGTGCTACTGCAGCCTGTGCAAAATAATCATCTCAGTGTGATGTGCTACACCTTGTTCCTCCCTTTATTTGTAGTTGGTAGCTTTAAAAAACCCCAATTCATCCGCGTGCAACGCACGCGACTCCCACCTAGTACATATAAATGTTAGACGATTTGAGAAAAATAAATAAAATTAGGGATGATTTTGAAAATTAATAAAGCATGTAGTTATGACGGGTTAGTCCAAATTTTATTATAGGCGGTTCAACTTAACAAGCTATATTATAAACGGTGCTTTTATTTAAATAAAATTATGAAAGGTGGTTTGCTAAAAGAACACCTATTTTAAATGGTGATTTTGGATAATTTCGAGATTGGCTCTGGGATTAGGTGTGGTTTTGATTGTAATTGGCGTGGTTGCCTGGACGTTCTTAAGGCTGCTAAAGATCCTTCATTCCGGTGTAGGCAATGTCATTAGTTCATTTCATCATATTTGTCCGCTTTGACCCGAATGCTAAAGACGTAGATCTTTAACCCCTCACTTTTCCTTCTACTCCTTTCGTTCCCGTGTCTTTTTTTGTTAGTTGTAGTTATTTTTCGTGTTTTTTTGTTTGAGTTTGTTATTGTCGGTTTTTCAACTGCCGTTTACTCAGCCTCTCGGTTCTACCGACCCTTTCCGGTAAACGGAATTCTTGCAATAAAAAAGTGATTTTTGATAAATAATCCTTAATTCTATCATTTTTTAAAATTTCTGTTTAAATAGATTTTTTATAGTGTGTTTTTATGCATCAAGTTTCATTTAATTGATTTAATCTATAACTATATATTAAAGTTGTTCCTTTTCGAGCTACCAGAACGATTTTGGCCCCACCTTATAATTACAAAATTAATTTTTATCCTAATATTTTAACTTTTTCTACTAAATTCTTCTTTAACTATTTAAATCTATCTTTAACATCAAACAAATATCTATTTAGTATAACGATATCTTTTGAAAACTTCCTTATACAAGTATTTAAGATTAAAGATAAAATATTTTAGAATAAATATAAATCTTTTACCATATATCTTTTGACGATTTTTTTTATAGATATATATATATATATAGTGATTTTATTTTCTATAAAACTAATGATAGATTTTTATAATTTAAAATTTTATAAAAATAGATAATAAAATATTTAATAGATGTATTAAAATATTTAATAAGTCCTAAATTTATGTAAATAAAAAGTAATAAAATGTGAAGAATATAATATTTGATAAAAAAATTATACATTCTGCAAGCAATAAATTACTTATATTAAAATTTATATTATATTTTTATTTATTAATATCCTATTTATAATGTCTATAAAATATCGAATCGTAGTCGTACATGGTACGACGGGTAAAACTAGTCATTCTTAATACAAAATACTAAATCTCCGTCCTAGAACCCTCCAATTATATACTAATTTAATAACAACTTTTTTTCGATTTGGTAAAATTTAGGGTAGTGACAAGAGACTCAACCATTGAACCATGAACACTTGCTGAATTTAATAGTAACTTTTGAATATGAGATGGACATTTTGGCCTTGTTTCCACTTGTGTGTATAAAAGGGTTTTTTAAGTAAAAAGTGATTTTTAGGGTCTTGAAAAACGTAAAAAGTAGAAAGATGTACGAATTTCTAGAATATTAAATATAGTTTTTAAATAGAAATGTTTTTTGTATGAAATGTGAAACAAGGCTTCATCTCCGACAAAAAAAATTGGACATGTTATCAAATATTAAAATAGAGATAAATTCTAAAGCAAGTCTTATACGCATCCCAAACCCCCCAGCTACACCATGATGCTGCTGCTTACGAATCAAAAGGAACGAACGGTTGCTTGAGCTAAACTCCCAATTATCCCTTTTACACTTTAGTTTGTAAGAACCAAACCCTAAATTAAAGCTAAAGCTGAAGACAAATTCCATTCATTTCGGTGTGCCCATTCGCTCACAAACAAAGACTGGTAAATGACAGCTTCTTCTGTGTCTTTTGTTCGTTTAACTTATTTATTTTTGGTCGAGTGGTCTTTCGTTCTTCTCTAAATCCCCCTTATGCTGCTGGACTACATCTACATTTTGGTTTTGTGTGTGTTTGTTGGTAAAAGTCCTAAATTTTCAGTCTTTTTGAGGAGACGGTGGAGATGGGAAAAAGTTTCTCCCTTTTACTCAAAGTTTATGCTTTTCAATTTGTTCAAAAATATCTTTTGGGCTGGGTATTGTATGAAAATGTCTTTTTTGGACTATGTGGTTATTAATTTGGTGGGCTAGGTTTCTTTCTTCCCGGTGATAGATCTTTGGGTTTTTCCAAGGTGACCTGAAATCTTATCAATTTGTTGCTGCATTTTTTATTTAGACTGACACAATAATAAAATTGGTCCTCTTTCGTTTGTGCATTTCCATGTAACCAATTGTCCCTACTAATGGACCATGGTGAAGAAAGAGGGCAAAGGTCTCAAATCCCCCAAAGAATATAGATGATGGACATGGAAACAGGAAGCTGTTCACAGCCCAAAAGATATTCACAATTCAGCAAGATCATTCTGCCTCACAACCTTGAAGATGGAACTGTTGTAAGTTTTCCACTTCACTTCCTCTTTGTCATTGTGTTTGTGTATGTATACTATGTTATATTTAAGCTTAGTGTAATAATTATATATAATTATGTAATTAGTAGTTAATAGCCGTGTGTCACAAGTCAGACAGAAGTTAGTTGTTCTGGCGCCATTAGTTAAGAAAATAACTGTCATATAAGATAGTTATTTATGACAGTTATGGCATGGCTCTTATATATACATGTAATCTGAAAAACAGTTTGTCTGTTGCATCAAATACAGAAGTCACGTGTATTTGTTGAGAGAGAAAACAGAGTGAATCCTACAGATTTTATTGTGTGTTCAATCAGTAAACAAAGTGTGTTAGGCATTTTAATCTTCAATTGGTATCAGAGCAATCTGAAGAAAGGATGTCGACTGGTGGTGGAAATTCAGAAAACAATTCCAACAACAACAATAACACGCATCATCATGGTCTGAACACAGAAGATAGTTCTACAAACACAGGTTTGTTGAATGAAGCAATCAGGATTCATGGAGAAAAAATAATGTCAATTCAATATCCCATGTTAACCAAATGCAATTATGTCGTTTGGGCCATAAAAATGGAGGTTTTTCTCACTGCACAAGGGATCTGGGAGTCGGTTGAAGGAACTGCACCAGTGGATGCAAAGAAAGACAAGATGGCCTTAGCAGCGATTTACCAGGCCATTGGAGAAGACGTTCTCCTACAACTTGGTGCAAAGAAGACGGCAAAAGAGGCGTGGGATGTGATTAAGACGCTGAATGAAGGGGCTGAACGGATCAAAGAGGTAAGAATTCAGACCCTTCTCAGAGAATATGAAAGTCTTAAGATGAAAGAAAGTGAATCTGTAGAAGAATTTACCACAAAATTGAATGTGAATGTGAGTAAATTAAGGAGTTTTAGACATATTATTACTGAAGAAACAGTGGTTAAAAAATTGCTGAGATCAACTTCTTCCAAGTACATCCAACTCGCCACAACCATGGAAGAATTCTGTAATCTTAAGACCAAAAGCATTGATGAAGTAGTTGGCTCCTTGAAGGCGCATGAGGAGAGACTAAATGAATTCAATGAAAAGAATATAGAGACTGCTCTCTTGACTCGTGCTGAGTGGAAGGCCCGAGAGAAGAAAAAATTCAAAGAAAAATCTTCTAAGGATGAAAAGCCTTTCAACAGCAAAGGGAAGAATAAGAGTCAAGGGGAAAACAGTGAGCAAAAGGGAAAGAAAAAATTCGACAGGAATAATATAAAATGTTTTTTCATGTGGAAAGATGGGTCATTTTAAGTCAAGAGTGTGATTCGAAAGACAAGGAAGAAAAGGTAAATCTCTCAATGAAGAAAGAAGATGAAGAACCTGCCTTGTTGATGCTAAAGCAAGATACAGACTTAGAGAAGATTCTGTTGGCGCCAGGTTTCACACAGACTCAAGATACTTCAGGATTAAGCAAATGGTACTTAGATTCTGGAGCAAGCAATCACATGACAGGAGATCAAGCCTTGTTTGCTACACTGGATAAGAATTTTGGAGGAAAAATAAAACTTGGAGATTCTTCTACTGTCGAAATCAAGGGAAAGGGAACTGTTCTGTTTGCTGGTCAAAAAGGAGAGCATGTACCTCTGACAGACGTGTATTACATCCCAAGGTTGAAAGCAAATATTGTAAGTATTGGACAGCTTGATGTGCATGGGAACAAGTCTGTTATTGAAGATGGAGAAATGTGCATATATTCAAAAGGAGGAAGGTTAGTTGCTAAGGTTAAAAGGCAATCTAACAAGCTGTATATTCTTCATCTGAAAGTTGTCAAACAAGAGTGTTTGCTGTCACAAATGTGCAATGCAGATTGGGTTTGGCACGCGAGGTATGGACATTTGACCTTCACTACTCTGAAAAATATGGCCAAGAATGGAATGGTTGTAGGACTGCCACATATTGAGCAAGTAAATAAGGTTTGTGATGGATGCTTAGCAGGTAAACTACACAGAAGTTCTTTCCCTCGTGCATCTACTTACAGATCAAAGAAACCATTGGAGCTCATACATGCTGATCTGTGTGGTCCAATAAATCCACCAACAGTAGGAGGTAACAAGTATTTTCTTCTCTTGGTTGATGATTACTCTCGTTTTATGTGGATTAAACTCTTGAAAAGCAAAGATGAAGCACTGGCCAGTTTTGTTGGATTTAAAGCTGGTGTTGAACTTGAAAAGGAGATGAAGGTCAAGGTGCTTAGGACAGATCGTGGAGGAGAGTTTACATCAAACAAGTTTAAAGATTTTTGTGACAAAGAAGGTGTCAAGAGACATCTAACCGCTCCTTACTCCCCTCAACAGAATGGGGTGGTTGAAAGGAGAAACCAAACCATTATGGAGACTGCTAGAAGCATGCTTAAAAGCAAGAATGTGCCATCAATCTTCTGGGGTGAGGCTGTTAGTACGGCGGTATATATATTGAACAGGTCATCAACTAGAAGCCTGGACAATATGACGCCCTATGAAGCATGGAATGGTAAGAAGCCAGTAGTAAAGCACTTCAGGGTGTTTGGATGTGTTGCACACGTCAAGAATGTCACCCCTTATCTCCCTAAATTGGAAGATAGAAGCAGTAAGATGGTGATGGTTGGATATGAAGAAGGGTCAAAGGCATATAGACTTTATGACCCTAGGAAAAGAAAAATTTTTGTGAGTAGAGATATTGTCTTTGAAGAAACTGAAAGCTGGAAGTGGGAAGATGATGTGTCTGATGACAATAAAGGGATTCCCTGCACGTTCAGTATAAGTATGACAGATCTTGGAACTTCACGGCATGAAGAGAACAATGATCAAGTACAAGTCAACAGCCTTGATAATGTGATGTCACCATGGAGTGCTGCTCAGAACTTGAATGATGCTGTCCAAGATACTCCTCTAGCAAGTAATTCAGATCTGCAGTTCAACACTCCTTCATCAAGCAATGCAGATCAACATTTCAATGAAGATTCAGAGCAGACTGAGAGGTATGATGATACACCTTTGAGATACAGAAGTCTGCAGGATATCTATGATGAGACTCAAGAGTTGCAAGAGGAGGTAGGGCTGTGTTTTATGGAAGAAGATGAGCCAACCAGTTTCGAAGAAGCTATCTCAACTGATGAATGGAAAAGGGCAATGGACCTGGAAATGGAATCCATCACCAAAAATAAGACATGGGAGTTGGTGGATCTTCCTAAAGGTCATAAAGCCATTGGTTTGAGGTGGATCTTCAAGGTAAAGAAAGAACCTGATGGAAGCATAAGCAAATTCAAGGCCAGGTTAGTGCAAAGGGCTATGTTCAACGTTTTGGGATTGATTATGAAGAAGTCTTTGCACCTGTGGCAAGACTTGAAACCATTCGTGTACTAATAGCCTTTGCAGCATCTAAGAAGTATGAAATTCACCACATGGATGTGAAGACAGCTTTTTTAAATGGTGAGTTAAGTGAAGAAGTCTATGTAAAGCAACCTGAAGGCTATGAGAATAAGGAGAATCCAGAAAAGGTGCTCAGGCTACACAAAGCATTGTATGGCTTAAAGCAGGCGCCCCGAGCATGGAATTCAAAACTGCATAAGTGCTTAAGGCTGCTCGGATTTCAGAGATGCAAACATGAGCATGCCTTGTACACCAGGTTCAACAATGAAGAAATGATGATACTGGGGATCTATGTTGATGATCTAATCATCACTGGCTCAGAGAAAGGTGCCATAGAGTCATTCAAAACTGAAATGAAAAAGACTTTTGAGATGAGTGATCTTGGTCTGCTGAGTTATTATTTGGGAATTGAGGTTAAACAAACTGAGAAAGAAATCTTCATCAGTCAGGAGGGGCTTGCAAAGAAAATTTTGGAGAAGTTAGGGTTGGCAGAATGCAATCCAAGTGCTATTCCAATGGAGCCTCGCATCAAGTTGTCAAAATATGATGGTGATGAAGATTTGGTGGATGGAACTCAGTTTAGGAGCCTAATTGGAAGCCTTAGATATCTACTCAACACACGACCTGATTTAAGCTTTAGTGTGGGTGTGTTAAGCAGGTTTATGGATTGTCCAAAGACCTCCCACATGGATGCTGTTAAGAGGATTGCACGGTACATCAGTGGAACTCTCAGATTTGGATGCTCTTACAAGAAAACTTTTGCTTCGGTGTTTCTGGTTGGCTATACAGAGTGATTTGGCAGGAGATGTGGATGACAGGAAAAGCACCAGTGGTGTTCTCTATTTCCTAGGTCATCAAAATCCAATAACATGGACCTCAAGAAAGCAAAGAGTGGTTGCATTGAGTTCCTGTGAGGCTGAATATGTAGCAGCAACAGCTGGCGCATGCCAAGGGATTTGGTTGCAGAATGTATTGCAAACTCTGGAAGGGAAGAAGGCAAGGGTACCAATCCTTTATGTGGATAACAAGTCAGCGATTTCACTTGCCAAGAACCCTCTGTATCACGACAGGAGCAAGCATATAGACACCAAATATCACTTCATCAGAGATTGTGTTGAGAAGGACAAGATCAAGTTAGAGTTCATAAGGACAAACGATCAATTAGCAGATCTGTTGACCAAGCCATTGGCTAAGCAAAGGTTTTATGAACTCAGGAGCAGAATTGGAATGAAGCTGCCTAACTAAGCTTAAGGGGGAGAATGTTATATTTAAGCTTAGTGTAATAATTATATATAATTATGTAATTAGTAGTTAATAGCCGTGTGTCACAAGTCAGACAGAAGTTAGTTGTTCTGGCGCCATTAGTTAAGAAAATAACTGTCATATAAGGTAGTTATTTATGACAGTTATGGCATGGCTCTTATATATACATGTAATCTGAAAAACAGTTTGTCTGTTGCATCAAATACAGAAGTCACGTGTATTTGTTGAGAGAGAAAACAGAGTGAATCCTACAGATTTTATTGTGTGTTCAATCAGTAAACAAAGTGTGTTAGGCATTTTAATCTTCATACTAGAAAGTGAAGTGGGAAGAAAAGTAGGAAACTAAACTATTGGAATAAAGGAAGATTACCAGAATTATACAAGGGAAGCTATGTGCTGCATCACAAAGCCTCCAATAACTCCAACAAACTGCTAGTAGCTATTTGCTGAATACCCCATTATATGTTGGCCAGATGCTTTCCAGATGAACAACAGTGACTTGTAAGCCTTTTTGGCAGGAAATTCCCCAAGAAATTGTGAAGGAGCATGGAAGCTACTGGTCCAATTTTGTTATTCTCGAAGTATCAGTCAATAATCTGTGGAAAGTGGAGCTAAAAAGCTGTGTAGGCCATGTTTGGTTACACAAAGGCTGGAACGACTTTGTTAAGAGCTGCTCCATTGCGTGTGGGTATTCCTTGGTGTTCAAATATGAAGGTGGATCCTTATTCCATGTCCTCATATTTGATACCAATGGTTTGGCGATCGAATTTCTGGAGAGTTCTAAGCAGAGGGTCAATCTACAACAATCCAAAGTCATGAAGATCAAAGAGCAAGATATTGATGATGATAGCTCTATTGAGATTCTAGATGATTGGCCACAAAAAACCGGTGAAGAATCCGCGGGCAACCAGTCTAGTAAGTGAAATTTCACACCTTTTTTCAGCATGATTATCCTTTATAGGTTGTTTATCAAATTATCTATCCTGCTTGTATTGATCTGACCCTTATTGTATTCTTTTTCATTGGAAAATAACTTAAAAGGTGATGATGAAGTGCTTCAAGGCAAAGGAATTTCTGCTTCTATTGCAAGGGACAGAGTTCTTCAAAGAGCAAAGACCTTTCAGACCCCAAATCCTTATTTTATTGTCGTCATGCCCCCAACTTGTGATTCTCATCTGGTATGCATATAAATATATAATCTACATTTTGCATCAGACTTAACAACGTTCAGATACTGAATTTCAAATTAAAATAAAAAAACAATGGCATGTCAAATAACATCTGATTTTCTGCAGGATATCCTGGAAACTTCTTCTAGAGGCTATTTTCAAGAAGCGGACGAGGAAGGCATATATCTTAATGGACCAGATGGAAGAGCTTGGTTTATGAAATGTAACATCGAAGGCTGCCAAGTGAGAATCAATTCAGGATGGAGTGAGTTTGCTCAAGAATATCGTCTACGAGATGGAGATGCGTGCATATTTGAGCTGATTAATAGAGCATTCATGGCATTCAATGTAACTGTATTCCAAATCACCGAAGAAGAAAGAGAGAAAGAAATCAACAGAAACGATCCCATTGCATCTCTTGACCTACCACCGACCCAACACAGAGTTGAAAGAGTTGAATCCTTGCAATGCAGCAAACCCTCTTTCACTGTTGTGCACAAAGTCAGGCCTCATACACTGTATGCACTGGTATGGTTTCAGTTTTAATGATGTTTCTATAATTCATTATGTGAATTTGTTCACAATAAGATTTTGTTTTCCCCCTTTGCAGCGCTTACCATATGGTCATGCTTTAAGATACCTTAGGAAT
The DNA here is from genome assembly GCA_964016875.1 of Fallopia convolvulus. Taxonomy (NCBI): domain Eukaryota; kingdom Viridiplantae; phylum Streptophyta; class Magnoliopsida; order Caryophyllales; family Polygonaceae; genus Fallopia; species Fallopia convolvulus. The sequence continues at coordinate 15,145,531 of OZ024724.1, forward strand.
CAGCATGAAAAAGAAGTGCTCCTCCATGGGGCTGCTGAGCGGGTTTGGATTGTCAAGTGCTATGTTAACTGTCCAGCTTCAATGATAAGATTCTCATCTGGGTGGAAGGATTTTGTAGTGGACAATGATCTGGAAGAGGGGGATACTTGTGTATTTGAGCTGCTGTCTCAAGCGCCAATTCGCTACAATGTCACCGTACTTCGCTCTGCTCAATCAGCAACACCGAATTAACAGAAGGGCTTGTTGCACAAGTCAGTAGGTAGTAAAAAGATTTTAGAATTCATGCATGGGTCGTTTGTAAAGTGATGTTCAAACTTAGGCATCTGCAGAAAATGTGTGGCTGAGTATGTACCCTGAAGTCCTGAACTATTAAGACATGAGCAAGCCTCGAATAGTGTTCTTTTCCCCTCTCAACTCTACTTCTTCTCTGTGCATATCTTCCTGAATTTATACTTCTGTTTGAACCTTTTTGTCAACAGGATATTTATATGATGTATGTGTATTGTTTTAGTTGACTTCTATAGGTAAAAGAAGGATCTATAGTAATACAATTAGAAATTCTTCTTTGAAGTAGTTATGTTCTCTCTTTATGGGCGATAAATCAATGAAGCCAAGCTTGGCTAGCCACATAGTAAACCAGATCAAATGAATAGAATGACAATCCCCGATGCCAGTAGAATCGAAGTTTTCTTGTGTTGTTTTCAGTTTGAATAATGTTATCCATGTAAATATTTCAATGAATTACAATTGAAAATTATTTCGATTCATCAAAAGTTTATTTCTAAATTTTGGTAATAATCTTTTCATATTTTATTGTTTAGAAATGATAAATATTTTGTTTAAAGATTATATAATGATTTTTATTCGACCAAAAAAAGATTATATAATGATTTACTGTTACTTGTTTCACTTTGTCTCAATAAGAAAAAAGAGTTGAAAACAACCGTGAGGAAATCTTTTGTTGGATAGATTGATTAATATCTGCAAATCTCCATTTTGGAAGAAAATCCATAGATATTTGTACGGAGAATTTTAACTTGCCAAACTCACAGTATTCTGCTGCTCATTCCCGCTCTCTATGATAAATGATAAAAACCCAGGCAAGCAAAATACTGCAGTATATACGCGCTCCGATACTCAGAAAACGGTTGCTATTTTCTCACAAACACAAACCCTAAAAAATCTGCAACACAGATTGGTAATTCATTCATCTCCCTTCTCCTCTTTGCCTTGCTTTCTTCTGCCAATTTCTCTCTCTTTTCTCTTGCTGGATTATTGCTTCTGTTTTCTGTTGTCGCTCGATCGCCTCACTCTGATTCGATCGCCTGTTCATTTCTTCATTCTCTTGTCGCGCTTGGATAACTGTCTCAATTTCCTGAAATCGCATTTTCAAGGGGAGAAGAAAAATGAAGCGAGGATAGAGCGGTGAAACGGCGGCTAGTGGATTCAATTAGTCGATTTGGCAGGTGAAGAGAGGGGGCAAAAGTCTCCGATCCTCCATAGATGGACAGGGAAGCAGGAAGCTCTCGACAGCTGACAAGATATCCACATTTCTTCGAGATCACTGTGCCTGACAACCTTGAAGATGGAACTCTTGTAAGTTTGTCCCTTCACCTCCGCTCTATAATGGATATAAGATAGGCAGGTATTTGTGTTGGATTTTGTGGAAATAGAACAGAAAACAGAACTAGACAATTGATGAAGTTTAGAACAGCAAGCTAAAGAATCAATTGATTGATTTGTGGAAATAAAACAGAAAGGCAAAGCATGGAATTGATGAAGTAGAACAGCAAAACAGGGAATTAACGGAAAGAAGATGGGCAATTGTGTTAGGTTTTGTGGAAATAGAACAGAAAAAGAAAAATAGAGAATGGATGAAGATTTAGAACAGCAAAGTAGAGAATTCATGGATAAAAGATAGGGAAGTATGTTAGATGTTCGTGTTAGTAGAATAGAGAAATTGATGAAGAAATAAAGTGAAGTGGGAGAGGAAGAGCCAGAGAATGACTTCGCTATGTGAATATCATGATTATATGCAATGCAGAAAACGAAACTACCACTGAAAAGGACTGAAACCAAACTAATTTGGAAAAGAATATAGAAGTAATGAACAAAACTTCCAGAAAATACCAGGAAGTAATATGCTGAATCACAATGTCTTTAGTAAATCCAAAAGTCCTAGCAGTTAATTATTTGCTCAGTATCCCATTGTATGGCTGTGATTTGGTTGTTTGTGTACATTCATTAAACTTGAGATTCATCTTTCTGTCAGTGAAACATAGTGCCTTATTAATTTTTTCAGTTTGTTATAAAATGTTTCCAATAGGAAATTCCCCAAGATTTTGTGGAAGAGCATGCAAGCTACTTGTCCATGTATGCTTGCCTCCAATTGTCAACTGGTAAACAGTGGAAAGTGGAGCTAAAGTGCTGTGAAGGCCGAGTTTGGCTACACAAAAGCTGGCAAGTGATTGTTGAGAACTGCTCCATCAAAGATGTGCGGGCCTTGCTGTTCAGATACGAAGGCGGATCCCTTTTCCGTGTTTTCGTATTCAATAAAAGCGGATTGGAAATCAATCATTCTGACACTTCTGCCAGTGCTAATCAAAGGGTTAATTTAGGTCAACCCAAATTCATGAAGGCCAGAGAGGAAGATGGTGATGATGATAGCTCTGATGCTATTGTTGATGCATGGCCACAAAAAACTGGGAGTAAGTGATTTTCTTTCCTCTTCAATCATGATTATTGTTGATCTATGGATTGGTATATTAACCTATCTATATTGCTTGATATAATCTTGTGTTTATTCATCTGTGGGAAAATAAGGAGATGATGAAGTGCTTCAAGTCAAACTTGCTGCTTCTGTTATAGCCAAGGAGGGAGTTCTTCGAAGAGCAAAAGCTTTTCAGAGTCCAAATCCTCATTTTTTTGTTGTCATGCGATCAGCTTATCATTCTCATCTGGTATGGTGTCTGATCTACATCTTGCTCTAAACAGCATTCTGATTCTGAGATCAAATAATTATTAATCTTCTGCAGTATATCCCAGCAAAGCCTGGTAGATGTTATTTTTATGGAAGGGGTGACAAATACATGTACCTTTATGACCCAAATGGAAGAGCTTGGTTTATGACGTATCGTATTGGAGGCCCTCCTCTGTACCAAGTAATAATCAATTTAGGATGGTATGGATTTGCTCGGGAACATAATCTCCGACATGGAGATGCGTGCATCTTTGAGCTGGTTAATAGCAAAGTCCTGGTATTTAATATAACGATAATTAGACTCAATGAAGGAGAAGAAGCTTACCAAAACAACCCTGTTGAATTGCCTGATATTTCTAGCCCAACTCAGACTGGAAAGAGAAAACTGTCTGACTCTGCAAGGCTTGAAAGAGCTAAACCCTTGCAATGCATCAAGACCTCTTTCACAGTTGTGTTCAAACTCGATACTCAATCATTGTCTGCACTGGTATGGTTTTTGGTTGCCTCCATTGCCTGAATTTTTCTTTTAATGAATTTAGTGCTGAAAAAGCTCATTCTGTGTGTTCCTGTATTGTTACTTTTGCAGCGTGTACCGCTTGCACATGCTTCAAGGTACCTTTTGGACCAGCATGAAAATCAAGTGTACCTCCATGGGCTTGCTGGGAAAACTTGGCCTGTTAAGTGCTATGTTTACAGATCAACTGTAAATTATGTAAGGCTCTCAACAGGCTGGAAGGATTTTGTACTTGACAATGATCTGCAAGAGGGAGATGCTTGTGTGTTCCAACTGCTTTCTCAAGCGCCAAATCACTACCATGTCAGTATAGTCCGCGCTTCTGCGTCAGCAAAACCGAGTTAACTGAAGGTTTCATAGCACAAGTGAGCAAGTGGTAAGAAACTAGTATTATAAAACTAGATTCATACATTTTGTCATTTTTTGGTCATGTTTCTTCAGTTGGCAGTAATACTGGTTGTGCAAGGTGTTGGCAGGATGATCAGGCATTGCACAGAGATTGGCACTTCGCTGAGAATGTGGCTGTTTTAGTTGTAAGTATTGAGTTCAATAATTTGCTTCTGGTTAGAATCTTCCGTTAGTTTGTTTGCTTGCAGTCAGTTTTTTAAATGCGTTGGGCATGTACATTGAACAATTAAGACAGTGAGTTTGATTTGAACTCCATTTCCCTCAACTCTGCTTCTCTTTTGCGTTCCTTCTTTCCTTAAACCTTTCGGTCATATTTGTAGACAAACATATGATGTTTTGGGGGTAGAAATGTATATAATATTTCTGATCTTTTTAACATGCGTCAGAAGCAAATGATAATTAATTGATTGAGTTCTCAGCAGTTTGCAAGAAAATCTCTCAAATGCTTCCTAGGGTAGGCACTTAGGTGCTTCTATGTAAGTAAATCTATCAAATGCTTTCCTTTTTTTTTTTAATGTAAATCTCTCAAGTTTCAATCTACAAAATTCAAAATGCAAACTATGCTGATTTTAGTACTCGCGTTGGATTCAAAATCCTCGAACTAGTGCCATACATAGTTAATTTTTTATCTAGTTAATTTTAATTAGTTTATTAACTTAAACTAGTTTTTTAACCTCTTTGACAAGCATAGCCTAAATGACTAAATTGGAAGTATTGTAACTAGTTTATTACCTGTACGGTTGTACCATGTATACAAATTATTTTATTTTTTGAAATCTTATATAAAATTAGAAATTATATGTGATACAGACTTAAATACAATTATGACTTATTTATAAATATTGTTTAGAAATTGAAATTTATGTATGAGAAATAATGATTTTTAATATAATTTTTAAACATTGTATGGCATACGACTCATACCTAATGTATTCATATTTTTTAACTATTAAATATGTACTAATATATTATAAAATATTTAGTTGTCGTTTTCTTATTTATCATAACAAGTTTATATCTCGTACCATGTACGAAAATTATTTTATTTTTGGAACCAAATTAAAAACTAAAAATTTATATGTGATATAAATTTCAAGGACAACCTTGTTTATAAATATTGTTCAAAGAATGACATTCATATTAGAAATAATAGTTTTATATTAATTTTACAAAATAAATATAATAAAAACATTTTTTGTATCAATTTATCTATGTATGAAGAATGAGAATACATATAAATTTTAAAAAAAATTATAAATAAATGTGAAAAAGATACAATTTAATAGAATTTTTTTGAAGAAAATCAAATGTTTATAAGAATTTAATGAGAGTAATTTGCGTAAAACACCTAATTTAACATTACTAATTGCCCGCTTGTAAATGATTATGTTTTTTATTATGAGCATAGCAAATTTATACTATCACCCCTTTTCTCTATTTTGTCCCTCTCTCTCCCTCTCTCTGCCTTCTTCGGTCGCTGGTTTCTGCACGTTGTAATTAATTTTCACTCAAAAACTTTATATTTTCACCTTTACTTTTGATCTGCTAATTTTCACTTGAAATTTTCACTAGAAATTTTAACATAACTAATTTAGGCTTTATATTCGTCGAGGAGGCTGATTGAATTCGGGGACAAATTGGTGGAGATGGGAAAATTGGAACGTTGTAAAATTGCGTTCACCGCCGATCGTCTTTTTTCTCATGGTGATCTAGCAGCCTCTTGAAGAGATCCGATATTACTTCATTTGGGATCTGCTTATGTCGTTGTTATGTTCGAATATGGTGTAGGTATTGTGAATTTTATGACTTTTTGGTATTGGTATGATTCAAGTACTATTACTTAAATCTGCTATCTTTTCTTTTGAAATTTGTGAGATTTCTATGTAATTTGTTAATTGTCAACTCGGCTTAAAGGTTCAGATTTTGTATAATCATGTTTCATTGTTCATCTATAGATCAACACAACTTTTCCTTCAATTAGTCTCCTTTCTATACCAAATTGATTGTAGGAGAGATTCTACATAAAGGATTTCATTGTTTGGTAGCGACATTTTTGGATGGGGGCTTAGATTATCAATGGCTACTTTGTGCAGCCTAATTGGATGGGAAAGATTTATGTCGCCATTGCAATCACCATTAGTAGGTGCCACTTTTATCTAATGAATATGTGAACTCGTTTGTTTATTTTACCATTGAACTTTAATCATGATTTGTTATACGATATTTTTGTTATGGTGATGAGATTTTATGTAGCATATATGAAACTTTATTCTTCGATGAAGTGTTATTCATATGGTACCTTTTGTGTGTTGTTGAACTTATTAACTTCCCATCATAGAGATGTGAGAGTTTTGCAAATTTTGTTTTTTCTTGCTTTGGAACTTAATTAAGCCTAATGCCCCTTGTACATGGGTACTATTATGTGTCCTAAAATATAATTTTTTTCCTACATAGCTCAAATGAATTGGTTTTAAGATGTGTCTAGCCCATTAGTTTAAATGATAGAACAATGTGCTTTATGTACAATGATATCAATTTAAATCTGACACAGGCTTACTAATGCTACGTGATTGATGATAATTTGAATTATGGCACATATTTGATGACACTTTGAGTGATGACACATACTTGATGACACTAAATTTTTTTACGTGGTGATACTTATTTGATTACACTTTGAGTGATGACACACATTTGATACACACACAAAATTGTACGTTATGACACTTGGTTGATGGCACGTGTTTACACATATTTGATGATACTTTGAGTTGTGACACATATTTGATGACACTAAAAAAATTCTACATTGTGACATTTAAGCGATGATACAAATTCGATGACACCTAAAAAGTTGTACGTGATGATACTTGTCTAATGACACTTTGTGTGATGACACTTTTTTGATGACATGTGATGACACGTGTTTGATGACACTAAAAATGCCCTCGAGTATCATCAAATTCATCTAGTGTCACCAAATTATATGGTCAACGGTCGGTCAATTCTATTCGATGTTGGTCAACAACCAATCAATGATCGTTGAATGATGGTCAAAACCGATTAATGTCGATCAATGGCAAGTCAATGATCGAGGTGACTCACGGAGGGATGATGTGGAGAGGAGAGGAGTTGGTTTTAGTGTTAGCTCGCTACATGACAAATAAAATAAGTTCTATCTACAAATCATTTATTTCTTGTTATTTACTTAGATCGCCCATTTATTAATATATATAATTTTTTTATTTATATATTACGGATATCATTTACAAAATCAATGCATCAATAATTTGGCATGTGGTAAAGAAACGACGTGTTTAGGAAAATTCGACATGTGCCAAAATCATACACGAGTTAATGTAGGATCCCTAAGTGAGGAAATCTGATGTGACACAAGTGACTCTAATTTTTAGGGATTTTAATTATATACTAGTAGATTACTTGTGCCTTGTACAAGGACGTTGTTTAAAAGTGTTTATTATTTTGTATATAAATTGTTTAAATAATACATGGTTTTTGGGTAGTAAAATAATAGAATTTTAATGCCTCGATAACTCTTTTTGTCAAATACAGAAAGATATTTTTATTGACAAAAATAATAACTTTTTAATATATATATATATATAAAATTGCAATCAGATGTGAAAGGTTGCTACAGTGCTTTATGCGGGCATGTATAAGCCGTTAGATCGATGTATTTAATGGCCAAGATTTGTTGCACGCATTTAAATGATACCCAAACACGAAGGGGTATTTTCTTCTTTCACCCATTAAATTAGAACACAAGTTGCAGGGGTTTTCTTCAACCTCCACATCGTGTATTTAACTTGGCCTTTTCGATATTTGGTTCGCTTTTGTGTTGATTTTGGCCCCAATTTATGTTCTTTATTCATAGATTTTGTAACACCCCTATTTTGCAACATTGGGTATTACCACCAGTGACCTAGGACTTTACCGTCCAAAGTCACCCAAGGCTTTATAATGATATTAAGACTTATAAAATACATAAATTTACACGAAATTGACCAAAAGCGGAATTTTATTTATTGATAAGAACTTTCGTTCATTACATTGAGAGTCGTTTTACAAATGATGTAGCAGCGGAAAGTAAAGCCCATTTAGAAAGGGTTGAAAAGACGTAACTAAAAATACAAGTATGTTTTCCCAAGACAAATCATGTGACGATGATTTGCTTGGTTTTAAAAAGGGAAGAGCTGGTGCACTATCTTCGGAATGCCTCACTCTTATGAGAATTCCTTCCTTCCTTCAACGTCGTCTTGCTTTGACCTTCGATTCTCGCCTAACGCTTCTCGAACCTTCTAGACTTCGTCTTCAACACTTTGGTGTATATTCCTACAGTCTGGCATTTGTCGCGAAGGGCGAGAAATACCAGGCAAAAATTCGGAAGTAGGGGAATTAGTCTAAGGAGACTAAGCAAGTGAGAATGGAAATTCTCAAGTGTATTATGGTAATTTATAACATTTGAGAGAGATATTATCGGGATGCGTTTTTTAAGGTATAGGTCTTTATGGGGGGCTTATCGGGACGGAGAAGAGTGTATCTCAAAAGGAGATAACTCGTTAATCGAGAGAAGAACTACAAGATTGTAGACTTCTTTAGAGTAGAAAGTATGCTGGGAACGTTATTATTCATAGAAGCTTTGAAAAATCTCTCGCGCCCTTGTGAACCGAGAGCCGGATCGATCATTTGAGATCGGTCCGGTTTTGATGTCTTTTAAATGTTCTTTGGCACTTATCTTATATCGTGACGAAAATGTCGATTACGTTAATGACTTTTAAAGAGTGTGGGGGGCTTGCATGGCCCGGACCACTTAAGGGAAACTCAGTTCCGACACTTAGCTATGGTGCCACTCATCCCTCCTTGCAATCGGAGCGGACATAGATCATGATCTTGAAAGTCATACTTTAAGCGCACAGGCATACGACTTAGTAAATTATATAGAGGCGTCGGGTTAATCCCGCACCCCTCACTAGTTCGTTCGAACCGTTCTCTTAACGAGACTGTAAACAATCAAGGTCACAACAAGACTAGCATAATAGTCCTATCAAATATTGAATAGCGGAATACAATAACAGTGGGGTCATTATATCTAACAATCGATATTCCTAGGTTCGTTTATTATTAGCAAACAAGTTGTTCCCAACATTGAGAAATTTCACGGAACAAATATATAAGGCTACAAGGAGAAATTCTACTTGCCTTTTCTTTTACGATAGCGGATTAGCTAGATAGCGGAAAACGTTGTTTACGACTTGGAACGGAAACTCGACCTATCGACATGAAATTTTATGAACGAGCTTTAATAAGAATTTTCTTTAAATTCTTTTAAAGTTTTGAAATTCTCTTATATTCTTATTACAAGAGAATAAAATTTCTAAATTATTAATATAATAATTTAGGTGGAGATAAATAAAATAATAATATTCCTTTATTATTATTTTAACTTTGTAATATCTTTTTTATCCTTATTTTTAATATTATTCATTATCATTCATGAAAACCAAGTAATATCTTTATTTTAAGAAAATATTCGTTTAATCTTAACTTGTTATTTTATTTATATAACTAAGCAAGGACAAATCTTTATAAAATCATATGATATAGTTTTCAATATTATAAGAAATATAGTTATTTATAAAGTCTTCTTAGGATTTTAAAAAGTCTAATATGCCCTTATAAAAATCTCTTAGTCTTAGTATTATTATAATATTATCTTTTATCAACAATATCCATAACATGTCCTTATTATAATATTCCTCATTAAATCCTTATTTAAAACACAAGTAGTATTAAATACAGATAAAAATTATTAGTGGATACACTTTTTCTAGTACTTTCCATAACTAGGACTTTCTAGATAACTTTATAATATAGTTTTCCATAAATTATGCTAATAAAATAATCTTATTATCTTAATTAAATAAGTTCTCCCATATCTTTAGTTCATAATTAATATAATCATGTCTTAAAATATTATTTTATAATCATAAGCATATAATTTATTTTGATGATAACTTAGATCAAGATATATTATCTTTTCTATCTGAAATATCTTTTTATGCAAGACAACTTATTACATTAATAATATAAATAAAATATTATTATCATAACCACCATCATTATTAAATAAACCTTATGTCCATAGTATTATAATATTTTTAAAACCTCTATACTTGGAGATATAACATAATATAATATTTTTTTTGTATTCCTCTTTATAAGGTACTTTTTAATAATCAAAAGTTCCATACTTTATAACAATATAATTTATATTATAACAATTATACTTTCTACATAAGTTTTTATTTAATAAAACATGTCTTGAGGTTTATACTAATATTAAATTGATATGCAAATAAAATCTCTTATCTAGTATAATGTAATTGACTTATTTGATTTTATCTAGTTCAACTAACAAGAACTTGTAGGATTTGTAATAAGTTTATTTGTTCTAATAAAAATCAACATAAGGTAAATAATTATAAACACAAACTAATTAAATTAAGAGGGGAATTAAATTAGATAAATATTGGACCTTTCTCTACAGGGAGATAATTTTGTAATACAGAACACTCGGAGAACTCAGTAGGAGGGAGGCCGGTGCACCACGGCAGGCTCGGACGGCACGACGGCGGCTCGGGGTGGCTCAGCGCGGGCTCGGCGGTTCGGTGGGGGTCCAACGGTGATTCGGTGGTGGCCCCGGGGTGGTTTGATGGTGTTTTGTAGGACTAACAATGGTGTTTTGAATGGGAATTTTCAGAAATTTGAGGGCTCTCTAAGGAGGATTGAATTAGAGCAATTTATAGAAGAGAGGAGAGTGAATGAATGTGTGAATTTTGTGAAGAAATCAACCCCTTTATATAGGCAAGAGGGGGAGCTTGGTGATCCATGGCAATGGAGTTGCACCAATGGAGAGGAGGAAGATGGATGTGGATTGGCCATAGTTGTGTTAGTTGATGATGATGTAAGATGATGCAATTGTGATGGTCTTGCAAGGAAGAGTGAAGGAAGACGGAAGACACAATTTACATGCATTGGAGAAGCGTCAAATCAATCAAGCTCAAATTGACTTTGGAAGAAGAAGAAGAAGAAAGTGACTTTATTATTAAAAGAGTGGTGAATTGAATAGATAAGTTACTATAGTCTAGCGGTTTGAGGAGTGTGTGTGTGAGAGGGAGATGCAAGAGGTCTTGGGTTCGAGTCCCGTCTCTTGACTCCCTTTTATTTAATTTACCTTGTAGCATTCTTTTATTTAATAAAATTCAAAATTAATAAAGCATTATTTTTATTTAAATGCTTGTATTCCTTCATAATCTTTATAACACACTTTTCACTTTATTTATTTAATTTATTTAAATTCTCTTTTTAAAGAGAAGAAGGGTTATAAATTATATTATAAATTCTCTTTGCATGGAGAAAAGAATTATAAAATTATATTAAAATGGTTTTAAAACCCTTGGAATATTGCGGATATTACATTTATAACATTTTTATAATTTATTAAGACAATTATAAAAATAATTAAACTCTCTCTTTAGGAGAAAATATTTAAATAGATCTCCGGCTTGCATAATATATTTAATTAAATTCTTAATTTCCATTGTAGTAAACTTTTATAACCTTTTATAATATGATATTATAAAAATCATTAGATTCTCTACTTTAGAGAAAAAAATTATTGGTATAATTACCCATTTTATTTTATTTAGAATTTAGCGGATATTACAGATTTAGCTATAGATCTTATTTCTATGTTTTCAAGTTCACATTAGGGGTCTTTTTCAAAATTTAGAGCTTGGTACTTCGATTACATGTTTTTGTGTGATTTGGACTTATTTTTGTTGACTATAATCAAACCTATGAAAATTGTGCATGTTTTGCTTTACAATTTCAAGTTTTTGATTAAAAACAAAGGTTAATGACCAATGGACATCTAATCACCCACCACGTGTTCGACAAAATGCCCAAATGTTCAACTTAACGCTTAGATAATTTTTTTTACCAATTGTTCATAAATTATGAACCTAGTATACCAAAATTATTAACCCATACCATTTTTTTTATTAGGAAAGAAATTAGGGTGACCACTAACAAGCTAGTGGTCGCCCTAGAGCATCCTGGCGGATGAGGGTACGGAGGCCCGAATCAGCTGCAAGTGGGACGGAGGAGATGCTCCTAAACGATCCAGCGATGAAGTAAGCCATACCATTTATGAACTAGAATACATGACACAAGTAAACATTTATTGTGAATTAAATTTCATGAACCGTATTAAAATTGTTATGAACCTAATCACATAAAGACATGAACCCACAAAATAAGATTTATGTACTAGATTATGTGACCAAAATAACAAGTATTATGAATTAAATTTCATGAACCTTATTGACATTTGTCATGAACGTAACCGTATAAAGAAATGAACCAACATAATATCATTAATTTATTAATACATGACACAAAATAACAAGTATTGTGAATTAAATTTAATGAACTTTATTGGTAATTGTTATGAACCTAAGCATGTAAGGACATGAACCAATATACCAACTTTTATGAACTTAAAGTCATGAATTGTGAGATGAAATATTATGAACCCGTGTTTATTAAAACATGAACCAAATGAATAAATATCATGAACCAAATGACGTGAACCAAAATAACAATTTGTATGACTTAAAAGACATGAGTTGTAAGATAAATTATCATGAACCTAAGCATACAAAAAATGAACCAAAAAAGAACTACCATGAATCAAAAGACATATGCCACATGAAGAGTTAGCCTATGTGGGATTTGAGCTCATATCTATATGCACATGCACATTGCTCTACCATTTGAGCTAATAGGCTACCAAATGACATGATCTATAAGATAAACTACTAAGAATTAAAAGTCATTAACCATAAGAATTATTATGAACCTACCTTACAAAAAAATGAATCGAAAGAACAAGTACCATGAACAAAAAATCACAAAAGATAATAATAACTAGCATGGACTAAAAGACATGAACCATAAGATGAACTTTGATGAACCTAAATTTATTCAAACATGAACCAAAAGAACAATGTTATAAACAAAAAAAGCATGGAACAAATTTTTGAACCTTAAGAAGAAATATTATGAACCTTACCTTAAAAAGTCATGAACCAAAAGAACAACCGGTATGAACAAAAAGACATGACCGTATCAAGAATTAGCCTATGTGGAATTTGAACCCACATCTATGTGCACAAGCATATTACTCTACCATTTGAGCCAATAGGCTGCAAAGTGTATTATTCTCAAGGGTCAAATGCACATTTCTCACTAATATAACTAGATCTAGACAAACTTACATTGGAATTTCTCCTAGGAAGACTTAGTAGACAACTTCAACAGTGGCAACATATCATCAATCATGCCTTCTATACCAAAAGCATGTCATCAAAGAATCAACTCCACTTCTAAATTAACCATTTTACTGATAACTTATGAATCACAAGCTCAAAACATCACAATACATCAATAAAGAACATTTTTCTAAAAAATAAACACAAAGTAAGCAATAATAGTTCAGCACACCAAAACCATCAAAAATCACCCAAAAAAACCATAAGCACTTCCATTACTGGAAATCAAACCCTAGAACCCTAGAAAATCAAAATCAAACATTAGAAAATCCTATAAGTTTATGCATACCTTTTTATGTTTGTTTCTCCGTAGAATTAGAAAAATTGACAAATTGAATGAGCTCTAGGATGGTGGGAGCGATTTTTGTAGTGATGTGAGTGGATTTGGGAGTCCGTACATCGTTCACCGGGGGAGAAAAGTTGTGGGAGGGAGAAAGTAAAAAGAAGCGTTGAGTTGTTGCAATTTTGGATTAAGGGGTATTTTTGTCAAGCGCGTCAAATTATTCTATAATTACCCTCCATGCCATTCAAACAAATCAGCCTCCTTTTTTCTTTTTTCTTTTTTTGTTAAATAAAAATGTTTTAATCTTGATCGTTCGTGATATTAATCCAACGCTCCAAAATTGCTCCAAATTTCACTGTAGCAACAAAATACACTCGAGCGTGACTCTCTCTCTCTCTCTCTATATATATATATATATATGTGAAATAAATCTACAACTCCATGAACTTTGATGATTTTGGCATTCGTATCCGTGTACTTTTGGGGTTTTAAATAGGTCCTTATATTATACATATTTTGTCATTTAAACACAAAATTCTGATTTGGCGCGTGTACATCACTCTCGTATGTGCAAATAAAAATTGTCCACCACTCTTAAAAAACAAATCTTTTTTTATCTCATGGGGATTTTTTAATAAAGTTTTTCTTTTTTTTCCACGTAAATACAAAACTCTTCGAACTTTTATTTCTTTTTTAAATCTTTTTTCATTTTTTATTTGTTTCATCTAAATCGAACGATGATACGATAGACTCAGAGAGAATCGGGACGAAACGACGGTCGACGAACTCGAAGGCCGAAGGAAGGAGAACTAGAGAGCAGACGGAACGACGATGGAAAGGGTAGTGAAGACTCGAATTCATGTTTTTGGAGGCTGAAGGAGGCGAAGGATCTGGTGGAGAAGGACGAAATGTTTTTTTCCAAATCTAGATCTTCCAGATTGGAACGAATCTCATGACGGAAAGACGGACAACAATCAACAATATGCCGACGGTGACAAATCCAGAGGGTGGAGAAGATGCCTCTTTCTTGTGTGATAGGAACAGAGCTTCGGGCAAGCGGCTTAGCTGAAGCAGCAGCCTTGTAGTTCTTCCATGGCATGCTCAGATATGCCGGCAATGAAGAAGACCGAGTCCGTCGTTCTTCACTAGAGGAAGAAGACCAGAAGAGAAAAAAGGAAAAAAAAAGATAAGAAAGAAAAAAAGTATATATATTTAATTATTTTATTAAAATTTATTTTAATAAAATTTAATAAATTTATCTAGGTGGCATCTATGAGGCACTGGTGAGGCAAAATATTTTTACATATCAATGCGAGTAGATTGCACGCGGATGAAGCTTAAGTGATTTGTGTTTAAATGACAAAAATATGTATAGTACGAGGACCTATCATAACTATATACTAAAACGGACGTTAAAAAAATTATTAAAAGACACATGTCGCTTTTAGATTGGACCATACCACCCCTTTTATTAAAACCAATTTTTTACAAAATAATTAAGTTTAATATAAAGATAGTGTAATGTACGTACAATCTCATTCTTAATTTTTAGAAAATAAACTTTTATTTTTGGATATGATAAGTAGGAAGATTATTAAGATATTTTTATGCTATATATTATACAAATATTAGGATATTTATTTTATTTTTAGATAGATTGCATATTGTTGGGACGGTGTTGGGAACTTTGGTTCCAAGCATCGGAACAACGATATCATTCTCCAGTTTTGATAATGACAAACACCATATGGGAACTAACGTGTTATGTCCAAGTATTTCTAAGGAACACAGGTCCAGTGAAGAATCTTCATGAACGCTCAAGGAACACTGGTTTACATGATGAAGAGTTCCCCTCAAAAGAACTCTGAAGAAGAAAGTTCCCATGTGATGGGAACTCACATGTGCAGACAAAGACAAGTCAGCGAGATTTACGGGATCCTGCCTCAAGACAAAACAAACGCTCAGTCTGAGGAACAGACTCAGACTGAGGCGTTTGATCCAACGGCCCGATCAACTCTCAAAGTTGACTTAATTCAAAATTGTCACATGTGAAGGACAACGACTTGGCATACAAGACAAAAGGGCATTTCAGACACAAATGAAAGTCAAGATTGGAGCCCAAGTATTCACAAGTATAAAGCCAAGTGAATAGTGCTCGGATAGAGTACTTCTCCCAGAACTCACTTATACTCTCAAAGAAAGAAAGAAAGAAGAAGAGAAGTCCCCGACGGCGAGTGTCTGATATTGACGACGGCGAAGCTAAGTTCCCAGGATCAAGGGAACTGAGATAGTCAAGGTGTAAGGTTTGATTCACTTGTTTTAGTTGAGTTGTTCGCTTAGGAACTAAGTTGAGAAGAT
This sequence comes from Fallopia convolvulus, assembly GCA_964016875.1. NCBI lineage: Eukaryota > Viridiplantae > Streptophyta > Magnoliopsida > Caryophyllales > Polygonaceae > Fallopia > Fallopia convolvulus. Next base: position 15,161,490 of record OZ024724.1, read on the forward strand.
TCATTAGTTTTGCTAGAGTTAGGTAGAACTCGTAGGAACAGAGAAGTTTGAATATGGTTGTTTGTAACTAAGGAACAATCAATAATACAAGTAAGTCATTCAAAATCCTCCAAGCGGAGGTAGAGGTTTACCCACACAGCTGGTTGGTTGTCGTGGGGTTCCCCTATAAGGGAACTGTGTTCATTACCGTTTGTTTACCTGCTTTCATTTACTTCCGCTGCCTTGGGAACAGCCTAACCTTCAGTTCCCAAGCTCTTGCTAACCCCTTACGATCCAACAATTGGTATCAGAGCAGGTCGCTCTAGATTTGTGTTAGCATTGCAGGTTTCAACAATGGCCCACAAACTCATCCAAGTCGGCCACAACAACAGCAAGTCTCCAAGGCTCATTACTGGAAGATACGAGAACTGGCAACACGACATGAAGGACTGGATGCGGATCCAGGACTATCAAGCTTGGTGCGTCATAGAGAAAGGGAACTTTGAAGTGAATCCAACCATCAAGGACGACTACTCCAAATGGGGGCCAAATTAATGGAAATGTATGGAGGCCAACTTCAAAGCCAAGCAATATCTCAAGAATGCTATGACGGTTCAAGATTGCGACAAGGTGGCTAACCTAGACACATCCAAGGAGGTGTAGGAAGCCATCCAATAGATGCACATTGGGAACTCTGACCTCAGAGAGGACCTCCAAATGAATGCAAGAAGGGAGTTCTTCAACTTCTAGATGGAGATGGGAGAATCTGTTGATAGTTACCAATCCCGCTTCGAAGGCCTATGCACCAAGCTCGTGGGACTAGGAATCACAAATGAAGAGATCACCGACAAGATGAAGGTCCAACAGTTGTTCAACGGCCTAACTGGTGAATGGGCAAATGAAAGGACGATGTTCAAAGAAAATCCTGAAAACAGAAATCTTATGCTCCACCAAGGTTTTGGAAAACTAGTGGGACATGAGAAAAGGAAGCAAGATGACAAGGAGCAAAAAAGGGCACATCAAGGGATTGCTATCAAACTTGAAAAGATGCTCAAGTCGGTTCAAGAGCAACATGAAGAATCTGAAGAAGAAGAGGATGAGGAACTAGTCCTGGTAACAAAGGCCCTTTGATACTTCTACAAAGGAAAGTTCATAAGAGGCAATGGGAACTCACAGAAAGGAGAGAGTTCCCAAAGAAAACCTGTTGAGAAGGACCTCTCGGACGTCACATGCTACAAGTGTTACAAAAAGAGACACTTCGCGAAGGAGTGCCCACAGGGAACTGACGACCGAAGTCAAGGGAAGAAGGCCTACATCGCCACCTGGAGCGATGACGAGGACGAAGATCCTAAATCTTGGGCATCCCCGGACATGTGCACAATGGCCATAGGAGACACCACTGGGGAACAACCTAGTGAGGTAACTGCTGAATCTGTTCTTGCTTCCCTAACTAATTATGAAAAACCTGAGTTGCTAAAACTTCTTTCGAGTCTTGTCAAAGATAACATTAAACTGCAAAAGAAGCTGGAAAATTTGGAACACACTAATGCCGAATTAGTTGACAAACTTCAGTCCTATGTGTCTCACATTGTAGATCTTGAAAAAGAGATTAAGACCTTAGAAAAGTGATAATAACACCTTTCTACAAAAACTGAGTAAGAAAGATGGGAGTCCTGAAGCCTCATGTTCCCAAACTAAATTCGTTCCTGCCAAACACGGGATAGGGTACAAGTCAGAGAGCCCTAAGAAAGGAAAGTCTCCTCTTAGTGAACAAGAGATCAACGAGTGTAGGGCCTTAGAACTCCAGCGCGAGAAACAAAAGAATGCCCACTTAGAAGAGAAAATTCGTGTCTTGGAAAGTGGAGCAAATGGAGAAGTAGATTATTACACTGGAAACACTGGGCATAAGCTGTATGTCCAAATAGCCAAGGGAAATGGGTCTAGGGTGTACAACAAGGAAACTATGGATAGGAACAAGATACAAAGACCTCATCCTAAGTACTACCTAGGAGAATACTACAAGCCTGCTGGAACTGTGGTGCTCATGGGCACTACAAGGAAAGTTGTCCCAAAGCTAAGGCCCAAACCCAGAGGAACCACGAGTATTGGACCAGGCAAAATCAAAAGGTCAACAAATAAGTTAGAGTTCCCAATGATAGGAACAACCATAGGAACTTTGTCTATAACAAGTATTCTCGTGACATTAACATTGCTGATTATGTGTTATTTGAAACTGTCTTTCCTTGTAAGAGACCAAGCAAGAGTCATCTTTCCTGGGACATCAAAAACTAACTTTTCTTGTAGGTGGCAGTGAGGGGGAACAACACATGGGTCATTGATAGTGGATGTTCAAACCATATGACTGGGAACAAAGACAACCTCACCTCACTCCACCCAAAGGCCGAAGGAGGTCATGTGTCCTTTGGCAACAAGAATAAAGGGGAAATCATAGGAACAGGGGAAGTACTACTCAATAAATCAATCAAAATCAGCAACGTCAACTTGGTGAAGGACCTGGGATTCAACCTCTTGAGCGTATCTCAGATATGCGATCAAGGGAACAACATTGTCACTTTTGATTCAAGGGAGTGCCTAGTTATCAACAAGAAGACTAACAAAATCATCCTAAAAGGAAGAAGGTCCAACAACATCTATGTGGTGGATACAGACTTTGAGCCACCGAGGAAACTGTCCCTGGCGAGTTCCCTTGATGAAACGAAACTCTGGCACAAGAGACTAGGCCATGCAGGCATCAATCAGATCCTAAAGCTCTATCTACAAGATCTGGTTATTGGCCTTCCTCGAATCAACATCGAGGGAGCTAAGATGTGTGAAGCTTGTGTTCGTGGCAAACAAACCAGAAGTTCCTTCAAGCCAAAAAGGGTTGTAAGCACAACAAGGCCCTTGGAACTAATCCACATGGATCTTTGTGGTCCCATGGACACCGAAAGCTAAAAAGGAAAGAGGTACATGTATGTTTTAATTGATGATTTTTCAACATTTACATGGGTTCTTTTCTTAAGGTCAAAATCAGATACTTTCAAAGAGTTCGAGACTCTGATCAAGAGGATGGAAGTTAACATGGGAATCAAGCTTAAATCATTCAGATCTGACCATGGAACTGAGATCAAAAACTCAGAGTTCCTAAGGTACTGTGAGAACAACGGTGTATCCCACAACTTCTCGGCTCCTCGTACTCCTCAATAAAATGGCGTGGTGGAAAGGAAAAACAAAACTTTAGAAGACATGGCAAGAACCATGATGCTAGAGAGTGGAGTTCCTACAAGCTTCTGGGCCGAAGCCATCTCCACAGCCTCTTACATCCTAAATCGAGCCGTTATACGTCCTATGATCAAGAAGACATCATATGAGTTAATCAAGGGAAGGAAGCCCAACATCTCTCACCTGAGGACCTTTGGGTGCAGATGCTTCATCCACACCAATGGCAAAGACAACCTTGGGAAGTTTGACCCAAGGAGTGACGAAGGGATCTTCCTAGGATACTCCTCCCAAAGCAAGGCGTACAGGGTCTATAACAAAAGGACCAAGAAGATAGAAGAAAGCATTCACGTCATCTTCAACGAACAATCTGTGAAGGTGGGAACAGAGGCCCAAGGAAAGGGAACTCTGTTCAAGCTAGTCAGAAAGGAAGAGGAAGACGATGATGATGAACCAAGAAAGATAGATGATGACTATCTAAATGGGAATAACATCCCACAATAAGGGAACAACAAAGGAGATCAAAATTCAACTGATCAAAACTCCTTTGAAGTTACCTCGTCAACAAAAGAGCCACAAGATGCATCAAACTCTCTGGTTCCCCAAAATGAAGTCGTACCGGAGTCTAGTGTTTAGGGGGAACAACGAGGAAACCTTGAAGAGAATCCTGACGAGAGTCTTAGTGAAGAAGTTGAGTATAACTGTTCCCTTGAAGAAGAGGAAGCCCAAGATACAGATGAAGAGACAAGGGAACATGTTGATGTCTCACATATCCAAACCAGGAACTATCACTAGAAGAAGGACCACCCCATCGACAACATCATAACTCCCTATGATAAAGGCGTACAGACTCGCTCCTCCCTTAATAAGTTATGTGCCTTCAACGCCTTTGTCTCAATGGTGGAACCCAAGAGCATCAAGGAAGCTCTAAAGGACCCAGACTGGATTCAAGCCATGCAAGAGGAACTCCATCGATTCGAGAGGAAAAAGGTGTGGAAGCTGGTTCCTAGGCCCAAGAACAAGAACATCATAGGAACGCGATGGGTCTTCAGAAACAAGCTCGATGACACTGGGGTTGTAGCAAGGAACAAGGCTCGTCTGGTTGCTTAAGGCTACAGGCAAGAAGAGGGAATCGACTACGATGAGACCTTCGCACCAGTTGCAAGGATTGAAGCTATCCGTCTTCTCATAGCCTATGCAGCCCACAAAGGATTCAAGTTGTATCAAATGGATGTCAAGACGGCGTTCCTAAATGGGCACCTCAAAGAAGAAGTCTACGTGGCACAACCACCAGGATTTGAGGATGAGCACTTCCCAAACCACGTATACTTCCTGGAGAGGGCCCTATATGGTCTCAAACAAGCTCCCAGAGCATGGTATGACAGATTTGCTCAATTCCTTTTGTCTCATGGGTACCTTCGAGGTTCCATAGACAAACTCTTTTCCTTAAGAAAGAATCTAAAGATATATTGATTGTTCAAGTATATGTTGATGACATTGTGTTTGGAGCCACTAACGAAATCCTTGTTGAGAAATTTAAGAATCTAATGAGCAGTGAGTTCGAGATGAGTCTCATAGGGGAACTCACGTTCTTCTTGGGGCTCCAAATATCTCAAACTAAGGAGGGAACAAGGATTCATCAACAGAAATACATCAGAGAAATGCTAGTGAAGTATGGGATGGAACACTCCAGGCCCATCGACACTCCCATCTCAACAAACTCAAGGCTCAACGCAGATGAGAGTGGGGTAAGTGTTGATCAAAGGAACTTTCGAGGTATGATTGGGTCTCTCCTTTACTTAATTGCTAGTCGACCCAATATCATGTTTTCAGTGTGCCTATGTGCACGTTTTCAAGCTAACCCTAAAGAATCACACCTGAAAGAGGTGAAGAGGATTTTCAAGTATCTCAAAGGGAACGACAACTTGTGCCTCTGGTATCCAAGGAACAGCTCCCTTGAGCTAGTTGCATACTCAGATGTAGATTTCGCTGGGCACCTAGTTGATTGCAAAAGCACCTCAGGAATGGCCCAATTCCTAGGATCGTGTTTGGTTTCATGGGGATCAAAGAAACAAAACTCCGTGGCACTCTCCACAGCTGAAGCAGAGTACGTGGCTGCTGCCTCATGTTGTTCCCAAGTTCTATGGTTCAAGTACCAACTATAGGATTACGGTATGTCCTTTGGCCCTGTTCCCATTAGATGTGATAATGCAAGTGCCATTAACATATCTAAAAATCTTGTGCATCATTCACGTACTAATCATATAGACATTAGGCATCACTTCCTACGTGACAATGTAGAGCATGGGAACATCTCTATGGAACACTGTAGGACTGAAGAGCAAATTGCGGACATTCTTACTAAGGCTTTAGACAACCGTCCCTATCAGCGTCTCTGGATGCTCCTAGGGATGATAACTCTAAACTGAACAAGTCCCTGTTTGTCATTCCCTCAGTGCTTGGCTAGTTTATATTGATTTGCATGATAGGGAACACTAGGAACAATTGCTTTCATTTTGCCATATTACTAGTCTAGAGCTTTTAATGTACTTTTAAGAACAAAATTTCTTTCGGCCCAAAATGATCAACCAGAGTTCCCTTTAACCCTCATTACAAGCCACCATGACGGTTGATCATAAAACCAACCCTAAGCCAAGGGTCAGACAAACGCTTCTCATGAGCCAAACTACTTGTCCCTTTATCAAGTTGTAATTGTCTGGTTCCACTTTGAGTTCCCAAGCCTAACAAAAAGTTGAGTGTGAGTTCCCTTAACCCCTCCACTCAACCTGACCTTTTCAAAGATTATGGGAACTGGTGTGTACAAGCAGGGGAACACTGATATCTCTAAGAAGATGAAATGTCACTTGGGAAACGGGAAATTGTGTCAGAATTCGAAGCATTATGGGCCAAGCGTTTGAAATTCTCGAAGAGACTTCCCTTGGAAGAAAGCGACGCGTTTCATAAGCGTGCTATGGAAGTTGAAACTCTCCTCCGCATCTATTGGCCAACGGTTATCGAGGTAACCCTTCTTTCCCTTTCTACCCTCACCTCTCTCTCACATAAAAACCCCCATTGCCATTTTTGGGCCCTTCTTCATCCTTCACCCTCTGCAACTCATTCTCTCTGAAACCTTATCTCTTTCCCTTTCAAGCAAACCTCCAAAAATCCTTCTATTCCCAGACTTCTCATGGCTCCAGTTCACTCCTTTGAACAAGTCCGTGAATGGATCCAAAATAACCCCAAAGCCCTCTTCATCAACATGTTGAGGGACATTGAAAAAGAACAAGATCCTGCTCTTCGTGAAGTCCTCTTCAACCGTCAGAGTACGTGGCTGCCGCCTCATGTTGTTCCTCTTCAACCCTTCTTTCCCTTTCTACCCTCACCTCTCTCTCACATAAAAACCCCCATTGCCATTTTTGGGCCCTTCTTCATCCTTCACCCTCTGCAACTCATTCTCTCTGAAACCTTATCTCTTTCCCTTTCAAGCAAACCTCCAAAAATCCTTCTCTTCCCAGACTTCTCATGGCTCCAGTTCACTCCTTTGAACAAGTCCGTGAATGGATCCAAAATAACCCCAAAGCCCTCTTCATCAACATGTTGAGGGACATTGAAAAAGAACAAGATCCTGCTCTTCGTGAAGTCCTCTTCAAAGGACTTTACGAATATGTTCGTCCCTTTCTTCCCTCCTCCTCTCCTGGCAACGCAAACCCTAGCAATGCCTTCCTCCACAACCACATCCTCTCAATCTCTTCCTCCTCCACCTCCTCCTACTCAACCTCTCTCAGTCTCCTCCTCCGGGACCGTCATCGTTGACACTTTCGGTCCCGAACCCCCATCCAAACACGAAAAAACCAAACCCTTAAAATCCAAACACTCCTTCTCTAAATCCAAACACTCTTCCAAGTCCTCTTCCAAACACTCCTATTCTAAACGCAAACACACACAGATTTCCTCTTCCTTTCCCTCTCTTCCCTCTGAAAAGAAGAAGAAATCTCTTCTTCGCATGGATGAAGTCCTCTACCTCTCCAAGCCTGACTCCTACACCATCAAACCCCCTCTAATCTTTCCCCTCTTATCAGACTCTGGAAACTCTCAATCCCAGGATCTCCTTCCTCCTCCTTCCTCTTCTACCAACCCCGTCCTTGGGAACTCAAGTCCCAAGGACACCCTGCCTCTTCCTGAGTCCCTTCCCACCTCTGAGGGAACACTCAACCCACCCTCCTCCTCACTCAAATTTCCCACGCCACCTACATCCCCCATATCCAAATCTCCCTCTCACAATCCAAAGCCTGCCTCTGGGAACTCTAGTCCTAAGGCTCCCACTACTACTCCTTCTACTCCTCCATCTTCTTCAAGGGTCCCAAATCCACCCATCTCTCCAATCCATAAATCATCCTCTCCACAAAAATCTCCTTCCACAGTTAAACTTCCCTCTCCCCCTCCGGCCCAACAACCCTTAGACCTTGACTCTGATGATGACGAGCTCCCAATTGCGTAGGTCGTTCGCAAAAAGGCCAGGATACAGTCTCCTATAGTCATGGGAACTGCCGAGGAGAATGCTCACCTCTACGCTCTCCAGGAGGAGCTCATAGGTGTGCTCAGAGGGCCCTCCCAAGAGCAAGGGAGTGAGGCCCAGGAAGAAGGGAACCCAATACCAGTTGACGGTGCTGGGACAAGCACAAGTCATCACGATGAAGATGACGAAGAGGACATGGGCATGTCCTCGGAAGAAGAAGGGACCTCGGATGGTGATGCCACCACCGAGGTGCAAGACGCTGAAATGGATCAAGGATGCCAAATGGTGGTGTCGGCGGTTGCCCAAGAAGAAAGGGAACCTGCCCTTATGATCGAAGCGGCTGCATCCCCCCAGCTGAAAAGAAAGGTTGATGCCTCCAGGGGGAACAAGGCAAAGAAGGGGATGAAAACTGCCTCAAAGAGGGTTCCCATTAATGAAGACAAAAAACTCATCCCTCCCCTCATTCTCGACGAACAACAACTCCAAGAAAAGGGGCTTGGGGAACTCTGGGACCTCATTAAGGCCCAGGGATGGAAACACGTCTGCGAAGCTGCTGTGCGCCTCTTCTACAACAATTTCGTCATAGAGGGCACCAAGGGAACTCTCTCCCTCTAGGGTGACGACTTTGTCTTCATTGCCTCCTCCATCCGCTTTCAACTACAGGTCCCTGTCAAGGGCCTCAACGATGTCCCTATCAAGACTTGAGGCGAATTCAATAGCGATGTCATCTACAACGCCATCTATGAGGGCCGTGTTCCCAGGACTGGAACACCCACTCACAATCTGTCCTTCATCGCTAAGCTGGCTCACCAGTTCATCATCACCGTGGTGATCCCAAGGCAAGAGAAGCGTCACCAGCTCAACATCCAAGACGCCATCCTTCTCTACCACTTCATCCACAAGATGCCCATAAATCTTCCTTGCATCATCTTTGGGCACATGGAAAAGTGCATGGCCTCGACGTCCCATTCCCTGCCCTATGCTGGCCTGATCAAGAAACTGATGATCAAGGAAGGGCTCTATGATGCTAGCAAGGAAGAAGTGACCATAGGAAGGGAACTGGACCTTTTTGTGGTCCAGAAGATGCGTCATTCAGAGCAAGATGAGGATCACCAGGCACTTCCCTCTGGCGAAGGTCCCACGGATGGGAACTCTTAAGTGTTGATACACATTGCAGCCATGCTTGAAAGGATGGCAGGGACCCAAGAGAAAATTCTACACGCTTTGTCCCGGCTGAGTGAACTCCTGCTCCCCCCAAGCCCATGATCTCCCTTTCTTTATCCTTATCCATGTTTCACCCCCACAAACTGTTATGTGTTCCTTATGTACATTTTCATGCTTAAGTAATATAAATGGCTTCTAGTACGATTGTGTGTTCCTTTCATTCCTTGTTTATACTTATCTGTTTTCGATGATGCCAAAAGGGGGAAGGACAAAATGTGCGAGATGAGTCTTATTTTGAGTTATCACAGAATATGCTATTGCTAAGGGGGAACTATCGCTTAAAATGCTAAGTAAGAACACTCAGTTTAATAGACGTGGATCTCTAGGAACTCACATCATCTCACATAGGAACTCTGTTGCATATCATACTTTGAAATACTTGATAATTTTCGTGATGGGTTTGTCATCATCAAAAAAGGGGAAATTGTTGGGACGGTGTTGGGAACTTTGGTTCCAAGCATCGGAACAACGATACCATTCTCCAGTTTTGATAATGACAAACACCATATGGGAACTAACGTGTTATGTCCAAGTATTTCTAAGGAACACAGGTCCAGTGAAGAATCTTCATGAATGCTCAAGGAACACTGGTTTACATGATGAAAAGTTCCCCTCAAAGGAACTCTGAAGAAGAAAGTTCCCATGTGATTGGAACTCACATATGCAGACAAAGACAAGTCAGCGAGATTTACGGGATCCTGCCTCAAGACAAAACAAACGCTCAGTCTGAGGAACAGACTGAGGCATTTGATCCAATGGCCCGATCAACTCTCAATGTTTGACTCAATTCAAAATTGTCACATGTGAAGGACAACGACTTGGCATACAAGACAAAAGGGCATTTCGGACACAAATGAAAGTCAAGATTGGAGCCCAAGTATTCACAAGTATAAAGCCAAGTGAATAGTGCTTGGATAGAGTACTTCTCCCAGAACTCACTTATACTCTCAAAGAAAGAAAGAAAGAAGAAGAGAAGTCCCGGAGACGACTGTCTGATCTCGACGACGGCGAAGCTAAGTTCCCAGGAGCAAGGGAACTGAGATAGTCAAGGTGTAAGGTTTGATTCACTTGTTTTAGTTGAGTTGTTCGATTAGGAACTCACTTGAGAAGATTCATTATTGTTGCTAGAATTAGGTAGAACTAGTAGGAACAGAGAAGTTTGAATCTGGCTGTTTGTAACTAAGTAACAATCAATAATACAAGTAAGTCATTTAAAATCCTCCAAGCGGAGGTAGAGGTTTACCCACACAACTGGATGGTTGTCGGGGGGTTCCTCTATAAGGGAACTACCGTTTGTTTACCTGTTTTCATTTACTTCCGCTGCCTTGGGAACAGCCTAACCGCCAGTTCCCAAGCTCTCGCTAACCCCTTACGATCCAACACATATGCTAGGTTTAGATAATTAAATTTAATATAAAGATAATGTAATGTACGTACAATCTTATATCACTATAATTATGTTTATTTTGAACGGTCCTGTACTTCCATGTATATAATAAATTGATAAGTTTTTATCTTATTATTTATCTATTTTCATAATTAGATAAATTATCATGTTTTAATTGTTTTGAATATTAATTTAATTCGTAATACTAATAAAAAATTATTATTTCAAATAAACACCTTTTATAGTTTATTGATTTTAAGTATTTATTCATAATCTATATTCAAGCATTTACATGATTATTTTTCTCGGATAATAAATATATTTGAAAATATTTTATTATTAATATTTTATTTAATAAAAACCCTACAAGGTACGGGAATATATAATTGTTTCACTTCTAGCCAAAAGCCCTTTCTACCCAAAAACTACTTTTAATACTCTTGAAATCCGTGCAACTCTCTCTACTTTTTACATTATTCAAGACACTAAAATCACTTGTGGGTGTAAATTGTATATGACTATGACTGTATAATGTGTATTTACCAAAATTAAATAATACGATATTGAGAATCCTTTTAATTTCGGCAAGTAAAATATGAGTTTAGTTTAAATGAAACAAACTCTTATCCTAAAACGTAAAACGAATACACTTTTCCTAGTTAGTAGTGCACTTTTCATACAAAAGTGCATTGAAAAATACAAAAAGTGCACTACGAAAAAGTGCACGATAAAAAATATAAAAAGTGCACTAAAAATTACAAAAAGTGCAAATGCGAAAAAGTGCACTCTGAAGTAGGAAAAGTGCACTACTAACTATAAAAAGTGCATTCGTTTCAGGATAAGATTTCGTTCAGGATAAGAGTTTGTTTCATTTGAACCAAACTCAGTAAAATATATAACGTATTTTCTCCTTACAAGAAAACTAAAGCTACCAGCGCCAAATGTAAAATATTATGATATATGTAATTATGCTCCAGAGTTTGATTCCCATGAAACATCCCCTTATCATGAAACGGAAGGAGAATTTTGGACCCTTGGATCAAGGAGATCCAAGGGCTGATTTTATATCCCCTTTTATTAGAGGCGGGGGCATTTACGTATTTTCCCTCTCTAATTAATAATCCTTGTTCTCTTTTTTGTTTTGTATAGGGTTCGTTCAAACGCAGTACGCAGACGGCAAATCGAAGATCGTGGCCTTCGATTGAAACGGAAGGAGATCGCACCGAACGAGATCGCCATCGCCGAATCCAAAATTCAAAGAGTTTGAATCTGCGAGTCTGTTCCAACCATGGCAGAAAGTGGTAAGAGGGATTCACAAGCTCGAAAAATTTTCGGAATCTGTGTGATTGAATCTGTGTGAGGGATTGAATTTGTGTGATTGAATCTGTGTGGTAAGTGGTAAGAGGGATTGAATCTGTGTGATTTTTCGGAATCGATTGAACTGGTCAAGTGTGAAGTGTGAATCTAGTTGGATTTCGATTGAACTGTGTGAATCGAACTTAATACTAGGCCAATCTTGTACTGAGTGAATCGATTGAACTGTGTGAATCGACGTTGCACTTTTGGGACTTAATACTGCACTTTTATGACTTAAGAATGCACTTTTAGGGCTTACTAGTGCACTTTTCATACTTAAATAACGCACTTTGCACTTCTCGTTGATAATGCACTTTTAGGACTTAATAATGCACTTTTAGGACTTAATAGTGCACTTTTCTCACTTACTTGCACTTTTCATAAAGGAGTATAACTAGTATATGACAATGCACTTTTCAGCCTTACTAGTGCACTTTTTATACTTAACAATGCACTTTTCATTTTTGTTTAGAGAACATATATTTGACCTTATAGAGAACATATTTTTATTGCACTTTTCACATTTAATAATGCACTTTTTACACTTAATAGTGCACTTTTTCTACTTAATAGCACTTTGTATATCTTTTACTTTTCACTGATTTAAGTAATGCACTTTTACTAGTATATAATGCACTTTATTATACTTTCAATGCACTTTTACTGATTTTCAACTAACACCTTTATATTTCCCTTTTATGTTAGTTGTAGCGGGGACATCAAACTCTTCTTCAACTACTATTTTGAATGAGAAATCACCTAAAAACAGTGGTGAATATTTCATTGAGCTATCTCAATTGGGAACGACATACTATTTGCCCACGTGTCCATCCGAGTTGAAACCATATGAAGGTCAAATTTTTATTTTAGTACAAGTAGCCTATTAGCTCAAATGGTAGAGCGGTGTGCTTTGTGCACAAAGATGTAGGTTCAATTCCTACATAATATCTTACACAAATTAATTCTTAACGCATTTATTCTCAACCTAACTAGCTATGTACTAAAAAGAAATTATATTTTATCGTTGTACGACAAATAACTAATTAACCACTATTTTTCAAAGAAAATCATGATCAAATTAGCTTATATGGGATTCGAACCCACATCTATGTGCGTAAGCACATTGCTCTTCCATTTGAGCTAATAAGCTTTCCTTTAATTATGCCTTTAAACATGCACCATAAATCCATTAAGTATAGATTTTTATTAAAACTTTTCAATGCACTTTTGAAACTTTTCAATGCACTTTTGTAATGATGCACTTTTCATATGTCATTTATCAATGCACTTTTCTTATGTCACAATGCACTTTTGAAACTTTTCACTGCACTCTTGAAACTTTTCAATGCACTTTTTCAATCAGATGATGCACTTTTATTATGTCATTTATCAATGCACTTTTCTTATGTCACAATGCATTTTTGAAACTTTTCAATGCACTTTTGTAATCAGATAATGCACTTTTCATATGTCATTTATCAATGCATTCAACCTTCACTTTTATCTTATTCAACCTTCACTTTTATCTTATTGCACCAGATCTCAATTTGTTTCTCACTTATAGTGTGATGCTTGTGGTGTGTATATCAAATTCAGACCTTTTGGAACTGCCGAATTGGTTTTCTTTTGTTTTGATGGTCAGTAACTTCGTATTATGTGTTATCTCTTGTATACAAAGTTTAAACCTAATTTAGATGGACCGCCTTCTTCAATCGCATAAACAAAGAACAAAAAATATCAGAATCTGGCAAATTTCCTTCTTCAATCGCATAAGGTGAAGAAAATTAGGGCTTATACCTTTTCGATTTGTTTTTGGAGGCATCGTGATTCGTGGGAGAGATTGAAGGCGAAGGTGAGATCGTCCGTCGTCCTTCGAGCGTCCGTCGTCCTTCGTTTGGAGAGTTCGATCGATTGGAGCCTTGGATCGATCGTTGGAGACTTCGATGCCAGCAGAGTCGAGTCGTCGTCCCGTTTGCTTTGGAAGTTCGATCGATTTGGAAGTGGAGTCGTGAGAATTCGATTGGTCTCTGGGCTAGAATTTTTTATATTTGAGAATGAACTTAAGGGTATAGAAATTAGGTGTATTTACAAAATTGCCACCTTGTTGATTTGTTTGATTTGTTTTTGCAAAATCACAGAAGCAATCTCAACCCTTGGATCATGTGATCCGACGACCCAAAATTCTCCTTCCGTTTCATGTTAGGGTTTGGTTTCATTTGATCAATTTACCAATAATAAAAAAAAAATATTTTTACCAAAAATAAAAACAGATGGATATGATGATATTGAGAAGTAAGAATCATTTCAATTTTGGCAAGTAAAATAAGGTATTTTCTCCTTGCCTTTTAAATTATGGAAATAAAGCCTATAAATACCCTCACCCATTTAACCAATCGCAACTTACATCCGATCGATTATACTTTGCTAACCTCAATTTGCAAATTCCCATTAAATTTCGTAGAATGGCAAGAGTAGCAGCAGTTTTCTTCATTGCAATGTTGTGCATTGGTAAATAAATCTGTATCTAAGTATCTAATACGTGTATATATTGATGATATAAGTTATTCTTGCGTTCAATAGAACAAGAAATATATAAATATGTACATATATAATTTCTTGGTCTAATGTATATTTTACATATGTGCATGGTTGGTCGGGGTAGCAATGGCAGACGCACAATGTTGTACGGAACACCATTTACCGTCGGGACCTTGTACGAATAGCAATTGCAACGACTATTGTCAACCTTCATGTAGGGGTGGAGAATGCAAAATTCGTAACAATCAAAATGTTTGTCATTGTTATTGCTAGTTAGTTATCATGTAACTTAATTAGCTTTATTATTCTTGAATAATTTTATTCTTCCTTTTTTTGGAAGAATAGTTTAAGTAATATTTATCATAATTAATATTGCATTGGTTTTATTTGAGTTATGTTACGGATTTAATAATAGATATAATATTTAATTATATTCATTAATTGTTTGTCCCTCTATTTTGATAAAAAAAAATGCCATTTTCATTGAACAGTTGTATGAAGATTTTTGGACGAATTTTCTTGATAGCACGATTACATTCGGCTACTCTGCCTAGTCATCAACTCGACTCCTACCTTCGGTTTATCTATTCATTTTTTCATTCTAGCTATGCTATTTTTAGACCTTACAAAACTCGATTGATTTGATGATTTACTTCAATCTGCCCAACCTCTTAGGATTAAACCTAATCCGAAAATTAATAAGTCAAAAAACAATTTGAGCTTGGTTGACCCGAAAGAAACGAAGCAAAGAAGTATATTAATTTTAAGGTTCTTTTTGTTTACAACTGAACATGAGAAATTATTATATTCATTTAGAAACTTTCATTCTTATAGAAAAGTTTTATATTCTTCATTCATTTTTATAAGAAATCATTATATTCTTTTAAAATCGTTCATTCTTATAGGAAAACGTTATATTCATTTAGAATCATTCATTCTTATAAGAAAACGTTATATTCTCTTAGAATCATTTATTCTAATAAGAAAACGTTATATTTCTCGTTAAAACCGAATTCTTAAGGGTGAATGAGAGGAATTCCCAACTAATTCTATCGTATGTCTTTTCCATGTCCAGCTTTACAACTATCCAGCCTTTCTTACCCTTTTTGTTACGGATGTAATGGAAGATTTCATGTGCTATTAACGTGTTATCGTGGATACTATGATTCTTAACAAAGACACCTTGTAGTGGGTGTATGATTTTCACCATGACACCTTTTAGTCTATTTGTTAGTATTTTTAGAAATAACCTTATATATTGTGTTGCATATGTAAATACCTCTTTTTTAAAAAGGATAATTATGTAATTTTCTTTTTATTTTGTTTAATAAAATAAATTGTGGCAATATTCTCATAATAATGATATATTGCTTACCTAAGTTATTTTATTAAATGAAAGTTAAACAACTAACCCCTAAAAGGTTATTTGAAATAATAATTGATCTTACCCATATGTTAAAGGAAGATAAAATAAATAAAATTAGAATTTTAAGAGAGATATATCAAAATTGTTTAAACCTATTTTTATAAACAAAGAGAATTATTATAAAAATATTTTTGAATTAAAAGTTTTATTCTTTAAAAAGATATTAAGGATATTTATTAATATCAATGACATTTCTTGACCATTTCATAAACTAGAGGGGTTGTTTGTGCAAATTCTTGAAAATAGATCCAAATATGGAGTTCTTCTTCCTCAACTTGTTCTTAACTTCACTACAAAAAAACGCAAATTTAGCGACCATATTTCTGGTCGCTAAATGCAAAATATGGTCGCTAAATGCATTTAGGGACCATATTGTGGTCGCTAAAAGGTCGGTCGCTAACCACTTGGCGACCATATGGTTGCTAAAATAGCGACCATATGGTCGTTGAATTTAGCAACCATATGGTCGCTATTCAGCAACGATGGTCGCCCATGGTCGCCACATTGTTGGCGACCATCTTGCGACCAAGTGGTCGCCCTTATTAGCGACTATATGGTCGCCCTTAATAGTGGCCAAAAGATGGCGACCATTCGCGACCATATGCTCGCTAAAAGCACAAAAAAACGCACGACCCTAGCCTTTCTCTGGTTTCAAAATGCACGATCGTGCGCCTATGAGTGCATGATCATATTTAAATTAGCGACCACTTGGTCGCCAATCTATTTGTTTTTTTTTTTAAAATAATTACGATTTAATATAAATAATTAATATGTAATAATTCATTAATTAATATAAATTCATTAATTTACATACATAAATTCATTAATTTACATAAATTCAAATAATTTATAATATTTAATAATATAATAAAACTACAGTAATCTAGCCGGCTTCGCCGGAGCCGTCCGCGTCGTCGAAGCCGTCGGAATCGGGCTGGCGGGACCCACCCTCATGCGAGTCCTGTCATCGCATTCGGTGCATCCACGCCTCGACCTCGCGCATTGTAGTCTGTACGTCCTCCACAGTTTGCCTAAGCCCGACTTTTCTTGCGTCAATGCCGCCACCCGAGGAGCTGGACGACGCGTCATCGTCAATCGCTCGCCGTAAAACTAGGAGGCAGCGTTGCCAAGGCCGAAGATGGCACCTCCTAGACTCATCCCCCAACGGTCGTCAGAAAGGCATCACACTCGTCCTGAAAGGACGGCGGGGTGTCCGATTCCGAGGACCTCTGGGTGAGGATCTCCTGGGTCCGAGCCTAACAAATAACGTAAATAATATAAATAAAAATAATAATATACGAGATTAAAAATGAGGTAAAATAATTAAAACTTACAATGATTAAGGCCGATCGCTCGTCTATAAAATGTTGATCGATGCGCTGCGTGTGCGTCTCGATGAGAAGCTCGAGAGGCGTGACGCGGTGTTGCCGTTGTTGTTCCTACGAAATTCATTAAGGGTGTTACGAACTATTAAGAATAATTAACTTAATTTAAGTTTAATCAAATTCAGATAAAATACTTACCAAGCGACACATGGTGTCGTGGTGGGACCTCGAACCGCTATTGTGGTTCGCCGGATTGACATTCCGGATTTGCTTCTGGGGCGCACACTTGGCATTGAATGCCTCCGTGGACCAATGCGTCGTCTGCCAGTTCTCCGAAGTGGCGGACTCGATGAAATTCGGCTTCGTCACGACCCGATGGTGCTTCCCGATCAAGTTGTCGTATCTCTTCTTGGCTCTCTTCTCCCACAGAAACCGGACGGACTCGACGTCCATACCCGATTGGGATGGATCCCATAGAAAGTGCGTCTAATTAAATTCAACGAAACAATTATTTAAAAATATAATTAATTAATGCGGAATTTGTAAAAAGAAATGCAAATGAAATAAAATTTACCCTCCAAGACTCAAACCAACGAGTCTTCGATGCGGTGGAGGCAAAGTCGAACTCCGATGCCTTATCGTCGGGTTGGCCTTGTATGATCTGTGTCGACCACCGCGACACCATGTTCGACGGCTACAAGCTACGAGATTTCAAAAATACGTGTTATAACATATTTAAAAGTAAGAAAAAAATTTAATACAAGCAATGTCTTAGCAGAAATTGTACGTAACACCCGCCGACAATGTAAAGATCCCAAACGCAATTTGGATCGAGCCCTCGACTCAATCCCGACGAGGACGCGAGCTTAGTGGCCCGGTACTCCTCCATTTGGGTGCCCGACTCCTCTGTACTAGGATGACGGGCCCCGTCGTCCTCGGATAAGCATAGTGTGTCCATGTGGGTCCGCCTCGGACGAGTTCTCCTCGTTTGGTATCTCGGACGAGCCTAGGAGCTTGTACATGTCCATGTGATCCGGCCA